>CM053772.1:232016471-232092799 GCA_028658325.1 Potorous gilbertii
GGGGAGAAAATTTTGGAACCCAAAATCTTGTGAAAATGAATGTAAAAAGTTAAATAAATTTATTTTAAAAAAAATAATTGTAGCAGAAAACTTTTATATAAATAAAATGTTTCAAATAAGTAGTAATATTTGTATCCTTTATTTAACAAAGAATAGAATTCTTTATTAGCCCATAGCCAGAATAGAATACATTTTTTAGGCTTAAATATTTGTATTAAACAATCTCTGTACTCTGTTCCCTATTAGTTGGAATGATTTCTCTATATTAGTCCTGATTTTATTGGCTTTGATTTTAACTTTGTTTTCATAGTTAAAAAATAAAATGGTTGTATACTGGGCTTTGTACTGGAAATATACAGTAATTTTGACGTTTGCTTCATGTGCCTCCACTTCTCTTTTCCCCTTGACAGTGAGGGGTGGAGGAGTGATGGAGGCCAAGGGAGGCCGCCCTGCAGTTTGGAAAACTTTGCCATACTGAGACTCAAGCTGTGGAGGGAGGGTGGGGTACAATATGTGATTTCCATTGTGTCACACAAAGCAGGGAACTTCCCACATTGCATGACTCATCTCTCATTTCTTACTGCATGTGTACTCTCTACAGCCAATATTGCCACAGGTTTGTGGATTGCAAATTTTTTTTCCCTAAATGAAAAGCTGGTGTACTTGAATATCTGTCTTCACCTAGGTTCTCTTGAAATATAGAATTTCATCAATCATTGATCAGTCTGTTGTTGCTTAAAGAAGCGGCAGAATGACTACATAATCAGCTCTCATTTCTTAGTACAGAAGGAAAGATCCAGAAAAATCATACAGCAGTACCTTTAATCACCTCTAGCATTTAGCGCCCAGAATATTGGGGAGGGGCGCTGAATAGAGAATGAAGAGCAAGGAAAAAAAGAATCTTTTGAGGCGTAAACAGAAACAAAAAATATCTTAGAATTAGACCCAAATATTATAACCTCCTTTCAAATTGGAGAGGGGGGGGAAGTCATTGTTATGTAACTGATCTCCATATTCCCCAAAAGGCTAATATTTTGTTTCAAATGAATGCCTACAACATGTGACATAACCTTATTCAAGTTGAGAAATTATGATTTAAGTGTGTTGAGATACAAAGCTTAGCTATTAACAGGGTTCTTGCTTACTTGGAGCTTATAAATGAGTGGAAAACTGGACGTGTCTGTAAATAACCACGATACAAGATAACCTTTCCCCTGAACAAATCTGTGATTTCGTAGTGTGCATACTCCTCTGTGGAAGCTTCCTTAACCAATGCAAGCCTTCCATGTTTCTGTAACTTATAACCTTCTACAGTTGCCTAGAATACTGAGAGATTAAGTGAGCCCAAGGTTACACAGCTCACGTGTCAGTGGCAGGACTTAAACCTGTATCTCCCTGACTCCAAATCTAACATTGTATAACCGCTCTGCCATGCTACCTCTTAATACAAGATACCTCCTAACTCATATATTAGAACAGATTATTATGGACATCATTTGTCATTCAGAGCTTGTTTACTGCTGTTCTGATCCTGAAGGAGGTTGGAGGCGGAGATAAACTCAGAACCACTATGACTAGCTTCCAATTTATTGTATTGAAAGTTCATTCTGTGCCACTAGGTGGGTGATATAAATGTAATAGATATAGCTCGGGAGGAAGAATGAAGAGCTCTTTATTCTAATAGAGGAGCTTATATGGACAGCTTAATGGTTTAAAAAGTACTTTTCATACATTATCTCTTTTGATCCTCACAGCAACCCTTTGAGGTAGTGATAGCACCAGTATTATGATCCACACATTACCAAAGCTCAAAGAGATTAGGTGACTTGCCCCTGTTTGCCAGCATTTGAGCACAGCTCTCTAAGTCCAAATCTGAGACTCTTTACACTCTGCCAGACCAGAAAACTGTTAATCAGGAAACCCTTTCCCTTGGAATATATTAACATAGAGGACAGAGAGCCAGGGAGACTTGGCTGACATGTCCTGACTGTATGATTAGCAAGTCATTAACTTCTTGGTGTTCCAGTCTACTCTCTAACATTATAAATAACAGAAAAAGCATCAATCTGCATAGTAGAGGAAGTTACCTTTCCCAGGTCTTCTCTATACCAATGAAATCATAGGTCCTGTCTCTATCCCTTTATTGTTCAGTCATGTCTGACTCTTCATGACTGTATTTGGGGTTTTCTTGGCAGAGATACTGGAGTAAGTTGCCATTTTTTCCTCTAGCTCATTTTACAGATGAGGAAAATGAGGCAAACAGGGTTAAGTGACTTGTCCAGGGTCACATAGTAAGTGTCTGCAGCCAGGTTTGAACTCAGGAAGATGAGTCTTCCTGACTCCAGACCCAGCACTCTATGTATGTAGTCTTACATGGCTGCCCCTCTATCCCTTTAAGCTTCATCAAAGTGATCATGAAAGAGATGGTTGGATGAACGTCTTCTCTAGCTCATTTTACAGATGAGGAAACTGAGGCAAATGGGGTTAGGAGACTTGCTCAGGGTCACACAGTCAGTAAGTGTCTGTGGCCAGATTTGAACTTGGGTCACACATGAAACATTTTTTAAGTGCCTTCTGTTTGCCAGGTACCATGCTAAGTGCTGAGGATACAAAAAAAGGTAAAAGATACCCCCTACTTTCAAGGAACTCACTTTCTAATGCAAACCTGTAACAACATGCAAATACCTATAAACAGACAAGCTACGTACAGGATCCATTGGAACAGGCAACAGAGAGAAGGCGCTAGAATTAAGAGGGATTGGGAAAGACTTCTTGTAGAAGATGGTATTTTAGCTGGGGCTTCAGAGAAGCCAAGAGGCTGAGATAAGGTGACAGAACCATCCTGGCATGGGGAGCAGCCAGTGGAAATGCCTGGACCTGGGAGTTTCTTACTCTAAGTAGGGCCAGGAGGTCAGTGTCACTAGATTGCATAGTATGTCAGTGAAGAGTGATACTTGGTGTAAGAAGACTGGAAAGTTAGGGTCAGGATATGAAGAACTTTGAACACAGAGGATTTTGGATGGACTACAATGGGTGGAGACTTATGGCATGAAGACTCACCAGCAGGCTGTAGTAGTAGTCCGGGCATGAGATAACAAGGGCCTACATAGAGTTGTGGCAGTGAGAGACGTTGCAAAAGCAGAATCGGCAGATCCTTGGCAACAACTTGGATATGGGGGGGGGGGGGGTGGTAGGGGGCAGTGTTGAAAGATAGTGAGGAATCCAGGATAATTCATAGGTTACAAACTTGGGGAACTGGGAGGGTATTGTCTTCCACAGTAATGAGAATTTAGGGGGAAAATAATGAGTTCTCTTTTGGACATTGTTTAAGATGCCTGCTGTACATCCAGTTTGAGATATGTGAGAGGCAGTTGGAGATATGAAATGGTAGGGAAGATAGAGTTGAGAATCATCAGTATAACGATGGTAATTAAATCCATTGGAGCTGATAAGATCACCAAGTGAAGTAATGTAGAGGACCTAGGACAGAACCCTGAGGGACACCTCCGATAAGTAGGAGAAGCAGGAAAGAGCAATGTGCCAAAAGAAAAGAGCAACAATGTCAAATGTGCAAAGAGGTCAAGGAGAATAAGGATTGAGAAAAGGTCATTGGATTTGGCAACTAAAAGATCAGCAGTAAGTTTGGAGAGAGCAGTTCAGTGGAATGATAAGGTCAGAGGGAGTTAAGAAGAAAATGAGAGGAGAAAAAGTGGAGGCATCTGTTGTAAATAGCCTTTACAAAGAGTTTAGCCAGAAAGGGCAGAAAAGGTTGGACAACAGTTAACAGGGATGGAAGAATGAAGTGAGAGTTTTATTTAATTTTCAGGATAGAGGAAGCGTGAGTCTGTTTGTAGGCAGTGGGAAATAAGTCAGTAGAAAGGAAGAGATGAAAATAAGTGAAATAAGGGATCACAGAGCGGGTAATTTGATGAAGAACATGGATGTAATGAGATCACTTGAACAAGTAGAGGGCCAGGCCAGTAAAGGGTAAAGCCACTTCATCATGTGAGACCCAGGTAAAGGAGGAGAGAGTGGAAGAAGGCACTTGAGTGACAGGAGATGAGGAAGAGAGAAGAAGAGGGACTTCACAGACCCAGTTCTTTCTGTAAAATATGAGACAAGGTTCTTAGTTGAGAGAGTGGCGGCAAATGGCGATTTGAGGAAGGATGAAAAGGTTTGGAAGAGCTGCCATAGGGAGTGGGATATTGAGTCAGTAAGGGAGGTATATGGTAGGATTGCCTAGATGCACTTAGAGCCCCGTTGAGATTATGTAGTGTAAATCTTAATGATGTAGTCAGAAAGGTTGTGTGATTTCTTCAACCATCATTCAGCAGCATAAATGTAGGAAGGTAAAGGGCAGCGAATGGTAGGAGTGATCCAAGGCAGAGGCTTGGCGCCATATAAGCAGTGATTTGATAAAAGGTGACTGAAGATTCAAGATCTGTGACTGAGATTAGGAAGTACCATAGTCTCATTAGCATTAGGGCTATATTAGCAGCATTAGCATTAGCAGCTGCACTCTTATCTATTGGAAGAACTGCTACAACAATGTTACCCATTCTGTGGTTATCTCACTGGCTCTGTCTGAGAGTGGCTCCATTTTCTGCTTTGGCCTCCAGGTTCTGAGACTTCTATTTATTGGAGGATTGTTAGCCTCCAGTTCATAAACTTCAGGTTCACCTTTGGCTAACTCACATGTGGACACATTAACCAGAGACATCTTCTAAGGTGGCTTATTGTTTTTTCAGATCAACATGGATTCCTGGTTCTTTCTAATTTTGCTCAGCAGTGGCCTGACATGCCTCAGTGCCAGCAATGCCACAACAGGTAAGGCTTTCCTTATTTCTGAGTAAATCTTGTATATTCTTGCTTTCATCCCTAAAGTAAAGATGTAGCTAAGAACCCTACCTCCAAAAATATTCATTTTAGGGGCTAAATGAAAAGGATATTTCCCACTGTCTTTGGCTAATGGGCCCCTGTAGGAAAGACCACCTCAATTAAAGAATAAATAGCTGTGTAGCTGATCTCTCCTGGGGCTATAACAATTTCCAAGTCTATGCCATAGCAACCACTTCTTTTTGCCTAGCTTTTGGTAGCTGTGTTGTACCTTGATGTGATGTTTCCGTGTGCTTTAGTGTTTGCAGTGTCCCCTTCAGTAGGAGTTACCTCATCCACATCTATAAGATCAGTTAAAGCATCAACCACAGAGCCTGATAAAGGGGAAACCATGAGCTCCAAGGATTTCAGTCCAAACTCTTCATCGACTTCTCTTTCTACAACACCAACACTCAGCCCACCTGTAATCCTGGAACCTACTTATATAACAACTGTCAACTCATCAAACTCTATTAGCAATGTGACTACAAGGACAGAGGTGGCAGAGTCTAATGTGACCTCACTTTCTCCAAATGGAACTTGGCTTCCTGATGCTGGGTTTACAGATGCCAAGACAGAGCCCTGGGAGCAGAATTTTAGCACTGCAGTAACAACACCAGACACCTTCACCCCTTCAGGTACTGGAAAAGGTCTTTGTTCTTTCGTATTTGGGAATTTATTTACTCTTCAGATAAACCTCTTCCTTGTGTTTTCTTACTGCAGATATTCTGGCATTAAAATCAAACTGTCTAAGAGAATTTAATGAAGACCATATTAGGAAATGTTCAGAATTTCTGCTCCGCATAGAGTCATGAGAGGGGTAAAGAAAGAGGATCCTGAAGGTCATCTCATTCATTTTGGGCAGGACCTCACTTTAGTCAGCCTCAACCAGTGAGAATTGTAATTCTTTCTTAAAAAGATTCCCAGAGATGATGATTTCATAATTATCTTGGTCACCCATTCTGTCTAGCACTTAACATCTCCCACTGCACAAATGGTCTTCCCACTGCTCTGATTTGTATTTTCAGTCCACTAAGGATGTGCCCAATGTTCCTTAGGAATGTTTTTTATGTTTCCTAGACCCAGGGCCCCACAGAGACTCTCATTTCCTATTCCTGAGACCTTAGAGCACTGCCATCATGAAAAAGCAGTTTGCATTTCCTCTGCCAAGTCTGTTAGTTCACTGAAAACAGTACCAGTGATAGAGAAAGCACTGGGTCTGGAGTCTAGACAGATCTGAATTCAAGTCTTCGCTGAGACACTTACTGACTGTGTGATCCTGAGCCAGTCACTTAAGCTCCATCTGCCTCAGTTTCCTCATCTTCAAAATGGGAATAACAATAGCGTCGATGTCCCAGGGTTGTTTTTAAGGATCAGATGAAATAATATGAGTTAAGTGCTTAGCACGGTGCCTGAACCTTACTAATTAGGTGCTTAATGTGTACTTCTTCCCTCCCCATCTTCCTAGAACTACCCATCAGAGCACCCAGGAGGTGTAGCTGATCAAGCTACACCTCCTGACATCTTGTGTCCCCCACACTGTTTGTCAATGTTGAATCTGCTATGTTTCTAGCCACTGGATCACACTGCTCCCATTGCAGCTACAGGCCTTTGCTCCACCATCGTCACTCAGCGATCTTTCTTCCTTTGACCTTCATGCCATCCAACTCTACCACCCTTTATTGATCCTTTGCTGTTATATACTGTTGGGGTGTAAGCTCGGTTTTCACGTGAACAGTCTCAGGTTAGGTGAAGGTGAGAGCTTCTAAACTGTAGAGCTCTCACGAGGCCCCCCAGGGAACAGCTGGGAATTGAGGAGTGAATCACGAGCTATCTTGTTTTTCCACCTCTTCTCAGTGGAAACTTGCTGGGGAGAGCATCCCGCCCTTGGGATTGGTCCATGGTCTGAGCACACCTTGTTGTTAATTGACTAAAGGGCTGAGAGCATGCACGGTGTCCACGAGTGAGCTATGCAGCTGGGAGAGCTTAAATGGGGACCAGAAAGCCTGGGGTTTGTGTTCCTCTCTTCTCTGGAAGGAGAAGGGGGCTCCACAGGGAGAACTCATCCTGCATGCTGACATGTAGCTGGTATCCAGAATAAAGCCTACACTTCTTTTTGACTCTGGAGGTCAATACTCTCAGTACGTATATCCAGTTGGCCACCGAAGATCTGACTTAGGTAAGAAGGACCCGGCAGCCCACGGCAGTTAGGCTGGACAGTTGATGCCTCCAACAGTGACAAGGCAGAGATCCAGGGGTGATGGGAAACCCCAGAAGGAGCTGAATTAGAGAGGGTACCCGAAACTTGTGTTCAGAAGGAGAGAAAGAGGAGCTTCCCGAACCCGTGGGAAAAGGGCAGGGATGGGGAATCAATTGCCAGTAATAAAGCCAGAGGAACAGGAAGTCTGGGCTAAGATACTCTACAAGGCATGCAGGGATGTGGGGGTCACTATACATCTGAACGACCTCTGAAAGTTTTGTAACAGCATATGGAAGGGTCTCTCCATGGCTCGAGTAGGGAGAGAGATGGGGAGTGGTCAGGGAACAAATGACCGCTTATGAATAGCAATGCCCCAGGAAGTTGGAGGACTTAGATTTCCTGATATTGGGATTGATCAAGGGCCTGCTGAAAGGCCCCAAAGGACCAAAACAGGATTAGGGATGAATACAAAAGTAACAAAGCAGAAAGGGGAGAGAATCCTGGCAGTTTTTTCTCAGTTTTTGGTTTATTGTCTGTATATGTGTTCTGTCTTTGCATGTTCTGTGTGCGTGTGTGTGTCTGTGTGTGTGTGAGTTATTATGACCGACTCCATTGTAGCTGGAATTTGGAATATCTCTTTTCTTCCCTCTCCTCCCTTCTCTCTGATGGCTGCAGCATCAGGGAGGACAATGGGAGAGAGAAAGCGAAACATGTCACTCCTAATTGCATGTTTAAGACAGGTCAGAATTTGTTGTATTATTTGGCACTAAGGCAAATTGAGAATATGCATAAATCTGATAATGAAAAAAGACACCTCAGAGACAGTGTTAAAGGCATTGTTACAGCAGAATTGTAATCATGATTGTATAAAGACAATGCTGGGACTGCCGAGAAATGCATCCATTGAAGAGATGTAGAGATGTGAAGGGGTGGGGAGCCAGGTGTACATGGCACAAACCCAAGGGAAGTGTCTGGCCACAGCCTTAAGTAACATCTCTCTGGAGAAAAAATGTTTTCGCTGTGGTAAACAAGGACACTTCTAGAGGGACTGCAGGCTAAAGGAAGGGTGCTAGCTGCAGGTTCCTGTGTAAATGAAGTTCTTGCTGTGGGACATCCACATGTTAAAGGCCTCCCTAACCCACTTAGCCACCAGCCACTATTTGCTCTAAGGTCAAGTGCGCTCTGCACAAAACAAAAATGGGGATATGTTGGGGTGTAGGCTCGGTTTTCACGTGAACAGTCTCAGGTTAGGTAAAGGTGAAGGCTTCTAAACCGCAGAGCTCTCACAAGGCCCCCTAGGGAACAGCTGAGAATTGAGGAGTGAATCACGAGCTACCTTGTTTTTCCACCTCTTCTCAGTGGAAACTTGCTGGGGAGAGCATCCCACCTTTGAGATTGGTCCTTGGTCCGAGCATACCTTGTTGTTGATTGGTTAAAGGGCTGAGAGCATGCATGGTGTCCACGAGCGAACTATGCAGCTGGGAGAGCTTAAATGGGGACCGAACAGCCTGGGATTTGGGTTCCTCTCTTCTCTGGAAGGAGAGGGGGCTCCACAGGGAGAACTCATCCTGCATGCTGACATGTAGCTGGTATCCAGAATAAAGCCTACACTTCTGTTTGACTCTGGAGGTCTGTTCTCTCATTACATTTATCCGGTTGGCCAGCAAAGATCTGACTTAGGTAAGAAGGACCCAGCATCCCACGGCAGTTAGGCCGGACAATATGCTAGCACCTAGTCACTCCTCTCTGACCCCTGGCTAAGCCTCCCCTTCCATCATCCCCAGAGACTTCAGTACTCATACTCGTGTCCCTAAATACAGTGGACTTATATCCTCATCCTCCTTGACCTTTCTACAATCACAAGCGTTGTGGATTGTTCACTTTTCCTTCTTGGCCTCTCTTGATCTATCCTTAATGTCGTAGCTTTTGTGACACTCCACTGTCCGTACTACTACTCCTAGCCAGTCTTGTCTCCTTTGCTGGCTCTTTATCCTCTTTTTGCCCTATGCAGGGATGGGAAACCTTCGGCCTCAAGGCAGCATGTGGGCCTTCTAGGTTCTCAAGTGCAGCCCTTTGACTGAATTCAAACTTCACAGAACAAATCCCATCAATTAAAGAATTTGTTTTGTAAAACTTAGACTCAGTCAAAAGGCTGCACCGAAGGGCCTAGAAGTCCATGTGTGGCCTTGAGGTCACAGGTTTCCCACCCCCGCTAGAGGTACAGTCCTTTCTTGATTCTTTGCTCAACTGCCTTCTCTTCTCTATAATTTCTCCCTTTCAGAGCCCCCCTACTCTACAATTCTTCTCTTAATTCCAAACTCATTACCATCTGCCCACATACAAACAGAACTGAAAATGTTTTTCCTTCCTCAAAGCCCCTCTTCCAGATACTTTATCTTTCTTCTCCCTTATATTTATCATTCTTCTTCATGTTATCGGTCATCCATAAGCAATTATTAAGCATCTGCTTTGTGCTAAGCACTGTAATAAGTATTAGGGATATGAACGTGAAGATAAAAATCTCCCACAAGGAGCTCGTATTCTGTTTGGGGGGGAAGGGAATGACAATATGTACATAAAGGAGTATGTATGTAAATTGGAGTGGGGCACTAGCCACTGCTGGGGGTGGAGTCAAGAAATAGTTCTCATAGAAAGTGTACTTAAACAAGAGTTTTGGAGGAAACCAGGTAGTTGTAAGGAGCAGTTGAATTCTAGATGTTTAGATGAGAAATGGAGCATCCATGTCCTAGACTGTCAAGAAACAGCAAGGACTGCTTGATTGGACAGGAGAGTAAAAGAATGGAATGTAGAATAATAAAGTAAGAAAGGTAGGATGAGGCCAGCTTGTAAAGAGCTCTAAAAGCCAAGCAGAAGATTATTCAATCCCAGAGACAACCAGGAGCCACTGAGGTTTATTGAGTTGGGAAGTAGTATGGTCAGACTTGTGCCTTAGGAAAATCACTTTTCCTAAAAATGACGTGTGTACATATAAATTGAAGAGGAAAGATACTTAAGGTAGAAAAATTTATTTGGAGACATGAGGGCCTGAATTAGGGTGATGGCTATGTGGGTAGAGAGAAGGGGACAGATATGAAAAATGTTGCAGAGGTAGAAATGGCAAGATTTGGCAACTGGTTTGACATTTAAGGTAAAGGAGAGTGACAAGTCAAGTATAATACTAAGGGTGTTTACCTGGGTGACTAAAAGAAAGGCAGTGCTCTTGTTTAGGAATAAGGAAGGTTTCCAAAAGGGTGAGTGGTGGGGGTAGGGAGGGAAAGATCATCCGTTCTATCTTGGACATGTTGAGTGTGAAATGCCTCTCAGACATCCAATTTGAAATATCCAATAGGCAGCTGGAGATGTGCTGCAGGCTCTCAGGAAGGGTCCAGGGCTAGATTTATAAATTTGGGAGTCATTTGCTTAAAGGTGATAATTAAGATCATAGGAGCTAGCGAAGTCATCAAATGAGAGAGGGAGGGAGGGGAGAGAGAAAAACACCCACCATTAGGAATTGTGATAGGGATAGTGATACTGCAAAGGAGACAAAGAAGAAGCTATCAAACATAGGAAGAAAGTTATTAAGAGAGTAGTGGTGTACTCACAGGGGAGTGAGTATCTGAAAGGAGAGGGTGGGCAGCAATGTCAGATACTGCAGAGGGGTTGAGAAGAATAAGAACTGGGAAAATAACCATTAAATTTGACCATTAAGAGATCACTATCAACTTGGAGAGAGAAATTTTAGTTAAATACAGAGTTGGAAGCCAAAGAGCCCCTGTGCTATTTGTGCCCCTGTCTTCACCAGCCTAAAATTTGGTTACATATTGCTTAAAGAGCAGGGTCTGTTACGACTTATTTTTGTATTTCCAATGCTGATCACATAGTAGGTGCTTACTAAATATTTTTGGAATTCATTGGGAAAGAGTTGCCTGCATCAGCCCCTGGATATTCCTTCTGAAATAAGTGAGGAAATTCCTGAGGATCTCTGGTAGAAAATTAGCATGTGCTCTGGTTTTGAAACATTTCATCTATGTCTTATGTAAAAGGTACAAAAGCCCATTTGTCTTTTCTGAAATGGCTAGTGAGGGAGGTTCCCTTATCCCTTTGTCTCCTGGGAGAGAGAGAGACTAGATTTAATTTACAGAATGTTACCTATGTGGTTCAACTCATAATCATCACCCTCTGGGCCCTGTTCTCAATTCCCATTGTTCATGAAGAGTCTTCTCCAGGTTCTCATCATTTTTGTTTCAGCAGCCAAGTTCCTCTTGGTTAGTGAAAGTCAGGTCCAGAATAATGTCAATTTCTCTTCCTTTAAAAAGATATAATTATAATTTTGGCGGAAAGAGAGCTCCAGTCAGTGGCCAGACAATTGAAATTTCCCTGTCATCTAAGTAATGAACCCGTGTGGAAAGATGACCTGGCCACTTCTTTTATTTAAAAAAGTATTATTTTAACATTCTTTTCTTTTAAAATTTTGAGTTCCAAATTCTCTCCCACCCTCCCATGCCCTCCCCCACCTGCTAAGAACCAAGCAGTGTGATATCAATTATAAATGTGAAATCATGCAAACCTATTTCCACATTAGCCATATCACAAGATACACACACACACACAAGAAAATTATACTTCACTTTGTACTCAGTTTAGCAGTTCTGTCTCCGAAGGTGGACAACATTTTTCATTATGTGTCTTTTGGAATTGTCTTGGATCGTTATTTCATCAGTTAGTCAAGTCTTTCATAGTTGGTCACCATTATGACTGCTGTTACTGTGCATAGTAATCTCCCACTTTTTCCTACTTCACTTTCAGTTCATAAAGGTCTTACCTTATTTTTTCCGAACCCCTCCCCCAATATTTCTTTTTTTTTAAATGTATTTATTTAGTATTTTATTTTTCCCCAATTACATGTAAAAACAATTTTTAACATGTTTTTAAAACTTTGAGTTCCAAATTCTCTCCCTCCACATCCCCCTTCATTGAGAAGGCAAGTATTTCAATATATCCATAATAGTCATTTTGTGAAAGAAAACATAGACAAAAAAGTATGCTTCAACTTGTATTCAGACACCATCAGTTCTTTCTCTGGGATGGTTAGCATTTTTCATCGTAAGTTCTTCAGAGTCATCTTGGTTCATTGTATTGCTGAGAATAACTAAGGCATTTACAGCTGGTCATCTTACAGCATTGCTGTTACTTGGTACACAGTACATTTCACTTTGCATCAGCCCATGCAAGTCTTTCTGGGTTTTTCTGGGAGCATTCTGTGCATGATTTCTTATAATACAATAGTATTCCATCATAATCACGTACTGCACCTTCTTCAGTCATTCCCAGCTGATAGGCATCCCCTCAGTTTCTAATTCCTTACCCCTGGAAAAGAACTGCTATAAATATTTAGGTCCTTCTCCTTTCTGTTTTTTATCTTTTTTTTGGGATACAGAAATAATAATGGTATTGCTAAGTCAAAGGGTATATGCATGCTTTTATAGCCCTTTGGACCTCTCATTATTTGTTAAAATAGTATTCCATCACAGTCATATGTCATGCATAACTTGTTCAGTCATTGCCTAATTGATGAGCATTCCCTTGATATCCAATTCTTTGTCATCACAAAAAGAACTGCTATAAATATATTTGTGTATATAGGTTCTTTTCCTTTTTATTTGATGTCTTTGGAATACAGCCCTAGTAGTGGTATTGCTGGTCAAAAGGTATATATAGTTTTATAGCCCTTTAGGCCTAGTTCCAAATTGTTCTCCAGAATGGTTTAACCAGTTCACTACTCCACTAACAATTCATTAGTATGCCTATTTTCCTTCATCCTCTCCAACATTTCTGATAGGTGTGAGGTGCACCTCAGAGTTGGTTTAATTTGCATTTCTCTAATCAGTAGTGATTTAGAACATTTTTATATGGTTATAGATAGTTTTAGTTTCTTCTGAAAACTGCCAGTTCATATCCTTTAATCATTTATCAATTGGGGAATGGCTTTTATACTTACAAATTTGACTCAGTGTCCCATGTATTTGAGAAATGAGGCCTTTATTAGAGAAACTTAAGACTTTTTGATATTACTTCATTGTCTGTGATAACTTTTAGCAAAATGTAGTTTTACTCTTTTAGTTAGGTCTATTTTTGCTTTTGCTTTGTCATAATTGCTATCCCTGCCTTTTTTACTTCAGCTGAAGCATATTCGATTCCACTTCAGCCCTTTATTTTACTTCTGTGTATGTGTGTCTCTTTCTGTTTCAAGTGAGTCTCTTATAAACAACATATTGTTGGATCTTGGTTCCTATTCCAGTTTGCTATCTGCTTATATTTTATGGGTGAACTCATCCCATTCACATTCATAGTTATAATTACTAATTGTGTATTTCCCTCCATTCTTTTTTCTTTGGTTTATTCTTTTCTCTCTCTCTCTCTCTCTTTAGCCTGTCCCTCCTCAAAAATCTCCTTTACATCTATTATCTCCCTTAATCTCTCCCCCTTTTATCACCACCCCTCCTGTGTTTCTCATAACCCCTTCCCCCCTCCTGTTTCCCTGTTGGGTAAGGTAGATTTCTATACCCAACTGAGTGTGTATGTGTATATACATACACACACACACACACACACACACACACACACACACACACACACACATATATATATATTTCCCTCTTTTAATCAGTTCTAATAAGAGTGAGGTTCAAGCATTGCCTGCAACTTCCATGTTTTCCCCTCCATTGTAAAGGTTCTTCCTTACATTCCTTTTTTATTTGAGAGAATTTTACTTCTCTTTCCTCCTCCCATTGCATCCCTTTTTCTCAACCCTTTATTTTTATTCTTTTGGGAGATCAAACCAATGTAATTGACTCACACTTGTATTCTCTGTCTATATAGATACCTACAAAGTTCTTATTGAAAATATCATCTTCCCAAATAGGAATGTAAATAGTTTAACCATATTAAGTCTGTTATGATTTCTCTTTCATGTTTACCTTTTTTATACTTCCCTTGAGTCTTGCATTTGAATGTCAGATTTTCCATTCGACTCTGATCTTTTCATCAGAAATACTTGAAAATCCTCTATTACGTTAAATGTCAATTTTCTCCCTAAATGATTATATTCCATTTTTCCGGGTAGGTTATTCTTGGTTGTAATCTTGGCTCCTTTTTCTTCAAGAATATCACTTCCAAGCCCTCCTATTCTTTAATCTGGAAACTGCTAAACTTGTGTGATTCAGACTGTGGCTCTACAATATTTGAGTTGTTTCTTTCTGGCTACTTGAAGTATTTTTTTCCTTGATTTGGGAGCTCTGGAATTTGGCTGTAATGTTCCTGGGAATTTTAAGCTTGGGAACTCTTTCAGGAGGTGATTGGTAGATTCTTTTAATTTCTATTTTACCTTCTGCAACTAAGATATTAGGGCAGTTTTCCTTGATTATTTCTTGAAATATGATGTAAAGGCTCTTTTTTTGATCATGGCTTTCAGGTAGCCCAATAATTCTTAAGTAATCTCTCTGATTTATTTTCAGCTGTTTTTTTTGATAAGATATTTCACATTATCTTTTATTCATTCTTTTGACTTTATTTTGTTTCTTGATGTTTCATGAAATCGTTAGCTTCCATCTGTCCAGTTGTAATTTTTTAAGATTTATTTATTTTGTTTTATTTATTTATTTTATTCTGAACTTAAGAAATAAGACAAGCATTTCCATAACAACAGAGGATTGCACCTGAAATTGCAGATCCATTATGTACAACTTGCTATTCCTTTGAGATATACGGCAGGGTTATCACGTGACTTCTTTTCATCCCCCTCGTTCCAAATTTTGAGATGGCTACCATTAGACACCAATCTGTGTATGTGTACACACACACACACATAGATATATATCTATATCTATATATATAGATATATATATATATACACATACATATGTATAAATCAACTCTTTTTCTGCATTCAAACAGCATCTTTTTTCATAGGATCTTTATGGTTAATTTGAGTGTTTATAATGGTCAGAATGACTTGGTTGCTCAAAGTTGTTCTTAAAGTAATTCTGCTGTTACTGTACATACTATTCTTGGTTCTACTCTTCATTATTTCATGGAGGTCCCTCCATGATTCTCTAAAATCATTGAGCTCATCATTTCTTATGGCAGAGAAGTATTCTATCATGAACATGTGCCACAATTTGTGTAACCATTCCCCCAGAGACAGGCATCTCTGCAATTTCCTGTTCTTTACCCCCACAGAGAGAACTGCTGTAAATATTTTATATCACGTAGGTTCTTTTCTATTTTTCTTAATCATCGTGGGAAACAGACCTAATAGCGGTATTGCTGGGTCAAAGGGTATAAGCAACTCAATAACTCTTTGGGCATAAATCCAAATTTCTCTCCAAAATGGTTAGATCAGCTCACGGAACTACCAAAAAAGAATTATTTTTCCACATTCTAGTTGTAATTTGTAGGGCATTATTTTCTTTGATTTTCTTTTTTTGGACCTTCTTTTCCATTTGGCCTATTCTACTTTTAAAGGAGTTCTTTTTTCAGAGAAATTTTTATGCCTTTTTTAAACCTATTAAGCCAATTCTGTTTTTTAAGATATTTTCTTCAATATTTCTTGTACCTCCTTCATCAAGCTGTTAATTCTTTTTTCATAATTTTCTTGCATCCCTGTCATTTCTTTTTCTCATTTTTCTGGTACCACTCATCTCTTTTTTTTCACTCTTCCAGGAATTCTTGCTGGATTTGTGTCCAATTAGCATTTTTCTTTGAGGCTTTGTCTGTAGCTGCCCTCACACTGTTGTCTTCTTCAGAGTATGTGTTGGTCTTCCTTGTCACCATATTAGCTTTTCGTGTTCTGTGTTTTTTGTTTTAGTTTGTTTTGTTTTGGGTTTGGGTTTTTTTGAGGGGGATTGTGTGTGTGTGGTGTTCTGTTTTTTGGGTTTTTTGCATTTGCTTTTGCTTTATTTTGCTTTGACTTTTAGCTATATGTTAAAGTTGGGCTCAACTCCCAGGGAGGACAGGGCATTGTCACAAACTTCAGGTTGTTCACACTGCTGTTTCAGAGCTAGTTCTGGGTGTCTGTAGTTTAGTGCTTCCAAGGTCATATGATCCTGGGAGAGGTATGGTCTCTGCTCTCCTGGTTTGTCCTCTAATCTTTACCCAGGAAGGACTCCTGCTGAGCACGTCTGCGTCCCCAGATTTCATTGCTCCCCTCTGAACTGTGATCTGGAACTGTAATTCATAACTACATATGAGCAGTAGAGTTGCCAGTCAGCACCATCTATACCCAGTGCCATCAAAGGGTCCCCTGTAATCTCTTTCTTATCAGTAGTCTGACCCCCTTACCATGTCTTGGCTGAGAGATCCCAAAGTTGCTGTCACTGCCACCGTTTCAGCCACCCCAAAGGCCCATTGCTGATGCTACTTTTGTACTCTAACCAGCCCCCACCCTTGTGTCATAGACCTCTCCTGCCAACCTTTTAAGTTGTCTTAGGCTAGAAAAAGTTGTCTTAGGTTGACTTTTTTTTTTGGTTCTGCCACTACAAAATTTGATTTGAGGAGCTATTTTAAAGTTGTTTAGAGGGGAATGTTGGAACAGTTCAACTAGGTTGCTGCCTATACTCTGCTGTCATGGCTTCACACTCCCAGCCGCTACTTCTACAGTTACTGTAGCCTCTGCCTCCTCAGTAGCCACAGCTATGGAACATCTAGAAGACAGAATTCTAGCCACAAAGCCCTTGTCACTGTCAAATGATTCTGTTTCATAAATGCCTATGATTTTATCATTGGAAATAATATTAAAGAATAAAACATAAAAGAAGATACTTGGCTATATGCTTTGTCACTACACCCTAAAGACCATGGAGCCTTTCTACCTGACTTGCAGCTGAAATCTCCAGTACATGTTTTCTCCTCCTAAAATATGGCTTCTTGAGAGCAGGGACTGTTTGGCTTCTCTATTTGTGTGCATATTGAACATAGTAATGTGATGAATTTCTTTGTATTCCCTTATTTTTCAGTGGTATGACATGCCTTTGTTCCAGACTTGTTATCTCTTTGCTGAATTCTTCATCTGTTCATTCTGTTGAGGATAGGAGATAGATAGATAGATAGATAGATAGATAGATAGATAGATATGGATATATTTCCTAATTATAGTATTTCTTCTATTTCTGCTTCCATTGATCATGATCCAAATGCTCTCTAACGTTTCCCTTCTCTGGTTCCTAGATTTACTCTTTAGTGTATTTTCTTCTTATACAATACTAATACACCATTCCTTTAATCAGTTTGATTCCATTTGACAAATACTTCTAGTTCTAGAGCGTATATCGGCCCCATCCTACAAAGTCTCAATGATTGTATTTCCTTGGAAAATTTCAACTACAACTAGTAGATATTCATTCTCAATAACCCTGACAGATCACAGAGTTAGATTTTGAAAGTTGGAAAGAACTTCAGCAAGTCACCTGGTCTAATGCAGGCCCAAAAGGATTCCCTACTGTGACATCCTTAACAAGTGGGCATCCAGCTGCTGCTTGAAGACCTCCCCAAAGTGGGAATCCACCACCTCTCAAGGCAGTCCATTCTACTTTGAGACATCTCTGATTGTTAGAAGCATTTTCCTTTTACCAAGCCTACGTTTGCCTCTTTGCAAAGTACTCCGCCTCCTCCTACCCTCTAGAATCAAACAGAGCAAGTTTAATTCCTCTTCCATATGACAGCTCTTCACATGTTTGGATAGAGAGAGCTATTACATCCTCCTGACTTTATACTTTTTCAGTAATAGAAATCATGGCTAATACTAAAACTTTCCGTCATCCTCCTTTATCCTTCTACTTTGGCTTGGCTTCCTCCTCCTTCGCTTTCAAAAACATCTGCTCCAGTACTCAGGCCATTGATTCCCAAGTTACTTATTCACTGGCAGCCATATTATTAGACTTTACACTATAGTCCACTTCTTAAAAAAAGACTGTCCAGTATGTATTTGTTTTTCAATGAGTTTTATTTTGAGACTGAAGAATTTGGCACTATCCAATGAGACAGAGGCAATCTCATGTGGAGAATTACAGGTCTTGATTGTTTTTTCCATGCTGTCTAAGTTGGCATGCATTTATTAAATATTTATTTATTAAATGCATTTATTAAATATTAAGCAGCAGTATTTATTAAACATCCACTGTGCTAAGTAGTTCCAGCTTTCAGACTCTTCCTAGCTGTGTGACCCCAGGCAAGTCACTTACCCCTAACTTAGGGTTAGTATTTGCCTCCGTTCCTCATCTGTAAAATTATCTGGAGTAGGAAATTGCAAATCACTCCAATATTCCCAAATGGAGTCAAGAAGAATTGGATACGACTGAAGAAAAATAATTGAGTAACAACATGTGTCAGGAACTGTGTTGGGGATACCAAAAAAACAAAGGCAAAAATAATCTCTGTCCTTAAGAAGTTCACAAAAAAGAGGAAAACTCCATTTATAGTCACTTTTTGGAAGACTGGTAAGGATAAGTGTAGCTGAGAAAGTTTTAAGCATGCTCACTGTATTGTGGGGAAAGCCAAGGAGGCTGCTAAGAGAGAGCCAGGGGTTCATCTTCTCCTAATGCCTAGCCCTGGTAAGACCCTTCCAGGAATGTTTGTTTTGTAGGAGAAAGTGGAAAGACGGGAGGAGCTCAGAGAAAAGCCATAAAAATGATTCAGGGGTCCAAAAGAGTGATTCAGAGGATGACGTTCCACTGCCCTTTATTTCTCCTCAATTCAGAATGAGATACATAGTCTAGTGGAAAGAGCAGGAAATAGATTTGGAGTCATAAGGCCTGGTTTCAGGACCCAACTATGCTACTAACTTCTTGTGACCTAAAACAAGTCACTGTCTTCTTCAGAGCCTTAATCCCTTTGACCATCAGATGGGATTAGTAATACCCCGTGCTAGTGGAAGTAGCTTTTTACTTCTTGTTATAAATGCCTTCTAAGAAATGAAACTAGGGGATAGATGACCTAATGAGAGCTGGTCCACAGTGTCATAAGGATTCAAGAACCAACACCCTGAATATTCTGCCACAAACTAGAAGTCATTAAAAAACTGAAAATCAAGAAAATTGTAATAAATTGTCAGCAGGCACAAGATTACCATTGTTGAATTTACTGAATCTGTATTCCTGTTAGAGGAGAGCCCTTCTTTCTTCTTTCCCTGTCTCCCAGGACCAGTATATGGATCAGATGAGATAATGCATGTGAAAGGACTTTGTAAACTTGAAAAGCCTCATACACATGTAAGGGATTATTGTTAATGAGACAAGGAAGTGGGGGAGAGAGGGCAGCTTTCTTCAGCACTAGTTTTATTTTGGCTAGTTCTGTCACTATCTGAGCCACTGGATCAAATATTAAATTGTTAGGGAGGCTATAGAAGTACTATTAGTTAGTATCTGTTTTCATCTTAATAAATGTTTCTATTTTTCACTTATTACAACAGGTAATTCTGACTCGGAGAGAAGAGGTGAGAAATTCACCTTGCTGTTTATTGTCATTTCATTTAAGAAACTAGTTCATTGCACATTGTGACACTTGTTTTCCTTTCCTACCCCCTTCTCCCACTCCCTGTCAATCTGTGGTGACCATATGCATGTGTGGTTGTGAGATTTTCAAATTTTTAATTTATATTTTCATATTGACTTAACAGGAAATAGGAATGGAAACAAAATCTACTACTACAAAAGATTACTTTTCATACCTTAGAGATTCTAAGAACTATTATATATCATAACTTACAGTCCAACTACAAAAGGCTACTTTTCATATCATAAGAGATTCTAGTAGCTATTATATATCATGACATATTTATAGAAGAGAATAAATAATATTTACAAATGATAACAACTTATTTTATATCATTTTGTTTGCATTGTGATAGCTATTATAATGGCTTATGAATTACAAAGTGCTTTTCTTAGATGCAGTCCTGTGAGGGAGGCAACAACTATAGTTACCTCCCATTTTGTTTACAGTTGAGAAGACTGAAGCTCATAATGAAGAAGTAACTTGCCTTTAGTCACCCAGTTAGCAAATGAAAAATAAAAAATAAAAAAATGAAACCAAAAATCAGAAGCACTCTTCTATATAGCTATTCATTCTAGAGATTCATCCCTTTCAGTGATCTGGCACTGTGAAGGATTTTTTCCCTTATTGATGAAATTTTCTAAGAAATTTCCATCTTACCTGGGGGGTTCAACAATGCTTAATTTGTGATGACAATTTATCTTGTGCTGTAATCGCCCATATTTTATTGAACTAGGCATTGGTTATGGATGTATTCTTCTATCTCCTCTGTTCAGTTCTGCATAAATTTGCCGTTATTTAGAGAAAAGGAATACATAAATATATTATGTCTTTGCTCATCACATTTTGTAGTATTTAAATAAGGTCCTGAGATAGTGCTAGCCCAAAAAAAAGGAGGTTATAGGCTAATGTTCTCTGTCCCACAGTTTTATTATTTAAGACCATAATCTCCAAACAGGTGAAAAGGAATATTTTTGCCCATAACTTTTTCAGGTAAGCCCTAATTTTGACATGTATAATGGGACCAACAATATAAAAATGGATGTTTTATGTTTAAAGACAAATGAGAATAGGAAATCAAACAAGTGTTAACAGCCTTCATCTAGTGTGTCATCAGTGTCTTGCTCATCTTTTCTGATATATCTTTGTTAAACTTCTGGTTTTCATGAATTCTAAGCAATCAGTTATTTTAGACAGAAGTATTTTGGACACCTAAATCCATAAACTCCCAGTTTCTCAAATTTCAGGATAGTTTTTGATTGCCTAGGAAGGAATTCTAATCTTCCCATATACGTTGAATTTATAAATATTCAAATCATGGCATTTAAACATTCCCCTACTCCCTTATTTTCCCTTTAGTTCTTTAGTAGTGAGTATCATGGCATTCTGAACTGTTTGGTCAAGACAATGAAATGGATTTGGCCTCTACATTGTTTAGGTTTGTGGATCTATGCCTGGTTGGAAGTATTTTTGTCAAATAAATGTCAAAGCTAGTGATCTTTCTGATGTTATTTTGGGTTTTTTTTTCTCTTTTATAGGGGCACTTTTTGGAGTAGCAAAGTATTAGAAACAAAGTAGATGTGCCTGATTGGGGGATGGTTGAACAAATAATGATACTGGAATGTAATGGAATATTATTATGCTACAAAAATAAATAGATATTTTAAATAACAGAATGAAAAAGGGTAAGGAATACTCCTATCAGACTCATCTCATAGGATATTAGAATTATAAAAAGATCATAAAGACCATCTAAGCCAATTTCCCTGATATTTTTGTATAAAAGGAAACTGAGACCTAGAGAGATTAAGTGAATTGCTCAGGATTGCACTAAGTTAGTGGCAGAACCAAGATTGGAAGCCAGGTCTCTTGTTTTCTCCCTAACTCCTTTCTCCTCCTTCCTTCCCCTTCCCCTTTTCCATCTTTCCTTCCCCTTCCCTCCTCCTTTCTCTTTCCTTCTTTCTCTTCTCCTCTCCTGACCCCTTTCCTCCTCCATTTCCTCTCTCAATGTTAGAAGCGTTAGGGTAAGGAGCCATCACAAGCTTGTTTTAGTAGCTGCCCAAGCCTACCCTTACATGCTGCTCATCTTCTAACCTGATTGTGTGTGTGTGTTCTTGGTTTCAGATGAGACACCTATCATTGCAGTGATGGTCGCCCTGTCCTCTCTGCTAGTGATAGTGTTTATTATCATTGTTCTGTACATGTTAAGGTAAGAAACTTCAATCTCTCCATTCTGGCGTAATCTAGTTCACTTCAGTACGTGTCTTAATTGTCCATCATGTACAAGGCCGTGTGTTTTCGGCCCTTGGGGGGTAGGGGAGAGTGAGCATGCCAGAATGGAGAGCAAAGTTCCCTGTGCTCCTGCCCTTACAATCTAGTAGGAGGGTAAGAGATATAGTTATATCATGATGATACAAATTAGAATGTTGTAGGTGTGTAGGAGAAATCAGACAGGATGGGTGATTTCATTGTACCTGCTTTATCCTTGAGTAAACCCCCTTGGTCTGATGTAATAGAAGAGGGTGTCATTTGCTCCTCAGGACTTGTATGGAGAAAAGAGGAATGTGGTGATTGATGAGCCACCCAGGGCTTCAGCAGTAAAAGTGCTCTTTAGCAAATGATTTCTTGGGGAAGCAAAGCGACTCTCATCAAGATGCTGAATACAATCGCTGCTGTGCTATTGCTGCTGGGAGGAGAGAGAGAAAGTGGCCATCTGTGGTCCAGGCTTCCTGGGGAGGGGAGTACAGAGGCCTGATGAGATGGAATTCAGGCTGCAAGTATAGACTTCATCTCTAAAAGTGGTAGACATTTTTTTCCTGAGTTTATTGTTTTTGAAAACATGTTCCCTCTGTCAAAAAGGAAAATTGTCCTTGGGCTGAGCTTCTGAACACTGGGAGAAGTTTGGTGGATTTTAAGGATGGTGAACTTTGAGCATTGTCATTAAGAATAACGGCCCAATGAGTGGGTAAGAAAGCTGGAAGTCCCTGCCTTTGTGCCCAGCTTTCTGAGCCCAGCCAAGCCATTGATGGAACTGGCCTCCTTACCTACTCCTGTAAGATGCTGAAGGCTTTTTGTCTATGAAATATTATGAATCTTAAAGAGCACCATAGCAATTTAGGGACTATAAGAAATTGTTATCAGTATCACCATGATCACCAGTGGCATTAGTGGTAGGCCTGGGAATATGGAATTTTTAACTCTTGGGTTAAACAACATCTTGAGATATATAACATGCAGCTTTGCATCCCTTCCTGTCTTCAAAGAACTAGCTTTCTAGTGCTACAGAAATTCCCAGCCTCTGTCCTACAGTTCCAGATGGTAGATCTGTATCCAAGAAATCTTACTGGGGAGATGGGACAGATCCTTTGGCTAGGCTAGTATCTGGTTTGGAACCCTCTAGGGAGACAGAGAAATTACAAGACTCCTTCAAGGCCTCAAACTACTATGCTTAGGTACTAGGACTTCCCCCTCTGCCCAGGAGAGTTGCAGATGTTTGGAGGGGTCCTGGTATTAAATAGCCTGACACAGAAACAGGTTTTCTTCCTATGGTATCCAAAGACTAGAATCTCCTGGTTCTGACACAGGACAGAACTTTCTCACTCTTCTTCCTTTACCCCAAGATATTATGAGAGGTATAAATGGACAATTTTGGTATGGGGGCTTTTCATCTCCAAAGGGTGTAGCATTATAATGACAGAAGGGGGTTGTGTGATGTCTAAAAAGGGAGTTGGTTCCCTGTTCTCACTGAGCAGAGGCTTTTCTCTGTTCATCTGTTCCTGGAAAAGTGGAAAGAACTCTATAGAAAATGGCTTCAGTCACAGTGACACATTCAGCCTTCCCAAGAAACCATTTCTATTCTGAGGCTCCAGGTGCCCATTTTTATATGCTTTCCCATTAGGTTCAAGAAGTACAAGCAAGCTGGGAGCCATTCCAATTCTTTTCGCTTGTCCAATGGACGCACGGATGACATGGGTAAGGCTGCTGGCAGTGGGCCTGTCTCTGCATGAAATTCAATGGACAAGGAAAATAGGGATCTGGTAATGCCCCTAAGTGTAAATGATAGCATCAGAATGCCCCCACACATACCCTTGGCACCTGAGACTGACCATAGATAGCAACCCTGTTCTTTTATGTTGATACTGGGGCTCTCTTGGCCAAGGGCAGCAAGCAGTAAGTTATCAGGCAGGGAGGCTGGCCTTTTCTAGGCCTTGGGTGACTGACCACTTCCCCTTTGTGCTGCTGCAGAGCCTCAAAGCATGCCACTTCTGGCCAGGTCTCCAAGCACCAATAGGAAGTATCCCCCGCTGCCAGTGGACAAGCTGGAAGAGGAGATTAACCGACGCATGGCTGATGATAATAAGCTCTTCCGAGAAGAATTCAATGTAAGCCATTTGTTTGTGGGCAAGGCAAAACCAGTTTGGGCAGTGTGGTTCTAGGAAGTGATTTGGGAATCACAGGCTGTAGTCTAAGGATGAGAGATCTGATCACTGGCTAGCTATTTGTTTGCAGAGAAACTTTTTAATGTGCTATAGGTGAGACACTTGGCTGTAGCCTCAGCTGATTCTACTGGGCAGTGAGAGTTGACTTCTTGCTCTTGCTCCCCTTTTTGCATTAAGCTAGCTGTGAGCCCATAATTCAAGACGCTTGACAGCCTAGGCAGGAACTGTTGGGGGAATGCAGAGTGCAGTATTCAGGGCCAAAACATTAAGAGAGTTCCTAGTCCAAAATGAGTTAAATGGCAAGCCAGACTTTCAAGCAAGTCTGAGGTTGGAGCTACAGCTGGACCTGGGCTGAAAGGAACATTGCTGCCATCTTGTGTCTATAGTTGGTTTAGAAGTATTATTGGCCCTAAACTCTGAGAAAGTATCATGCGCCACAGTTGTACTTGGAATCACAGAATCCCAGACTGGAAATAGCCTTCACAATAAGTTGTCTCACCTATGCCCAATTAACAGTCCCCTCCACAACACCCTCTCTAAGAGTCCATACAGCTTCCATTCTCCATCTCTAGCAGTGGAGGCTCTACTATTTTCCAATGCAACTCATCGTATTTTTCGAGAATTTTCATTGTTAGAAAGTTTTCCCAAGCCAGAACCTGCCTTCTCATTCCACCCCAACCTTTGCTTTCTGTGGACAAGAACCAATCCAGTACTTCTTTTGTTGTCCCCAAGGTAACTCATGCATCCTGTTGTTGCCGTTGATCAGTGAGGGAGATTTTCATGTTCTGCTGTAGAGTGTGGAGAGAGAAGAGTCTCCTTTATCTCCTTTCCTTTTGGCCTTTGGCTATTCAGTCAGACCCTTCCTATCCAAGGCCCCATTTTTTAAGGACCAGTTCTATATATTTTGTGGGAACCCACTTTCCTTGGCACTGGTTGCCCCTCTTTTCCCAAGTTTTCCTGTGGCCCAAATCCAGACCTTCATGAAGTTTAGATTCAATGCAAGAAATCAAATCAGAAATTAACAAGGCTTTATTAAATGTTTACCATGTACTAGGCACTGCACTAAGTGCTGGGAATCCAAATACAAGCAGGAAAATAGTCCCTGCCCTCAAATAGCTTCCATCTAATGGGAGAAGAAAACATTTTAAAGAAACCTATAGAGGAAATGAGAGGAGAGAAGAGAGCATGGGAGCAGGGCTGTGGGGGAGGAGGATCAGAAGAGCAGCTTGGAGAAGAAGGAAGACATGGAGAGGAGGGGCTGCGAGAAGTCAGATGCTGTAGAGCCACAGAGCTCTTCAAGTGTGAGAAAGCCTGGGGATGGAGTGAACTTCTCAGGTGGCTTGGTGGAAGGCACATGCCAGGTGCTGGTGGTATAGACATTAACAGAACAGGCCCTGTCTTCAAGAAGCTTGTGTTGTACTATAGTGACACTGCCAGGTGCACAAAGAAGTCTAATACAAGAAACATCAAGGCAGGAGAAAACACTAACAGGATGGAGGTTGGATGGGGAAGGGCAGTGAGGAAGGCTTCATGGAGGAAGTTCCTACAGCCCAACCACTTATGTTTTTCTAAACCCTATTTCCCTTTCAGTTAGATAGGGACTGTGATAAAGGAACCAGGAACCACTGAGCTGGATAGCCATGCCGAAATAGCCTCTGCCCCTCTGCTGTGTCAGCCATGCAGCCCACTTTCTCCCCACAGTGACAGTATAGATGATACAGTGATTTAGACCTGTAGAAACAACTTGAATTGGGCGGGGACAGGAGAGGGTAATGAGTGCTAGACAGTAAGAGTGGTCATGGTCATAGATCTCTCCAGCTTCTCTCACAAGAAAGGAAAGTACCCATTTACCATCCAGCATGGGCAGCTAAAAGTTTGTACTGCAGGGATGCTAACTGATTGTCAGTCATCATTCTTAGAAACTGATCTTACTTTTCTTATGTCCTCCAGGCTCTCCCAGCCTGTCCAATCCAGGCCACCTGTGAAGCTGCTTCCAAGGAAGAAAACAAGGAGAAAAACAGATATGTGAACATCTTGCCTTGTACGTGCTTCTGGACTGTCTCATGAAACCCTCTCTAGTTGGAGAGTTATAGGGCCTTCTGAGTCAAGGTTTTGAGGTGTAAGAGGAGAACAGTTTTGAGTAGGAAACGTAGAATTTTGCTGCAGAGCTCCCAGAGGACCTTCTTAGGCCCAATACCACTCAGTGCTTGCTTCCATCACTCAAGACTCTTTCCTGAGCTTCTGTTCTGTGCAAGGACCTGTGCTTGGCCCTGAGGAGAAGAGAACACTAGTGATTGCAAAATGAACTCACCTCATGAGGAGCTTACACTCCTGTGATTGTGAGCCAGCCTACAGTGACTGACAAGGTTCCATAGGGAGCGTGCTCCTGTTTATTTTGCCTAACTATGGACATTAGTTCCAAACAGATTCCCCAGAGCCAAGTATAAAGGGATAGAGACAGGTGCCCTGCAGCTCTAATGCAAGGAAAGAAGCTGGCAAGGCTGGGAGACAAAACCATAGCAGGAGCTTAACAGACATAATGAGTCCTAGGCCCAGCGGGGTGCTTGGTGTCAATACCGGGACATTTCATTGTGTCCTTCTTACATTGTCCTGCTCCAAGTCCCAAAGATCCATAGACCCACATGTCAGATGGGAGGATTCTTATTTTGCTAGGCTGGCCACCTCCTGATCCACTTCAGGCTAGTGTCTTTTACTGATAAATCAGGAAGAAGTCAGGCAAAGTAGAAGATGGGGCCCTAGTAAGCCGGTGAGCCTGGGGAATCTGAAGGAGACATAGGATAGCGAACGTTGGCTGAGGGTTTCAAAGGGAAGAGTCATGGCTGTCGCTCTCTCTTCTAGATGACCATTCCAGGGTACACCTGACACCGGTTGAAGGAGTTCCAGATTCTGACTATATCAATGCCTCATTCATTAATGTAAGAGCTTCAGCTCCCTTCATCACTTTCTTGAATGGCTGCATGTCACTACAGCTTGCCTATCCCTGCCCAGCTTGCCTGGGCATGATGTTTGTCTAGCTGTCTGTCTGTCTCTTACTTGTGGTGTGATACCTTTGCAATGCCACTGTAGCCAGCAGGGAAGCCACTTTCCCTGTAAATGGAAACTCTGGAGAAGTGTTGGTATCTAAAAAGACCTCGACAAATTGAAAAGGTGCCAAAAACAATAAGATATCAATTGATTGGTGGGGGGAGGGGTTGAGAAAATGCACCAGACAAGTCCTTCTGAGCAACAGGGCTAGAATTCCTAATACCTCAGTGTTGCCTCCTAAAACCCTAGAGAGAGGTAGTCAGCTACTCTCACAGCTAAAATGTAGAAGAGCTAGGATTTGAAACAACTCTTGAGTCCAGTGCTCTTTCCACTATGCCATTCTGCCTCATTTGTGACTCCCTATCCTGTGTGTAGCAGATTTTTTTTAACCTAAATCCACTTAACAATTATCCCAGCATTATGTCCTTTTTCAAATATGGCAAGCGTTTCATCTATCCATTTAAGTTATCACAGTCTGTTTCTGGATTTAAGGAAGAGACACAGCTCAAACTCACAACAGACTTAGCAAGTCACAATTTATTGCTATTAAGGCGCAGAGTGGGCCCTGAGGTTGTGGCACCGTGCATCACCTTTTGCCTAGTCAGTTCTAGTCAGATCTGCTGAGACTACAAACTCATCTTCTCACCACTGGGGCTTGCTCAGTTATGTAGTTGGGAATGATAAACAGAGAACACTGTTGCACACATCTGGGATAAACCAGGCACCCTTGATTACACCAGTTGTGGGTAAGGCAAAGAAGAATGGATGCACACAGAGGTTGGGATTGTTCCTTTGATGCACAGTGATTGCATCTGGATTCATCAGTTACTGTTTTTGTCTATATGTCCCCTCTTTCCTTTCTAAGGGAAGGCTCTAATCTGACTGATAAAAATGTTGAACAGAACAGAGCAAAGGACAGTCTTGCAGCTGCTTCTTCCAGGTTGACATCAACTCACTATCATTATTCTTCAAATCTAGGATTGAACTGGTTTTGAATCCATTTAATGTATCTTGTCTCCAAGGCAATTGTAATAGATCTTGTTTGTGAATGGGAAGGAAGAATATTAACCGATGAGAAGGGGAATAACTGGTGCTTCTGTCTTCACCTCAAGGGACATTAGTATTGATCTTCCTTGTGAGCATGAAAATCACTTCTACCAGAAGAGACCTAAGTAGAGTCTCCTCTATCTCACTCTTCTCATCTGCAAAATGAAGGAGTTCTGTATTCAAGGGTATCAGAAACATTCTGCATTCTTCTTGTGGTCAGTGCTATCCAAAGCTAAGGGACTTGTTGCATATTTTTTTCCCTTGGACTGACTCCAAAACTCTTAAGTATATCTGTAGATTGTTGAGGATCAGTCAGAGTTTATTACCTATAAGCCAGCAAAGCCATGTTCTGTTCTTCTCGCTATTAATAGTAAAGTCATCAGGAAGACCACATCTGGCCTTACTACTTCCTCACACCTTGTACCTTGTTTGATTAAACAGTGACCATACATGGACACATATACACCCACATACATGTATTTAATAATTCTAAGGAAGGAGCCTAGCCACAGTATTCTTGGGTCACCTATAGAGCCTGCCCCTGTGTCTAAAAAACAGAGCTTCAGTAACCATATCTGCAAAGTAACAGCAGCTCAAACTCACCATTGTTTGGTTTCAGACTTTCCATGTCTCATGGTTTCTAGCAATGGCTTTGATCAGTTGGAAGGACCTCAGACATAATTTTATCCATCTTTTCTACATCTTACCTACCAAATGCTCATCAGTCTTTGCTTGAAAACTTCTAGGGATGGAAAATCCACTGCCTTCCCAGGCAGCTCATTTTTGAATAACTTGTGAGGAAGTTTTTCTTCATATTAAGTCTAAATTTCTCTATGCAACTTCCACCCTCTGCTCCATTTAATGCTTTCTGAGGCCAGTCAGAAAAAAACAAACCACCACTTAATATGTCTTCTATGCGAAAGCCTCTCAAATGCTTTAAGACAGTTCCTCTCTGAAGGAGGCTTCCCTAAACTTTGTGTATAGGCTAAATATTCCCATTTCCTTCAGAATTGGTCCTCATATAGCATACACTTGGGGCCCTTTACCACCTCCATTGTCCTTTCCAGAAATTGCAGTTTATCAGTATCTTTCCTAACAATTAATACTTACGTGACCATGGACAAGTCACTTGAATTCTCTGAGCCTCAGTTTCCTCAACTGTAAAATGAGATTGGACTAAGTGGCTTCTAAGATCCATTCTAGCTGTAAATCTGTGAATCACAGTATGGGACCCAGAATTAAACCTGATATCCCAGATGTGGCCTAATGGGGGTAGAGTATGGTGACACTATCTCTTTCCTAGACCTGAACAGTGCCTCTTTTCTGAAAGCCTGACATTGCATTGGCTATTTTGTACCCCCAACTTTGTTTCATCTGTAAATTTGATAAGTTAGCATCCATTTATTCAAGTCATTGATAAAAAGTGTTCAGTGGTGTAATGCCAAGGACAGATCTCTGGTGTACTTCACTGGAAATGTCCTGCCTTCTGACATTTCTTACCCAGTAATCTCTACGCATCCATCCTGGAGCTTAGCCAAACAAATTTATATCATACCAGAGGAAGCAACAAACTCTCCTAGTAGGAAGGTGGGTAGAGGGTACAAGCAACCACCTTCCATGTAGGATAGGAAGAATAGAGTGTTTAAGAAAACAAACTTCCCTCAGTAAATGCAGTCTGAGGCCAGAGCCTGGGGAATCATGATTTATATTTCCCATGGCAGCTATATATCAGATCACACAGGAGGTGGTGCTCTGCCTTATATCTCTCGAACAATTTTATCTCTACATACCTTGAGTTATGCCTGTTCAGGGAGCCATAACAGATGCTAATGTTTGAGAAATTGCAGTCATAGATAGCCTTAGATGGAGGAAGCTATATTGAATTTCCTTCCCAAGCTTAGGTTTTTACACTGGATGTTGTCTCAGTCGTAGAAGCTTGCCTGGCAGGGACTTTTTCGAAAAACCCTTAGTCTGGCAGCTTTTAGAGAAATTGCATCCACAAGCAGTGTGTGCTTCCTGCCATCACCCCAGCAAGAGTTATCTTCTCTGCTTTTATGGTACTTTTCTAGGCAGCAGAAGAGCCAAGAATGAACTTCTGTAGACATCATTTCTGCCATCGACAACATCATAGTATTATTTTAGATCCAAAAAGAAAAAAAAAACAACTCTTCAAAACCATTTAGTTCAACCCCTTCAATTTACATATGAGAAAACTGAGGTAGAGGTGACTCTACTAGGCTTTCCTGATTGAGATATTCCTCATACCTGTGAATAGAGCACGCTGCCTGAATGGGGACACAGCTCCCTTCTGTTCTACCTCCCCCCTTCCTTCTCCTCTCCAAAGGAAGGTGAATTTGGATGGTCATATGATGCCCAGTTAACTTTGGGTTTACTGGCTAGATTTCTTCTTTCTTTCCTTTCTTTCTTTCCTTCTTTCCTTCTTCATTCCTTCCTTTCTTTCCTTCTTTTCTTCCTTCTTTCTTTTTCTCTCTCTTTCTTTTTGTCTTTCTGTCTTTTTTTCTTGTCTTTCCCAAATCCTTAAACCCAGTGCACTCTGAAGTCCATGGATTGGACAACAATAGGTCCCTGCCCAAACTCCTTAATAGCTGTTTTCTGGACCCTCCTAGCTTAAGAGTGGTTATCAGTAGGAATCCGCAGCAGTTCCCAGGAATGTAACAACTCTAACTGAAGAAGTGCTGCCTGAAGGGAACCTATCCAGCTGAAGAGGCATCGATCTCTTTCAGTGACAGTGTCCAGTAGGTGACAAGTGATCTGAGGCAATAACCAAATAACTATATTTCAGTGGGAAGAGTTCAGACCCTGGTATTGGAGGACTTAGGTTCAAGTCCCACTTGTGATGCTTGCTACCTGTGCCATCTTGAAAGGTATTCAACCTCTTTTCATTTCCCTTTTCTCATTTAGAAAACAAAGGGATTAGATGAAACAGCCTCAGAATTTACTTTCAGCCCCTAGTCCTATATCTGTAAAGTTTGGAGAAGGGAGTTGGTTTAGTGGGGAAAGGGTACAATTTTTGATCTGCTGCGTTTAAGATGATAAGATGATTCAGTTGAAGATAACTAATCAGTAAAAAATTAATGCAAGATTGTAGTTCAGGAGACATTAGGGCTGTATAACTAATTTTAGGTACTATCTGCAAAAATAGAAATGAATCAGTGGAAGCTTGTGAGATCATCAAGAGAGATAGTCATAGGAACGTAGATATTGAATTGGAAAAGGCCTTAAAAGCCATCTAGTACAGCTCCCTCATTTTATAGATAAAGAAACTGAGGTTAAATGATTTGTCCAGTATTACACAGCTAGCACAAATCTGAGGTAGAGTTTGAACTCAGATTTTCCTGACTCCACATCCAGAGCACTAGCTACTACTACCCTAGGCTCATTCTCTGAACCTCCACTCACGCTGGCAGATTAGTTCTCCGAAAGGCAGCTGATGATTAAAATCTCCCCTCAGAGTTCTAGGGGTAACCCCAGTGTGTTGAAGATTGCAGTACTATCACTAATGAACCCCATCCAGTGTTCCCTCTCCTGATATAGATCAGCCAGATAACTCCATAATATTAAATAACCACTTTTATACCAGTTAACCTTTGCAAAAGGATATTTACTGACAAGTTGTAGTAATGAAACAAGTACAGCAACATTTCCCCCATTAGGAGACACATTCTGCCCTCTATACACCCACTTAATCCCTGGGTAAAGTAGAATAAAATTTAAAGTGGTTATCACATAACCACTTTGAAGAGTAGAAGGTACTCCTGATCCCTAGATTCTTTTTTTCCTTTCATGAAATGCCCACCAAGTTCAATTCTCAACGTAGTGTCACAACTTTAGAGGTATCATTGGGATAGATAAGTCACTCACCTGTTTATTTGGGCTGGATCAACACGATCACTCCTCTTGGTAAAGAAAGAGGAAAGAGGAGCCAGGACAGAGCCTTGGCAGGGGTGGGGTATGAGCAGTATTCTAACAAATGAGACTGAGAAGGAAGAAAAGCAGGGCATACTATTGTGAGCTGAAAGAGAAGTGGATGCAGGGACTGTGAAAAAGAGGGAGAAGAAAGGAAGGCAGCCTCCTATTTGAGATCATTCTTGCAAAGTGCAAGTTTATGAAATGTGTTAATGGTCCAGAATAACAGATTTAGGAGGAGGGAAGGCTCACCCATTGACCTCTCCCTCTAGTGCCATAATCCCTCTCTGCATATGGACAGAGCCCAGTCCCCCTTTTTCATCTTGTTTGAGCTAGTATTGAGTCCTGGCCTTGAGCAGTGGATTAAATAATGACCTAATCCAGAGGAAATGAATACAGAAGGGTATTATCTTCACTACCACATGGCAGAAGAAAGTGCATTGTCGTATGGAGTCTTGTTCCTTCCTTACTCTACCAACCACCTTGTGTCTATACCAACTTGGGCCCTGTCCCTTTTTCTTGATGAGTCTGAACAAAAGAGGGACTGTTCATCAAGTCAGGAGAGTATGGGACTTGATTGCAGCAGGGACTCCTGCCTCTTTTTAGTAGTCAGTCAATAAGCATTTATTAAGTACCTACTGTGAAGTCAAGCAATGTACTAGGTTTTGGGGATACAAAAAATGACAAACAACCACTACTTTAAACTAGAGCTCAGTCTAATGGGGGAGACGTCATGCAAACAACTACATAGAAACAAGATACATAGTTACATATGTCATATATAGATTTATATGTCATGTATTCATATATCATAACTTAGAAATAATATCAGGGAAGGCACTAAAGTTAAATATGTTTGGGAAAGACTCCTTGCAGAAGGTGAGACTTAAAGGAAGCCAGGAAAGTCACCATGTGGAAGAGTCAAGAAAGATTTTCAAGTATGAAGGATAGCCAATAAAAATGCCTAAAGTTGGGAGATGGAATGTTGTGTGTATGCAGCATCAAGGAGCTCATTGTCACTGGGTCAATATGTGTAGAGTAAGGTGTAAAAAAAAAACTGGAGAGATAAAGGAGCCAAGTTAAAAAGGGCTTTAAAAGCCAAACAGATGAATTGGTATTTGATCCTGGAGATGAGAGTCATTGGGGTTTATTGAATAACAGGAGTGGAGTTGGGTTTGGAATACTCCCCCAAACCCCGAATGACATATACCTGTGTTTTAGGAAGAGAAGTTTGACAGTGTTTTAGTAGAGAATGGCCTGGAATAGAGAAAGGCCCAAGGCATCTGTTCCTGTTGTGGTCAGGGTACTATTGATCCCTAATGTTCCACTAGTCATCTGGTCCTAGTGTTCCTGATCCTCTTCCCTGTCTGAGCCTCTTGTCCACCAGTGGAAAGTGGTTCAGCTTAACCAGAACCTAGATGAGAAAAGTGATGGATAGTTGAGCCTCCATTGTATCCCAACACTCAGTTGTCCCAGCTGGGGAGATTTAAAGAGGATTTCCTCTGGCATTTCCATCCCCCCTCCTTTCCTTTGCTCAGGTAAGAGGAGCCCTGACTATTAGAGCCACAGTGAGAACAGGGGATATCTGGCTTTGATTTTCCCAGAGCTGCAATGATATAGACTGACCAGATTGTTGGTCCTACCCCTTCTGCTTCATGTGGATTGCATCTGCTTTTCCCATACCTATCAAACCTCTTTGGTATCCTCTACATTCATCCACTTGTGGGCAAAGCTTCACTTGCCCCACCCTGGTAAGGTGTCTGTTGGTATCTGTATTGAGAAGAGGTCCTTCCAATCTCCATCTTCTAGGATGCGCCAGGTTTGCCTTTTGTTTGGTTGGCTTTTTCCAAAATTTGGAGCAGACTGTAATCTATCTTCCTTATCAGAGTGGTTGTGCTTCCAGTCATTATTGCTCAGTGATTTAAAAGCTCTTGGGGAGATGGTTGTGGAACAAACTCTGCCTCCGCTCCTCTTCCACTGGCCAGCCTGCCCTCCTCTTGCTTTCACCACCATTGTCTCTCTCTCCCTGTGTGTTTTGGGCCTCTTGCTCTCTGCTTTGCAGCCTCACTTCCCTTTCTCCGAGCTGAGGCCTTACTTTTCTTAGTTCACCTCTTCCCTCAGCGGTCAAGCTGACATCCTTTGTCGCCTTCATTCCTCAGTGATTGAAGTGCCTCTTGAACTTGACTGTTTCGTACCAGCCCTTCCTCTTGGCATCATCTCCCAGTCTCCTTCCTCAGTGAAAAATTCACTGCCTTCATGTAGACACTCCACATGCTCCTCCCTCAACAAACAACCTTTCTACGCTAAGGAAGCAATTTTTAATTGTTTGTTATTCAATGAGAGTAAGCAGGACCCTTCTGCTTCCCCTCCTCTGCTGTCTGCTTCTTGTTGCCCATTGTGTTATAATGCAAAGACTCTGCCTGTGAAGCTGTTGTTTAGCAAATTTGTATAAGTTGGGAGGAGGGGAAGTTAAGCCTAGGTTTCATCTAATGGTATTGTTCCTCGTCCACAGTTGTCTGGGTCACTGAGATTTAGGAAGACCTTGTTTATTCTGCTTGCGTTTATTGTAAAAGCAGGATTATATATTTTGAGTGACTCCTAATACACTGTGTGAGCCTAAGCAGATGGCTGCAAAGTTAGACTCTAATATGTGACTACTAAAGATTTCCTAACCTCGGTTCTACTGTTTTCATCCAACAAGGTTCATATTTGACCATTTAGAGTGAACCCTCAGACGAATGGAGGGGTTCAATTTCATCCCCATCCCCTCAAATTCAGAGGCTCTTTGTCTCTAGTATTTTATACACATAGGCATCATTGCTTAACTATTCAACAGATGTGTGGGAAGGGAATGCCTTTAGTACTCTTGTACACATTCATATGTGTACATATACTGGACATAGTGTAGTCCAAAGGAAAATTGTTCCTGGGATAGGATGCCATGTCAAAGTCTCCAGGACACTCATCTCCTGATAGTTTCCCAAGTCTGTATTCTTGGGTTGAGATGGCCACGCAGCCAGCCAGTCTTTGGAAACATGAAAGTCCATCTGTCTGTGTTCCATTGTGGCTATAGTCCATTTTGTCAGTGACTAGTGGAGTTTCTGTTGGGAATCTAATCTGCACTGGGAAGACAGTACCCTCATTTGATTGGTCTTCTTTAGGGATTTTCCACCAATATTCATAATGTAACTATGTGGCTGAGGACACCAGTCCAGGTTCTTGGTATTCTCTGCTCTGTTTCTTCCATGCCTTAGTTCTAGGCTAGAACCCCAGGAAACAAGTTCTGGGAAACAGGACCTTTTCTGATCCCAAATGAAGATCCTAATACCATGGTCCATGTGGTTTAGACTCCAGGCTACATAAGATGAAGTTTTCCTTTCTTTCCATGACTAATTTTCACTTTCTTTTCTTTCTCCTCCTCTCCAGGGCTACCAAGAGAAGAACAAGTTTATTGCTGCCCAAGGTGACTTTATGTTCACTTCATGTCATTGGGCTCATGCTCAGGTCATTGAGCCACAGAGCCCCTAATGGGAAGAGTCAGCCAGCTTTTCAGGTTTTAAGCTGGTCATACTGGACTCCTCATGCCTAGAGTGCCTCTTTGTCGTTGTTCACCTCCTAGGAAGGTTTAAAAGGACTACAGTTTGCCTCCTACATTACTGAGAAGGCCAATTTGTTCTTTGGTTGTTCTTGTCAAAATATGCAAAGTCCTTTGCTAGGTCTTGTGAGGAATGCAAAATATTGTCTAGTACAGGAGATAAGACATACAAAAATAGCCAAAATGAACACTAGAGGTAGTCATGTAAAGGGGAGAGGTGAAAAAAATCCATTGAGATTCAAAAGGAGAGCAAGTGCTGATGATATGGTGTCCAGAGACCCTTTATAGACTTTCATGGAGGTCAAGGATCTGAGAGCTGGAGGTCCTGAAGGGCACCTAGTCCAATCAGGTCCTGAACAGCCTGTTTGAATACTTTCAGGACTAAACCCCTGACAGGAAAGATTAGCTACATTTGGTTATGGCCAACTCTCTCAGAAAACCTTCAGAGCCCAGGCTTCATGGCCCAATCTGAGTTCCCAGAGCGACTCAGCTCCATACCAAGCCTTTGTACTCACAAACATTTAGGGATCTGAATGTTTCCAGAGCACTCAGTGCTGTGCCCCAGAACACACTCAGCCTCTTGCTACCCCTATTTTTTGGTACTGTCTTTGTCCTAGTGGGACGAAGGGTCAAAGAAATTGAGCAAATGGTGACCTCTGGCCAAAGTCATTTAGCAAACTAGTGCACAATGTAGTCCAGACAAAAAGCCACTGGAAGGAAGAACAATGGGATGTAGCCACCAAGTCAGAAGAGGCCCTTGGGACTCCCTCTGAGCAAGTAGTCTCTGCTGCTTTCTTTCAGAGGGAGTTAAAGGCCTCCCTAAGGCATGTAGACAGATTTCTAAACAGAGGTCTAAAGCTCCCATAGGCTTTTGGTTTTCTTGCCATGTGTGTATTATATGAACATACTGTAGTGTCTGCTTCTCATTCCTCTTTGGTATTGGCTGCTTTAAGGACCAAAAGAAGAAACAGTGAATGATTTCTGGAGGATGATTTGGGAACAGAATACAGCCACCATTGTCATGGTGACCAACTTGAAGGAGAGGAAAGAGGTAGGTACAGAGAAGAAATGAATTTACTTCCTTCCCTGAGCCATAGCAGGATCAATGACTAGACCTGGGAGCCTTGGGGTAGGGTGGGAGCTGTGGCTTTGAATGTGAATGTGTGCAGGCCTGTGCTTAGAGCCCAGCCCTCATCCTAACTCTAGAGAGGCAGACTCTCTTCAGGATGCTGAGAACCATTCCAGGGTTGACACAGGGAATTTAAGCAACTTGTCCATGAGATCAAGCTTCTTTCCTAACTGAAAAAGAAGTTAGGGCTCGCCTTCACAGGTGCTCGCTTCTGGTACTGTCCAGCAGCTGTGCTTGGGTGTACCTTCCTGGGCCCTGGTACCAGGGCATCAGGCCCATTGCCCCCAGTAGGAGGCTTGTAGAGAAATCATGCATTCTTGCAGCACTTCCCACCTCCCTCATAACTACCCTATGAGAGAGGTAGTGTAGGTATTATCTACCTTATAGATAAATAAACTGAGGCTTAAAGAAATTAAATGACTCTGGCAGGGTCACAGTTAGCATCAGAGCCAAGGCTTCTCCAAATATCTGACTCAGATCTGACCCTTCAGTCTTCCTGTTAGGATGCTTCCTCCAAAAGTGTGCCTTTCACAGATTGTCCAGCAGAGGGTTCTTTGGGTCCATTGAGCCTAGGGAATAGAGAGCTCTCTGGTTTTGCCCTGGAATAGGACTCCATTGAAAGGGAAGAAGTGAATAGCCTCCTTTCCTGTTTTGGAACCACTTGAGGATTTGGATTAGGAGTTAAGGAGACGGAATAAGTACCCTAGAAATCTACTGGAAGCCTCCAGCCTGGCAAAGAGATGATAGAGGCTGGGTCTAGAACCTCTTCCCTCTAACCTTGGAGTGGAGGCCCAAGACCCAGCATGCCACAGCTGGAAGGATAAGGCCATTGGCTTGGTACTTGGGCCTCCTTCACATGACTTGACTTGTGGAGAACCAAGAATCCCAGTGCAGTCAAAATGTAGCCAGGAATGAGACTGGCATTGTCTGCTCCTCAGACAGTTCCCAGTGTTCTTCCTTAGGCAAAAGAGAGCACGTGCAGGATCATTTTCATTGGGCATATTTGGATTATGGAGGGGGTAGGATTTCCGTGGTTTAGAGCCCTTAAAGAATACCTGAACCCCTCAGAGAATCTGCCCATCCAGAGCTGTCCTGGGCTGAACCTGGGAGTAGAGAGAAAAGAGGAGGCTACAATTAATTGTAGAGGTTAATTTAGACATTAATTCTTTTTTTTGGTCACTTTCAACTTTATTGCTGTCTTTACAAACATTTACAATTACTCCTACTTCATGAGAAGTCTCTTGTAATAAAGGAAACCATTTAAGTAATTCTAACAATATAGTAGGCTGATCTGGAAGTAAGATAGAGCTGAATGTGTTGATAGTTTCTGCTATCCTGAACTCAAAGATGAATAGAAAGAACCTGTATGATGCTAATGAAACATAGGATCCATCGCTTTAAGTCAGCTATAGATAGATGAATACTATAAACAAAAGAAGAAAAATGAGTGATAGGTATGCCCAGAACACAAGTAACAAAAAAATTTTGGAAGATGAAGACGTTACGTCATCATACATAATAAAAGCTGGTGACTGGTATTGAACATTGGAGCTGTCGGATGTTACTGAAAACAGCTTACCTTGCACACTGTAAGTGAGAAAGAGATGACGCCTCCGCAAAATACTGAGAAGTGTGGTCAGATTGATAGGAGGAGAGCAAGGAGATGACAGTGTGAGGGAAACCAGATGAGGAGAGGTGGTTAAGAGGATGAGATTGTTTCAGGTCTCACTGAGCAATGTAGGAGAAGGCTCCCTTCCCTGTGTCCTTCCTCAAATGTCTGTGGGCGAGGTACCTCCGAGGTCAGTGGAGTTGCATGTGTCTTCCTCTCTAGTGTAAATGCGCCCAGTACTGGCCGGACCAGGGCTGCTGGACATATGGGAATATCCGTGTGTCAGTAGAAGATGTGACTGTTTTGGTGGATTATACAGTCCGGAAATTCTGCATTCAGCAGGTACAGATTCCTTTCCCATCTATGATTTTGTCAGTGACTTGATAGTCCCCAGAAGGCAAGAGACGTTTTTGAGAGTTTCCCCAAAGTACTTCTCTGGAAGAGGCTTGCTTTGGAACTGATGACCAGGATACCCCTTTCCACCCTGCGTGTCCAGGGTGTGAGTGTGCCAGGCTAGGCAGCAGCTATCTGCAAGTCAAAGCCAATCTTTCCCCACCATAAAGGGTGGCCAGCCAGAATCAATCAGCCTTTTCCTTTAGTAGCCCTGAATTAACGAGGTTCTTTGAGTGGACTATAGTGTTTGGGGCCACTCTCTAGTCCCCAGACTCCTGGTCCCACCATGTCCTTCCTCTTTTTCTGCTTGGCCTTACCCTAAGCTCCTACATTTCTCTTTCTGCTTGACCCTGCCATACCAGAACCCCCAACCCAAACCCCTCATAGAATCCCCAGAAGTATCCTAAGTACATTGTACCTTCTCCATCCTCAGGTTGGAGATGTAACCAACAAAAAACCCCAGCGACTTGTCACTCAGTTCCATTTCACTAGTTGGCCAGACTTTGGAGTACCCTTCACCCCCATTGGAATGCTCAAGTTCCTGAAGAAGGTGAAGACGTGTAATCCTCAGTATTCAGGAGCTATTGTGGTGCACTGCAGGTCAGTCCTGGCCTCTCTCATAGTCTGCTCTGACTGCTACCACCATTCTGCTTCCTTGGTGGGTAGGAGGCCATCATGGGGAATCATGGAGTAAGGAAGAGGGCACAGGGATAGTCCTCGATATTGTTTAAGCTGCCAACTTTGGTGCCCACTGGGCTCCACCTGGTCTTGGCCAAGTATTTGCAGCCTATGAGCCTTTCTCAGAGTTGGGAAATGCAGGGCAGGCTATGGCTCCAAGCCCTAGGCTTGGCCTGCTCTGAACCAGCAGTCAGATGCTTTGCCTGCCTCAGCCCAGGGATGCCTCCTAACCCATAACATTCCTATCTGGTCCCAGCGCGGGCGTGGGGCGCACAGGTACCTTTGTCGTCATCGATGCCATGCTGGACATGATGCATGCTGAGAGGAAAGTGGATGTCTATGGCTTTGTGAGCCGGATCCGTGCCCAGCGCTGCCAGATGGTGCAAACTGATGTAAGGCACTTCTCTGCTGGTGGGAAAGGGGACAGACAATAAGACTAGACACTGCCCATGGAGAAAGGTGCCTGGGGGGACCAAGATAGCCAATCTTAAGCTACAGGCCCCATTATCTCTACCTAGAAGTCCTTCCACTGTGGTACTGGTACAACCTAAGAGAGAATAAACGGCCAGAGAAATGGCACAGGGGAAAGAGCATGGACTCTGAAGTCAGAGGACCTAGGTTCAGATCTCACCCCTGATTCTGACTACCTTTATGACCTTAGACAAGTCACTAACCTTTGCTGGACTTGACCTTCCTCATCTGTTAAATGGGGGGGGTGGGGGTAGAGTGCTGACTGGGTGGCCTCTGAGGCTTTTTCATGAGTTAACATCTGTCACTCAGCAGCCCTTTCCTCTCCTGAGAGGCAGACATCCTCCCCCAGCTCGGTGACTACAGTAAGCCTGTGACCCCTCCTGAGCCTCTCCTGCATCCATCACACAGAATCACAGAACTGTAGACCTTTGAGTCAGAGGGTACTTGGGCTCATCTAGTCCAAAGCTCTTATTTTATAGAAAAGGAAATGGAGGCCCAGGGGAAAACTAGCCCAAAGTCATCCATCAAGTCAGGATCAGAGCGAGTACTCAAGCCCATCCCCGACTCTCAGTCTCACAGTGTCGCTCCCATCCCATGCTGCCTTTCTGCCATGTCTGTGTGGCCTGGATTCTACCTAGGAGGAAAGTGCTATTACTCTTCCTTGTTTTACACTCAAGGAAGCAGGCAGACAGAAGTTAAATGACCGGCCCAAGGTCACACAGCTAGGAAGTGCCGGGGGTTGGATTTGAATTCAGATCCTCCAGACTCCAGGTTCAGTGCTCTATCTACTAGCCATCAATTGCTGCAAGAAAGATCTTTCAGATTACCACCACTAATCCAGATTAGTTCCTCCTTCTTATGACTATATTTGCCCACACTTATTATGGCTATCTGTATGTTTGCCTTAGACCAGAGATTCCCCAGTGATGGGTCTGTGACTCCTTCCTCAGACCTCAGACTGGTGAAAGTATTCACTCCACTCTAGCTAGTCTAAGGGATCTGTGCCAGGAGCTCCAGATAGACTAGCTCCTGATAGTGTCATCGTAGAGAGTGACTCCTGAGTCCACCACCCATGAGGGCTGCCTCCCTTACTCCCTTAGATGCAATACGTCTTCATTTATCAAGCACTGCTAGAACACTATCTCTATGGAGATACGGAGCTGGAAGTGACATCTCTGGAAACTCACCTGCAGAAAATCTACAACCGAATCCCAGGAAGCAGCAGCAATGGACTGGAGGAGGAATTTAAAGTGAGTCTGGGCTGAGAGCTGGGTTCTAGCCACCCTTGCCAGCCAATGTTAACCTTAGATCTGGAGAGCTGAGCTGAGGAATGGGGGAGAGGGCAGAGAGGTGGGAGAAGCAAGGATGGCAGTGGGAGAGGTGCAAAGACAAAGTACAGGCTTTCTTGCCTTGTGAGAATCAGAGAAAGGTGTGTCAGGGCCCAGAGCCCTGGGCCACTGGAGCCTAGCACCCACAGTGGAGACACCTTCTGATGAGAAAGTCACGAAAAGGGGTTTTAGAAATCATCTAGTGCAGTCCCTTTGTTTTATAGATAAAGAAGGTAAGGGCCATGATCCACAGGGAGGGGCAGACCCCAGAATCAAACCAGAAGAGTAGAATTTAGATGTGGGAACTCCCAAATGACCTTTGTCTGGGGCCTGCCTGTTGCTCAACACCCTTTGCTGGCCTCCTCACAGTTTCATGAGACACATACACATGGACACACGCGCACACACACACCCCACACATGCGCACACGCACACACACACCCACACCCCCTCCCCCCCACACCTGTGAACTACTTGATCCAAAGACTATCCTCATCCCCTGCCCAATATAGAAGTTAACTTCAATCAAAATCCAAAATGACAAGATGAGGACAGGAAACCTGCCTGCCAACATGAAGAAGAACCGGGTCCTGCAGATCATTCCATGTAAGAGCAGCACTGTCCCCCTCCCAGAACCCTCCCTAATCGAGACCTTGGCTGATGGGAAGTTGAGTGGAGTAGATCAAATGGCCTTACATTCACCTCCCTACCCCCTATTTGATAAGTTCTAAAAAGAGAGAGTTTGTAAAGCCAAAAACTTCTATCTTTCACTCCCCTCATCCCTTTCTCCCCACCGCTGGGTGAGGTGCCCAAGTAATGCTGCGCCTAGCTTGGTGATGACTCTGGTACAGCCCCAAAGCCGGTGGGAGGCCCTGAGGGAAAAGTCAGGACTAGGGTCACTCTAGCAGCAAACTCTCTGTTCTCTGTTACAGATGAATTCAACCGAGTGATCATCCCTGTCAAGAGGGGCGAGGAAAACACTGACTATGTGAATGCTTCTTTCATTGATGTAAGCAGTGTGGCTTTATCTCCTCTGGGTAGCAGAGTAACCTGAATTCTGCAGTGCTCTGGCTTTAATCGCTCATGTGATACAGCAACAGACATCCTTCCCCTTCATCTGTCAGGGCCTTTACTGAACTGCATCCTCCTCAAACATGCTGGTAGAGAGGCCTTACCCATCTCTTGTCCTTATCAGGCCCCTTCAAAACTGAAAGAAATATAAGCACATCCCAACTTTGGGGTATTGGGTACATGCTCAAGTCAGGCAACTAAAATGATAAAGAAGTAACTCCCCGCTCCCCAAACCTTCCACCCGTGAGACTATGGGCACTGTTTCCCTAGTGCCGTTGTCTAGATCAGAGTCCTTGAGTGCCAATCAGGGATGAGTCTCTGCAGGAAACGCCAGTGTGCACGCCACACACCCCACTATTAACCAATGGCCTTTACCCCCAGATAGTCCCATATTTCTCCCCCTAACTGACCCATCTCCTCTCCCCCTGACCTTCACAGGGCTACAGACAGAAGGACTCTTACATCGCCAGCCAGGGCCCTCTCATGCACACCATTGAAGATTTCTGGCGGATGATCTGGGAGTGGAAATCTTGTTCTATTGTAATGCTGACTGAACTGGAGGAGAGAGGTCAGGTAAATTGGAGGGGCTGGGCAGCAGAACACCCTAGGGATGAAGGGACCAAGGCGATCTAGAAGAGTGGCTCTGCATCTCCTCTAAGGTCCGGAAGACTACCTTAACTTGAGTCAGTAATTAAGCACCTTTCCATATGCATCCTTCCCTGCTGACACCTGGGAGAATAGCAGCATCTCCCAGAGTGGAACAGAGGACAGTGCAGGATTTGCGTCAGCATTAGTCCCACCTGGCTACCAGGTGGCTTCTGAGAGAGCCTGAAGTTATTAGACTAGCCTCCCCCGCTGCTAACTCCATCTTTAAACTGACTCCCTCCCTGCCCATGCACATCCCACCACTAATGGGAACAGGAAAGAATTTGACATGTAATTTTTGCATCAGAGGCTTTTTCCCAGTACAAGGGCCTGAGTCACTTTGGAGATCTCCTCAGTTTTATCTGACTCATCTGCTCCCACCCAGATCACATGGAACTACAGTATCTGCCTCTTGCCCCAAGGGTGACTGCCAGCTATTTTGAGATTTGGTTAATGTGACAAGATGTCCAGGGTAGAGCAGGCTTGACTAACATTATGAAGAGTACACATAGAACACTTAACAGCGCCCATTAGAAATCCAAAAAAGTCCCTTTCTGGCAGACTCTCTTCTGGGCCCCCTACCCCATTCCAAGGGAGATTGTACCATTCTGTGACACAGTCTTGAGACCTGAGGGCTGACATTGATTAGTTAGTCACAGCTGGGGCTCCATTTCACTGTTCTTCACTCAACCCACAAGGCAGTTACTTTTCTCCCAGGAGAAAATAAGAATTCTTGAGCATCAGGAGTAGTAGAGGCTGACTTGGGTGCAGCTTCTTTACCTTCATGACCAGAAGATTTCCAGACCAGTCACTCTTAACTTCTCCTCAGAAGATGAGCCCTAGCAACTGAGCCAAAGGGCCCTGATTGTGGCACCTCCACCTCCAGGATCAGAGTCTTGTGGCTCTTCATTCCTTCTCATTTTCATTACTGCACTGGGTCTCAAGAGTCTCCAAAAACAAAGGGACTCTGCTGGTGCCATATGAGCTCCATTCTGCTCAGTTGTCCTGCTCAGCTCAGTCTCCATTTGGTCCTCCTGGATGAGTTAGGACATATTTTCCAATATGCCACTTGTTTCTTGTCTCTCAGATGGGATGCTTCCCATTTATTCAGCTTCTCCCATCCCTTTCCTCTTTTCTTCCTATTCCCTGTCTTTTTCCAGGCCATACACTGAGCTACTTTAGAATGATAGTAGACCCCTGTCTAAGCTGCGGAAGAAATGTGAAGTTTGAAAAAGACAATTCCTTTATGAAACTTATTGTTTAGTAATTTTAGTAGCTGTTTAGTGGATAAGACACAAACACAGACAACTGCAATGTACTATGTCATATGATGAGTGCTTCAGAAAGAGGCAGATGCCAAAGACTCGGTGAAGTCCTGCTGGCAGTCCTCTGAACTTTCCTAGGGTCTGGATACTGCAGGCCCAGAATTTGAGAGGGCTTCATGGGGGAGGGGTGTTGGGACCTTTTAAAGATGGCTAGGAGTTCATTGGGCAAAGAAGAAAAGGTAGGACATTGCAAAGAGACAGAAGAGTACAAGACACATTTGAGAAGCAGAAGATAACCCTGTTTGTGTAAAATGTAAAGGGTGTAGAGAGGAATCATACCAAATAGGGCTGGGAAAGGAAACCTTAGAGGTCAGGCAGGAGTCAGACTGGACTCAGGTAGATAAAAGGGTGTGCCTCACTAACCTCCCAGAAGAGCTTCCTCATTGGTCTCCCTCAAGTCCATCTCCACTCTAATCTGTTCTCCATAGAATGACTGAAATGACTTTCCTAAAATGCAGGTCTCTCCTGACCACGTCCCAATAAATTCCATTGACTTTTCTAAGGTACAAAGTATTACCAAAAGTCTTTAAGCTTAAAAACTTGCATTCAGACTTTGAGTACACCCTGAATAGGGACATTGTATTCCTCTACCCACTCTACATACAATCTACACAAGGTCACTCGGTCAATACTGTGCTTGGCACATAGGAGATAATGGCCCACTTTGTGGTCTGGGTCCTATGCTGAAACCTGGATTTACAAAGAAAGGAAAAGATGGTCCCTGCTCTCTCTAATGTTGGATACCTTATAAGATTGTGTCTTCTTTGTATGTTTTGTATATACTGCTCTCGGTACCCTTTGTTTTCCCCATTATAATAGAAATTCTTTGAGGACAGGGACAGTTTTTAAAAGGTCACTGAGTTGGGCAATTCGGAGACCATTAGGGACCTTGGAGAGAAAGGTGGGAAATAGATTTCAAGAGGTTAAAGAGTGAAGGGAAAGGTAGTGGGCACATTGTGTGTAGACGACTTTCTCAGAAGGTTAACAGTGAAACAGGAGGGGTAGATGGGACAGTAATTACATGGGTTAGAAGGACAAAGTTTTTTAGAATTGAGATTTGATCAAGCATGTTTCTAAGTAGAAGGAAGCTTGTAGAAAGGAAGACATTGTGGAAGGCACCAAAGACAGATTGCTGATCATGAGTCTTAAAAGGGGAAGTAGGAGATTCACAGGTACATGTAGGGGATTGACCTTAACCAGGAGACAGCATGCTAGGGGAGGGGAAGGAAAGTCTCGATTATGTTGAGACTGCAGGATAGAGAAGGTGCAGGAAAGCCATACACAGTAAAAAGAACCCTAAAATGCAGCCTGATGGCTGTTCAATTGTTAGGACTAATCTTGACCCTGGAAAAGAGATAAGAAGTTGTTCCTTCTTTCCTTGGATAGGTGGGGGAGTATGGGTGAAGAATGTTGTGTGGTATCGGATACAATCACAGTCATGGATTGTGCCATAATCATTTTTCTTTGTTACCAGGGAGGATTTGTTCAGTAAAAGGTGGGGAGGACAGGGTATCTGAAAATGAAAAATAAAAAGACATCAACAAAACCTTAATTAATAAAAAAAGAGAAAGAAAAGGGAGCTGGTGTAGGATAGGCTAGGAAGTACTGAGAAGGGGTAGAGGAGAAAATGCTGCTGTGGTTGCTCGAGAACACATTACAAACACATACACAGCCCCTCCCTCCTCTCACACTCCGTTCTCTGTTGGCACCAGAATTGTCAGCGCTTTGTCCAGGTTGGTCTTTTCACCTGCAGAGGAGGAACTTTGCTAGAGCAAAGAGTTCCCAAATACCAGTAGCTCACATTGCTGTTGCACTCCAAGGTTCACAAACTTTGCTCACAGTCACCCGTGATCTGAGTCGTGAACACACTGTTCTTATTTAACAGATGAGAAAACTGAAGTTCTGAGTTTCAATGGCTGGCCCAGTGACTTCCAAGCCACACTCCTGTCTCTCATGCTTTTCCCATTATGTCACACTGTTTCTAATCACCCACCTATAAACAAACAGTGATAACCACTTGAGTTTCCACTGCAGTAAGAGAAGGGAACTAAATGATTATTTGATACGATTCATTTGTTTTGCCAAAGAGGAAACTAAGACACAGCGAGAGGAAGACACTTGCCCAGGGTCACACAGCAATTCAGTGGCCAAGTCAGGATCATAGCCCAGTTCTCAGAAATGCCAGTCCAGGCCTTGTGGAAGTCAGCTTGTTCCTTTCTCTGTGCTGATGTGCCTTGTGTCCCCAGGAGAAATGTGCCCAGTACTGGCCATCTGACAGCTCAGTGTCCTATGGGGACATCACTGTGGAGCTCAAGAAGGAGGAAGAGTGTGAGAGCTACACCATCCGAGACTTGCTCGTGGCCAACACCAGGGTAAGGGGCTGGGCAGTGTGAGAGAGCGAGAGGAGAGACAGGAGGGGACAGGAGGGAAGCAGCCACTGCCTCGAGCCTCCTAGCTCTTAACTGGCTTGTGCTATTCCCAAAGGAAAACAAGACCCGGCAGATTCGACAGTTCCACTTCCACGGCTGGCCCGAGGTGGGGATCCCCAGTGATGGCAAGGGCATGATCAATATCATTGCGGCCGTGCAGAAGCAGCAGCAGCAGTCGGGGAACCACCCAATCACGGTCCACTGCAGGTGCCGCAGCCTCTCCTGGTAGCCGTGCCCCTTCCTTCCCTCCATCTCCGGGCCCTGAGCAGTCAGATGAGAGGAGGCTTTACCTGCACCATCTCGTTGGCTCTTCATAGCAGCCCCGTGAGCTCGGTGCCATGAACCATTCCAATTTACAGAAAAGGAAACTGAGGCTCAGGGATGGATCTGAGGAAGGAGGTGGCCTTGGGTTTTCCTAAGTGTTAAGTCCTGCACTCCTCTGCACCAGTCAACCTTCAGTGAAGTGACAGCAGGCCCACATTGTGAATCATTCAATGTTGTTGCACTGGAGAAGTTGTGTGATGGGGATACAGCATTGATCAGAGGCCAGGACCTGAAAGTGAGAAGGCTCCCCTAGGACTCTCACAAGAACCAGGACATAGACCAGGGTAGGAGTGGGGAACCTGTGATCTCGAGGCCACATGTGGCTTCCTAGGGCCTTGAGTGCAACCTTTTGACTGAGTTATTAAAGGGATTTGTTCTGTGAAGTTTGGATTCAGCCAAAGGGCTGCCCTTGAGGACCTAGAGTGCCACGTGTGGCCTCAAGGCAGCAGGTCCCCCACCCCTAGCCTGGGGAATAATAGGAAGGGTAGGGAAAGCAATGGGCAGAATCAAAGTAGATTTTGAAGTCCTGAAGACAGTACTTGGTTAGAGAAAGGAGTGATTATCAAGGGCACCTTGGATGCTGTGAGCCTCAGTGATGGGAGGGGCTATGATCAGTGATGCTCCGCCATGTCCACTCTAAAAGGTGATGCTGCACTAATGTCTCACAGGCACTTCCCATGTGATGAGAGAGAGATGAATGGGCAGGTAAGGTTGAGGAGACTGAGTCCAACAAGTCACCTGGTCCGTTTTGGAGGCAATCTCACCAGTCATCCAGTTCAACCTCTGCCTAAACAGTAACCCCCTCTACAGTATCCCGAGAAAGTGGCCATCTACCCCCAATTTAAATGCCTCATGTGATGGGGACCTCACTGTCTTACAAGGCAGTCCCTCCCTTTTTTGGACGGCCCTCATTTTTAGGAAGTTTTGTGACACCTTTCACCCATTCTGAAACCAAAGAGAACAAATCCACCCTCTTCCACAGGAGCACCCTTCTGATTCTTGAAGACACTGAGCACCTCCCCCCAGGTTTTCTTTTTTCCAGCCTAAATATCCCAGTTCCTTCACCATCTCCTCATATGAGGTCATCTCCACAGCTTGCTGGTGTCCCTTCTAATATATGGCACCTAGTGGTCAGAGAAAGACAGGACTAGGTACTAGTCACTAGGATGACCATGTCCATTCCACTCTTCTGCAGCCCATTCACTTTTCAGCCCTGGTTCCCATCAGGAGCACAGCTAGTGCTGGGAATACCCCGAGATTCCTTCCCCTGGGGAGAGATGATCTGGGGTTGGAGGGTCTGCTCCCAAAGCCTTGTACAGCAGTTAGAAACAGTGATGTTGCAGGGCCGGGGACAGAAGTACTCAGGCCTGTCCCCTCTGATTTCTGGTGACTCAACTCCTAGCCAGGGGTATTGTGGGAAACTTAGTCATCTCTTCTGTCTCTCTGTCCCTTCCAGTGCCGGTGCAGGAAGAACAGGCACATTCTGTGCTCTGAGCACAGTCCTGGAGAGGGTGAAAGCTGAGGGTATCTTGGATGTCTTCCAGACAGTGAAGAGCCTGAGGTTACAGAGGCCACACATGGTCCAGACACTGGTATGTCCACACCGAATCTCTGCACCTAGCATCACTGGCAGAGTGTAGGCTGGCAATTACTGACACCTCAGGCAGGAGATCAGAGAAAGACCATGACCAGTGGGCAGAAATACGTCAGCAACATGTAGCTTCTGGGTCCCCGCAACAGACTGGGTTGATCAACAAAAGAATCCACTGTTTTCAGGAATTGATTATATTATCTCTTGTTGGGAAATTTACTTCAAATAGTGCGGCCTCTCGGTCCCTTTGGAATGTTCCAGAAACCCAGCTGGCCTAGAGGAGCTGAAAATGTATTCCTGGGGCTCCAGTTATTCCTTCCCAGTCACCTCAAAATCCTTGCCCTGCCAGCCTGGTCACTGTATAAGGAGAGTTTTCTGGTCTCAAAATCTGGGGGAGGGTACTTTTCACATCCTTGGTAGAGGAAACAGATTTTACTAAATCCAGTGCGGTTGGAAAAAAGAAAGTGAGATTTTCTTTTTTAATTCAGGTTCTAATGGACCCTACCTACTAGCTGAGGTTGTGAGCTCTGGGCCCATATACCAGCTCCTCATTATTCTAGGCAAACTGACTCATCTCAATTGTCTCCTTGATGGATACCCAATTTACACACAGCTTTGCTGTCTGACCTTTAAAGGGCCAGGCCAGTGTTTCTCTTTCTTCCTTGCTGTTTACCTTTGAAGATTGCCTCTGCCTGATGGGAAGGGGTGGGCCAAGATGGGAATCTGACACCTTCTCTTCATTTCCTGTGAGGTCATCTTTGTGTTTGCTTCTTCTCCCAGGAACAGTATGAGTTCTGCTACAAGGTAGTGCAGGAGTACATCGACGCCTTCTCAGATTACGCCAACTTCAAATGAGAGACGCCAAGGCCCGCACATGGAAGAGTTGCCTTCTTTACTATTTTGTACCATTCTGTTTGTTAATACGCCCAGCTCTGTGTATATATCTTACCTGTTTGAGAGGTTGGTACATAGGCTTCCCATTAGCTGGAGATTTTATATGTAGCTGTGTTAGCGCTGATAGTCTTTTTTCCAATGTTTGATTGGGGAATTAAATAGCGTGCTGTTTGGATTCATATTGAGACACCCTTTGCTGGAGAGTGAGCCCAGCTGGTGTTTTGTTTTGTAAATCTTTTCCTGAGGAAGAAAAGCCTTTTTAACAATACTCATTCCAAGCAAATCCATACAAAATGAAGCACAAAATTCTTATTTCACATGGAAAATGGTTGCACATTTTCCCCTCTAAGGCCCCTCCCACACATCCTGACTCACCCTTGCCATTGTAAATACCCTGTTTTGTACCAGAGAAAACTCTCCCCTGGGGAATGAAGGGACCAGGACTACAGCCCAAGGGTCCTTGCTGCCATCCCACCAGGGCCCGTTAGATAATAAAAAGGCTTTGTCTTCCTGCAGACCCATGACATATCTGTCCCTCTGTCCTATCTGGGGGGAGGGCCAGATGCAAGTGTGTGGGGTTTCCATGCCGAGAAAGATGGATGCTAGGCATGCCTCTGGTCTTGGGGAGAGGAGACTGAGACTAGCCCCAATACCTTCTACCAGCCGCTACCCTGTCTGTGACCCTGACATTGCCAGTGTCTGCCATGTGCCAGAGTCCAGGGGCCTTGTTTGGAGGCCGCCTTTCCACAGCCAACATCAGGACTTCAGAAGAAAGAGGACCCAGCCACAAGATGTTGGATCCCTACCACTGAGGAGGAGGAGGGCTGGGATGGATTATGTGAACCTTGAGCACATCCTGGTCCTCCAGGGCCATTGAAGGAGTCATTGCTCTTTATCCAAAATCAGCTTGTGTGTGGCCATTTCAATGATGCTGTGGATTCTCCTAAGATGTAAAATGGTCTCTTCTCTTTAATGCCTGTTGCATGTGTGTGGTATGATGTAGTGTGTGTGTTTTTTGGGGAGGGGAGAGAAGAGGAAGCTTTAACCTGGCATGTGGTTCCCAACCAGGGAGAGACCTGGACCTGCCCTGCGCCCCTGGAGGAGAACAAACAGCTCTCTTGCAGTTGTCTGGATGTCTATAGAGGAATGAATGATCTCCCATCTGCTTCACTCTTCCCCTATCTCCTCTTTTTCTCCTCCTTTCTCTGTACTCTCTCCCTCTCCCTTTTTCTCTCCCCCTCTGTCTCTCTCCCTGTCTCTCCCTCTGTCTCCCTCCTCTTCTTTTTCCTTTCCCTCCTTTTCTCTTCCCATCATCATCACTTCATCACCTTGTCCTCTTTTCCACCTTTTTCCCTTCTTCCTATTCCTCTCCCTCTTTTCACCTCATAGGGCCAAAGGAATCAAGAGTTTATTCTTACACCACATCTACCTTGTGGACCAGCCCCATTTTTCCTCTTTCCCCAAGATGGAAGATACTGACACCCTGACAGGACATCCATAGGGTCTATTGGATTGTCTCAGAATACCTGCTGCCATCTACAATGAACAGTGCTGTCTCCCCAACCACACTAATTGCATCACACATGAGTTGGTGTCAGCTTGGAAGGAGATCTTCAGTAAAATGTCCCATTTTGGGCCTTGTTCTTGAAGACTTGGATAGAGTCATAGTGAGCATGCTCTGCAGATGTGTAGATGACACAAAACTGGGAAGGACAGCTGATGCACTGGAAGGCAAAGTTAGGATCCAAAAAGGTTTTGGGCTGGAATGTCAAACAAAACCGACAACATGAAGTTGAATAAGGATTAAAGTAAAATTCACAAGTGAAGATTAAGGCAGTTTTAGTGTATTTCAAACTTACTGTGAGTCGACAGCGTGAATGGCATTTCTCCTTGGAGCTACATTAAAAGAGGCATCATTTCCTGGAGTAAGGAGAGTGACAGTCTATGCCAGGGGTGGGGAACCTGCGGCTTCAAAGCTGTATGTGTCCCTCTAGGTCCTCAAGTGCAGACCTTTGACTGAATCCAAACTTCAATGAACAAATGCCCTTAATAAAAGGATTTGTTCTGTAAAACTTAGGCTCAGTCAAAAAGCTACACCTGAGGAGCTAGAAAACCATATGTGGCCTCAAGGCCACAGGATCCCCACCCCTGGTGTATACTCTGCCCTAGTCTGACCATATCTAGGGTATTGCGGTTAGTTCTTGGTATCACATTTTTTAAGGAATTTTGAAAGTTGAAGGATAATTAGAATGCTAAGATCATCCCATACACAGAACTGGAGAAGGATCTAAGAAGATTTAATAAGGAAAAACAAAGTTTTAAAGCATGACATGATAGCTTTTGTCAAACATATAAAGGGCTCTCATGTGAAGAACAGCTTAAATTCTTTTCTGCTTACCCCTAGTGGGCAGAATTAAGAGAATGTGTAGAAGGTTCAGGAATTCAAATTTCAGTTCAATTTAAGGAAACACTTCTTAACTGAGCTATCCAAAAAAATTGAATAGGTGCTTGCAATTAGGTGCAGGTTTCCTCTTATGAGAGGGCTTCAAACAAAGACTGGATGACTACTTATGGGAGTTACAGAAGAGATCCTTGTTCAGGTAGAGGATGGAATACATGGCTACTGAGACCAGTCAACAAGTATTGTTTAAGCATCTATATTTCAGGCACAGCCATAGACCCTGGAAATACAAGTACAAAGGATGGAATGATACCTACTTACAAGGAATTTACATTCTGATGGGGCAGAAAACTGCATATAAAAATATAGTATAAATATGAAGTGAGTAAATACAAACATACAAAGTTCAATACAAAGAAGCTTGGGAGAGAGGATACTAGCATTGGCTCCAGGAAAGGCTTCAACTTGAGCTGCATCTTAAAGGAAAAAGACTATGAGGCAGAGGTAAGGAGGCTGTACATGAGAAAATGGCCTTGGCAGAAGCACCAAGATAAGAAATGGTCAGTTTGGCTAGGTCACAGAGCGTGAGGAGTGATGTCCAGTGGGATAAGTTGGGGCCAGATGATAGAGCTTTAAAAACTAAGCATTATTTATATTTAATTCTAAATAGAAAAGCAACATAATTGAATAAGGGAGTCCCAGAGTCAGATCCACACTTAAAATGTTTGTGTACATCAGTGTGTAGGATAGACTGGAGTGGGGAAAGACTTGAGGTGGTGAGGCCAACTAGAAGGCTGTGGCGATAAGTGGTGAGAACTTGAATGAGGGTGAATGGAAAGATAGGGTCAGATGAGAAAAGTTGTTAACATAGAAGTGTTAAGATTTGGCAACTGATTGGATATGTAGGGTGAGGGAAACTAAGGTGGCCAGGATGGTGAAGTTGAGGCACTATGAGGACATGGGTACCTTATACAGAAATAAGGAAATTTAAAATAGGGTTTAAGAGAAAAGATGGTGGGTCAGTTTTAGACATGACTTTATGATGTCTGTAAGGCATAGAGTTTGTCTGATGGGGATGTGGTATTATAGATTGGAAGAGAGACTGGGGCTAAAGATACTGATCTGTCAGTCATTTTCATAGAGATAATCATTAAATTCCTGGCAACTAGTGAGATTATCAAGGGCAAGTATAGATAGACAAAGGGGGAGGGTAGGACAGAACCTTGGCAAACACCCACGGTCCAGTGGCATGATATGGATGATGAGCCAGCAAAGAAGATCTTACCACACTAGAAATTCTTTGTGATGCTATGATTCTGTAGCTATGAAATTTTATATGTAAGAGGCTTTCAAATTATCCAAATATTCAAATTATTTCACATCAAAACAATGAAACCACATTAATGGGTGCTATCCCTTCTTTTACAGTGGTAACCCATGGCTCAGAACCCTAGCCTTGAAGTCTACATGGATAGTATCTTATCTTAGGGCTTCCTGAAAACATCTCTCTGGCCCCATCTGCTGTTTTTTTCCCCCTGGGAATATCTGAATATTGCTTGTTTGGGCTTCTCTTAATATGGACAGTCAGATACAGGACATTTTTTATTTCACCCAACAAAAAATGCAAAACACAAAATGGACCTCCAGGAGCCAGCACCTAAACAGTCTGGACAACTTTCCTTATGTCTAATAGAAAGTCTCACCTTCCATTCCCTGAGTGCAGTTACCCTGTGGTTGGCACAGTGCCTACATATAGTAGGTACTTAATAAATGCTAATTGACTGACTTTCCAAGAAAGAAAACACCAGAGTTCATAGAGGACTCCTCAACCTCAGGGGAGAGCCACTTTAGGAACCTGTATGGTTCTCCCAAATATTTCAGACCTGTAGCCCCAAACACTGCAGACCCAGTTTCTAACCTACCTAAATATTGTCTACCAAATAAGACAGATCTGGACTTCTGCTCCTCTGCGGGGAAGGGGAAACCCTCAGGTGTGATCTCCACCCACCCCCAACACCAAAGACCTACCTTCCAAACATACAAGCCTAGACTTTACCTCCCTTTCATCTCCTGCTATAAAGAACCTCTCCCCACCTACTAAATGCCTGGTCCCTTTCAAATATCCTGAACAACCTTGTAGACCTGGACTCTTCAAATCTAGACGTAAGCTTGTTACCTCCTCCAAACACTTGGGCCTCTTCTCTTCCCTCCACCCGTCAACCCCACACAGTCTCACCTTTGGAAGGGGTAGGGGGAGGAGCAGTGCCTGCCTATCCAGAGTTATTAAATCAACAAATAAAGATTTTTTCCTAAGCTAGCAAATGAAGACAAACACCCCATCTGACTGCTTCCTCTTCACTGGGGAGCATTTTGTTTCCTGGGACATTGAAAAGTTAATTCCCCATCCTCTCCTGTTCCACAAATACTGTCTAGGCCATGGCTATTAACCTTGCAAGCAGCTGCTTAACTCCCAATGGGAGAAGGGGAGACAGCCTCCATTTAATATTTAATGAATGTCTTGTTTTCAGGCAGAGCCAAAATAGGGGTCTCCAGGGTTGTCCTGCTTCCATGGATTGCCTCTGAAAAGGAAATGATCTGTGATCTTTAATGTGTCTGCCCAGAGTCCTAACCATTCCTTTTTCTTGGACCCGTCACCCCACCTCACCCATTGGTAGAGAGAGATGGAGTACAGGACTCCTTTGGCTTCCATTTCCCTTGTCTTCTGAACAGAAACCTCAAGAAAAAGGAACTTTGTCAGAGTTAAAGTGTTTTTAGAGTTCTAGTCCAACTCATTTTACAGACAAGGAAACTGAGACCCAGAGAAGGAAAGAATTTGTCCTCCCCCTGAGCCAGGTCCTTCAGAACTTCATTTGTCACTGTTTGTTTTAATCTGCATCATCTATATCCCATTCCCTAATTGTGGATGGCCCTCCAAACTTAAGACTCTCTCATAGGCCTCATTTTTATCTACAGTTCTCTTTTTAGTTCACTAATCTTGAGATTACATGATAACCCAAGAAGCAAATTCAGTTGCATCAAAATAAGCAATGTCCTCAACAAGGGAGGGAACAGTCACAGAATCGGAGGTGGAAGTGACCTCAAAATGTATCTAGTTCCACTGGTGAATAAGATGCCCCTCCAAGATGTCTCTGACAAGTGGTCATCCAGCCTCCCCTGGAAGATTTCCTTTGAAGTGAAACCCATTTTCTCTCTATTCAGACTCCGTCTACATATCCAGCATTGATGACATTCCACAGCTCTTGGCCCAAACAGCTCCCCAAGATGCCCCTCAGATATCTCTGACATATCTGTAAAACAGAACCCATTCTCTTTCTTTCTAAATCCATCTCTTCTCTAATCTCCCCTATGTCTTGAGAACATCACTTACCTTCCAGTCTCCCAGGTTCATATTCATGAAGTCATCTTCAACTCTTCACACAACTTTTCCATCTCTAATCAGGTGCCAAGTGTTGTTGACCTGTATCTAAAAACATTTCTATGCAGCTAGGTGGTGCAGTGGATAGAGCACCAGTGCAGGAGTCAAGAGGACCTGAGTTCAAATCTCACTTCAGAAACTTGACATGAACTACTTGTGTGACCTTGGGCAAGTTGCTTAACCCCAGTTGACTCATCCTGAGTCATCTCTAGTCATCCGGATGAATATCTGGTCACTGGATTCAGATGGCTCTGGAGGAGAAGTGAGGCTGGTGACCTGCACAGCCCTCCCTCACTCAAAACAAAGTCAAGTGCAAATCATGTCATTATTTCTGATGGCATGATCTTCTTTGGCAACAAAGAACGAACACACACATTTCTCACCTCCATCCGCTTTTCCCCATTCACAACCACCATCCCAGTCCTTTTCATCTCTCACTGGACTGTTGAATTAACCTAATTTTTTTTTTTGCCAAATAATATTCCTAAAGCACAGGTCTTACCATATCGTACCCCTCCTCAAGAATCTTTGCTGATTCCACAGCCTCCAAGAAGAAATACGAATTCCTGAGCTTAGCATTCAAAGTTTGACTCCAGCCTAACTTTCTGAACTTTTTTTGTGTTATTCTCTCTCATGAACTCTGCAATCTAATCAAACTGAACATTTTCCATTCCCTCAACTCAGCTGCCTCTATCTTTGCCCATGCTGGAATTCTGGATTTTCTGCTCATTAGACTCCCTTAACATGCTTTAAGGCTCAACTCAGATCTGCCTACAGAACAGACTTTCTTGATCCCCTAGTTTTAAGACTCCTCAAATTATCTTGTATTCTTCTATGTGGTTACATGTGTGTCTTCCCCTAGAATATGAGCTGTGTGTGTGTGTGTTTGTCCTTTGTTGCGGAAGAAGACCACGCCATCAGAGAAATAATGACATGACTTACACTTGACTTTGTTCTGAGTGAGGGAGGGCTGTGCAAGGTCACCAGCCTCACTTCTCCTCCAGAGCCATCTGTATTGAGTGACCAGATATTCATCAGGATGACTGGGAATGACCCAGGATGAAGCAATTGGAGTTAAGTGACTGGCCCAAGGTCACACAGCTAGTGAGTGTCAAGTGTGAGAGGAGATTTGAACTCAGGTCCTCCTGACTCCTGCCCTAGTGCTCTATCCACTGCACCACCTAGCTGCCCCATGAGCTTTGTAATCCCAATGTCTAGCCCATTGTGCCTTCCACATTTTTAATTCAAGTCTGTGATTTCCTTAGTATAAGGTATTCTCAGTGGGTAAAGTCCCTCCTTCATTGCATATCAGTACCCCTTCTGCAATTTGTGTTCTTGCCCCTGAGTCACATAACCATTATGTATGGAGGTAGGACTTGAACTCATGTCTTCCTGACTCCAGGCTGGCTTTCTCTCAACAAAGTCTCACTACTTCTCTACTTTTCATAATAATATGCTTTCCATAATAAATGCTCGTTAAATTGCATTGTCAGTGATGCCACTATTTACCATTCTCTCATGTTCAAATCTTGGCATGAAAAACTATGGGGAGAATGTGGTGTAGAGATGGAAACACTGAACCTAAAGTCAGAGAATACCTGGGTTCAAATTCCCCCTTAGAGCCTTATTAGTTGTATGGCCAAAAGTGAGTTATCTGTAAAATGGGGACAATGTAGCACTTTCCTCCCAGAGTTCAAAGAACCAAATGAGATTTTAAAAACAAATTTTGAAAACCAGTTACCAAACCTGCTGAGTCTCTCCAAAATCTCCCATAACTTTCCCCTCCTCTCCATTAACTGCTAATTATTAGTGATCTCTGCCTTAGTACAGGTTTTCCCTATCACCCCTTAGATCATTGTCATAGACTCCCAGTTGTTTTCCTTGATTCATCCCTAACCTAGCTTTCATCCAGCTTTCAAATACTCTGGCCGAAGCAGAGCAGATCCAGCCCTCATCCCTGCCCTGCACCATCAGCTCAAGGATAAATGGCCAGATTCTTGCTTTAGCTGCTGGAACCTTATGCAGTCGGGCTCTAATCTACAATTTGTGCTGCTGCTGTTCAAAAATTGCATGTCCAAATAGGACCACTAGCTATTGCCCGATCTCACCCTGCCCTCTCCTGCCTGCTTTGGTGTATTCACGCACCTGCTACATATTGAAATCTCTCCCTACCTTCAAGGCCTAATGTCCCTATGAAGCTTTCCCTAATCCTCCCAGCTAAGAGGTACCTCTCCCTCCTCAAATTTTCCTAGAGTACTCTGCCTGGATTCCTCATTCATTCCAATCCCAGTATACCTCACATCATACTTAGTTGTGTATATGTCCTGTTCCCTAATATATCGACAACTCTTTGAGAAGGACTGTGTTGCGTTTTCCTTTGTATCTTCCCTGGATTCCAACACTGAGCCCTACACGTTAAATAAATATTTGTTAAATTGAAGTCTTGATGGCTTGGGGAATCTCCCTTTGGTCCCACAGATATACCACAAGAACAGAGAGAGAAGGCCTCTGCTTTTTCTAAATGTGCCATGGTCCTCCATCCTGAAAAGGAAAAATCAGGGGCTAACCAATCCCAGAGACTCTAAACTCATAATCCTCCCCCAAATCCTGGCTCTCTCCAAGGGTGAATGGAGATGAGAGTGTTTGTGGAGTGGTTCTGGTTTTGGAATGAACTGCCTCATGCTGGTACTCTGCCCATTTCACAGATAGGAAAATATCTCCCAAGAGGAAAAGGCTGAAATTTACCCATACTCCCAAAGAGGAGTTAGGGATAACCAACCATGAGTGAGTTGAATTAAATTCAATAAACATTTATTAAGCACCTATTATGTGAAGAGCTCTGTGCTTAGTCCTGGGAGAAATACACGCTTCATTTGTAAGAGTCTGCTTGCCTTGGAGTCAAGGGTTCTGTGTTCAAGTCCTGATGCCAATGCTGGTTAGCTGTGTGATGTTGGGTAGGTCTTGGGTAAGATTGCTTCCCCTCACTCACAGTCTCCATTTCCTCATTTGTGAAATAAAGAAGGTAATATTGAAAATACCTACCTTATTGGGTTGTTATGAGGAAAGCACTTTTTAACCTTAACATTCCACAGAAATCAAAAGAATTATATATCACTATAACGTTACATAATAATATGTAGCTCTTCTTTCATGGAATCAGTAGGGAATAAAACATAAACATAGATAATATGCAATAATATATGGTAAATTCATTCAAGTATTACAAAATAAAGTTATTTCAGAGAAGAGGATTAGAACAGAAGAGTCCCTATGGAGGAGATAAAATTCAAAGGATGTATCTTATAGGAGGTGACATTTGATAGGAGGGATAGGACAGCAAGCAGAAAAGAGAACATCCCATGCCTAGGGGACACTGTGGATGGTGAGAGGTTATGGGGCAAGTGTATTCTAGAAATTTTAAAGAGGACAGTAATATGAGATATGACTGAAATGTGTGGGGGTTGTCAAGTTGCCCATGGTCTGGATGACAAGCCAAGGAGTTTGAGTTGGCTCCCTAGGTGAAAGGGAGCCACTAAAGATTTTTGAGCAGAGATATGATAAAACCACTCAAGGAAGATTGTTACAAAGGATAGTTTAGCAGAATGGAAAGAGTGGATGCAGAAAGGGGCACTAGGAGGCCACTTCAATAATCCAGACTAGTGGTGATGGAGAGTGGAAGTATCTGGAAGAGGGAAGCCTCAAACCCTCTATTTCAAATGTGAGAAATCAGGTTTTCCCACTGACAACAGAAATCAAATCAGACAGAAAAGCAGGTATAGGGTTAGGCATAATTCTCTTGGCCTCAGTTTCCCCATCTGTACAATGACAGTGCAGAACACACATTAAGCACATTTGATAAATTCTTGTCGGTGAGTTATTCATAGTGATAGCCCAGATAGGGACATTTCCGGCTCTGACAATTTGTAAGTTACCTGACCCCCGTAACCCATGACTTGTGTTCTCTACTTCATTTTTCTCCCCATCCCTCCCCCATAGGTATAGGTGTAAGGTCCTCCCCTCTCTAAAGTCTACACCCAGACCAGATTGTCTGTCTGCCCTGCCCTCTCCTCAGCCCACCAACTGGAGTGGGGAGGGAGTGGGAGAAGGAAAATTGGGGTGGAGCCAGTCCTGGATAAATACTCCCAGTGGCCAGTCTTGGAATCTGAGTCTCTGCTGCTAACACCGAAGCCAGGAATCTGAGCCTACTCTCAGGTAAGTAAATCTGCTGCCTTCCTCTCCTTGCCTAGGTCCTTGGGTTCCTTGATTTTTCTATTCCCTCCTAAAAATTTAGGACTCAACCCTGTCCCTACTCCCTTGGCTCCTCCAACTTCTTTCAAAGTTTTGTTTTCCTCTGTACCCTTCCTATTTACCCCAGTTCCTTTTCCCCTTGCCCCATAGGCTCTTCTTGTTTCCTGTCCCTTCTCTCCTTGATCTAGGACTTCCCCTTGCTCACTCTCCTCACCTAAGCTCTCCCCATTCCCCTTGTTCCAAACTTACCCCATCCTTTCTCCCTTATCCTCAAACCTCTCCTTTCCTTTGGGCTCCTCCAGTCCCCCTGTCCCCTTGCTCCAAATCTCATTTCTCTCTGAGGTCTCTTCAGTGTCCCTGGTACCCGGCTGTTCTCTAGATTTTTCTTCTGCCCCTTCTCTCCATCAACTGGAGGAAAGTCAAATGAGAGGGAGGGGGAAGCAGTTTTTCCAGGGAAAGAAAGATGTGGAAAAGCTAAGCACTTTCTTGCCTCTTAATTGTAGATTCCCCTGCCTGCTACCCTTATTCACTTTCTGTCTTCCACAAATTTGCCCTGGAGAAATGGCTGAGCCAGTACTTTGCCTCATGACTGCTTACCCTGATACATTACTTTACATGCTTCAGGCCTGGGGAACAGGACTTTCTTTCCCCACATTCCTGTTCCCTACTCCTGGGCCCCTCTCTGATCTCTTGCTTCCAGAGCAGAAGATACTGGGGCTGAGGTCCTCAGCCTTAACATTCTCATGTCTCAGTTCCACTTTGTGACTTGAGAAGACACATCCTGGGATACAGCAGTCAAAAATACCAATGAAATGTTAGACTGAATTGAGAGCTCTGCTGTACAGTAGAGCTGTACCCTGTGCTCACCAGGCCACTCCTGGTATGTACTAGGTTCAGTTCTGGGTTCTTCTTTGAGGAAGACCACCGATGAACCAGAGAACCTTCAGAAGAGGGTGAAAAGACTATGAGACTGGAGGCCAGGGCATGTAAAGCCTTGGAGAAGAGAACATTTAGGGGAGAAATCATAACTTTTTTAATGTATTAGAAGGATTGGATTTGTTCAGCTTGACCAAGGCAGAACAAGTTAAAGGACCTTGGAAATTAATTGAGGTTGGGGGTGGGCAAGGCAGCTGGGGAGGAGAGACTTGACAAATGAAGGACTGATGCAAAGAAAAACTTAGAGTTCTTCAAAAGGAGAATGGGTTTCAATGGAGAGATTTGGTCCTCCCTCCCTGGAGATCAGCCAGGCAGTCAACAAACATCCATTAAGCATTTACCACTTGTCAGGCACTGTACTAAGCCCTGGGCATCCAAAGAAAGGCAAAAAAAAATAGTCCCTGCTCTCCAGGAACTTACATTCTAAAGGGGCAAACATGTAAATAACTACATACATAGAAGATATATGGAGAGTAATTGAAAAGGTAATCTCAGAGGAGAAGGGGCTCGTAGTTGGTGGAGTTGGTAAAGACTCCCTTCTGAAGATGAGATTAGAACTGAATCTTGAAAGAAGACAATGGGGGAAGGGTAATGCACTCCAGGGATAGGAGTGACCAGTGCAAAGGGGGATGGCGGGATGTGTTCAAGGACCCAAATGGAGGCCAACGTCGCTGGATCATAGATGAAGTGTAAGGAGACCAAAAAGGTGCTGACTTTTTTGATGTATTAATCAGTTATGTTAGTGTTTCCTTCTTTTTCATTTTTTGTCTTTAAAAAAATGCTATTTGTTTTATGGGGTGACTCTTTGGGCTGGGGAAGAAAGGGCAAACAATAATTGGGAAAACTATGGTGATGTAAAAAAAATCGATAAAAACTTAAAAAAAAAAAGGAAGACTAGACAAGGTAGGAGGAACCGTGTTATGAAGAGCCTTAAAGGCCAAAGAGGGATTTTATATTTGATCTAGGAATGAAGGAGCCTCTGGAGCTCATTGAGCAGGAGCAGGACGTGATCAAACCTGTGCTTTAGAATAAATCACTTTGCTGTTGATGGAAGGATGGTGGATTGGAGACTTGGGCAGGAAGACCAGCTGGAAGGCAAATTCAGTTTCCCTTCACTTACTCCCAGATCCCCCACTTATCAAATGAAGCCAGGACCTCCTTCCACCTTCCCTTCTAAAAGCAAGAATAAACTTGCCCCTTTTACTCCTGGAAGGGATTTTGTAAGATCACATTTCTAGAGCTGGAAGAGATTTCCCAAGTTCCCCCATTTAGGGGATGAGGAAGTTGAGGATAGGAAGGAAATCAAATAATAATAATAAATAGCTAACATTTATGCAGTGCAGGATTGTGTTAAGTGCTTTCCAATGATCTCATTGGCTTCTCACAACAACACTAGGAGGTAGATACTATTATCTTCATTTTACAGATGAGGAAACTAAGGCAAACAGAGGTTAAGTGACTAGCCTAAGGTCACACAACTAGTAAATATCCATGTCTTCCTGATTCCAAGGTCCGTGTTGTATCCAATTCTCTGTACCGTCTCTAGTTCTTTAGGTTCCCCCAAGAGGTAGGGAAGGAAAATGATCCCTGGGACAGTAAGCAGAATTTAGAGTGAGCGGGGATAACAAAGTGAAGTCTGAGCTGACTTCCCTGGGGATGGGAAGCTGATGAGATGAAAGGGACATGCTCCTGCAGAGGGGTTATATTCTTTTGGTGCTTCAAGGTTTTCAAATGGCTTTTGCCACAAAACCCTTTGACACAGAGAATGAAGTGTTTTATTGTCCCCAACAATGACCTTGACCCCAGGCTCATTCAGCACCAAGTTCTCTAGTCTGCTAAAGCAGGCCTGGTGACCCTCTTCTGCCCCTCTGTTCTGTCCTCCAGGCCACCTGGATAAGCTCTCTGCCATGTTCTGTCTACGGTTTCTCCTGCTTTTAGTGCTGTTGGTTCTAGGGACCCAGATTTCTTATGCTCAGCACTGGTCCCATGGCTGGTATCCTGGGGGGAAGAGGGCCTTAGATGAGATCACAGGCCTAGAGGTAAGTGAAATGTTCATCCATTCCTCCTTCCTCCTTCTCCCTTCTTCATTTCCTCTGCTTCCTCTCCCATGCAGTTCTCCAGGTTTCACAGGGTACTCCACTTGTAGAGTGTCTGGTGTTGGAGACGATGTTCACAGGCCAGATACCTTGACCCAAAGCTCACCCACAGGAGCCTGGGTCCCTGAGCCAGCTTCATCTTCCAAGGGAGGTCAGAACTCTGGATATAGGCAGCCCTTCTCCTGCCCCTTCTAGCTCTAAATCTTTGAGGGAGAACTAGGATCATTATTTCTCTCCCCCTCAATAAGAAAGGAGAAAAGTCCTCATTCATCTCTGCTTTCCATTGTCTGCTCAGGTCTCTGAAGAAGGGAAAGTGTGGGAGAGCGGCGAGATGTCCCTGCTGAAGACACTGCTGGTGAGAGCAAGCCCTGAGTCCTATCCCCATCCTGACCACCAGTGCTCTACCCTGGGTCCTTGCAGACAAAGGGAATAGACTCTTTCTGTCCTTCTTCTCCGGTCTTGTCCATTCCTTATCTAGCCCCATCCCTACTAATCTCTTTTTTTCCAAGTGAAGAAGTAGAATCTCCCCTACTCCCCTCAGGCCAACCAAGGAGGATCTGCGTTCACCTGTGTGACCTTGGGCAACTTCTTTGACTTCTCTGGACCTCAGTTTCCTCATCTGTAAAAATAAGGAGGTTGGGTTCTCTTATACATTACCTTGTTTTGACCCTCTGGATACTCCTGTGAGGCAGGTGCTATTTTTAAAATTTTAATTTAATTTTTGTTACATTTTGAGTCTCCTTCTCCACCATGAACCATCTCTCTCTCTCTCTCTCTCTCTCTCTCTCTCTCTCTCTCTCTCTCTCTCACACACACACACACACACACACAAACACACACATGTGTGTGTACTACATATATATAGTGTCTATATATACATATGTGTATATATGCATATATATACATATACATGTAAAACTCTACTGTGTGTACTTTTATTTATTAGTTCTTTCTCTGGAGATGGATAGCCTCTTTTTTCATAGGTCCTTTGCGGTTGATTTGAGTGTTTATATTACTCAGAATAACTTAGTTGTTCCCATTTATTTTTCAAACAATATCGCTGTTAACAGTATACAACGTTCTCTTGGCTCTACTCATTTCACTTTTCATTATTTCAAATAAGTCTATCCATGTTTTTCTAAAATCCACCTGTTCATCATTTCTTACAGAACAGTGCTATTCCATCACATTCATGTACCACAACTCATTTAGCCATTCCCCAGTTGATGGGCATCCCCTCAATTTCTAATTCTAAGCTACCAGAGAAAGAGCTGCTACAAATATTTGAGAACATATAAGTTCTTTTCCCTTTTTTTTCCTTCACTGGCTTTTGTTATTTCCATTTCATAGATAAGGAAACCGAGACTAGGAGTGATTGGTTAAACGACTTGCCAAAGGTCACATTGGTAGAAGGAATTTGTTCCCCTAGAATAGCTATACCTAGGACATCCCCTAAAGTTTATTATTTTACATGTGAAAGTACTCTGAAAACAGTAAAGCCTTTTGCACATTGTAAAACACTACAAAGATCAGAGGCAGGTTTCATTTTTGCCACCATGTTTTCATTAGTGGAGTGAACTTCTGATAAGAAGACTCAGTCTACCCATGCAGATCTTCACCCACCCCCTCTGCAATGAGCCTCCTTAGAGGAAGCTTGGGGACAGAGGAAGGTTGTGTGTGACATGCTCAGGGTCAAGTAGTGAAGTGTCAGACGCAGCATTTGAACCCAGCCTGCTTCTGAGGCTAGTACCCCATCCACACTCTGCACCAATACTCTGCTTTCATTAATATCATTAGCATCGTTCTCTCTCTTCTCTGCAGGCTGAAGTTCTATCTCAGCGACAACAAAAGAAATGACCCAGCCCCAAATCCTTCCTCCAGGGGTCAGCAGACACCTGGCCCTCTGCTTCTGGACCGCCTTTCCCTGTTTGTTAATCGATGTCTAACCCCTCTCCCTGTAAGCCCCTGGAAGACAGGGGTTTACCAGGTCAAACTTTGTAGCCCCAGGGCATTGCTTGAAGTAGGTAATTAATAAATGTGTTCTGTTATCCATATTCTGTACTGTTTCATTTGGTGATGAATTCTATCATTTCTATCCATCATCCACCACCATCCATATCGTTCCTGTCATTATCTCTGAAGCTGCCGCGTCTACTTGTGCAGCCCTAGCCTGTCTCTTAACATCCACTTTCCCATTTCCGATTGCCCTGTTAGAAACTTCCTATTGCAGGTCCTCTAGATGTCTTAAATTCAACATGTCCAAAACTGAATTCATTATCTTTCTCTGAAAACTCTTCTTTCCCTAATTTTCCTATTACTAATGAGGGTACCATCATTGTCCCAGTCCCCCAGGCTCAAAACTTAGCTGTCACCCTCAGCTTCTCACCCTTTCACTCCCAGCCTCTGCCACACCCTCTTGTCCAATCAGAGGTCAGGTCCTGTCATTTCTACCTTTGCAACATTTCTCATATAAGTCCCCTTCTCTCCTCTGGCACTGCCACCACCCTGGTACAAGCCATCATTTCCACATACCTGTGCTATTGCCGCAGGCTTCCGATTGCTCTTCGTGCCACAAGACTTTCCCCACACCAATCTATCCTCCATTTAACCCTCTAAAGTGATTTCCCTCCATCACCTCCCCACCACGCCAGTGGTTCTCTCTTATCTCCAGGACCCAATAGCAAATTCTCAGATTGGCTCTTACAGCCCTTCATAAATAAGTACTTCCAGCATAGAAAAGTCTTTCTCCATCTTCCATCTTTGGTGTAATCTGCCATCTAGTGACACTGGCCCCTTACTGTTGCTCCAACGTGACATGCCATCTCCCAGCCCCAAGCATTTTCTCTCACAATCTGCCCCTCCCATCACTCTCTGCCTCCTGGCTGCCTTCAAGTCCCAGCTGACATCATTCTATGGAAAACCTTTTCCAAACCCACTTCATGCAATTATTCCCATAATCTGTGATTATTTCCAGTTTGTCCTGTCTTTATTTTCTGCTCACCTCATTGTTTGCATTCTGTTTCCCCCATTAGACTGAGAGCTCCTGGAGAGCAGGGACGATTGTTTGCCCTTTTTTGGATCCCTAATACTTAGCCCAGTATGATAAATAACCCACATGATAAATGCTAATTGACTGACTGACTGACTGATTAAATGAAATAAAGGCTCTTCCTTCTCCACCACCTCCATTCTTGCTCCTCTCCTCAGGAGCTGACCCACCATGCTAGCTTTCACCAGACGCTCAATCCCTGTAGATGGGGTGACTCATACACAGGTAGGCATGGCTCAGCAGCCCCCTCAGAGGATTGCTATGGAGCTTTTCCTTATATTGAAATAAAATTTACTTCTTTGTCATTTCCTCCTATTGTTCCCAATTAAATCATATCATTGCTGCCTCTGTGGTAGCTGGTGCTTCCTGACCTCCATGCTTCTGCTTCCAGGCTCAGAAATGAGATCTGGAAGAGAACTTAGCAGCCAGTCCCTTCATTTCTGCAGGTGAAGAAACTGAGGCCCATGGAAGTTAAATGACTTGCCCAAGGACACAAAGGCAGGATTTGAACCCAAGTCTCCCGACTCCAGAGCCAGTGCTCTTTCTGTTGTTCCATACTGCTGTGATGGCAAGCAAAATAGGATCTTTTGCTGTTTTTGTTTTAGTATAATCAATTGAATCTTGCCTTTATCAATCAAGAGTCTTTACTAGGAGTAAAGTACAGAAACAAGTTTGTGAGAGATGATCCTTCAGAAGTGAAGTCTACTCAAAGAGTTAATTGTTTCTTGTATTATTAAAATACACTCCCCTGAACATCTGCAGCTAGCTAACTTTGTAGAGAAGCACACTTTGTAATATATTTTGTACTGTGCCTAACTCCCCCTTTCCTCCTGATCTTGTCTATGCCCTACCCCTCATCCTTCCCTTTTTTTTTTTTTGCTGAGTCTTTTTGCCCTTTGTTATTGGGGAGAAGTTCCCACATTTAGACTGTGAATTCTGAGGCCCAGCCAATGGAAGAAGGAGCCAGTGGATTATGGACTATATAAACTTGCATTGAGCTGTGCTGTATTTGTACTCCTTGACCTGCGCTATTAGAGCATTGAAGGGGAAGCATTAAACTCCTTTTTGCCTTTCCTAAGACAAGTCTCTGACTGATTATTACAAGGGGATAAAAATACCCCACACAAGTTTCTTTAACTAGAAACAGTATATGTATTTGTATTGTTAGTTATTTTAATGTGATTAAAGATCTTCCCTACTCATTAATGGGCCTACCCATTAAGGGGAGTTTGATTAAGGAAGATCTGTGGGAAGACCCACCCTTGAGGCACTGGTTTACCAGGGTTGTGATGCACTCTGGCTCTAAAAAAGATATAAATACTCTGAGTTGAGGTTTTACTTTGGGGCTTACTGACCAGAAGGGGATTCTGGGAAGCCTCTAAAGGAACCCTCCAGCTTTGAAAACCCAGATGCTAGTGCTCTCCTCACTGGTATACTACGGTCAGACAATTGGTCCTGTCTGTTGCGTTATGGTCAGAGGAAGTCATGTCTGTTGAGTTTTGATTTCTCTGTATTTTCTTTGAAGTTCAGGGTGCTAACTCCCCTGAACTAGGTATATGATATATGTGTTTAGTTAAAGAAATGATACATGTGCTTGACTAAAATGATTGTTAATCCTCAAAAGTTATCTTTCCTTTTATGAATGCAGATGTAAGAACATGTGGTAGCAGGCCCCCCTCTGTATGTTAGGGTGCTTACTGATACATTATGGCATAGTTGATAGGATTTGCATAAATTAAAATGAAAGTATGGGGTTTTATGGGACTGGAATAATTGTCTGTTGTTTTCCACTTGTGATGGTTATGGTTCTGTGGAGCCTGGAAAGGGGGGATGCCAGAGCCAGGGCTGGAGTAGATTAGCCCAGCTCTGAACTGTGCTGGAAGAGTGAAGACCCTGAAAGTGTATTCTATTCAAAAACCAGACCAGAGCTGCAAGAGTTTGGAATGGAACCCTGGAACCCAAGCAGAAAACTGTCTTTGTATTGACCCAGCAGATGACTCTGTTGCCCAGCTGCCCCTCAGGACTTGGAAGTATGGGCTGAACATTGTTAAGATTGGAACTTGGTTCATTGGAACCAAGAGAACTTTGCTTGGACATTTCTGTTTGGGATTGGAGGAAGGAAGAGCTGGTTACTCTCACCTCAAAGAATGATGTTATATTATGCATATAACTTTGTGTTTGTTTAAAGCCATTTGGCCACCCTGGTAATGAATTGCTATGTTATGTATTCTGCAAATGTTAAGTTCATGATGTGTTTATTTTGTGGGAACTATGTGGTACTGATTAAAGAAATGTTATTTCTTATGCCTATTCCAATACAAGTTGCCCATGTAACTTGCTTAAACCACTTGAATTTGGGATTGCAAAGTGTAATGCCTCTATTTGTTTCAGGATTCATGGCCATTTAGATTATAAGGCCAAGGATCCTGGAAGGGTGGAGTGTGATGGCAAGCAAAATAAGATTTTTTGCTGTTTTTGTTTTAGTATAATCAAGTGCCTCTGATTGAATATTATCAATCAAGAGTCTTTACTAGGAGTGAGATGAGGAGATTGTGAAGATTTTTCATAATAAAAATATGGGGATTTTCTAAATAAAATTTCTCTTCCATAAGGCCTCTCTCCTTGGATAACTGACTTTCAGGTATCCAGGGCTTGTGGATAGTGAGTTGGTTTCATCCCCCCTTACCAGCTACCAGCTTTCTTTGTGAAAGTGCTGTGGACTGTAGTCAAAACTTGGAAGTCACTCAAATCTCCCCTTTGTTTCTTACACTGTTGCCACATCAATGCTACCAACTCCCGCTTTTCCCCCTCCCCTCTTTTCTAAAGCCATATCAGCAGTTAAGTTAGATATTAGATGAGGTAATTGTGTTGGGACAGGTGAAGATTTCCCCGGGGTTTGTCTAGTTTTTCCGTGCTTAGATTGTGAGCCTGTCTCCCAGTCAATGGAGAGGTGGGATAGTGGGAAGGTGCAATTCTCTGCATTAAGGTGCTTCAGCTTCTGTAAGTAGCCTCCTCCCATCAGGTTCCCCGACCTGGTGGAAGGACGTCCCTTTCTTGAGAATTGTAACAAATCTTTTTCTTTCTGTTCTTATTGAGAAGCCTCTTCATTTGTTTAAGAATTTGAGTAAGGGTCTTTTTATCCCACACAGGAGTAAAGTACAGAAAGAAGAGTTTCTTTAACTAGAAACAATATATGCATTTGTATTGTTAATTATTTTAATGTGCTTAAAAATCTTCCCCACCCATTAATGGGCCTTTCCTTTTATGAATGCAGATCTAGGAACCTGTGGTAGCAGACCCCCTGTGTATGTTGGGGTCCTTACTGTTACAACTGCCTAAGTGGATTCACTTGCTGACCCAATGGGAGTGGTTGCTGCTGAAGTCAGGCTGGTTTTGAGGCATCTGGAGGTAGTGGTTACAGAATCTCCCTCAAAGATTATTACATGGTTTGGAACTGTGATTGCTACCCAGTACCCAGGCAGTTGTAAGGAAGGCATGTTTTGTAAAGCTAGGAGGTGTGTGTGTGTGTGTGTGTGTGTGTGTATTTTTTAAGGAATTAATTGCTACAAGAAATTGAGCAAAGGGGCACAATGAAAAAGTCCCAGCCAAGGCTATCAGCACTTAGTCCAACTCATACACTGATCCTCAAAGGCTGTCCTTCAACAATATTCCACAAGATCCCTCGATGAATGCAGTCAACTACAGGAACACCTTTATTCAAAGAGTCTTTAGAGGGTCAGTGTCAAGGGAAGCCTACAGCAGGGAGCTGTATGCTTGATACAAATGTTACACAGTCATGGAGAATGTCTTAGGCTGAAGGGAGAGTATCTTTTGGTGGTAAAGTGTTCCAGATTCTCCTGTTTGTGGCTGGCATTTCATTGATTGTATGAAGTTCCAGAAAAGTCCAGAGTCTTCTCAATGAAGTCTGTGAACACTCAGAAGAGATGGATCTAACAGTCTATCCTGGAAAAACCAAAGGATTGAGCATGCCTGGACTTCAGTGTCCAGTTGCATAGAGCACTCCAGCATAAATACTTATATCTTGGACAGACAATAAACTGGACTCAGAATAGGAGAAAGACGATTAGCAAGGTTGTATCTGAGAAATTGGACAGTACTTTCAGTGACCATGAGGGGTTGTCTGACACAAAGCTCTCTTTTTTCAAACATTATTATTTTTCTGATGACATGATATAGCTACCAATAATGAAACAACACAATCCTCAGAAAACCAAAATTACCCATGACCATGTATGCAGTGGAGAGATGTATAGTGGCTATCAGCAGATAGTGATGTATTGCCAACAATGACTTGTGTACGAAGTGCAAGAAATATATGATCAGGAAGAGTGCAGCTGACCTGGAGCAGGGATTCTTAACCCTTTTTTGGTCATGCGTCTCTTTTGGTAGTCTGGTAAAGTCTATGGACCCCTTTCTCAGAAAAATGTTTTTAAATGCATAAGACAGAATACATAGAATTATAACAGAAACTCATTGCCTCCTGTCTTCGCCATCCCATTCATTCTCCTCTAGGGAGAATTAATCTCCATTGGAGAAGTCTACTGTTTAGGGTTTTTTTTTTTGGACAAATGAGCGCAGAGCTGGTAGCATGGCTCTTCCCACGATGTTTGGATACAACAGCTGCCTCACATTAAGAAGGGGCACACAGTAGATTCTTGCTAAGTGTTTACTCTGACTGACTGAGGCATAGGGGTCTTGGAGACCTATTCCAACTCCTTCTACTGTGAGTGAGGAAACTCAGAGCCAGAAAGGTTAAGTATTTTGTCCGGGTGTTATAGCTAGTAAGTGGCAGTAACTGATTTGAACCCAGGACCCCGAACTGGAGCACCGGGGCTATCCCTGCTGTTTCCCTAGTGCTGGCTCCGCTCTTTTCTCTGTTATTACCGTCAATCAGTAAACATTATTTACTTTGTGCCGGGCACTATGCTAAGATGTGCAGGGTTAAACAAAGGAGAGGAGAAAACAGTGCCTGTTCTCAAAGATCTCGAATCCCACCGGGAAAGAGGACGTGTAACTACGTGGACACGATGTACACAGGGTGTCCCAAAAGTCTTGGTGCAGTTTTAAGCTATTGAACTGTTGAATCCCCATTTCGGGACACCCTGCACGTATGCAGTCTAAATGAGGAATAATCTCAGAGGGAAGGCACGAGCATTGGGAAGGCTTCCTCAGAAGGTGGAATTGGAGCTGAGACTTGAAGGAAGCCAGGAGACACAGATGAGTCTGGGGGGACTTCCTGGCACAGGAGAGGGTCCGTGAAAAGGCCTGGAGTCGGGAGATGGGGTCGCAGAACACGCGGTAGGGTGTAGTACGGGGTAATAAGACCGGAGGGGAGGACTTGGACGTAAAGGACTTTATAGAATATCTGATATTTACTCCTAGAAGTGAGAGGGAGCCACAGAGTTGATTGGGTACCGGAGTTGGCACAGTCGGCCCAATATTTCACCCAGCCTTCGAACACTCGCACTTCAACTTCTACCGAAGTGACTGGAAGAGACTCCGGGCACCGGCCCACAGGTAAAAGGGGGCGGGCCAGGGCGGGACCTAGAAGGCTATTGGCGAGAGGAGGTGGAGCCTCTAGACGGACCGGGCAGTGATTGGCGAGGGACCCAGAGGGTGATATGGGAGGGCGGAAAAGCACATCAAGGATGATGATTGGTGAATGGATACAGGGTGCTGATTGGCTGAAGATGCAGGACTAGAGTGTGAGGAAAGCAGTGATTGGTTGGCAGGAGACGTCTCGAGCATGCGCCGAGCCATGATATAGGGTTAGAGACTCGCTGTCCCAGAATGCCTCGCGGTTACGGCCATGCTCGGAGCTTTGGGCCGCTTGGGTCGCTCAGTTAGGCCTCCTTCGGTCCCTGCTCCTTCTTTACCGCTATTGCTGCCTCCCGCACGGGGCCGTAAGAGCCGCCATGACCCGCCCGCCAAGTCCAAGATCGGGCGCTTGCGAACCCCGACCCCCGTAGACCCCGCCGAGATGTACATGCTAATCGAGCGTTATAAGTGTTATAGACAGACTGTGCGAGCACTCAGGTATGAGGGGGAGGGGCCGCGCAGGGGCTTGGGAGGGCTAGGAGTCTGCAGCTGGGGGCGGGGCCACGAGTGATCCCGAGAGGGGAGGAGCCTGCAGTCGAGAGAAGGCGGGGCTTAGAGTTGGGGGCGGGACCACGAGTGATCCTGAGAGGGGAGGAGCCTGCAGTCGAGAGAAGGCGGGGCTTAGAGCTGGGGGCGGGACCACGAGTGATCCCGAGAGGGGAGGAGCCTGCAGTCGAGAGAAGGCGGGGCCTAGAGCTGGGGGCGGGGCCACGAGTGATCCCGAGAGGGGAGGAGCCTGCAGTCGAGAGAAGGCGGGACCTCGGTTTCCCAACCCCAGCCTAGGTGAAGAAAGGGGCTGAAGCTTTGGAGATGGGTACCAGTTCACCGAACTTTCAGCTTCTTACTGGGAGGATATTTTTCTCAGTTCATGGGCTACCAAGCTAGGAGCTTATAGTAATAGTAATTCATAATTATAAGAGCAGTCTGCATGTATGTATTTAAGGTTTGCATGACATCATAGGATGCTGCCTCAGTCCTTTGAGGTAGGCAGGTGCTGTTGTACCCATTTGACAGCCCAAGAGGGGTGCATATCTTTCCCTATTAGAATGTGAATTCCTTGCGAGCAGAGGCTGATTTGATTTTTCTCTCTGTATCCCCAGCACTTGAGCATAGGGTTTGGCTCACTTAATAAATACTTTTTCATCCATTGAAGTGACTTGCTCATCACATAGCTAATAAATGTCTGAGATAAGATGAAAGTCTTCTTTAGCTCCATCATGCTACCACAGAGGAGAGTGAGGGAAAGAAGGCTTCAAGGGAAGATGGCACCTGGATTTTAAGAAATAGAGATGGAACAGGGAGACCATTCTAGTCATAGGGAGAATGGTGGTATGGGGGGACAGTTAAAGGGTCAGATGAGGAGGGCAGGACTTGAAAGAAGGTGGAGAGTCAAGCAGTTTGGCAGGAACACAGAAGGCACATAGGAGGCTGAAAACTTCTGTGAAGAGAAATCTTATATAGTGGAATCAAGAGAGCTCCTGAGTAGTGTCTGACACATTTAAATAGGAGTATCCAGGTTAAAATGTCATTGGGAAATACTTAATAAAATAATGCAATTTTAATTTTTTGTGTAATAAAAATGCGGTAGAATACAGATAATGTTAATGTATAGTTTTCTAAGTCAGTGTGTGGCCTGCAGGAATTCTTATATATGGGTTAGTGTTCCTGTTTCTACTTGTGTCTGATATCACTGCTCGGGAAGACTGGGGAAGAACAGGAATGGTCCCTGGATTTTGCTTTTGATGCCAAATTTCTGAATCCCAGGATTGAGTTCATGGAAGAGGTTTGGAGAAAAGCATATGACCAGAAGTTCAAGAGACTGAAAGCAGAACAGGGTTCTGAGGAACACAAGCAGCTCATGGCCTGGAACCAAGCAGAGAATGCCCGGCTGCAGGTGCTGAGGTGAGGACCTTGGTCTGCCCATTCTGTAGGTGACTGAGGGTTCGGGGGCCTCAACTCTTAAAGACAAGGGAAGCCCTGGCCATGTCAGGAAACAGGAACCCCTGTTCAGAGGGAACCTCATGGGCTTATGAATGCCTCTCTATAGGATCTCAAGGCTTCAGCAGGAAGAGCAGGAGCAAGAGCGGCTCCGGGAGCTGGAGGAGATGAAGAAGGCCCAGGAAATGGAAGCTTTGATCCAAGAGAAGGAGAGAGAAGTTCTCCAGTTGCAGGTGGGTCTGAGCTTGGTACGTGGGCCCTTTCCCGGGGGAAGAAGGCACTGCTGCCTGTGGGTAAATGCTGGCAGCTTCCTGGAAGGAACTCTGCAGCTCCATGGCTGAGGAGATGGCATTGCTGTGCCTATTTCAGAGAGTTCTGGCCTTAGTACACTCCATGTTCCATCTGCTCCCAAGGAGGGCCCTCAGGTGTCTTGGCCCAAAAGTCTGACTCTTCAGTGTTATGTCTGAGGCGGTTTAGCTGAAGGACAGAAGACTGAGGTGGGAAGGGATGCCCTCCAGAGGCTATCAGGGAGAAGAGGCCATGTCTCTTGGCCCCAGAGAACAGGTGTGGTGAGAGGGACTGGACATTGTTGGACATTCAGAAGAACATTCTGAGAGTCAGAGCCATCCAGTGAGGGAACCAGCTGCCCTGTTAGGTAGTGAGCTCCCCATTGCCAGAGTTATCCAGCTGAAGACTGGCAGACCCCCAGTAAGGGAAGCTGTGCACAGCATTCCTGCCAGGGGGAAGGCTGGGCATAGCACCTACCCTCTGGGCTCAGTTGTCCCCTGTGAGTCTAACCCTCTGATTTCTACTTTGTTCCCAACAGGAAGATGTGAAGACATTTATTACTCAGGATAACTTAGAGGAGAAGATTGAAGCCGCCCTTGACAATCCTCGAAACTACAATTGGGCCCTTACCAAGGAGGGCCAGGTGATTCAATCACCCAGCAGGACTTAGGGCTGCCAAGGCCCCTGTTACAATGGAACTGCTCCACCCCACCACCCATTCCAGGCTGTATCTGTCCTCATTGCTCCTTGCTGATAAAAAAAGGGATAAGCAGGTGTGAAATAAAGGGACGATGCCTCTTTGGTGAGCCTCCTCAGCCTTTTCCTTTCTCAGCTTTTCAGGCTTAGGGATCAGGGCCTTCTTTCCAATCCTAGTGCCCCAGCCCTTCCTACTGGCCCCACATCTCCCTCATTCTCCTTGGCAGAGCTCCCGGACTAACCCTGGAGCTGGAGACCATCAAATCTAACCCCTTCCTTCTGCAGATGGGGAGATGTTGGGACAAAAAGGGCATGAGACTTTGCCACATTTATGCCAGAGAAGGGCAGAGTCCTTGGGCTATAGACTACCAGCTCCTAAACTGACCAAGCCTCTCCTGCCTCTGACTCTGCCATGTCATCAGCTGTTCAAACTAGGGACCAGGGAAGGTGTCCATGAGGGAATGTCAGCTGTCCTCAGCCTGCAATTAGCGGGAGTGGACGGTGGGAACATAGCCTCTTTCCCCAGCTGCTCTCAGGAGAGGGGTATCCCATGGTTCTACCAATACCTGCTCGTCCCCATTATCAGTCACTCAGCATGAGCCCATGGTAGCCTGGCACTGACAAGGTACCTTTGTGAAATTAGAGCTGAAAACACAACCTGGAAAATCCCCACCTGGTGGGTAACCCCTGCTCCCAGTCACTATGACCCCAGCAACCTTAAGAGTTTGAGGGGAGGGATGACAATTTCAGAGCTTCCCCAGGACTGACTGTGGTGTCTAGGCAGGGAACCCCTTCCCCCACTTCCTTGTGGGTAACAGACTTAGGAAAGGGAAGCAATTACTCCACTTTCCCTCCCCCCCATACTAAAAGCAAAAGTGGGATGAGAGCAGAACTTCTGTGCCTTGGAATTCAAAGCTCCTCCTGATAGACCACAGAGTAGCCTTGTACCTCCCAGGTACTGGGGCTCCATTATCTGGCTTTTCCTTGCCCACTAATCCATACACACTGTAAAAAGTAATGAGACAGCAGTCAAAGAGATTCAGTTTTATTGAAGGGGAAGGGCTAGGAAATGAGCTCAGTGTGACTGGATCTCTCCGGGTCTAGGAGAAAGTGGCTTCTTGGTCACAGACAGAGTCTAGTCCACAGCCATCTGCAAGAGAAAGGGAAAGTGTTTTAGTCAGGTGGGAGCAGTTATGGATTCTGCCTTCAGCTCCTAACTCTGGAGAGAAAGGGGAAGCTGCCAAAGGGAAGGGGAGTCAGGGAAAGAAGAGGGTTTGGGGGTAGGGAGATTGCACTCTCTGGCACATGTGCTGGGGACCCAGGAGTGCCCAGCCTCACCGTTACTGCAGCAGATGCCACTGGCGGCACAGCGCCCTCCATTCCCGCAAGGTTTCTGGCCAGACTGGCATGGCGAGGGCAGGTAGCTCTCTTCCTGGCACCTCAGGCTCTCAGCAGTGCCCATGTAGCAGCCGAGCTCTTCCCCGCAGCAGATGCTGGGGCCAAAGCAGCGCCCTTTGCTTCCTGGACCACAGGGAAGGCACTACAAGGTGAGGAGAAAGACAATGAGTGTCAAGGGTCAGGACTATGGACAGCGTAGGGTGGATCTGGGCCTGGACAAGCAGACAGCTTCTCTGAGGCCCATCTCAGATCCCTTGGTTTGGAAGCTGGGGAAACTGGCACCCAGAAAGTGGAAGGGATTCATGCAGTTCATGGAGGGAGATGGAGGAAGAGTTCATACAAGAAGCAAGGGCCAAGTCCAAGCCCGGGGCTATCCCCTGTTCTGCCCTTCTTTCAGGAGTTGAACCTGGAAACGGGAATCTGACACCTGTGAGGGAAAGGGAGCCTAGGACAGAATTGGGGAATCTTAGCAGCCCAGGGGGTCAGCACAACAAGGACTCAGGCATCAGGGCATCCAGGGTAGCCCTGGAGGTTTGATTGGAGGTGGCCTTCTTTGACCATCCAGTGTTCCATGACCCAAAGCCACCCAGGGGGTGCCCCGGGCGGGAGAGGAGTCGCCTACCTGATCCGAACCTCACCTTGCGCACATCCATGTCCAGCAC
>CM053772.1:232093299-232110468 GCA_028658325.1 Potorous gilbertii
AGGTGTGCCTCTCTTTCTCAGAGCATGAGAGAGCCTGCTCCATCTATTTCCTGGGAAGGCAGGAACCAAGGTAGAGAAAGGGAAGGGGGCCCCAGACAGTGGACTCCAGTGTCCCAAGCCTTAGCTCCTTCCTCTTTATCAAAAGCTGGCTTCCCCAGGAGATGGGGACCCAGGGATTGGAAAATCAAGGTGCAGAGGATGAAAGGCCTGCCTCTTCCCTCCTGGAAAGGCAGAAACCAAGGTCTAGAGAGGGGGCCTCAGTCAATGGACCCCAGAGTCCCAGTCCTTAGTTCCCTCCTGTATCAAAGGCTGGCTTCCCCAGGAGATGGGGGGCCCAGGGATGGGGAAATCAAGGTACAGGGGAATTGTGGGCTTGGGTCAGGGCTTAGGTCCAACAGTAAGAGAAGCACAGACTGAGAGACAACTGGGAGGACTGGATTTAAGTCAGGGAAGGGCCTGATTCCAGGAGAAATATCTGCCAAGGAGCTGGATCATTCCTAGTGAGGGAAGATTTGGCTCTCAGCTGTCTCTGAGTCTACAGGAAAGATGAATGCTAGGAAAGGAGAATTGCTATCTTTCTCAGTGCCTAGTACATAGTAGATTCATAAAGGTGGTCAAGTGAATAAATGAATCGACTATGAAAGAAAGACAAGGTGTATAGCTGCATCAATACAAGCAAAGCATCCAGAACAGAAGGGCCCATGGCCATGCCGTCTTCTGTAGCACATCTGGGGTGCTGGCAAGGCAGTCAGGGAACCAAGAAGACTACAGATCTAGGACCCATGAAGGACCTCAGCTTATTTACTGACTTCAGGAAAAGAAGTTTGGGGAGAAGGGGAGGGAGGGGATATTCACTACCTGTAAGTACATAATGGTCTATTTTGGAAAAGAAGGATTTGTTTTGTTCTGCTTGGCCCCAGAGGACAGAAATAGGAACTAGAGCTGCAAGGTCAGATGATGACTTCCGCATGATAAAAGGAAGACCGTAATTCAAGCAACCCCACAGTAAAGGAGGTATAACGTGTGCCCAGAGCGTTGGACCAGGGGCATCAGGAGGACCAGAGTTCAAATGTAGCCTAAGACACTTACTTATCTGTGTGACCCTGGGCAAGTCACTTAACCCCAATTGTCAGAGAGACAGAGAGAGAGAACAATGAGATGTTCTGTCCATTAGACAAATGCAAATTTCCAGTCTCAGCTCTGTTAGCCACTAACTCACTCAGTGCCCATGAACAAGGCCTTTCTCTCTTCTCACCCCTTCAGTTAATCCTCCAGGTGGTTGTCAAAATCATCTTCCTAAAGTAAAGGTCTAACCCTGTCATCACCACCACCTTTCACTAAATCGTATTTGACATATTTAAGTGGCTCCCTATTACCTCCAGGACCAAAGATAAAATTCTCTGTTTAGCTTTTAAATTAGCTTTCATCAAATGTCCCTTCGCTACCTTTCCAGCCTTCTTACACCTTATCCTTCCTCAAACCAAATTCAAACTGAGTTCTAGTTACAATGACATCCTTGTTGTTTCTTGAACCCCATATTCTATCTCCTGGGTCTGGGCTTTTTTTCTGCCTATGCCCTTTACCGAGGACTCTCTCTCACCTCTCATCTCTGCCTCCTGACTTCCTTCAAGTCTCAGTTAAAGTCTCACCTTCTGCAAGAAGCCAATCCCAATTCACCTTGATACTAATGCCTTCCCTTTGTTGACTTTCCAACTTATCCTATGCCTTTTTTATACATTATTGTTTTCACATTGTTTTTCTCATTAGACTGTGAGCTCCTTGAAAGCAAAGAATATTGTTTTGGAAAGAGATTACCTTTCTTTGTACCCCTAGCCTTAGTACAGTGCCTGCCAGAGAGTAGCTGCTTAATAAATACCTACTGGGAAACTGGGAGAAACATTTACAGCAAGTTTCTCTAATAAGGAAACTGGGAAATGTTTTTACAAAATATTTTCTCTGATAAAAGCCTCATTTCTCAAATATATAGATAACTGAGGTAAATTCATAAAAATAAGAGCCATTCCCCAATTGATGAATGGTCAAAGACAGGCAGTTTTCAGAAGAAAACAAAGTTATCAATAACAATATGGAAAATGCTCTAAGTCATTATGGTTAGAGAAATGCAAATTAAAACAATTCTGAAGTACTACCTCATATCTATCAGATTGGCTAACATGACAAAAAAGAAAAATGATGTGTTGGAGGGGGTGTGAAAAAATTGGGATACTAATGCACTGTTGGTGGAATTGTGAACTGATTCAACATTTAAGAGAAAATTTGGAACTAAGGCCAAAGGGCTATGAAACTACCAAAACTCTTTGACCCAGCAGTACCACTCATAGATCTGTATCCCAAAGAGATCAAAGGAAAAAAACAAGTGCCTATATGTACAAAAATAATTATATAGTAGCTCTAACTTGTAGTGGCAAAGAATTGGAAATTGAGGGCATTTCCATCAATTGGGGAATGGCTGAACAAGTTGGGGTATATGATTGTAATGGAATACTATTGTGCTATAAGAAATGATGAACAGGTAGACTTCAGAAAAACCAGGGAAGACTTACATGAACTAATGCAGAATGAAGTGAGCAGAGCTGGAAGAACATTGTACAATAATTGTGCAATGATCAGCTATGAATGACTTAGTTACTCTGATCAAGACAAGGATCCAAGACTGTTCCAAAGGACTTGTGATGAAAAATGTGATCTCCTCCTGAGAGAAAATTGTTGAACTCTGAGTGCTGATTGAAGCATATTTTTTATGTTCTTTATTCTTCTGGGTTGTGTGTGTATGTGTGTGTGTTTTCTTTTGCAACATGGCTAATAAGGAAGTATCTTTTGCATGACTTCACATATATAATCCTATCATATTGCTTGCCTGCTTAAGGAATGGGGGAGGAGTGGGAAGGAGGAAGAGAATTTGAAACTCAAAATTTTTAAAATTGAGTGCAAAATTTTTTTTACATATAATTGGAAAATATTTAACAAAATAAATAGAGTATATTTTTAAAAGAAAAAAAAACTACCTTCTTGCTGACAGTTACTTTGACCTGGGAGACAATGAGGAGGGAGGTGGCAGCCCTTTAGGAGCAGACTTTGAGGGAGTAGGGAGTAAACCAGCAAAGATGGGGCCAGCTGGAGGCTAAATATGCCTGATCCTCTGGCACAACGATATGCGTGCTCTTGCCCCACCTTCATCTCAGCTAATCCTTTATAAAGTCCCTGGAATCATCCCCTTCCTGCCCTCCCTGTCTTCATCCACCCAACCAGAACTGCAGTGTTTGAGCCTCAAACCCAGAGGAAAAGAGACCTCAGAGAGATAGAGTCAACGGGGTGGAGGAGGGGGAAAATGTCATGAGATGGGGAAATGGGGAGAAAGATTCCCAGTAGATATGGTGGGGGACAGAAAGCACAGAAGGAAAGAGGAGGCGCTGGAGAGGAAAGGGGAACAAAAAATGAAGGGATGTAAGAGATAGAAGGAGATGTGGAAGGGGATTGAGGGGATAGAAGGAAAGAAGACATGGTGACAGCGAAGCAAGGAACAGAGGAGATAAAGGGACCACCCAGGGTACGTGGCATAGAAATAGAGAAACTGAAAAGGGGATCAAAGGAACAGGATACAAAAGTAGTCCAATGGGGATTGATGGGGAGAGTCAAACAAAGATGTGGAGATAGAGGGGCACAGTGCAAAAGGAGAGAAAACTAGTGGAGAGAGAACAATGAGAAAAAAGAAGGGAAGCAAAGGTCAGGAGGTATGGGGAAGGAGGGAGAGACCTGCCGGAAGTTCCAGTTCTTAATTGAGCAGGAAGTTTTACCTTGTGAGCAAGCAGCTTTATTTTAAACTTAAGAGGCTTCTTGGATCTCACGGACTTGAAGATTTGATAGAAGGGATAAAAGAACACAATGGTTCCAGGACACAAGGAGAGCAGTGTCTTCTTTGATGGTGTTCCTTCCTTTAAAGATACTTAATCCCTCTGTAAGTGGGAAATCATGGTTAACTGACAACCATCTCCGCCGGTGAGCTGTAAAAACCTCTGCGTGAAACTTCCTCTTTGGGGAAACAAGTCCTTTTACTCTTTGATTCTGTCTCTGTCTCTATCTCTTTCCTTCTCTACCTCTCTGTGTGTGTGTCTCTCTCCCTCTGTCTCTCTGTATGTGTTTCTCTCTGTCTCTCTCCCCTCCATATCCATGACTATCCATCTCACCAGCTCTCTTTGAGTCTCTGTTTCTATGTCTCTCTGGACCTCTAATCTTTATCTCTCTCTACCTCCCAGTCTCGTCTCTCCGTCTCTGTCCCTCCTGTCCCCAGATTATTTGTTTTAATAGCAGGTTTCATGTTCCTATGGAGGCCATGGGGAGTACAAGGGCTTTAGGGAAGTGAAGGAAGAGGATTTCTGGGGAGTGGACACCCCATTTGTGCATGTCAACCGGGGGCTCAAGGTTATTCAGGAACAGCTAGAGCAGGTCAGTAAGTTAAAGGGGGTGAGCAGAACCTACTGGAAAAGATCCTGTGCTGGTAGACTCAGCCTGCTCTATCCCCAGGCTGCCTATGCTCAAGCCCTGAGTCAGGGATGCTCCCCTGCCCTAGACAACCTGCTCCCTCTCAGGAGGGCGTAAGCTCTGAGTGCTGACCAGAGTACTGAATAGAGAAAAAGAGAGAGAGGGAAGAGGAGGGAAAGAAGGAGTAGGAGAAAGAAGGGAGAGGATGGAGCTATCGCAATAGACCAGTCCGCAGATTTGTGTGAACCCTAATTTGAAGAAGACACTGAGCCTTGACTTGGGTGACCCACACTATGGTTTTAGCTGAAACTGGAAGGAGGGGATATCCCATTCTGGGGAAATGGCCGGTGTTAGGGGAGGCAGGAGACATGAGTGCAAATCTAGCCTTTGACACTGTCTAGTTGTGCAAGCATAAGAAATGACTTAGCTGGCCACAGTTTCCTTATGGTGTCTACCTATAGAGATGTTATGAGGATAAAATTGAATAATATATCTGAAGTTCTAAATCTTGAAGGGCTATTTATATGTCAAATATTGCCATTACTGCTACCAATGCTGCTGCTGCTGCTGCTGCATGTAACCTAGTGGACAGAGAGCTGACCTTGGAGCAAGAAGCCCTGGATTCAAGTCTTCCTCCACTAGATGGGTGAACTTGGCAAATCCCTCAACCTTTCAATGTCCATAAGATACTCTAAAATACTTTTTCAGAAAAGGTGACAATCTACATTGGTAGAGGGAGTTTCCTCATCTGGGGCCTCCCTATGCCAATGAAAGCAGAGGCCAGTCCCTTACTCCCTTATCATTATTAGGAGGCACTGAGAAGTTTGGTTTAGAGAAGAAGATTCAGCTCAATTCAACACACAAAAATGCCTCCTCTGTGTGGAGCCCTGCACTGGGCAAAGAGGAGGGAGGGCTGGGGAAGAGAAGTAAAATGTTTGGGTCAAGTAAACTCACAACCCAGTGAAGGGAAAAATAATTATATTTTATGTGTATTTAACTATAAGACTCAATAATCTGAAGTGCATGAGGGCTGTCAGTGAAGACTGAGAAGGCTTCCTGGAAGAGGAGACTTTTGAGCTTTAAATAGAATAAGTAATAAAGTAGATGAAGAGGGGAGGATATTTCTAAGCTTAGGAAAAATCTTGAGCAAAGGTTAGATTCATTTAACACATATTTATTAAGTGCCCATTGTGTACACAGAACTCTCATAAGTGCTGTGGGAGATAATATTTAGATAAGACAATATCTCTCCCTTTATGGAGTGTATAGCTGAGGAGGCAGAGTACATCAGTTTGCTTTTCCTGGAGCATGGGCTGTATGCAGGGGTGTAGGAGGAAACAAGATTGAAAAGGATGAGAAAGTGCCAGGTTATGGAGGGCTTGGAATGTCAGGCTTTAGTTAGAGTTAGAGCTAGAGCTTTACTTATCAAGCAATAGGGAGTCCCTAAATAATGTTGAGGAGAGGAGTGACAGGACCAGATCTATATACATGAGAGGTTTTCCTAGCAATAGTGTGAAGGGTGAATTGCAGCAGGAGGGACTATGGGCAGAAAGGCTTAGTAAGGGATTGTAGCAATGGTCTAAAAGGTGAAAATGAGAGGTTGTAATAAGGTGCTATTAGTGGGAATGGAAAGGAGGCGGTAGATGAGATTTGTTTCTGAAGTGGAATCAACACGAGACAGAAATAGTCCTATGATTACAAACCTGAGAGACAGGTGAATGTTAGAGACACAGACAGAAAGAATAGGCAGGAGGAGCAGGTCAAAGGGCAGTTGGAGATGCTGCTGGAGACCTCTAAGGAGAGATCAGGCTGGAGATCAAGATTTGTGAATCATCTGCAGAGAGCTCATTGCTAAAATGTTGGGCGTGAATGTCATTGTCAAAGAGGAAGGTGTAGACCCCAGACCCTTGAAGAACACCTTCCTTAAGGTGTCAGAGTAAGGATGAAATGGGAACAGAAGCTTACTGGTTAAAGACAAGGAAGTGAACTAGGTGTCTAATATTGAGGGAGATTGTGTTTGTCCTTCATTGCTGAAGAAGATCATGCCATCAGAGAAATGATGGCATGACTGGCACTTGACTTTGTTTTGAGTGAGGAAGGGCTGTGCAGGTCACCAGCCTCACTTCTCCTCCTGAACCATCTGAATCCAGGGACCAGATATTCATCAGGATGACCAGAGATGACCCAGGATGTACAGGGAGACCTTGGCTTAAAGGGGTTACCTCACTTAGGGTGAGGTAACACCCATTCATTGAATAAGACTGTTTAAGCAATAACCAGGGCATGGCCTCTGTAACGAGGCCAAGAAAAAGAAAGTCATCAGTCTGGAAGGGAAACAGCAACAGTTACTACTGATAATCACTTGAAAGTCAGGAGGGTCCAGAAGAGCCCTTAGGCAGATAAGAACATCCAGGAGGAGGGAGTATGGGTAACAGTACTACATGTTGCAGGGAGCTCAAAGCAGGGGGTGAGAGCTCAGCAAAGAATACTGGATATGGTAACTAAGAGGCCATGGGTGACTTTCGAGTAGAGTGGTGGGTACCAAAGGTAGTTTGCAGAGGACTGAAAGAGGTGGATGATAAGGAATAATCTACTTTTTCTGGAAGTTTGTCATTGAAGCAGCAGCGATAAATAGGAAGGAAGCTAGGTAGACTAGAAGAATGAAGGAATGGAGATAGCAGTAGAGAGAAAGAAAAGGTGTGAGAGACCAGTAAAGTCCTACTATAGCAGATGGGATGGAATGAAATGGCAGAGGACCTTATAGAGGTCCATTTGTGACCACTGGAAGGAAAGGGATAATGGATTATGGATTATGGATTCTGGGTGAATAGATGAATTCTGAGAAATGGAGGGGGAATTTGAGGGATTCTGCGAAGTGGCACAGTCTCATGGAGCCAGAAGGGACCTGCAAAGCCATCTAGTCCAACGCATATCTGATCAGAAATCTCTACATTCCTGACAGCCATTCAGCTTCTGTTTGAAGACTTCTACTGAAGACAAACCCAGATCTCTTCCCTGCCCTGCCTTGCCTTGCCGCACCCCTCCATAAGAGATAGAACCACCGAGCCCAGTGCAACTGAAGATCTTTATTTATATCTACTGTAAAGACAGGAAGCAGGAAAGGTCATGTGGAAAGCAGAAACCATCAATAGGCAACTTCTTCCTCTTGTGGCTGCAGTTCACCCATCTGTTGGCCTGCCAACTGTACCAGACGACGGAGGAAGGCACTGGCTGGCCCATCCAACTGAGTTCCATTGCTCTTGTCACCGGCCCTTACGCTTCTCCGGCTGCCTGCCTCCTTTTGGCAGGCTGGTTCCACTGTACAGGTCTCTGTACAATTAGAAATGGGAAAGGTAGGTTGGTGCAGATTCGAGAATGTTGCATGAATTAGAATGGCGTGATTGAAGGGAGATGGTACCCAGCAGCAACGAGTCAGAGAAAGTGGTCTCAGTTGTTAGGTTCTGAGTACACCTAGGACCAAGTGCCCCAGGTCTGGCACTGAATCTACCTCTCCTCTGCTTTGTGTTTCCTCCAGGTTCCAGAGGACACTGGTTCCCAGTACCCCTCCTCCCCAAATCCCAATTTGAGAGAAATTGACTTATCTGGGCTCTGGGTGTACGAGCTCGAACATTTGCCTCATCCCCTTCCTCAAGCTCTGTAAAACTTTATGGTTCAACATTGCACATTTGAGAAATACTAATTACTCATTCCGTGGCGTCTCATGCTGGCCACCAGGGAGACAAAAAGTTCAATTAAAACAAGGTTCCTGTCCTCAGGCAATTTATATTCTAATAGTATCTCCCCAGATGGAGCAGAAGTGAAAGTTGAGAGGAAGAGAAAAAAAAAAGTGGTACGTGAATGGAATGTCATTGGACCATAAGAAATGAAAAACACAAAGAATGCAGAAAAGCTTATGAGGAATGACTTGTATGAACTGATAGAGAATGAAGGAAGCACAAGCAGGAAAACAATATACATAATGACCACAATACTGGAAACAGAAAGAGGAAGAAGAACAAAAGCAACCCCGAAAGATGGATGACTATAGCTGACCCAGAAGAAGAGCTGAGAAGGCGCACTGCTCCTCTGAACACCTGCTGCCCCCACACTCTGCCTCCCTCCTCAGTCTGTGCTGCTGCATGCACTCTCCCCCGTGAGCAATGGCCAATCCTCTCTCCATTTGTCGCATACTGCTCAGGTCCTACTATGTTGCCTCCACACTGATTACCACTCTCTCCCTTTATGCCCCACGCTGCTTCTGGCAGATCCTTACTTCCCACATCCTTGTTACTTACTATCACTGCAGCAGAATCCAGCAGCAGTGCAGCGCCCTCCATTCCCGCAGGGCTTCTGGCCAGACTGGCATGGGGAGGGCAGGTAGTTCTCTTCCTGGCAACTCAAGCTCTCAGCAGTGCCCATGTAGCAGCCTACCTCTTTCCCACAGCAGATACTGGGTCCAAAACAGGATCCTTTGTTCTCAGGACCACAAGGGAGGCACTAAGGGGAGGGGAGATAAAGGTAAGCGTTCAGGGGTCAAGACTGACAATTTAGAAATCAAGAGGAGCTCTAAGAGAGAACAGGGACTAGAACAAGAAAATTCTTGGCTACTGCTTTGAGGGCTACAGTAGAGACTGGAACCTAAAGCCTGATCTGGACTAGCAGTCACAACCTGAGTCCCCCAAACTATTGCTCCCACTCACAACTTGGACCTTCAGTGCCCTTGACCCCAGGCACACATTCTTAAACCTATGGGAGTAGTTCTCCCTTGCTCTTTCCTTGCCTGCCTCTTTCTCTCCTGTTCCTTCTTCTTGCCTTTACCCTCCATTACTCTTGCTTTCCCTTTCTGCCCTCCTCCTTCTATTCTCTTAACTCCCTCTTTCCTCTCTCCTCCCCTCTTCTCCATTCCTCTCTCTTTCTTCTCTTCCTTTTGCCCCTGTCTTCCCCTTTCCTCTGTGCTTTCTGAGGAGCTCTGCCCATTACTGTGGTTCTGTGTCTGCCCTTGCCAGCTGCTTAGACTCTGGTTCAGAGATCTGTATGCTCACTTTGTCAGTGGTTCACTGACCTCCCTTGTGTTAAAAAAAAGCCTGCCTTTCTGGCTTCATTTCTCAGCCTAAGCTTGCACTGCTCAGTCCTCTCTTTTCTGCCTCCCTGCACCCCTTCAGCCCTGGACTGTCCCACCTAAAGATGGGTTAAGGCAAGGGTAGCCACATAGTTTTGCTTTGCTTGGTTGCTGGCTAGGATTCTGAAGCAAAGTCTTCATATCCTAGAGCACATAACAAAGGAACTGGTCTTTCCTCACCACAGCGTTTGGAAAGGACCAGGGAAAGTCAGTGGGAACAGACTGACTGAAGGAACTGAACATGCCTACTAGATTCTGAGAGGTCACTAATTTGGAGACAACAGGGTAGGATATAAGATCAATTTTTTTTTCAATTCCCCTGACAACTGAGGGAAGAAGTGGAAAATGCAGTAAGTTGTAATAAGGTGAGATATCTAGCAGAAAAGGAGGCATAGCAGCCTTTTGCTTAAAGCAAAGGGCAGCAGAGAAAGATTTCCCCCAGTGACATCCACATACTGCTAAAAGATTTAAAGGAAAGAACCCAACACTTTGGATTCTATTGGGAGGACATAGACAGTGTATGAAGAGGATATACACTGTTAGAGTGAGTCTCACAGATCCCCTAAGTTGATCACAGATCTCTTGAAGGAAGTCCAGCAGAATTTCCTTACAGAGAGCAAAATTACAATGAGAACAGGCCTTCTCTGGAGAACCCTGGGAATACATTAACTCCCTTCTCTGCCCATCTGATCGACCCACATGAGAAGTTTGGCTGCTGTTCAGAAGGTGACTTATGGGCCCAGATGAAAGGAGGTTGCTAATTCCCGACTTTTTAGTCCCAGCTCACAGGGTTTCTGAGGGGTCAGCTACCCCCTTCTCCCACTAGGGTGAGATTTTGCAGGCAGAGGCCAAAAGAGCTTCCACCCTTCCACTCTTTTTGGGCCCCAGGAACCTGTTCCACTGCTCAATCTTGACACTGGACAGCATAGAACTCCCAAGAAGTCTCTCTGCCTTGGCACTTCTGATCCTTGGGCTACTTCTTTCCTTCCTGCAGTGTCTCGTTGTATCTTGATGCATCCTTCTCATCCTGTCCTTGCTTCCTTTTCCTCTCTGCTGGTTTCTTTCTCTCCTTGCCTCTTTGTATCTCCCTCTGTCTCTTTCTCCGTCTTTGTCTCTGCCTTTCAGTCTTTGTCTCTCTGTCTCTCATTGGCTCCTTTCTCTGTCTCCCATTTCTCCTTTGCCTATTTTGCCTCTCTCATACCATCTTTTTGCTTCCCTCTTTCTGCTCCCTTCTTCCTCTGCCTGCCAGCTGTCCCTTTCTCTGCCCTATCTGCTTCTCCACCAGTATCATTCTGCCTGCTCCCCTTTCTTTTCTCTGCCTGCCTCTCCCTCTTTATGCTTCTCCTTTTGTCTCCCATCTCCTTTTCTTTTCTCTCTTATGCTTTCTCCCGTCTCTTTACCTGAGCCTCCTCATTCTAGGCTCCCTCTACCCCATTCTTGCCTCGCTGTGCACCCTTCTTGTTGTGGGGGCCCTCTAGTCCTTGCTCCCACCTTTGCAGAGCATTGCCTTCAGAACCCCTGATGGGCTGGTCAGGCCCCCAGCACAAAGTCTCCTTAGCCCTAAGGAAGTCGCAGTGCTGATACACCCTCCTATTCACAGGACTCTGACCTGACTGGCCATACCTGTCTTAGCTCCACTGTGTCTGGCAGGGCACGCTTGCCTCCCTTTGGACAGTTCTGGAAGTAGCAGGCAGAGGTGAAAGCAAGGAAGCAGAAGAAGCAGGCAGGTAGAGTGGTGTCTGGCATCTTGGCAGCTGGCTCTGGCGGTGGCCGCTGGGCTTCACGGAGCTGTCTCTGGTTCTGGTTTCAGGGCTTTCCTCCGCTTATTTATACACCAGTGTCTCCCCTTTGAGACCGCCTTGGCAACGTAATCTCCCCTGGCTCCCCCCTCCCAGATTCCTCCCCCTCTCCATTCTTCCTCCTATACCTCCCAAGTGCCTCTCCAGGAACCCCAGGCAGGCAAGCAAGTAGAGAATTCTGTCCTGGTGATTCAAGGCTCAGGCTCAGTGCCTGCTGGTGTGTGTGGTCAATGCACGTGAAAGCACCTGTAAATGCATATCTATATTGACATCTAGGTGTGTGCTGATGTCTGAGTTTCTGCTTGCATGGACTGGACTTCAATGAAGCCTCTGACGGCCCAGCTCTTTCTGCATACAAGCATGTGTCTAAGTGACATGTTGTCCCTTACCACTTGTGAACTGTGACAGAAACCTTTGGATGTGCCAGGTGTGTATCTAGTTGTGCCTGTTACTGCATCTCTGGAGTACGCATTTAGCAGAATTGTCTGTGTTCCTGGAGCTGTCTCTCCAAGGGGGGGTTGGCAGGGCCTGAGCTTATTTAAACAATTGAGCAGCATTCCCTGGACTTCCTGTTCAGTTTCATGATTTTGATTCTCCACCTCAAGGGTTAAAGAGTCCTAGAATACAAAGCTTTCTCCTTGTCACAGACTCAAGCCCCTGAGGAGAGGGGGCTCTGAAAGACATTTCAGATGTCGAGAGGCATTATGGGGGTGGTTGGGAAAGAGTATAAACTATTGACTGAGGCTTATAAGTCACAGGAAGAAGCAACCAGTCTCAAAGGTGACAGCTATGCACTGCACTCCATGTCCATCTTCCTGTTTCTTTTTATTTATTTATTTTTAGTTTTCAACATTCATTTGCACAAAATTTTCAGTTCCAAATTTTCTCCCCATCTCTCTGCTCCTCGACCCCATAACGTCTTGCATTCTCATTACTCCTTCCCTTAATCTGCCCTCTTTCTATCACACCCCTCCCTTCCCTTATCCCCATCTTCTCTCTTTTTTTGTAGGGCAAGATTGATTTCTGTCCCCAATTACCTGTATTTCTTGTTTCCCAGTTGTATGCAGAAACAATTCTCAACATTCTTTCCTCAAACTTTGAGTTCCAACTTCTCTCTCTTCCTCCCTCCTCACTGAGAAAGCAAGCAATTCTGATAGGCTATATACGTATAGTTTTACAAAAGACTTCCATAATAATCATGTTGTGCGAGACTAACTATATTTCCTTCCATCCTATCCTGCCCCCCATTTATTGTATTCTCTCTTTTGACCTTGTCCCTCCCCAAAAGTGTTTACTTCTAATTACTCCCTCCTCCCATTTGCCCTCCCTTGCCATCCTCCCCTACTTGTCCCCTTTTCTCCTACTTTCCTGTAGTATAAGATAGATTTTCATACTAAATTGAGTGAGCATGTTACTCTCTCCTCTCACCTCCTCCCTTTTCTCTTCCAAGGAAAAAGTTTTTTCTTGACTCTTTTATGAGAGATAATTTGCCCCATTCCTTTTCTCTCTTTCTCCTCCCAATATATTTCTCTCTCACCTCTTAATTTTATTTTTTTATATGTCATCTCTTGTTATTTAACTCACCCTGTGCTCCCTGTCTATGTGTGTGTGTGTGTGTGTGTGTGTGTGTGTATGTGTGTATAATCCCTCCATCTACCCAAATACTGAGAAAATTCTCAAGAGTTACAAATATTATCTTTCCATGTAGAAATATAAACAGCTCAACTTTAGAAAATCCCTTATGACTTCTCTTTCCTGTTTACCTTTTCATGCTTCTCTTGATTCCTGTGTTTGAAAGTCAAATTTTCTCTTCAGTTCTGGTCTTTTCATCAAGAATGCCTAAAAGTCCTCTATTTCATTGAATGACCATTTCCCCCCTGAAGTATTATATTCAGTTTTACTGGGTAGGTGATTCTTGGTTTTAATCCTAGTTCCTTTGACTTTTGGAAATCATATTCCAAGTCCTTCAATCCCTTAATATATAAGCTGCTGGATCTTGTGTTATTCTATTTGCATTTCCACAGTACTTGAATTGTTTCTTTCTATCTGCTTGCAATATTTTCTCCTTGACCTCGAATTTGGCTACAATATTCCTAGGAGTTTCTATTTTTGCATCTCTTTCAGGAAGTGATTGGTAGATTCTTTCAATATTTATTTTGCCCTCTGCTTCTAGAATATTAGGGCTGATTTCCTTGATAATTTCATGAAAGAAGATGCTAGGCTCTTTTTTTGATCCTGGCTTTCAGGTAGACCCACAATTTTTAAATTGTCTCTCCTGGATCTATTTTCCAGGTCAGTTGTTTTTCCAATGAGATATTTCACATTACCTACTATTTTTTCATTCTTTTCGTTTTGTTCTGTAATTTCTTAGTTTCTCATAAAGTCATTAGATTCCATCTGTTCCATTTTAATTTTTAAAGAAGTATTTTCTTCACTGAGCTTTTGAACCTCCTTTTTCATTTGGCTAATTCTGCTTTTTAAAGCCTTCTTCTCTTCATTGGCTTTTTGGACCACTTTTGCCAATTGAGTTAGCCTATTTTTAAAGGTGCTATTTTCTTCAACATTTTTTTGGGTTTCCTTTAGTCTACTGTTGACTTGCTTTTCATGATTTTCTTGCATCTCTCTCATTTCTCTTCCCTATTTTTCTTCCACCTCTCTTACTTGACTTTCAAAATCCTTTTTGAGCTCTTCCATGACCTGAGACCATTGTATATTTATTTTGGAAGTTTGGGAAATCTTGACTTCCTCTGATGGTATGCATTGTTCTTCCTCATCTGAAAAGATGGAAGAAAATACCTGTAAGTATTTTCTTACTTGGTAAGTAGAAAGAAAATAACCTTTTATAATCTTATTTTTTCCCTTTTTTGGGCTTTTCCAAGCCAGTTTTCTTGACTTTTGAGTCCTTTGTCAAGAGGAGGGTATACTCTGGGGACCTCTAAGTTCACAGTTCCTCCAAGGTGGCACAATCAAGGGAGAGGAGTTTTCTCCTCTCCTAGCCTGCACACTGGTCTGGGAGTAACCAAAATGTTTTCTGCCCAGAATCTGTAAAGTAGAATTACCTCTCCACAACCACCTCCAGTTTCACCACACCACTGCTCCTCCTCCTCACCCTAGGGCCCAGCTCAGGGCTGAGATTCAGATCAACTGCTCAATTCCCCCAGGGGCTTTAGCCAGAGGGCTCCAAAAATGGACTCTGTCACTGCAGTGACTGCTGCCAGCGATCTAGACTGTGTTCCCTTCTTCTGGGTGAAGGAGCTTTTTTACTGACCTTTGAAGCTGTCTGTGGCATTGGTGGGTTGAGCAATCTGGGAACTGCTGCTGCCCGTGGCTCCCTGAAGCCTGTTCCAGGTCCTGTCTCTGCTGCACCAGGTGGCCCATGCTGGACTGCACTATGCTCCCACCTGGTGTGATAGACCTTTCCTGTCAGCCTTCCAGGCTGTCTTGGGCTGGAAATCTCTTTCACTCTGTTATTTTGTGACTTCTTCTGCTCTAGAATTTGTTTAGAGTCATTTTTTACATGTATTTTATAGACTGTGTAGGGAAGCTTTTATATATCTGTCTTTCTACTCCACCATCTTGATTCCACTCCCCCCCCCATCTTCCTATTTCTTAAGAAGGTTCTGGGAGTGGGAAACAAGTCTGGGAAGACCTTCAGTCTCTATTCTAGGAGTCCAAGATGCTCTACCTTGGTGAGATGTGTATGTGTATTCTCTTCTTAATATGCAAAAACATAATAAGAATATGTTTAGAGGGTCCCCAGTTCCAGGGTGTGCTTCTAAGAAAACTTTCCCCCAAATTCGCTTGTACCTCTTTCCTCCTCTCTTGGTTCAGGAAATGTGATGAGGATAGAGGGACAGACCCAGACTCTCTGTTCCCAACCAGCCTGACAGATGAGAGCCCCTAGTCACTTTCAAACTTTCTGTGCCTATTACTTTGGTTCTTGGACTAACCTAAACTTCTAATTTGCTGTGCTCAATGGATTCTCCATCCTTTCTCCTTCACTTTCTCCTCAAAACTTGCTTCTACATTCTTCCCTCTTCTACTTTAATTCAACTTAATTCCCAAACTAATTATTCTTCACCCACTCTGTTCCCAATCCTGGGTGTTAAGGGAAAGAAAATATTTATGGAGTTTAGAGTCTGGTGTTGGGAAATGGCACATACATGCAAAAAAAAAACCCACCCGAAACAAAACTCTAACCAAAGACTGTGAGAAAATATGCCCAATTAGTGCAAAGTGTTATATGAGGTTTGAGGGGGAAGATTCAGAGAAAAAGTCCATTGAAGAGTTGGGCTTTAAAGAATGAGGAATTTTTGAAGGAATTCAAGGAGAGGCCAAAAACATACATGACTTGGGAAAGAGACAAGAACCTTTGATAAAAACCACTGAGAAGATTGGAAAGCAATTTGGGAGAAAATTAGATTTAAATCAAATGCCTTAAGTTTCTAATAGATATTTGGCTTGAATGCAAAAGGTCACATCATTAAAAAACATTAGAGGAAATTTGATAGATATGAGGTATTCAGAGAAATTTGGGAATATTTCAGTCAAATAAGATAAGCCAAAGGGACATTACACACAATGGCTATAATGGCGTAAATGAAATGATTGCTAAAAGGAAACCGGATTCTGAGTAATTGAAAATGAGGGTGTGACCTGGAGAAGAGGGAATGAAGGAGGCTTTCCTCCTCCTGGCAGAAAGGCAGGGATCTGACAAGGCAGAATATTGTATACGTCAGATATGATCAGTCTAGTAGACTATTAAAATTTGGTGGGTTTTTTTAGGGCAATAGTAAATTCAGTCTGGGTAAAGGGGATCTTCCATACCTCCCATTCAATTACCACAATATAATGACACAGGGCACCAATTAAACATATTTTAAAAGAAATTTTAGGCAAAGGGAGGTGCACCAACAAGTATAAGGAACAGCATGAGCAAAGGCAGGGAAGCAAGAGATTACAGGGAATGGTCAAGGTGCAGTTGTAGCCCAATTTGGCTATAGTAGAATAGGCATAGAGAGAAGTCAAGTAAGAATGACTGGAACCAAACAGCAGAACTTCCATGTCAGGAATAGAAATCTGAATAACTGAATAGTCAATCAACAGATTTGTTTGTATGATCATAGATTTAGGGTTGGAGGCCACCTTGTCCAATCTCCTCATTTAATAGGCGAGGAAACTGAGACTGAAAGATTATGTGGCTTGCTCAAGGATACACAGATGGTGAGTGTCAGAGGCAGGATCTGAACTCAGGACCTCTGACTCCAGGACCAGTGCTTCTCCCACTGTACCACATTGCCCCCACCCACCACCATGTGCCAGGCCCTGTGAAAAGTGTTAGCATACAAAGACAAAAGTGAAGTATTCCTATCCTTAAAAAGCTTACATTCCAATGAGTAGACACCATTCACCCTGCTGAGTCTATATATAGCACATGTAAAGCATATAGGAATGACACTGGGGAGGGGAGATACTAGCAATGAAAGAGACCCAAAAAGCCTTCATGAAGAAGGTAAGATTTGAACAGTGTCTTGAAAGAAAATGAGAGATTTTTAAAGCCAAGGTGCAAAGAGAGAGAACATCCCAGAATGTAAAAAAAAATTAAAATAGTTTTTTTTGATTTTTTATTCCATAAATTAACCCATTTATTGTTGGACTATGGGCTACAGATATTTGATAAGAAGATTTTACTGGTCTTTCAATTCCTTCAGTCTTCTGATGGCAGATTTGACTGTGACTGCAGAGGTGGTA
>CM053772.1:232110968-232347911 GCA_028658325.1 Potorous gilbertii
TGTAAGGCTAGAGGAGCGTGGCTTAGCCCTCCCATCCCACCCCAAATAGCAGAATGCAGAAGGAACTGGGCAGCTGAGATTTGCCCTCTGCCCCAAGGGGGGATGGAGAAGGCTGGGGAGACTCAGCCTCCTTCCTGAGACGAATCAAACAGAGGGGCAAAGTGAGAAACGGAAGGAAAGGAGACAGGAGGAGAATCACACACAAATTGGCCAGCATCTATCCCTCCCCATGCTTGGCTCCTCATTACTGTATCTTAATGCAGATTAGTGCCTGACTGTGTCTGGAATTCTAAGAGGGGAATGATGGACCTGTGCCAGTCTCCTGGGGGCCCCCAAAGGTTAATGGAAACACTGGGTGAGTTAGCACTGAGGAAGACACTACCTGGCATCACTTAGTGCAATCAGGCCCCAGGAAAAGAGTAGGGGTTCTCTTGGGGCAGACCCAGAGCTCAGAGATGTGAGGGCCCTGGATCTGTACTTTCTTCGTTAGTTAAAAGGAAGTGTCACTAGCTTTAGAACAGGGGAAAGACAAGAGATAAACTCATGGTGTACCAACAAGGGAAAACAATCTGTCTTGGACATCCTGGGCCTTCTAGATTCAGGGCCGTCCTTCCTCTGAAGGATAAAAAGAGGCACTCTGGTCCTGGCCATGACACCAAATATTCTCCCCATCCCCATTCCATCCAGATCCCAGGCACTGAGGTCACAATCTTCCTGAGTTTGGATTCTAGGTGTTGCTACCTCTGCCACTAAAACCCAGCTACCCCTTTCCTCTCTGCTTGACCCTCTTCTTTCCTAAACCTGGTATGCCCCAACCCAGGGAGCTGAGGAAGCCATAAAGCCCAGCTGTGCCCATCTGGCCTTAGACTGGCCTGGTTCATCCCCTTCCTGAGCTCAGTCCACTGTCATCTGGTCTTTGTGAGAGAGTAGAAGAGATCAGGTAATCAGGGCACTGTCATTAACGGTCCAGTTGGGTAGTAATGAAGACCTGAGCTAGGGTAGTGTCAGTGGTAATACAGAGCAAAGTTTGGACAAGAGTGGTGCTTCAGAGTCTGAATGATGTGCAGAGGAGTGGAGAGCCCAGGCCCTTGGGCCCACCTCCCAATCTACACATTTCATGAGTCTGTCATCATATTTCCTCTTTTCTATCACCCAGGCTGGAAGTCTAGTGAAAAGCAGGTGAGGGTGGGCTAGGGTAAGAAGATGGAGGGATTGATTGCTTTGAGGCTACACGTACCAGACATCACAGATATCAGACATCAGAGATCTTCTGCCCCTGAGTCTCTCAGCTGCAGCCATGCTCCGGTCCTGGAGGATTATTCTTTACTCCACCAAGCCCTGACCCTCACTTTTCTTTCTTTCTCTAGCCATCCCTTAGATGGTTCAGGAAGGGAAAGTGAGTCTAGTGACCTGCACAGCCCTCCGTCACTCAAAACAAAGTCAAGTGCAAGTCATGTCATCATTTCTCTGATGTCATGGTCCTCTCTGAAACTGAAGGACAAACAAAACCCACCCCTTATGTTTCAGAGGAAACTGAGGCAGTTTGGGAAGGATTGTAAATATCCTAGAAGGGACAATAGGGAACTGATGAAATTTCTTGGCCAGTGCAGTGACATGGTCAGACATGTGTTATATGAACATCAACTTGGTAACTGTATGGAGAATAGACTTAAGAGGGAAGAGACAGGAAGTAAGAGATGAATTAAAATGTTATTAGAATACTCCAATGATCCGGTTGATCTTCCCTATATTAGACATTCCAACCCTCTCCTTCACCCCTGCCCCTTTCAATGCTGTGGAATTTGGATCATCTTCTAGTTAAGGTCCTTTTGGATCCTAATATTTTTGTCTAATGAATCTGGATGCTAGTTTAGGACTCTCCCTATAGACATGTATGTCCCCTTTCACTTCCCCCACCCAATCTCCTCTAACAATCTCATTTACATAACACTACCCTTTTCTCCTTAAAATTTCACAAGCATTTCATTTAAGCCTGGTCATTTTTTTTTAAACGTTGGACAACAAAGGACCAAGGAGAGGGTCATTGAGATTCTATCAAATACCCACTTTCCAGGTAATGATTAAGGAGCTCTCAGAATTGATCCAGTGGTGTTTTCTTAGTTCCCTTCTGTTTAGAGAAGGAAGATGCAATAATAGAAATTCCACTGATATCCACTTTCCAGGTTACCTATTAAATCTATGAATTTTGAGCATTTGGGGACGGGAGGTTTCTGTGAAGCTAGGATTGAGGAAAAGTGATACAAATGATAAAAGATCAGAGAGAAGTCACTGTGGATGGGGAATATGGTCAAGAGGGTCCAGAGAATTCAGGTTAAGAGAAGCTAGATGTGTAAAGCAGAAAACTATTGGAAATGAAAGGGGTACAGGCAGATGACAGCAGGGGAATGGTTGAGAGAGATTACAGTGCTGTTCTCAACATTTAAGATGATCTACAATTTATCTTGTCTCTATTGCTTGGACGTAGTTGTTTGTCTGTCTCCTCCACCGGACTGTGAGCTGCTTGGAAGCAAAGACTGACGAGGTCTGTTTGTTTTTACATTTTTTTTAAACACTTAGTTTTTACCATTGTATCCACACAGGGCCTGGCACATAAAAGGTGTTTAACAAATGCTTGCTACTTGATTTGACTGGGGTGCCCTTTAAGGTCTGCTAAGTATCTAACCCAGTTCCAATCATAGAAACCCAATCATGGTGCTCAGTGAGGCACAACACTGCGGGGTCGGGGGTGGGGGGGAGACTGAGACAGTAATCAAAGCCACCTCAGACACACAGTAGGGTGCCTTCCGTCAGGAGAATGAGATTGCATTGTCTCCAGACCTAATTCCAACTAGCCTAGCATAAGAGAATAGCCTCTATTTCTGAGGTTGGAAAAGCAAGGCAAAATTTGAGTTTTGTCAGACTTCATTCAATCCACTTCTGATCAATACACAATCTCAAAGATGCAAAGTACTGCCCATTCCAGCCCCTCCATGATAACCCAGATACCAAAGCTCAGAGGAGCAGAGATTCTGCTTGTCTACCGTCAGGCCTGGACATGGGATATTTGCCTGGGTAGGAGCTTCCTTCTCTGTCCTGGTGACCAGGTTGTAGAGTTCCAAACGCTACATGGAATAATCAACAGTGACTCCTTGGTTCTAACTGTGTCTGTGGTACTTGGAAGATAAAACTGGGAGGGAAACAGTTCCAGGAAGATACATGCAACTGTAAATGGCTTTATTGTTCCAGGAAGTCAAGATAGCCAGTGTTTTGGTTCTCCTGTATATTATAAATCAACTGGTAACATTTTCTCCATTTGTGCAGGTAAACAAAAAATACGCAAAATTTGCTCAGGGAGAGATTGGGAACTCAGACTCTCTGCTTGCAATCCATCATGGTAGAATGTTTGTTCCTAAATACAACCCTCTGTGCCTTCTGATAGATCCTCACTTTGCAACCCTGTGGATTACGTCCCTGCCACTTCAGTATCCGAAACAAGATGACAGTACTCAGCTGAGGACCCCACCGGGGAGTACAAGCTTTTGATTCTCCAATCTGTAGCTCCACTCATGCCTCTTCCCCTGCAGTCCCTTAAATCCTTCCTGTTTCAGGTTCTGAAGAATTGTATCACGGGCAAATTAGCAAATTAGTGTTTGGTCACTCTATTTTGAAAAAAAAATTAATTTATAGGATGAATTCCCTCCAAACCCTCCAATTCATCATTTCTAAAATGGACTTGATCAAATTTTACATGGACCCCTGGACACAACAGACAAGGTGTGGGCTGTGGATACCAAAGGTGTATGTGTGGGTATATGTGTGTGTGGGGGGGCATATAATTATATTTTTATATAATATATAAATTATATACATAAAATATATTATGTATATTTTTTCAGCTGCCCTCTCTTCCCTCTCATCTAAGTACAAATGAGGCTCTTTTTTCTTTGTCATCCCTGCTCTGAATTTACTTGGATTTTATTCTAGGTATACACTATCTACAGCCCTTTCTAGTTGCAGCAAGAACAGCTAAGTCAGATCCCAGAGCTTTTGCGGGCCAAGGGTCTTGCAGGCTGAGTTTTTGAAATATGTTAGCCCCATTTATTTCAAGATAGTTATTTTTCAGTCCTGTATGACTCTTCACGACCCTATGTGGGGTTTTCTTGGCAAAGATGCTGGAATGGTTTGCCATTTCCTTCCCCAGCTCATTTTATAGATGAGGAAATTGAGGCAAAGGCTCAGTTTCCTTTGTGCCTGTGGTCACAAAGCTAGTATCTGAGGCCTGATTTGAACTCAGGAATCTGAGTCAGTTTCTGACTTCAGGTCCAACAACACTCTATGCACTATGGCACCCCCTAGTTGCTTCATTCAATGTATAAGCCGACCCTCTACTGCACAGCACTCTCTTTCAGGAAAGGTAGTGGAGAGAATTAGATTGGTTATTGATGACCTCAGGGCCCAAGGCATCCATAATGATGCTGCTTTACTTGCTGCTCTTTCGTTTTCAAAGATGACTGATGACAGGTGATAGCTTAACTTTTGCGTGAATTGGATTTTTAAGTGAAGTAAAGTTGTGCAGTCATCAGCTTCACTTGCTCTTCCAGAGTCACTGAAGTAACAAGAAGAAAAGTAATATGACTGATGATGGCCCCAGATGCAGTGGATGATTCTGCTATCTTCAATGTCTGACTAAGCTCTAAGTGCTCCATGGTACCTGCTTCAACCGCCTTCAGGGCTACTGGAACAAACTGTTCTCATCCACCCTTTCCACTGGGGAAAAGTCGTCACATGCTTGGGATACAAATTCCCCTATCTACCCGCAATCTGGTTTAGCCCACCTGCCTGAGATGGCTTTACTTGGGTTTGGCCACTGCACATGCTACAGCTTCTTGGGGCCACAAGTGACAGGAGGGTGGAAAGTGGACACCAAAGGTGGATGAGCAGCCCTGAAAAGGGCTCAGTTGTCCTCACACCAGAGGGGCTAGTCCTCCTTGAACACCCCATATACCATGCGAGTAATGAAACCCAAGGCGAATCCTGCTGAATCCCCTTATATATCAAGTTGTCTAGGATTCACATGCCATCAGCAACTGCTATTTTAAGACATCTAGTTGTTCCCAAATCTGGTCAGTCTATTCTGATATTCTCTCCAACTGCAAACACTTTACTCACTTGGACCTCTCATGCATTTTTACCATATCAGCTTACCCCAATTACCAGTATTTATTTTCTACTTTGGTTCTGCTCTGCTGACCTGGACCCAAGTCGCCCAGTGCTTCTGAGAGCTCTCCTCTCCAGAGCCAGGTGCTGAACTGGCATTTAGAATACTTTGCTTGTGCAGTATGGAGATAGTATCCTGACTGCTAGTGTCTCCTTAGAAGGATGTACTAGGGATTGTTTCTCTAACTGAAACACTGCATGTTTGGAACAGGTCTACGAGTCCAAACCCCAGCCCTGCCAAACTCAGGTGACCCATGTTACCTTTTACCTTTTTCCTCCCACTCCTTCCCTAGTCTCCTTACCAACCTCTCCCTCTCTTCTCTAAGCTTTACTACACAACAATTAGCCCCATACCAAGGACTTTGAGTTCCTTCAGGAAATGGTGGTCTCTAGTGGACCCTCACTGAGTCCTGACCACTTGGGCTATTGTTGCTCCCTGTTACAAATGTTGTCAAAGCAGAGAATGTGCCATACCATCAAAAAACAAAGTTCATTTGTCCTGGCTTTTCTTCTTCAGTGGCAAAAATCTGTTCTACTAGTGCCGCCAGCAGTAAATCTTGGAAGACCCATTAATACTCAAGGTTACCTGGCCTTTCTCCCACCTCCCAAGAGATTTTATTGACCTGCTCACAGCGGGTCAATATAAAGATGAACTGGCTATGCCCTCCTGGATTGAGCTGTGGGCCTGAAATTCCTTTGCTGAAAATCAGCTGATCCTTTTGTGGCCAAGAAACCTTTTTCCTTCCTGAACTAATCGCCCCAGGTGATCTTAAAGGGCTATCCACGTCCTTCCCAGGGTACTTTACTGCAATAACCAAATTGATGAGCTCCATATTTACCAAGCTCAGGGAAAGATTTCCTTCCCATCATGAAGGTCCCACCTAAGATATTTAACTATGTTAGTAGATCTTTGTCACTACCGGGGAAATTCCTCTCCCTCCCTGTGGAGGGAACAGGAGGTGATCAGATTCTGTTCCCTAACCTACTGCCAGGAAAGTGTCCAAAACCAACTCCCACGACACACACTGCCATACCTGGGGATCTGTAGGACTGCTGACTCTTCTACTCAACTAGACACCCCAGCCCTGCTCTAGAATAACGAACTAATTTCACAATATCCCTGGCTACGTAACAACTGAACAATCACCCAACTCTGGTAAACCATCGGTATGAACACAACAACTCATTTCTGGTTATGTGTCCAAATACTCATAACATAAACTGAACATCTTTGGTAAGGATATACTGGCAGGGCCCAGGTTTCTGTTCGACCCAAGCAGAAACATATCTCAACATGCCTATGGTCTTCAGAAGACAAAAACTGTAATGTTTGAGGAACCTCCCTTTAATGAACCTGGCCACATCACCATCCCCACAAGGATATATCAAGATATACTTTTATATTACAATTTTATATTACAATGTTACAGGCCTAAATGTTGTTACAATAAATATATCATTATCAGCCTTCAAAATGTAGTCACTGAAGAGATTTGTGACTCCCTCCCATCCCTATTATATGGGACCCTAATGTAGTAACTTACAGAGCCTCTTACACATGGGATATGCAGAATTTAATGCAAATTCTGGGGTGCCAACAGAGCAACTGCTGATATGTGGGGGAAATGCTGTGGCTTTCCCAAAATGGCATGGCACTTGCTATCATGGCTTTTACAACCCTGGGTCTACGTGTAGGAAAGACTGGGCTGAAGGATCTGTAATTAGAGTCACCCCAGAAATCAATTTCTTGGACGTTCTCTTAGGTGAGACCCAGAGACTGGGGAAAAGGCTGTCCCACGTTGGTGCTTCAAGGCAATGGGGTAGTTAATGTCCTTAGCAAGGCCTTGGAGAAACTCACTAATGGAGGATCTAGGGCTGTCCTTCTGAACTTGCTCTGTGGAATTTTTCATCCTATGTCAAATGCCACAGGGCCCCAGATATGGCGCTAACCTCCAAAGGGAGAGATGGACTAGCGGACCCCTGAGACTCCTCTTCCAACTTTAAAGCCTAATGTTGACGACCTACCTTCACAAATGGGCTAGTCTGTCTCCCCCATCTCCACATACTATCTCTCTAAGATTTCTAAAAAACACAATCCCTAGGCCCTAGGGCTATCATTCTCAGAAACATTACTATGTGTGAACAGTCTTAAGTAGTGATGTTTTCAGGGTTTTCAAATCTGAATAAGGAAACTGAAGCCCAGAGCTTAAGCCATTCACCCATGCTCACACAGGTAATAAGTGGCAGGGGTAGAATTTGAACCAGAGGCGTCGGACTACAAAGTAAATGTTCTTTCCCTGGAAGACCACAGAACATCTTACCTCCATGTTCCCTTTAGAAAACAAAAGATGATTTCCGCAAGAGTGTGATAAGGAATAAAAACACCAGTCCAACCTCTCCCTCATTCTCATTTTGTTTTCCTCCTGTCAGTGGCTTTTCCTGTACAAGTAAAATGACTTAGAATCTGTCACCCTCATCTCCCTCCTGGACCATTTACACACATTACCAAATGGACTCTCCAGGTTGCAGTGACCGTTCTGAGACAGCAAGCTCGACTATTTAGTGTGGATGTGTCCCCCTCATTCTTGGAAGAGATTTTAGCTGAAGAAAAGGTCAGGGCACAGGCAAAACAAGACATTGTTGCAGGCCCAGGCAGCCCAAACCATCCCTTTATTAAGGCTTGAAGTTTCTCAGACAGACAAATAGACAAGAAACTAGTTGTTTACACAACAGAATTCCCAGATACCCTCCCACCCTTCCCACCCTTCCCCTGATTTGATGCCACTTTGTTCCCTGGGAGAGTTGGTTCCTCCACCATCCAGAGGCCATGTGCTTATGTACTTCTGCCAAACTTGGCCCACTGGGAACTCTAGCTCTTTTCTCACTTTGGAGGAAGGGGCTGGTGGGAGAGGGAGAGAGGAAAGAGAGGGACTAGGAGAGGAGTCAGACTGCTCTTGGTTTCTCAGTCAACCCAAAGGAAGACTTCCACAGAACAGATCCTTGTGCCAGAGGGATGGATCCTGAAAGGGAGGACCAGACATGCCCACAACAGATAAAGGTTTGATTCACTGGGTCAAACAAAACAGACCTCAGGGTGCCTGGCCTGGGGAGGGATGTGGGTGAGGGGGTGGGGAGGATGGCCCCAGCATTTCACCAACTCCTGTCCTGGAAGCATATGGCTTGGTTCCCTTTCTACCACTTCAGGTAGGGTGCAAAGGGATGGCCCTTTGTCATAGTCAGCTTGAGCAATGCCCTTGCAGACAGAAGGCTGGCTTCAGAGCTGAACCCCACCTAGCAGACTGACCAAGAGTGCTCTGGCCCAAGCCACCCTGCAGGAATTCCCCTGTACTCCTTCCCCCGCCCCTCCTCACATCCTCCCCTGGATGGCTCTTTACTCCATAGAGCAGAGCCTTAGAGATGGACCCTCAGCACATCCTGGTTGGCAGCAGCCTTCTTACAGCTCACGCAGTTGAAGGACTGTGACCTCTGCCTCTCTGCTAAGCAGATGCGACAGATCAGGTGACCACAGGGAAGCTGATAAGCGAGCTCACTCCTGAAGAAAGTAGTAAAGAATCGGCCACAAGAGCTGCATGTAGGACCAGAATTGTTCCATGCCAGTCCTGGGAAAAGAAGGGGAAAAACAGAGGTCAGAATTAGAACACACATGCTCCATGCTAGTGGCTGGGAAGCAGTTTAAAGGAACATTTTTCTGCAAACACCAGGAGTGTCTACGGCACCTCCCGTGTTTTGCTGCCAAGGGAAAGGTCTTGCTTGTCCTTATCTATGGAAGGGTGCCACAGAAGGCAGGGCCACTCACTTCAGACCCACAGACCAGCTCTGTTTTTTCACAGTCTGGTTGGCCTCATGCTGGACAGAGTGAGAATCACAGGATTCAGTGGGGTAAAGAATGGAATCCTCACTGCATAGATTGGGAGAGGAAGGCCCAAAGAGATTAAAGAACTCATCCTAGATCCCACAGGTGGTAAGCAACCAAACTGTCACTCCCAGAATGGCTACCTGACTCCCAGCTCAGTGTTCTCTGCACCGGCCCAGGCTCCCTCAGGCAACTCCTCTGAACATGAAAGAGCCAATAACACTCAAGCAAACTCTGCTCACAAAGAACTCTTCTAGCTAAAATGGGGGGTTCTGGAAAAGTCTGGAAAAGATCCTACACATAAGTAAAACTCTACAAGTGCAAATAAATGGAAGAAGGAAATCTTGGCAGCTTCTAGTAGGACTCCACACATTGGAACGGGTCTAGTGAGCAATCAATTTGAACAGAAGAGCAAAGCAGGTTAGAGAGGGACTGACTACAGACCCAGTGGCTGCCCTCACAGGTGTGGGCAACGGGAAAGGCCGGTGAGGGCTGAGGGGCACAAGGAGGTCTCCTGGCTCACAGCTGGGCCATGACTGCAGGAGGCCATGGGGCAGAGGCCTAACTCTGTCCCTATCAGGGACTTTCCATGTGAGCTCAGCTTGTGCCAAGTCCTTTCTGACCCTCCTTTTGGACCCAGACCAGCAATGATTTTTTAGTGTGTTCAGGAAGGAGCCATAGTCATTACCATGAAGTTTGCTTTGAGGATTTCAGGCCTTGAGTTGAGATAACAGGAAATGTCATGGGGTATTAAAACAAGGGCAGGGAATCTGGTCTAGAGTGGACTCTAAGGTCCTCAGAGGAAGAGCTGTAAGTGCTATCTGGCTAAAAACTCTGGAAAGAAAGCAGTCTTCTCTTGCTCTTGGTCTTCCATGGGACCAGGGTGGGCAATGAGGCCTTCCATCAGTCTCATCCCTTAGAATAGAGAGACCTCAGGCCATTTACATAGAATAACAATGGCTCACCCTTGGCCTTGGTTACATAAACCCTTTCTGTGAGGCCTCTGGAACAGGAACCACGTTCTTGGGCTTTCTTTTAAATCACACCCACCACTAAATCTCTTCAGGCCAATGGTGCCAATACCCACTCTTACACAGTACTTTCACAAGCTGTGATTGGTTTTGTAAGCTTAAAAAAAAAAATGACCTTCCCCACATCCCTAGTATTACTAAAGTTTCCACTAACTACAGTCCTTTTCACAGGAGAACAAGTCCCTCTGCTGGTAATAATGTGTCTTCCAAGCTCCTGAAACCAAACCAAGGCAGACACAAAGGTAGCTTGTTAGATACACCCCAAATGGAAATTATCTGGTGAAAAGAAGCTCTTGGCTAATAATTTAAGTACTGGAAGAAGTCAGTGTCCTATACCACTGATTCAACATGAGTATTTAAGACAGTAAAACCTCATTAACTTGGATTCTTCTAATTCAGACCATTAGTATCTAAATATGGGCTGGGTCAAAGCCAAAGTTTTCTTTACAGAGATGTAAAATGTTATCCACCTGCATAGAACTGAGAGACTCAGAGTACAGAACGAAGCACATTTTTTTCCTTTTTTTTCCTTGCCTTTTCTCCTCTCTGTATCATGGTTAATGTGATAATATGCTTTCCATGGTTTCATATGTATAATGGGTATTTATTTCTTGTCTTCTCATATTCTCAAGAATATGGAACTGAAAATTAAAATTAAAAATAAATAAATAAAGCAGACATACATTTATTTAAAAAAACAACAAAGTTTTCTTTGTGGGATGAAAACATGGTTCCTAAGCAAATTAATAGTGTCAACAAAATGCCAATGGAAATGTTCAGCCTTAGGAACTTTTATGAGCACTTCTGAGAAGTCCCTTAAAACACAAACCACAGACATAATAATTAACACATCTATCTTACACATTTGGACAAAATTAATATAAGGCCTCTTTTTAGGAGAAAACACTTGTTTTTCTTTCAGATGAAAGATTAAAGTCATTGTCCTTGTAGGCCCCTGGAGCCTTGATGAAAAATCTACCTAACTTAGCACTCAGTGTATTTCCCTATGCACATGGACGAACTGGTTCTAGATATTGCTTTTAGATGACATTCTTACTTTAAGACTTGGCACTATTAAACTCACATAATCTTAGAACTGGAAGAGACCTTGAGGGTCTTCCCTCCACCCTACTTCATCCCCAACAAGTGGTCATGCACTGTCTGCCTGAGTATCTCCAATGTTACCTAACAAGACAGCCTGTTCACAGACTGGGCAGCTATGCCTGGAAAGCTCTTTCTTACCAAGTAAAAGTTACCTCCCTGTAATTTTTCCTGCTGCTCCTAGCTTGGACTTTTGGGGACAAACAGAGCCAGGCTAATCTGTCTTCCCTATGCTGGCCACAACCATGCTCCCCCTGGTTCTCCCCCTCTTCTACTTACACTGGTTTAGACTTGGTTGTTTTTTTTCCTTAAAACAAGTGGTAGTGTGCCTATGAACCGGCACAGTCATCTCTCAAATGCCCCACAGCTTCACCATGGACCATGTCAACGACTTCAGATATCAGCAGCATGTGCGGGAGGTAGAGTAAAAGGAGAGGTCTCCCCTTCCACACATGGACAGCTAAGTCAGTGCTACAGACAGTCATCTACAAAAAATCAGAACTTTCTGGATCTATAAAGTTTTTCATTTGAATAAAGTAAAACATATAGGCTAAGAAATTTGTCCATGGCCACAGGGACACTAAGGAGTCGGAGAAAGAGCAAAAATTTAAGGCTCTGAGGCTCAGGCGACAGTTAGGGAGAAGCCCTTCTAGACTGAGGCCCAAGAAAGCAGCCCCAGAGGAAGCCCAATTCTACAGGCCAACCTTTGCCATAGTCTCTCTGCTTGGAAACTGAGTTCTCCCCCTAAATCTCATCTAAGACTCACTCAAAGAGGTCAAAGGCTCAGGGAGAGAGCATGACAACTTGCCAACAGGAGAAACATTTGCCAGAACCTAGCAGGATGCTATCAAACCTGACTGGTCAAGCTGCCAGACATAGCCAAAATCAATATACCTACAACTCCTAGTTCTAAAGAAAGAGGGTAACTCAAAGCAGTGAAGAGATCTTTCTCTGAAGATCCAAACTACTTTAGAGAGCTTCCTTAATTCTGCTCAGGAGGCACAGTGACAAGTGTCCTCTCCAGTTTCTAGGCACAGAGGTAGAGGCTGGGCAGAGAAGGCCTCAGTCAGGGGGCTCAGGTTCCAGAGGAAGGGGCCCGGCAGAAAATGGGTGAAGCTTACCAGAGTCAAGGGCTGAACTCCAGGAGCTGTTGCTGGAGCTCCCCGAACTGAGATGCTGAGGCTGAGCCTTGGTCAGGCGGCCTGTGAAGGACGGCAGAGTGCTGAGGGCCGAAGTCAAGGCAACATCCAAGCTTTCTGACAACCTCTGCTCATGGGAAATGGTACCTGCTGAGAGAAACAGAGAGGGCTATACCTAGGGAAAGACAGAAGGATGGATGAATAGATGGCTGAGAAAAAGAGGACGGCCTAAGCAGGAAGCAGGGAAGAATGTGGAATGACTCAACAGCTACACTTAGGGGAAATATCCCCTCTTGGTGGCACACAGGTGGCATGAATGGGCACGGGTAAACATCAGACTAGCAAAATTCAAAGAGATGGTCAGCCTGTATAATCAGCATGGGCAACAAGTTTACCAGAAAAGCATTTTCTCTATTTAATTCAATGCACATTTCCTGAACACCTACAGCACACAAGGCTGTGTGTTCAGTACTGAAGAAATTCAGTGTTCAGGCCTGGATTCAAGGAGCCCCCAGTCCAGCCAGGGAGGTTCAATTGTATGCAAGGAATCTGAATACAATGATGGCACATCACAGAGTTGCTGGATGTTCTCAGAGACCTAAAGAGGGAGAGAAAGGTACAAGGACCACCTAAAGGAGAAGACACTGGAGCTAGACCATGAAGGATGGGTAAAATGCTAGCAGAAAGAAAGAGAAGAGTGGAGAAAGGGGAATTCTAGACATGGAGCACAGCATGACCAAACACAGACAGGCAGACTAGGACAGGATGACAGAGAGCACAGAGCTATCCAGTTAGGCTGGAGATGTCAAAAAGGTAGAGACAGGATGTGAGGGGTGCTAAGGACATTGGACTATCCAGTAGTAACAGGTAACATGGTAGGGGGCCAATGCCATGTGTCTGGGAAAGGAATAAGGTTTATTCTACTTGGCTCCAGACAGGAATGTGAATGAGTATCACAAAGAGGTAAACTTGGGATATAAAGAAAAACATTACAATCAGATCTGGCCAAAAGCATAACTTTTGGAGGCAGGGAACCGTCTTCACTGAGAGGGAAGCAAAGGCTGGACAAGCATTTGTCAAGGCCCCTTACACTAAGACTCCACAAATTCTGAAAATATAAAATGCTACTTCTTCTATTTTTACAGGAAAGGCAAACTCCAGATGAGGAGGGATGCTGTTTCTCTGGAGGTAACCAACCTGCATTATCAAACAGAAAAGCAGTCCAACCCAGCCATCATTGCCACATCCGAGGGCTTCCTTTAATAATCTCTCCTTGCCAAGGCAAACTCCTCCACCAGCACAAGTGACCCACTCCCTTCAATCTTCTCCAGCACACTGCTTCTTCCTGTCTTACCTCCACTCTTTCACTAAAATCCACTCTGTGTCTGCTGCCCACAAATACACTCTCATCTCCCTCATATCTACCTGATCTGGTCATCCCCGATAGCTATCAGCCTAGAACTCTCTCCTTTTAATCTTTTATTTAGCCCTACCCTCTCTCCTGGCCACTGGACATCTCCAAACTCAACATGTCCTAAACTGTATGTCCACTATTATTTTTCCCCCCAAAACCTTCTCCTCTTCCTAGATTCCCTAAAATTGTTGAGGAAACCACTCTACTCCACCACCCAGGTATCATTTCACCTCGTCACTTTCTCTCACCCGTCACATGTAATCAGGTCCAATTCTTGCCCATCCTACCTTCACTTCTTCTATGCCCTGTTCTCTCCTCTGATAATTTCTCCTGTTGCAGATCTTCAAACCCACACACCTGGGCTGGCCCTCCTTGATTCAAGCAGCACCCCCTTGCAGTCCATTCTCTACTCAGCTGTCAAACTGATCTCCCTAAAGTACAGTTCTGTACATGTCACTTCCCATTCAATAAACTTCAGTGAGTCCTGTGTATCTCCTGTACATACAGATATCTCCTATATCAAATAGGGAATCTGTTTGGATCAAATGAGGTATTTTTTAAATACTTAGAAAAGAGCCTAGTGCTTAATATCTATATAAGAGGCAGCTATGAGGTACAAAGAATAAAGCACTGAATCTGGAAAGACCTGAGTTCAAATGTGACCTCAGATACCAGCTGTGTGTTCTTAAACAAGTCATTTAATTCCTCAACTGTAAAGCGGGGAAATAATAGTGCCTACCTGAAAGGACTGTTGTAAAGAGCAAATGAGATAATATTTGTACAAGCATTTGGCACACTTAGTAAATGCTTGTTTCCCCCTCCCCACTTTAGAGCCCTTCCTATCTATCTGTTCAGTCTTCTTATCCATTTTACACTCCCTCCTTCATATACCATGCCCTGTGCTCTGCCATCCAGCAGCACTGGGCTGTCCCCCAGGTTGGGGACACTGTCCTTCCTCATCTCCACCTCCTGGCTTCTTCCAAGTCCTGGCTCCAGTCTCACTTTTTGCAAGAAGCCTTTCCCAACCCTCCCCTCTGTGCTTTCCCTCTAAGGTCATGACCACCGTGCCTACGCTAGAGCTCCTTTGTACATAGTGGTTTGCATATCTCCCCCACTAGACTGGGAGCTCCTTGAGAGCAGGGGCTATTTTTACCTTCCTTTGTGTTCCCAGCACTTACTACATTGCTGGGCACATAGTAGGCAGTTAATACTTGCTGACTTGACTTTTTCTGGAAATCTCATCATCAGATTGTCAACGCCAGAGTCATTACCACTGCAAGAGGCCAGTTGAAGCTCTGCTACAAAGGTTGTCAGGCCCTAAGCTGGTTCAGGACCATAAAGCAATGAAGGAGCTGAGAGAGCTGGGGCAATGCTCGGTCTATGCAGTTAGAAACCTGCTGCTTTGGCTGCCTAAAACCTCCTTGATTAGCCCTCAAATAGGCTGCTCCTCCACTGCCTCCTGTGCTCCTCATCAGCCAAGGCCAGGCCCAGGGTCCAGCACCACAGTGGCCACAGGCCCAGTTAGAACACAACTGCTCTCCTCTACTCCTATGGATTTGTGGGCCATCTCCAACAGGCAGTACTTGTGACCTACGGGACAAGCCCATGGAAACAGCTTGTTGAATGGACTGCACCTGTGTAGTGGTTTATGGTTCATAGAACACTCTTCCCCTCACAACTTCATAAGGTAGAAAACTGAAGTTTCCCAAAGGATTTCAGTTCCAGGAGGCAACCACTGAGTCATGCAAAGGGAGTCGGCCTTTGCCCATCACTCTCAGCTGTCACTGGTCTCTTGTAGGACCCTCAGCACCTCACTTATATCCTGTGGGCCCATCTCTCCCCTCCCTCCCTCTGCAGTGCCCTCTTCCCACATCACTGCTGAAATGATATTCCCTAGAAAGGTCCCTTCCTCCCTTCTCTGAAAAGAAGGCCCAGCAGGGCTGCAGAAGCTGCCGACACCCTCGGTGGTGGCCGACACCCAGGGGGGTTCTGGGGACAGCTTTCTTTTTTATTCTTTGTCGCGTTGTTACTCGTTTGATTCTTTTGTTCCTTGTTGGGCTCAGGAAGGAAGCAGCAGAGGAAGATGTTAAACAATGAAGGTGTGTGCGTCACACACACAAACACATGCACGCACGCACACATACACCCACCTACAAACATGGCCACACGCGTGCACACATACACACACGTGCACACACATACAAACAGACGTGCATGCACACACCACTTTTTTAAAGGAAAAGAAATAAATGCTCTTCTGCCATCCAAGTCCAACAGAGGAGCCACTTCCACTTTCTCCATGAAACCACCTTCCCTACTTATATCCTGCTTCTGCTGTGGGCTCCTTGCGGGCAGGGACAGGTTTGGCTTATCTAGTTCTCTCATTGTCTCACAAACAAGATGTGCTTAATAAATATTTGTTGAATTAAACAGAATTTTTCTATGAGCTCCAAGTTCCAGAAAAATGACTATATCCTGGGACCCAGTATCCACATCAGTATGGAACCTTAACCTTCAAAACATAAGACAAGATAAATGGAGATATAACAGGGAGAATGCCCCTCTGACTACCACTGGGTAGAGTCAAAGTGCAGGTTGAGGGCACTGACCCCAACTTCAATGGAGCCTCTGAAAATTAACTCAGGAACACAAAAGCTGCATAAACGGATGCTGACCTTATGGCAGAAGCCACCCCTACTTAAAAAAACAAACTTAAAGGACTGCAAAACTACCTGATGAGCAATCCATGTGTGTCAGACTCGGATCAGCATTGAGTTTGATTTTCTTAGTGTTGTGCTCCGAGGTAGAAGATGTGAATCGTGGGTCTGTGGTAAAAAAATAGGGAGGCGGCTCAAAACGAGGGGTGGGACTTGGTAGTGGCTCCACGAACTCCCCCTTTCTCTTGCGAGAAGCCACAGAAGAGGGAACTGCCACCCCAGGAGGCTGGGCTCTTCCAAGAAGGTTGCAGCCAGGAACAGTGTGCTGGAGCAGGAAATAATCTATCCTAGCCTTCAAAGAAGTGTGGGGCAGTGGCTGGGAGTGCTGGCTGAAGGCCACCCCCGTAAAGGGGTCGCTGGGGACTCGGCCCCAAACTGCTTCACTCCTGTTACATTTCTCCAGGGTGCTCTGGTCAATGACCTTGCCAGAAGGGAGCAGCATGGGGAAGGGCATTATCTCCAGAGTGATTGGATCCAGGAATTCCTCAGGCACATCCTGGATTGAATCTGCCAGTTCCTGAATTCCTAGTGGCCGCTGGCTCTGGACATGACCACAAGGCTCACAGTCATTTTCCATTGGCAATGATGAAGTGGGGTGGGAGGCGGTGGAATTCATGCCTCGAGGAACACTCTGGGAGGCTAATTGCATGACGCTCTCTATGACCTCTTGGGAGCAGCTTTTGGCTGGTTGGCCCCAGACTTCCACCTTCTTAATGCAAGTGATCCCACTGCCAGCAATATGGGTGATCGAGATCTTTAAATTGGATACATGACCAAGAGAGAAGGGGCCTTTACTCCAGAGGTCTTGAGTTACAGTTCCAAAATGAGAGAGGTTAGTTTCCAAAAGATGGAAAGGTGGCCTGGCCTTGAAGCCCCTATGGGTAAATGTCGCTCGCCCCTGGTTTTTTAACAAGACTCTCCCTACCAAGGTGAAAGTCTCTTTTTCAATGTTAGTTGGCTCCAAGACTGAGGGTTCTGACTCCATGGTGCTCCAGTAGGTTTTACCTGATGAATTAGATGTGAGAACTTCCAGGCCAACGATATTTTGAATTCCCCCTGATGTGAGGTCCACATTAACCTTGCTGAGCTCCACATTAAAGGGAAAGGACACAGTCACATGGACTGGTGGTTTAATGAAATACTCAGTGCGGAAGCCACGGTTTCTCTTCACAAGGTCTTCAGAGATGAGATTTTCTACTTCATAGCCATCCGCTGAGATCTGGATTTAATAACAAACAGAAAACATGCTGGTTTGAGCTGACCCAAGGAAAGTAGGCTGGATTTTAAGAAAAACTATTTCAAGATAACCTATAAGGCTGTGGCACAGAATTCATAATTCATGAAGCTTGGTTGTTCCTTATTTGGACACTAGGCAGACTTGTGAAGGCAGGGCTGCCATAAGTAAACAGGAGCCCAAAGAGCATCTATCTAGATCTAAAAACAACATCTGGGACCCTGTGACAAAATCCTTCATAGCTCAAGGGGCATGAACTCCAAATTATAATTAAATGTCACCAGGAAGTTATCCAGAGATGTCTAACCCCTTGGAAAATGTCAAGGTGCACAGCTTTGGGAAAATCCTCACTTTCACAGAACTTCCCCCATTTGTATTTGGGTCCTCCCAACTATGGCATTTACCATAGATAAGCATCCCAGATATATCTTACTTGCCTGCTAACTGCTCGGGAGTCTGCCATAATCAATGCGTTTATACAAAATTCATTTAACTGATTTTGACAGAAACGGGAGCATGAAGGTCAGGAATTATAAACTAGAAAGAAAGAACAATCATTACATTTTTTACCTTGTTGCACTGAATTCTTGGTTTGAACTGAGGGAGGCAAAGGTTTATTACCATCTTTGCAGATGAAAGGGCAGTCCGATCATCAGAAGGAGCCTTAAAGGAAAAACAAATCCTGGGATTACTAAGAAGGAGCAGCTCAGTGACACCCAGCAAGAACAGGGCAGCACAGACCCTGAACACACTGCCCCACTTTTGGTCCCAGATGATGCTTAAGATTTTGCCTTCTTGTACAAGACCACAAAGCAGCCTTCCTCAGACAGGCAGTAACAGATCACTCTTGGGCCTTCTTTCCCAGTGAGCTCTGTAATTTTCTCTAGCTCTCTTCATGCCTGGCCTCTTCCACTTTCTTAACAGCATTAAAACTGAACAGTGTTTCCATTGTCACACCTCTCAGGTAGAACAGTTCAAATATTTCCACTGTTTAAATTCCCTTAGTTGGGCAACAAATTGAGGTACATGAAAGTACTAGAATAGCCCTACACCTTAAAACATTACAAATGAATCAGAGAAAAATGAAAAGATTTATATGAATTGATACAAAATAAAGTAAGAAAAAAATCAGGAACTAAACTAATAGTTCCCAGGTAACTATGAGGGTGCCCTCAATGGAATGAGAAGTTTGGGGGGAAAACAAAGATCCACAGCACCCCTATTACTGCCAAGATGGTGTCAGGCTCTGACTCAAAGGCGGCCCATGCCTAGCCCCATCTATGCTTACTCCAGAACTAAGTGGCAATCCAAGTTTATTACTCAAGAACTTTGGAACCAGCAACTCCCAGTGAGAGAACAACCACTTGACGTCAATTTCAAGAATAAAAGATTTGTTTGTGGCTTCCTCATCCCTCCTCAAGGGTTCTAGGTGATTGCCTGCCAAGCATGACTCAGATGAATGCATTATAGATGAGGCTGTCATGTTCAGTTTTTTTGGAAATTCAGCCCAAACAGTAGTGAGGGGTTCTCACATCAATCTTTCTTTACTATTCAAGGCAATGCCAGTGAATGAAAAATAGGAGAGGGAGAAACAACTGTGTGCTGGTATTTTTTTTCTTGCTTAATTATTCAGAGCAGCCTATTTTAAACTCATCATTCAAAAAGGTTTTGGCACTGAGATTAAAAAAAATATTTTAACAAGTGTATGTAAAAAAACAAAGTCTAGGTTGTAGAACCAAAATGGACTAAATCTGAATCATCACAGTCTAAGAATTAAGTGGCTGACTTGGGAAGGAAGGTGATGAACATCCTGGCCTCCCCAGGGATACTGTGTATTGACCAATACAGCAGATTTTTTTTTTTAGTTCTTTTTGCTTAGGTAGTTTTTCTTTTTTAAAATGAAGGCTTAGGGATGGAATGGAAAGAGGAATCAATGAATTGTAATAGAGGCACCGAAAAAATAATCATTTAGCTAGAAAGTACTTTGAGAAGGCACAAAGTTCATTCCCCTGCCTTTAGGCAGTTTCCCATTAAAATAATTTCAAAGTGAGAATCTGTATTGGAAAATTTTTCATTTGCTCTGTTGAAGCAAAAAAATTCTTCCCAATCTGGATCCAATGTTTTTCTCTCCACCTTTTTCCCTTTTGTGACAATATATTCCTTCCACATCATTCAAATAAGCCTATTTAGCATCCTCCCCTGATCACAATGTCTCACCTCTGAAACTTTGCTCATATTGGCCTCACTTCCCAAACTGGAATGCTCTACCCCCTGCCTCCATCCTATCCCAGCCCTATTTATCCCCTGCAAGGTCCTGTGCATGTGCCATCTCAATCAATCCAAAAACATTTGCTAGTGCCTACTACCCTGTTCCATGCACCACGCTAGGCCCTGAAAATAGAAAAACAAAAATGTAAAAACCTCACCTGTCAAAGAGTTTACATTCTATGGGGTAAGACAAATGCATGTGTTAGCACACAGAATGTATGCAAAATAAATACAAGGTAGTAAATGTATAAACCGAGGGCCTGGTCCAGGTATTTCCAATCTATACTTACTGAGAAGAAACAAAATATAAACCTTTTCCCTTTAATTCTCAGTTCCCTGAACTCCTCACACCTCTGTACAATTAAATAATCAGATAACAGTGCATTCGGAAAAGTGGATGGACATGCTACTTTTAACACAACATCTTTCCCTGCCAGTAAAGAGGCAGGTAGACACAAGCTCAGTTCTAAAATCTGCCTTCAGGGCTGATGACAAGTTAATGAAAAGTTAATGAAGGCAGACAGTTCCACATCCAAAAGAATTTGGATCAAACAGGTGAAAGAAAAAACAGGTCCCTTTCAAATAAGAGAAAAACATTTAACCTCAAAGAGGGGGTGGAAATACTAGCACACCAATTCAGTTAAGTTAGCACATCAGCTTTTAACTAGCACAACACTTCTGGTTCCTTCCAAATGGTATTACTTGTCCATCCCAGGAGAAAATCAGCCCTTGGTGAGCACTTTCACTGCAGCAAGTATAAGCAGAGCTAATCACCCTTAGCTTTCCAGTAACCCTACAAGGGAGAAGTGGAATCCCCAAGGGGCTGACCATCTTGGTTCTCAGGACTAAATAGGAAAACCTATTCTATGGAAAAGTCCCTAGATGAGAGAGGACCTGTTTGCACCAAACTTTTAGTTTTTGTCCTTCAAACCAAAGGACTAGCCTTTTACTTAAAGACTTCCTAGAGAGATGAGGGATGAAGAACTTCATTGGTGACTAGCTACCTCAAATCAAAACTGCAAAATAATCAGAAGCTAAATGATTCTCATTATCACCACTGAGACTTGGTGGAATGGAACAGATGACCCTAGGAAAACATACCCCACTGAAATATGAAAATATGACCCACTGAAAATCAAAAGAATAAAGGGCAAGGAAGAATGGTATTGTGGTGAACTGGGAACTTCAATTATCTGGATATCTGCAGAAGATCATTCTCTACCAGAAGCAAAGAAACAGCAATTCTTGAGTTGCCCAATTTTTAATTTTTCCTCTGAAAGATGAAAGAAACAATAGGTTAAACTAGATATTAAACTAGGCATAATCTAACATGGACCAAATTTTGAGAAGCTATCTCAAAGCATGCAGAGAAGAAGAGCTAGGATAGAAACACTAAGAGAAATGCCAATTAAACCAAGCTTAAGGAAAATGGGAGGAATACAGAGGAAACCTAGGCCATGTAAAAACAAAACACATGAATCAATGAAAGATAAGCCATATTAGCTAGGCTGTTATTAAAAAGAATAGAAAACCAAACTGTCAATATCAAGAAATGAAAAAGGACAAATCACAAATGAAGAAACAATGGAAAATTGTCCAACACTATTTTGCCTAATTATATGCCCCCCAAATTAAGATATAATAAAATGGATGTATAAAATACATAGATTAACAGAACAAGAAACAGGGAATTTAAATGACCAAATTTCATAAAAAGTAAATGAATGCTAAATTTCAGTTAGAGGGTTAATAAAAATATATATATTTTTCCCATTCAGGTTTTTTGAGTCCAGGTCAAGATCCTTACCTTAAAGAATATAAATACAAACATGTTTAATAAAGTATCAACAAAATACAACAAAAAGACTTCACATTATGAACAAGTAGGATTTATAACAGGAACACAAGATTGGCTCAGCACCAGAAAAACTAAAAACATGATAAATTATATTAATAATAAAAATTAAAATTATACAATTATGTCAAGAGATGCAGAAAATGCTTCTGATGAAATATAGAAGTAATCATCAAAATTATTAGGCATTAGCTAAAAAAAAGAAAAGTTGGACCAGATTAGAAACCCAACACACAGAAGCAAACAACAGTAATGTGGTGTTTGATAAACCCAAAGACAACAATTATTAGGTTGTAAAAAAAACAAAACAAAACAAAACTGCTAGGAAAAGTAGAAAGCAGTCTGGCAAGAATTAAGCTTAGAGCAAGGTCTCCAACTACATATTAACAATAGGCTCCAAAAGGATACATGTTCTAAATATAAACAAATTAGATAAGAAAGAAAATACATTTTGCAACTACAGGTAGAGGAAGATTTCAGTAATTTCCACGTACAAATAGAGAAAACACCAGAAGATACAATGTACACTTCAGATTACATAAAATTTAAAAGGTTATACACAAACAAATCAATGCAGTTAAAATTAAAAGAGAAACAATTGGAAAAATCTTCAGAGTAAGAGTCTTTGGTAAAAGTGCAACATACAAGATATATAGAGAGCTGATTCAAACATGAGAAGGACAATCATTCCTCCATCAGATAAAAGGTCAAAGGATATGAGCAAGTTGTTCTCCAAGAAGAAATGCTCCAAATCATTAAAAGAGAAGTGAAAATGACAACTCATACCTATCAGAATGACAAGGATGACAAAAATGGAAAGTGCCAATTCTTGGAGGGGCTGGAGGAGGTCAGGAGAACTGTCTGTAAAGTTGTGAATTGGTTCAACTATTTTTGGAAAGTAATTTGGAATTATGTCCTCCAAAGTCACTAAGCTGTGTATATATACCCGTTGACCCCATGATATCATTACTAGTTTTAAACCCTGAAGAAATCAAAGAAAGAAAAAGATCCATCCATAGGTATCAAATTAATGGTAGCAGCTCTTTTTTGCTATAGCAAAGAATTGGAAACAAAAGGCTTACCCATCAACTGGGGAAGAGTTAAACAAATGATGATACAGGTAATGAATGGATTATTGTGCCACAAAAACAGGATGGAACAGAAACACAGGAAGACTTGTATAAACTAAGCAGAAAGAAGCAAGCAGAACCAGAACCATTTAAAATGACCAACTACAACAGAGGACCTGTGGTGAGGCATGAGACTTGCCTTCTAACAGAAGTGACGGTCTGAGGCTCAAGGTGTAGGAACAGACTTTTGTACATGATAAATGTATGGATTTATTTTTGTTTGATTATGTTTGCGACAGGGACTGCATTTTTTCTTTTCTTTTTTCAGCTGTACTGATGCCTCTCCATTGCCTACCGGATAAAGTCAACCCTTCACAATATGACTTCTACCTATCCTTATTTCATATATCGTTTCAAATGAATTCTACATTCCAGCAATGCTGAACTCCCAGCTCTCTCAACATGCTGTCTCCCTCTCACTGTATACTCAGAAGTGCTGTCCTCCTCCCTGGCATCTCTGCCTCTCAGAACCGTTGTCTCCTTTGAGGTTTCCTGACCCCGCCCACTGGCACTCTTTTAATCTATCCTATCATTGTGCACGCAATGTTTCTCCCCAGCAGAGAGCAAGCTTCCTGAAGGCAGGAATTTCATTTTTGACTCCCTCCTTTTTTTAACGTTTATTTTTTAAAATTTTGAATTCCAAATTCTCTCTCTCTCTTCCCTTCCTCCCCCCCCCCCCAAGCAGTAAGCATTTTGTTATAAACTGTACATGTGGGATCAAGCAAAACGTATTTCTGTATTTGTCACATTGTGAAAGAATACACAGACAAAAGAGAAAAGAAAAAAACATACAAAAAATAAATCAAGTGAAAAACAACACGTTTCAATCTGCATTCAGACTCCATCAGTTCTCTCTCTGGATGTGGATAGCATTTTTAATCGAGTCCTTTGGAACTGTCTTGGATGATTATATTGCTGAGAATAGCTAAGTCATTCAAAGTTAATTATACATTTTAAACTACTTAATAAATGTGTTATGCGTACAACTAGGAAATAAGACATACAGGTAATAGGGCATAGAAATCTATCTTGCCCTTCCAGAAAAGAAAGAAGAAGGGGATAAGGAAAGGGAGGGGTGTGAAAGAAGGGAGGGTACATTGAGGGAAGGGGTAATCAATACAAGGCATTATGGGCTGGGGGGAGGGGAGAGATGGGGAGAAAATTTGGAACTCAAAATTTTGTGGAAATGAATGTTGAAAACTAAAAATAAACATTTAAAAAAAAAAAAAAGATCTTCAAAAAAAATAAACGTGTTGCCATTCCATAGAGCAATCTGGAACTATGGCCAAAGGGCTATAAAACCATGTATACCCTTTGACCTAGCAATACCACTACTAGGTCTGCATCCCAAAAGAGATAAAAAACAAAAAGGATAAAGACATATATGTATAACAATATTTATGACAGCTCTTTTCTGGTGGCAAAGTACCAGACATCTATCAAGGAAATGTTTAAACAAGCTGTGGTATATGACTGTAATGGAATACTATTGTGCTATAAGAAATGATGAGCAAGATAGTTTCAGAAAAACCTAGGAAGACTTGTATGAACTGATGCAAAGTGTAGTGAGCAGAACCAGGAGAACAGCAGTAATAGCAGTATTATAAGAGGATCAACCATGGATGATTTAGCTACTCTCAGCAATACAATGACCTCAGACAATTCTGAAGGATTTAGGATGAGAAATGCCTCCATTCCCAGAGAAAGAACTGATGGAGTCTGAACACAGATTGAAGAGTATTTTTTTTAACTTTATTTTTCTCAGGGTGTTTTTGTCTGTTTTCTTTTACATGACTAAAATGGAAATACTCTCTGCATGACTACATGTACAACCTATATCAAATTGCTTGCCCTCTCAATGAGGGTGGTAGGGAGAAGGAGGAGAGAGAAAATTTGGAACTCAAAATTTTAAAAACAAATGCTAAAAATTATTTTTACATGTAATTGGGGAAAATAAAATGATAAATATGAGAATAATATGTGATGCCTTGAGGTGAATGAAACATCTCAATTGTGGTATAAGCAGGGTAGAGTACAGCAAGAGCATCCTCTCCTCCCTCACTCTGGACACTCTCCGTCCCTGCCCACCCCCAGACTCACAGAACAGTTTGTTCTCCACCTCTTATGCTCTATATTTTATTTTGTAAACCAGTTATCTGCCCAGGGGTCACATTTTCCCTACAAGATTCTACATTTCACAAGGGAATGAGCAATGCCTCATTAATAACCCCTCCAGCATGGAGCAATGATTCTCGACATAGCGGGCACTAACAATATTTGTAGAACTAAATAAAATTTTCATCATGATATTCTGCTACAACCTCAAGTTCACCATGACTAAAATCCAATTCATCCTTTCTTCTAACATAGGCTCCTCTTTTTGCCTTCTGTTAATATCCTTCTTCTCAATCATCTATGTTAATAACCTCACTTTTTTATACTGTTGCATCTTCCTCTTTTCTGTCCCTCCCCCTCTCACTGTCCCCTACACCTAGTCACTAAGTCCCACCAATTCTACCTCAGGAGCACAAATTCTCCTCCTCCCCATCCCACTGCTACCATACTAGTTCAGGTTGTTACCATATGCCAAAGCCTCCTAACCAATTTCTGGGTTCCTAGTCTTCAATCTATTCCCCTGTTAAGAAATTAATCTTAAGGCACAATTCTGACCACTTCAATGCTTTACTCTAAATTCTCCCAAGGTTTCCTACTATCAATAAGAATAAGGTATAAATTTATTGCCTTCAAGGGTCCCTAACCTACTTTACAATCTCACTTCCTCAAAATCATGGGTTCTCAGAGTTAGAAGGGACCTCAGGACCTACCTAGCTCAACCTATACCTCAATGAAAGGAAAACAAAACTCAGACCTTTCCCCTAGAGAGTTCTCATCAAAATCAATATAAAGACATTTTAAAAACTTAAACCAACCTCCATTCTGTGCCCCTAAACTAGATGGTTGTATTCTTAGGGCAGTAAAATGCTTTTATTTCTAAACTTCTTTCCTAGAAAAACAATTCCAAGAAGGAAGTAATTAAAAGAAAAGGTAAGGACATAAATGGAAGCTGTTTGGTATTTAAAAGACCAAGATTTCATTTCACTAAGTTTTCACCGAAGCGGAGATACTTCCTATGGGGAAAATCTTTAAACCTGACGTTTTCATTGTCTTGTCCTGTGTTCTTTAAACATCATGGGGTTGGACTCATGAATGGTCCTGTTATTTTCCGTGTCACCCAAATTTTCTAGGCCCAGAACACCATCTATCCACTCAAAAGGAGCTCCTGGTTAGGAAATTTTCATAGAAGAGAAAGCTTTGGGGAATCCAGCTAAAGCAACACTAATAGTCTCTGTTTTTCACCAGATACTGAGCAAACACTGTCTGCCCAGCAGATAAAATATCATCAGCTCGGATCAGTATTCTGCCAATTGGCCTCCATCTCCTTACCTGTAAAATGAGAGGATGGGGCTAGACAACTTCCGAGGTTCCGTCTAGCTTTACCTCTATGACCCCATGATATCGATCTCCGGCAATGAGGACTCTAGAGAAACTCTCTTCTGGAAAATCTGATCTCAAAGGGAAACCACAAGTTGTTAGGCAGAAAAGGTTTTGATTTTATTTGGAAATCTATAGTTTTGTTTTGCTCTATATGTCTGCAATCCCCTCTTCACATCATTCCAACCAATACTTGGAAAACAAGAGCCAAACATCAGGTATGTTAGCACAGACATAAACCTTGGTGTGTAAACACACACACACACACACACACACACACAGAGCCAAGAAGGGAATGATCAAACAAATATCGAGTAAATTGGGACATGAAGACACACCTCTTCTATAGTTCAGGCTCAAATCAACATTTTGGTTTTCCCAATCAGCAGGGAAGGACGAGCATCGGTTTATTACTCGGTGAAGCTAGATGTCTAGATAACTACCTCCAGCTCTCCACATAACATGTCTAGTTAGTGGAGTTACTGCCTATTTTCTTCAAAATCTGAAGATTCTGAAAATCTCAGGACCAAGGATGACTTCCTAAGACCAAGGTCATGGACATGTGAGTTATGTCAGCTCTAACTCTCCTAAACTTTCTATCTCTCTTAGGTGCTTAACAGTACTGTGTTGATGACAAATAACAGCAGCTTACAGGAAGACAATGCTTTAAGGTATACAAAGCCCTTAACACACTATTTTTATATTCTTGCGCAGACAGACACAGAGAGTAGGCACAAGTATTGTTCCCACTTTACAGAGCAAGAAAATGAGCTTTCATAATTCCAAGTCCACAGTTCTTTTCACCATACTTGGTATGGTGGGATGTCTCTTAAATGCACTGTTAAAAGGAAATAATCTACTAATTACTTTTCACATATCCTATATATAGCTCGTTTGTGCAGTTCTTTTGCATGTTGTCTCCCTGTCAGCTCCTTGAGAGCAGCAATTGACTTCTAATTCTTTTTTATTCCCAATGTTCAGCTCAATGTCTGACATGGGGCAGGCACTAAATAAATGGTTACTGGCTGACAAAATAACACCTTGGTCAAAACTTTCTTCGGCCTTAATGTATTCTATGTGATATACAGAAGTATATTTATTTATACAAATAACTTCTCTCTCTAGACAGTAAGAGCCTAAAGGATAGTCACATGATCTCTGAAGTCTTCCCCAATGTCTGCCTCATGGAGGGAGTTATGTACAGCAAATTCTTAAAGCGTAGTATAGACAGTATGGTATGGCACAGCCAATAAAGTACTGGTCTTAGAGTTAGGAAGACCTTGCATCAAATTCCACCTCTCAACACTTACTGGTGTATCCAGGGACAAGAAATTTCACCTGACTCTGTTGTCTCACTTATATATAAGAAATAGTAGTATCTGCACTACTTAACTCAGAATTGTTGTGAGACTCACATGAGATATGTACTTCAGAGCACTAAATGGCAACTATCAGTTACCACTGAAAAGGTGATTCCATGCTTCTAGAGATAAATACTTGGGCCACCCATTTGGCAAAAAGTTACTATAATCACCAATGCTGCCCTAGAGGATGCTGGAGGCCAGATGTGCTTCCAGGACAGCAGTTTCTTTAATCTGAGGTCTACGGACATTTTTCAAGGAATCCAAGAATTTGAATGGAAAAAAATTTCAATACGAGCTTTTTTCCTAATCCTCTGTATTTTGTTTTACACATTTAAAAACATTATTCTGCTGAGGAATCCACAGGTTTCACCAGATGATCAAAAGGAGATATGAGAAAACTTAGAAAAGTAAGATCATATTTACATTTTTAAATAAACATAGGTTCATGCTTACATTTTAAAGATATCTGCAAGCCAAAATAAGTTGGGTATGAATGTAGTGTTTTTAATATATTTTTCCTTTTGAAAACTCAGAAACAAATCCCAGAAGATAAACAAGAAAACACAATATCTAGCCTACAAGAGAGAAACAGGAGACAGATGGATAACTTTAAGTCATTTATTGATGTAATGGTAATACCACCAAGCAAATATTCACTTGCAATAATCAGGTAATATTAATACTAATTCTGGTCAATGCATTTTTTCAACCTTCCCGGGAAGGTCATTATTTCCTCTTTGCTCTAGGCTACTCATTTTCCCCATAATGCTTCACTTCCACTTTTCATTTCTAAGTGCTGAGGAAAGCATGCTGCCTGTTAACTGGCCTGGGAGGATGATGACAGGCAGATCCTTGGATGCTTCAGAAGTCAGAATTAAACACCTTCTCATGAAGATAGGAGAGCTTTTCTGAGCGTGTCCGTTTGACTAGAGGAAACCACTCCCAGAAGGCCAGCTCCACCACGGTGTACCCGAGTCTTCTTAGCTGCCTCCTCTTCATGCTGTGCAGTCCAAGCAGATGCCTGGAGCCAAAGCAATACTGGTTCCTATTGGTCACCTGAATGGCCAACTTTGATACCCCTGCCTGTGGCCCTGTTAAGGAACACAGAGTGGCCACTTCTGGGGGCCCTCCTCTGGACAAAAAGCCACCTGGAGACGGTGGCCTCTTCTCTACCCTATCTTCTGACTCAGCCTGAGGATGTGTGCTGGATCTTCCCTTTAAAAGCCGAGTCAGCAAGTCATCCGTAAGACTGACTCCCATGTGTTTCAGGTGAGAGGTAGTCATGTCTGTTGGTATGGCTTCTTGGTTAAAAGGGAGAGGTTTATTATTGACATCAAGCTGAACTTCTAAATCAGATGATCGTGTATGAGGCAAAATCATATGATGTTTGATGTACTGGGGTCCCCCTAAAATAGTCTGAAGTAAAAAGAAAGCTTCTAAGAATTCAGGCTTGGAGGTCATATCCTGTCTTGCTAAATTCCATAGCATCACTGCTCCCTCTCGCTGCAGCTCGCCATTAAGACGATTGCCTTTGTAGTCTGGGCACTCAACCCCAATGGTGCCGTCAAGAGTGTACAGTTCTTTGGTGAGCTCAAACTTACTTCTCTCCTGAGAGAGCCTAACAAATGCTGGACTCAAGGCAAAATCAAGAAGATCCAGTGGAAAGCGTTCAGCAAATGCCAAGCCTAACAAACAGGTGAACAAGTGGTCGGGGAATTTGCTAAACTCAGGCATCTTTCTGTGAATCTCATTTATAAAGCTGGAATAAAAGTTTTCTGCATTAGGTGGCTCATAGTTCAAGGTTCCAAAAGACCACAAAATTTTGGCCACATCTTTGCTTCGACAATATGCCACCCTGGGAGGCAAGGAAGTAGCTACAGCATTCATGACCCTTTCATCCAGATAGCGTAAGGCTGAGCAGGCAAGAATTAGGTGCATGACACCCTGGACCCCCATAGAAGGGATACGCTGAGGGGCAATCTGTCCAAACTGTTTCATGAAATCGATGTGATCAACGTGAGTAAAGCGAAACATTTTAAGTATATTCACTAGGGCATAGTTGCTCAAATGTTGCATCTGGGCACAAACTTTGTCCCCAATTTTGCGCATGACATACTCAGAAAGACTGCTACTTGTTTTGAAGAACCCTAAACAGACTGTGCCAGTCTCTTCTAAATTAAGTAAATCCAAATATTTGAGAACCAATGACTCTAATTTCTGCATTAAGTCCTGAGGCACTTGCCGACCTTCACCTATGATGTAAATTAAGTGAACCAGCTGGGACAAAGAGAGATCTTTCCAATGCAAGTTAAGATAACTGAAAAATATCTTTAAAAAGCCTGGCACACTGCGTCCTAAGCATCGCCACAAGTCAGCCACCAATAAAAGCTCATCTAGGTTCATACCCCATACTCGACGGCAAAATTCTCCTTCATATACAGGTAGCATTGGGTGGGAGTAAGGGATCCCCAATCGAACAAATGCTTTCAAAATATCTATTAGGTCTGAGGCTTCAAAGAGTTGTATGTTGTTTAGGCTTAACTGGCACAGCATGGTAAACTTGATATTGGACAAGAGTACAGAATGCTGCTCCATGGGCAATGAGCTCAATTTGTCAAAGTAGTCAGCGATGGTTTGGGGCTGAAGATTTCTTTGCAATACTGTCAGCTTGTGTAAAATCAATTCACCCTCCTCAATGGACAGGGTCTGCCAAGCCTCAGACTTGTTGTAACTATGATGCTGGTACTCAGGCCTTAGCTTGAGGAATACTCTAGGGTCTTCAAAGGTGTCAAAAATTTCCACATCAGCTTCTTGAATGTCATCTTTCATTACCTGTCCAAGCTGTACCACACAAGGCCGAGGAACAGAAGTCTCACTGGTCTCCAAATCCAAGAAAGCGTTTCTGGTCCTTGGCATTCCCCGAGAAGAGGGGATGCAGTAAGTGTTTTGCTTTTCAGTAACGTTAGTGCTGTCCTTTTCGGGAGGACCTTGTTCACCATGTCTTGTGCTGCTACCTCTGGCCACTCTTTTAGTACTGTTATAGGCAAGGGGATTGTACAATACTCGGTAACCTGGAGGATTCAAGAGCTTGAAAGTGGCAGCAGCTTTAGGTTTAATGTTGAGCTCTTCAGGAGTCTGAACACAACCTTGTGGAGTTTGAGTGGGCCATTTTTTCCTGGTTTGGTTCTTGACTGTGGTTGAGAATGTAGATGTCGTGCAGATCCTGCTTGGAAATCTTCGGCATATTATCACTGTAGCCATGGATCACAAGTGACTGGGTCAGAATTGGTGCCAGGTACTGAAAAAAGGGTAGATGAAGAATGAGTGGCTTCCACCTATTGTGATGGACTTAAAAAAAAAAAAAAACCAACCATACAGACCAACCCATTACAGGAAACTTGGCACATAACAAAATATACCACCCAGTTATTTAGCAATAATGTTAGGTTTTATTTATTCTGTATCAGCTTCTACAAGAAGGACAATATAAAAATACTCTATACAAAAGCATAGCAGATCCTAAAGCAAAATGATAGATAAATTTACATAGGGAAATCCTGAAGAGAACAGGAAAGGAGATGGAGGGAGAGAAGAATACTTCCGTATACAAAGAAATGATGTCTGACCAAAACAAGGCTTCTTAGCTTCAAGCCCAGAAAACAGGCAGGAAGCCAACCTTTCTATCACAAGTGTGGGGACAAAACAGTTGCCAATTCCATCTTTGAGGAGAGTGCAAAAAAGTGATGTTTGGGGACAAGAAAGGTTGCCATGAGAGTAACACAAAGGAGAAAGCAGAACTCAGGACAGCACTTCACCATCCCAACAATGGCTTAACATAGTGCCTGGCGCAACAGTAAGTGCTCAGAAAATGCTTATTGGCTGACCAGAGAGATTTCTGTTCTTGGAAGTCAAGAAAGTCCTTGTCTTTAAGGAAAACTTAGCTAGAGGGCAATTCTTCCAATGCTCCAGGATGCTCTTCCCCAATCTTCCCCAGCATCTGAACATCCAGTGAGGAGATCAGTGACTGTCACCCAGGCTCCAAATCCACTAAGTCACAGGGCAGGAGGTGGAAGCTACTCTCAGGCTTAACTCCCAAAATAAAGCTTTGTTCCCAAAGAAGAGGAATGTCCATCACCTCTTTTCTTTTAAGGAACAGGGGCTGTTCAGCTATCCCAGCAGAAGAAGCAGATTATGCTTGCTGACAGTGAATCGAATGTTGATCAATTACCACTTTCCCTTAGCATAATTCACATTCACAATCAACCTGCAGCACTCTAGCTTTCTTTAAAAGTTTCTTCTTCTCCTCCTTCTTCCTCTGAAGAAGCTCTATGTGAGAGTCACATAACATCCAATAACCAGAAGGTCCTGATTTCCTCTTTTAAAGATCTCAGGCACATGACCCCTTAAGTCAGGAGAAAACAAACCCTTGGCTTGGAAGTCAAGGAAGTCCTTGTCTTTAAGCCCTTGCTGGTATGAGACAGTATTAGGAAGAATCCACAGATTATGGAAGCCAATTCTGCCATTCTATCAGGAAAGGAGAGTTTTTTCCCATGATATTCTTGTTGTATCTGTTCTTGATTCTGGTAATTCTTGTCAGTGAAGAACCTGTGGGTAAAGGCATTGTATCCAGGAGGGGTCTCAATCACCAAACTATAAACTCCCCGTTATCTGGCAGGCTTGAGGAATGGCATGTTCTGGTTATTCAAATTATCTGAGTTACCATATAGCCTATGATCAACCTCCACAATACAATACAATGATACTGAACACAACTGAATCTTTGTTAATGCACTTGGACCTTGCAGTGCCTTATGATCATCACGATTAATATCAAGTAATACTAGAGATGAGCAGAAAGATCAGGTAAGAGATGTCCAGGTGACAGAAGGTCAGAAAACCAACAGTAGTTACAATCCATATACAAACAAACTAATTTTACTGCTGACCAGATTTATTACAGTGACACTCTGAAGTTGAAGGGCTTCAGGGAAAGCATGACCATTTTTTGTAAAGACAGGATAACATCCTTGAGAGCAGGACTACTGAAGAGTTGGAAGGTTTGGCACTTGCCCCAATCTTTATTTTTCTAGCTAAAAGCCAACAACACCATGCACCAGCCAATTAACCAATCAAAGGCAATCAAACAATAAGCCTTGGCATTATTGCTTCTGAAGAGTAGAAGGGAAGTCTTACAGGGTTACATTCTCAGTCTCCATAAATGGAATCATTTCACAGTTTAAAAAAAAGAAAAAGAAAATTCATGGGGAAAAAAATCATGACAGAGAAATATATCTATGTCTACACAGGCACAAGAAGAGAGATTAATTCACAGAACATTTCAAACTTGAATTTCTAGTCATGGAAAATCTGGTGCTTAATAGATTGTTCAATTCAAAATGAGAGTGCATGTACTCTGAATGGTTGTACCAGGCAGTGTAATTACAATGAATGGTGGCACACATGAGGTGCATTTGTGGATATGAACAGTCAGGCTGCACCTAACTTTGCTGATGAAGTGTTATCAAATAAAAGGATTCAGCAATCTTGCTTGATTTTCTCTAATGAGAAATGGAAAATCTGAGATTTTAACTGGTCCTCTCCATTTTGTTTAACGCTGAACTATGTATCAGAAGATATCTAGTCCAACCCATGGCTGAAGAGGGCTCTCTCCAAGCAGTCATTCACCTGTTCCCCAAGGAAGCAGCCCTCTCCACAACTGGCACTTGCCAGGAAGTTTTCCATTATACACACCTACCTCTAGCTCTCCACAATTTCCTTCTGGGGTCAAACAGAACAAATCCAATCCCTCTTCAACATGACAGCCCTCAAATACTTAGAGTTATTAGCCTTAGAGATATCCTCTCCAACTCAAGGCTTCTCTTGTGCATTGCTTCAAATGATGCTAGTAAAAAACAGCCTTCAAACCCTCCCTCTTCTGGCTGTCTTCCTCAAGACATGCTCTAATGTCCAGTAAACATGAAGAATTAAGAGACACTCAGCAAGGCTTGCTTGAACTGATGTAGAGTGACATAAGTAGAACCAAGAAAACAATCTACATGATGGCTTCAATGATGCAAACAAAAACAATACCAAAAGACATCAGAACTCTGATCGAAGTTATTATCAATCTTGAAATCAGAAGACTGGTGAAGTTTATCGTCTCTAAGCAGAGAAGTGGTAAAACATATATATAATGACGTGTATGTTATCATGCAAAGTCAATGGTTGAAGTGTTTCTTTATATTTCTTTGTTTACAACGGAGGATTTTTTTTTTAGGGAGAGCTGGATTGAAGTGAAATGACAGTGACATTTTTTAAAAACATTAATAAATTATGAATTTTTAATGCAGTGCCTAGAATGGTACATGAACATAATGGAATATTACTGTGCTACTAAAAACAATGAATAGCAAAGATTCAGAAGCACAGGAAGACTTACTATAAAATGAAGCAGAGGAGAGCAAGGAAAACTAGGAAAATAACATGCATGCTCATGGCAACAGTAAATGTGAAGAAAAATCCCAAAACTGAATGCTGTTTAATTACAATGATCAGGCTGAGGGCCCTGAGGAAGAGATGAGAAGATACCCCTCCCTCTCCTTTGCAGATGTGAGGGCCTGTGAGTGTGCACTACTTCTCAGTGTCAGATTAGGCTGACGTGTTGATTAGTTTTACTAAACTGTTCTTTTTTTCTCTTTTATTCTTTGTTGTAAGCTATAGATGGTTGAGAAAAGGAGGAAGAGAAATTTTATTTGAAAACAGAGGTGACATCAAAGCAAAGATATGGTTTTTTTAATTTTCCAGATACTACCTGACCAAGAGAGAAGAGAGTAGGACCACCACATGCCTCCTTCCATCCCCTGTGCCTCTATTAATGCATCCTGAGATCATATTAGATTTTTTGGTTGCTAGGACACACTGCTGACGTATGCTGAGCTTACAGCTCATTAAAACCACTGGGACTTTTTTGGCACGAATTTCTGTCCAAGTGTAGAGCTTTACAGTCAATAATTTTTCCCTTATTAGTTTGTCCTATCATTCTAGCATGTTCAGATATTTTTGTATCCCACTCTGTCATCCAATATGCTGGCTCTCCTTCATGGCCTTGTGTTATCAGCAAATTAGATTATCATACTATCTACCTTAGACCAGGGATGAGGAACCACATGGGGCCACACCCAGATTCTTGACTGAAGCCTTTACACCGAGTCCAAGTTTGAATCCAGTCAAAGGGCTGCACGTGAGGACCTTGAGGGTCACATGTGACCTCAAGGAAACAGGTTCCCCACCCCATCCTCTCTAGGGTGACACAGCTCACCTCTTTTGAGGTACACACTGGGAAACAAAATGAAAGTACTATCATCACATTTATATGGCACTTTAGTGTTTTCTCACAGCGCTCTGAAAGAGGCCATGGGAATATGATTATCTCTCTTTTACAAACATGGAAATTGAGGCTCCAAGAACTTAGGTGGTTTTTCTCCAGTCACACAGCTGGAAGACATCTGTCAGGTTCTGAATCCATATCTCTTGTTCCCCCTAAGTGCTGCTCTCTACTTCATGTTGCCTCTGCCAAAGAACCTAAGTCTTAATTAACTCAACATTCTGACTCCACAGTTGCAACCCTTGGGAAAAACTATCAGGAACCTCTGCGCCCACACAGGTAGGGCAGCACCTGCTCTTTGTTCTGCATTCAGAACATCTGGTGAGGGACTGACTTAAAAATAGCCCTTTCTAACCTGGGAAGACTTACATGCTGAGTGAAGGGAGTAGAACACAGTAACAGTAACATTGTGGGATGATCAACTTAGCTCTTCTGAGCAATACAATGATCCAAGACAGTTCCAAAAGACTCATGATGGTAAATGCTATCCCCCTCCAGAGAAAAAACTATGGAGTCAGAATGCAGATTTCTCACTTTTTCCTCCCTGTGGTTTTTCCCTCTTGTTCTGTTTCTTCTTTGACAACATGACTAATGTGGAAACTATGTTTAACATTATTTCCCATGTATAACCTATCTCAGATTGCTCAGTCTTAGGGAGGGAGGGAGAAAAATCTAGAACTCAAAATCTTATAAAAAATGAATGTTGAAAACCACCTTTACATGTAATTGGAAAAAAAATACTATTTTTTAAAGGTCCTTTCTCCTAGGCAGGGGACCAATCAACAAGCTACCAAGGACTAGGAGGAACTACTCCTAACTGCTGCATTTCCAAATTAGGGATAGGGAATAAAACAGAGATAAAAGGGGAACATGGGATTTTTAACAACAAAACTAAACCTATTTTCATGCAAACAATGAGACATGTATCATTTAAATATCTTAATACATTAAGAACTGAGAATAATAATTAACACATTAAATATTTTAATACATTTGACATATTTCATAATCTGGAAGAGAAAAATATCATTTATACCTTCATTTTCTCATTAAACCTATGTGTTCATGAGGTGCATACCATCAGGATCACACATACACAATCTGGGAAACACTTCCATGACACAACTTAATGAGCATTACTTCTATACGGTTCATTGGAAAAGGCATCCTTACTCCCAGGCATGCCAATTGAAGCCTGAATACTGTTGAGAAAACAAAGAGATGAGAAAAAGGGAGTAAGTAGAAGCCAAGCAAGATGTGACAAATGGTTAAGGTCAAACAGTGGAGAAAGAGTATGAAGGGGAAGAGACAAAAAAAAGTCCTGAGCTCTTTGCTCAGGGAGTTGACACAAAAAACTAGGCACTGAACCAGGGGCGGGGGCAAAAACAATCCTCACTACCTTAGCTTTTCCCCATCACAGATCCCTGACATCTGGTTAAGTTTCACAGAAGTTCGGTCTGCACTGCCCACTCAGAATCAGCTCCTCCCAGTCAAGGTCCCTGGGGACCTTCCAGAGCCACAGCAACCTCCAGGGACCCGAACATCACACCATTCAATGTGATCACTCAGCGACGTCACTTTGTAAATCATTCTGAAATAGGATAATTTCACAAAAATAAGTGCTTCTTATTGCTGGTCTGAGCAAAATGCAGTGACTTCTTTAATGCAGTCTCATTAAACACATAGGTTTAATGAGAAAATGAAGGTGTAAATGGTATTTTTCTCTTCCAGATTATGAAACATGTCAAATGTATTAAAATATTTAATGTGTTAATTGTTATTCTCAATTCTTAATGTATTAAGATATTTAAATGACGCATGTCCCATTGTTTGCATGAAAACAGGTTTAGTTTTGTTGTTAAGGTAGGGAGGAAATGCTGGTTCTATGTTAGTAGTATAGCAGTACTATAGTATATAGTAGTATATAGTACTTTAGTAACTATAAATGTTAGTTACATTTTCAGTGTGGTTTTTATACGGTCAGTTTACTAACCCAGAGAGCTCAAATCCCTCTAACTCTGGTCTTTGATCCTGCTAAGATAAAAGCTTGCCTCTCCCCTTCCTCAGAAGAAAGTGCTTCAGATATGCTAAAGGGTCTGACACTACATTTTCCTGAAAACAAGAAACTAGGACCAGGAATGGGTCTCTACTCTTGATTTACCATATAATGTTGAGGTCAGATACTGGATTTTCTTTAGGTTCCTCAGTCCAGAGTGCTAAATCTAATTCTAATATAGGCACGGACACTTCAACAGTGATTTTCTTAGATATTCAAATGCCAATGAAGAGAACCTTGGCTAAGAAATCTCCTCTCTTCTCTGGGTGCTTCACCATCCCCAAATGGGCAGAGTAAGCACAAACATTTCGGACAGAGAAGGTCAAGTTATATAGCTAGGGGGTTATTCAAAGTTGTCCAAGCTAAGACAATCACCTAAAAAGCTGAGGAAAACCTAAAGAAAACCAGACAGCAAGTCGTCTTCTCTCTCTCTTTTTTAAAAGACTTTGCTAAGAATCTGGATAAAATAAGTTTTCTCCTTCATAGAATGAAGAACATCTTTAAGATTCCTTCTGCCCTACCATTCCTGAGTCTGTGTGTAAGAACACCTGGCAGATATTCACATCATCTTAGTACAGTGGGATGGGGAGGAACTAATTAAAAGATTTAAGAGTGTGGTCTACTTATACTGATAAAGGTCACTAAAAATTTGGCAAACTGGCCCAACACTAAGAAGATCAAGATCAAAGTAGAGACACACCAGATATCACTTTTCATTCAGACACTTATTCTTCCCCGATTTTCTGGTAATCAGGTTATCACTGCAACAGCTAGCTCTTTCCCACAACAAGCCATTGCAGCCATGAGTCAAAAGCTCAGATATACAAGATTTCTATTGCACCACAGGTTTCTTTGGTACCAATATAGGTTAATCTAAAAGCTTATGGCCTTGCCATAATTTACTGGCCTTACAAAGAACAGGAAAAAAAAAAGAAACTAAATGGAGTGGGGAAAAACTATGCTGTAAGGGAAACAGATCTGCATGATTTTGAAAAGCTGGCTCATTTACACTGTCACATAATATTCTAATTCTATTTTATGACCACAAGGTGCCAGTAATTCTCTTTACTCCCCCTGTTTTTATTCTTTATCACCTTGCTGTTAGCAGTATCATCAACCTCATTTTCTACATGCACACCGAGAAACTGGAACAGAAAGGAACTCAGACAATTAGAGCTTTATATTACCAGGACCCTCACTCAGAGCTTCAATTAATAGGCCGAATATACTCCACTAAATTATTAGTCAACAGGATTTTCAGAGCTGGGTGCAAAAAAGGCATTCACCTGCATCCACCTTAGCATCCTGTCAAAGGCTGAAGTGAGATATGCTCACTTCCCCAAAGAAAAAGGAGAAAATAAACACTGGGACAGCCCTTCCACATAAAAAGATGGGAAAGAACAGCTTAGAAATCTAGAACCCATCAAAAATTAGTCCTCATCCTTCCCCAGCAGTGGCCCTGGGCTCCAACAAGAAAAAACAAACAACAATCCTGGAAAATAACACAGATTGTCCTGCCAAAAAAGATAAATATATCAAATAAGCATTGAAGGTTGAGAAGAATGGTTAAGATGTACAAGACGGATGATCATTTTATTCAGGTAGGCCTTATCCTTAATTCTAAAATAAAAAAGTATCAACACCTGTACATCAAATAATCATGAAATGGTTACAATGTATAAGATTGATGATTGCTTTATCCTAGTAGGCCTTATTCTTAATTCTAAAATAAAAAAGTATCAACACGCGTCAAATAATCATGAAATGGTTACAATGTATAAGACAGATGAATATTTTATCTGGATAGGTCTTATTCTTAATTCTAAAATAAAAAGATATCAACACATATTGCCCAGCTAGCCACGCCCCCCCAAAAAGGTCACTTGCTTTCATCTTTTCTACTGATCGTCAAAAAGGTGATGAGAAATTAAAGCAGTGTAGCTCGGACGTCCTGCGTCACGTGGCAACCTTTGATGGGGGGGGACGGGGAGGGGCGTGGTTCCCAGCTAGGCCCTGAGGCTGGGGCTGCGCACAGGCCTAGAGAGAGTACTTCAATCCCACATCACCCAACCTGGAGGCAGCATCCTCATCCTCTCCCCTCCCCTCAGAGTGCAGGGAGAATCGGCAGCCGCTTACGTAAGGAAACGAGGGGTGGGCTGGGCCCGGGGCTCCCCGGCCAGGGCTGGGAGGAGGGGAGGGAGAAGGGAAATGATCTCCAAGGCCCAGACCTGCAGTCGATGCAGAAACGACACCGTCCTCCTCGGCCCCGGCGGAGGGATCTCGGGGCCCAGCTGCGCCCTTCCCCCCCACGTCAGGATCTCGGGGCACGGCGCCTGCGATGCTTAAGCCCCAGGGGAGCGCCGGTAGTCCCAGGCTCGCACACTCGCCTCCCGAGCTCGGAAAAGCGGCTGCCCCAGTCGTGCCGCAGCGTCGCGATGGCCGTGCCTCGTACGCGGGGGCGTCGGGGGCTCCGTCTGCGCTGGGCCCGGCACCGCGACGTCACAAACTCCTGCTCGCCCGCGACAGTTAGGGGCAGCTGCGGGAGGAAAGCGTGCACCTCTCGGAGGTCGGCCAGGGCATGACGTGGCGCATGAGAAAGAGAATCCACCTCCCACGTCCCGGGGACTCACCTGGACTAGGCGGGGCGCGAGGGTCACATCAGCTCCCGGAGCGGAGGCGGGCGGCGGCAGCAGGCAGACCTCAGGAGGAACAGCGCGTCACTTCCGGCTAGTGACGCTGCTCCACCTCCGCCTGCTGAGCTACGGGGGCTGCGGAGGCTCAAACCGGGCCAAGTCTGCCTTCGCTTTCTGGACCGTGTTTCTGTAGCTTGCGTTTGCTCGGTCCGGGAGTCCCTCGAGGGGGCATCGCCCCCGCTTTTTAAAGCGACAGGGCACGAGGTCTGACGGGCATTTTGACAGGTTAGGGATGACGCAGCTGTCAAAGCTGGGCTGGAAGGAGCAGGGAAAAGGCAGAGCTTTGCCCCCATCCCAGACCAGCCAGAGTCAGGAAGGCTGCTGGATGGCAGTCGGACTCCGAAAAGATCCCGACAGGCTTAAACACGGAGCTGAAGCTAATAAGATGAAATTCAACAGAGAAAACTGCAGAGTCAAAATCCACTTCCCAAGTACAAAATCGGGGAGGTCTGGTTCCTTAGCATCTTACCTGAAAGCTGATAACGCTAATGCTTTTCCAACTCAATATGAGTCAACACTGATAACAGTCAATATCCTGCCTCCCCCGTTTCGCTGACACACATAAGCTTCCAGAAATAAGAAGGAAAGTCCTTCTGCACTGGTGAGAGCACACCCGGAGTTTTATGTTTTATCCTAAGTGCCAGCTTTTAGAGGATGCTGTCCACAGGATGACAACCAAAAGGGAGTTTGCTTTTGGCACTATGTGCTAACAAAGCCAGAAAACCCCTCTCGGAAATAGAAAAAAAAGGAATTTGTGGTACTTGGTAGCTAGGTGGTAGCAGAGATCCTTAGAGGTATTGTAGAGAACTGCTCCAGATGGATCAGCAGAGAATAATAGTTTAGTAGTGCTGCTAGGTGTCCACAGCTGGATGACACTTGCCAGGCTTCCCAGATGGTCTGGGGCCATCCAAAGGTATGCCACCTTAGGAGTACAAGTGGTCCTGGCTATGCACATATGTTTCCCATGTATGTACCTCTTATATGTATGTTTCCTAGCTATGTGTGTTTCCTATAGATGTTCCTTCTCCAATTGGTTGGGATGATAAGTAATAGGAAGTCTATGTATGTGGGAAGGGGGGCATTCGTTGTCATTTCTTTTGCTGTGCTGTTTAATTAAATGTCTTTTGCTTTGAAATAGTGTGTTTTGGGGCTGTACTGTTAAAATATTGGTAAACTGATCATGAATTGTATTTCTGAGTAGATGTTGGCTCACAAAGCCTGCCTTGAACTTGGGCTACATTTGTTTTTAGCAGGGGAGCATTCTGTGACTGGATCTGGGCTACACATCATTCATTATCCCTCTCTTCTATCTTTAATCTCTCTTGTTTTCTTCCTACCCTTTCATGGTTGAGAGGGTTAGTTAGTAGGGGAAACAACCACTTGCAAAAATTCAGGCATCTCATATCCTAAAAAAAATCTTCATCAGATCCTGCCATGCTTTCAAGCTATCATCCTATATCTTTTCTCTCTTTTCCTGCTGAAGTATACCAGCTGCCTCTTCAACCCCTTGTAGTTTGGCTTCTTATTTGACCACTATTGATACTCCTCCATTTAAAATCATCAGTATTATCTCCTAACTGCTAAATCAGGTGGTATTTTCTCAGTCCTCTTCCTCCTTGACTTCTCTGAGCTTTTAACACTGTTGAACATGGTCTCCTTCTTGGGGCTCTCCCTGCCTTTCTTTCCAGGTCATTAGGGTCTCCCACTACTGGTCTGACTGTTCATTTTCTATCCCTGGATCCTCCTCTTCTTCCTACTTTGTAAAAATGGGGGTATCTTCCAAAGTCCTTTTCTGGGGCCCTCTTCCTTTTATACTCTTTCCCTTGATGATCACATCTACACCCTTGAGTTCAGTTATTACCTGGGATCACAGGAATTATGGCTAACAGGGATCTTAGATCATCTACTTTGGTTTCCTCATTTTATGGAGTACTAGGTGGTACAGGGCAGTTAAATGGTGAAGTGGATAGAGTGCTGGGCCTGGAGTCAGAAATTCTCATCATCTTGAGTTCAAATCCGGCCCTAGACATTTCTTAGCTATGTGACCCTTGGCAAGTCACTTACCCCTGTTTACCTCATTTTTTCATCTGTAATAAATGAGCTGTAGAAGGAAATGGCAAACCACTCCAGGACCTTTGCCAAGAAAACCCCAAATGGGGTCATGGAGAGTCTGAAACAACTTGAACAATGTTGGTGGAGGAGTTCTGGGCCTGTAGTCAGAAAGATCTGAGATCAGACGCATTAATTGGGTGACTCGATGAAAGTCACAACTTCTGCCTACCTCAGTTTCCCTATCTGTAAAATGTAGCTAATTAAAGCACCTATCACAACCTTATTGTGAGAATCAAATAAGGTATTTGTCAAGCTTGCTTCATAAATGCTTGTTTCCCTCTCCTTGTCTTTATAGCTGGAGAAACTAAGGCCAAAATTAAAATGATTATATCTTCTCCCCAGCTCTATCACCTTCACATACAAACTCAAACTTTCCCTGGGGTCCAGGCTTGCTATTTTTTTGCTATACCAAAGGTTACTTGCCACTCCCTTAATGATCCTAGTAAGGTCAGAATTTCAATACTGTCTACATTTGTACTCAAGCTATTTACTCTTGATTAGGTTGAGCTGAACCACACTCTAAGTCCCTTCCATTCAGAGATTTACCTTGTAAAGTTCCCTGGCTTAAACTGGATCTCAGCTTTTGATGTCCTTGCCCCCTTCCATTAGGATTCATAGCATGAAGGGTAAAACAACCAGAATGAAGCTATTTTCCTTGCTCAGTTTGCCAAGGGCCTCGCTGCCTCATACTGCCTCCTTCCCCTCTCTTCCTTAAAGGTATAAAAAGCTTTTGCAGGGGTCTTGGAGTTGGGAAATCTGTTGTGTTCTGCATTCATGGGACATGGCAGGTTGGCTCCCCTGTTATCTCAATTCAAGACACTTTATTCCTCAATTCATGACTTTGATTTATTTCAGGACTTGACAATAGCATTACCATCCTTATCACTCAGTCATGAAAACTTGGTTATTTTTCTTCTCTCTCTTACCTTCCCACCCAGCCCTCCCTCCTTCCTCTAGTCATTGCCAGATCCTGTCAATCCCAACTGTGCAATAACTCTGAAGTCATTCCCTATGTCCAGCTTAGGTTCAACCTTCATCGATTTTCACCAGCACTGTTATAATGACCTGCTAATATTGATCTCACTGCCTGCATTCTTTCCCTTCTACAATGACTTCCTCACATAGCTGCCAAAGTCATCTTGCTAATTCACCGGGCTACCCATGTTACATTAGTGACTCCTTTCTATTTCCTGAGCCAGCCTTGTTTCACATCACCATAACCTTGGTAGCACTGGTAGAAGCAGAAATGATGTTTGGGCAGCACACGCATCATACCACAACTTGCCAGAGGTACCATCTGTGGGGCCAACTCCAGTCGTCTTGATCTATATCTGGCCACTGGACCCTGATGGCTCTGGAGGAGAAAGTGAGGCTGATCACCTTGTATAGACCCTCCTCACTTGAATCCAATTCATTTGCTAGTGACATCACCTTCCTGATGTCATAATCCTTTTCCAGAATGAGGAATAAACATACCAATCCTCCCCAGTCCCCTGCCCCACCCCCTGCCTTGCACATGTGGCTAGTAGCCAACATCTTTGCTAAACTCAGAAGTCGAATTCTTTTTTTAACCTTCACAATCTTCTTCCTTCAAGGCTCAGCTCAGGGGTGAGTTCTTTCTTTAATTGACCATGTTCTCTCCTACTTCAAATTTCTCTTCTTCTCTTTGTCTAGTGCTCTTCTCTGTTCCTGGGCTGATCCCTTCCCTGAGTGTCTACAACACTCCTAGAAACCTTTAACCATGTCTTTCCATATCTGTGTCTCTCATTTACAGTCATAGAACACAGAATGTCAAAATTGGAAAGAACTGAGGCACCATCAGTTTAGAGAATGAAACTGAGGCCCAGAAGAAAGGGATGATGTCAGGGTCATCTAGTGATGATGAGAATTCAGTTTTTCTAACTCCTGGTCAAGCTCTCTCTATCTCTATACATCCCCTTAAAAAAAAGTGTCTGTACGTCCATCTACCTGAGGATGGGCAGCTCCCCAAGGGCAGAGCCCAGCTCTGATGCACTTCTTTTTCCTTTCCCACAATGCCCAGCCCAGAGCTAGGCACACAGTCAGCCCCAGGAAATATTGTTGGTAGTTTAAGGCTCAGTTCATATTCAAGGCCTTTCTTGGGCCCTCCCACTGCTAGCACCTCCTTACAGATTTCCTTCCACTTACAGTGAGTATCTCTCCTATATATGTCTCATCACCAGAATGCAGGTAGTGTTTCTGCCTTCCTTTCTCCTTGCAGGGCTGAGCATGTTGTCTGGATTGTAATGGTGTAATAAATACTTGGTGACCTACTGGCTGACTGGTATTAGAGACAGTTCAGAGATGGGCCGTGATCAGAGCAAGCTGACACATTCCATTTCTTTTTTCCCCACATGAGAATGCTGGTCTCCTGAACACTATCAGGGACTTGGGCTCTTCTGAAGGAGAATCCCTCGTCTTTCATTAGCCCCTGATCAAATTTATATTGTGCCACCCTCACAATAACCCCGTGAAGTTGTCAGGATGTGTATGACCATCCCCCGTTTTACAGAAAAGGAATCTTGGCTCTGGCCGCACAGTCAGTACATGTGGAATGTGGGACTGGAACACAGGCCTTTTTGATTTCTCCTGTTCCATTCCACCTATCTTTGCTGAATCCCCAAAAACTCCCACAGCTAGTTCTTAAGGGTGGACCACATCTACAGAATCTTTATTCAGTCGACAAACATTTTCTGACAATGTCTCCATAATGATTAATCTTGTCTCTATGGTGTTTTACAAATTCCAAGAATCTTCCTCCAAAGAGTTCTGTGGTGAGGAGCTCTGAGTAGTGTGCTAGCATCTTCATTTTACAGATTAGGAAACTGAGGTTCAAAGGTAAGTGATGAAACTGAGAATGGAACCCAGGCATCCTGACTCCAAGTTTGTACTCTTTCTATTCTACCATGCTGCCTTCTAGTTTGCTTGTCTATTAACTAGTGACTAGTTTGCTTGTCTATTAACAGCTAAGGGGCTATGTGCTAGCCTTTTCAGATATCTTAGTATCTTAAACATCCTTTCAGATTGCTGCCAAAGATCAGTTTTAAATACTTCATTTATATTTGCATACTGCCTTTAAGGATGTCTAAGCATTGAGAGCATCGATGGCTTGAGCCTCTTTGAAAGGTATCCTTGGAAGCCTACCTTTCATTAGCTTACTCAAGCACTCAGACCTCAGACACTTGACACTCACTAGCTGTGTGACCTTGGGCAAGTCACTTAACCCCAGCTGCCTCATCCTGGGTCATCTCCAGTCATCCTGATGAATATCTGGTCACTGGATCCAGATGGCTCTGGAGAAGTGAGGCTGGTGACCTGCATAGCCCTCCCTCCCTCAAAACAAAGTCAAGTGCAAGTCATGTCATCATTTCTCTGGTGGCATGGTCTTCTTCAGCAATGAAGGACAAACACATGCTACCTTCTAAAATAAGAATGTGTAGTGGGTAGGATGCTGAGTGTGAATCCTGTCTCAGATATATCCTGGCTGTGTGACTCTGGGTAAGTGCCATAGGTTCCTCATATGTAAAATGGAGATCATAAAAATAGCACCTACCTTCTGAGGATCAAATGAGATATGTAATTTTTTCAAACTTTAATTATAGTTGTTGTTCAGTCATGTCTGATTCTTTATGATCATAGCATACCAATGATTGTCCATGAGGTTTTCTTGGCAAAGATAATGGAGTGGTTTGCCATTTCCTCATCAAGTGGATTAAGACAAACAGGTTAAATGACTTATCCAGGGTCACAGAGTTAGTAAGTGTCTGAGGCCAGATTTCTACTCAGGGCTTCCTGATTTCAGTCCTGGCACTCTATCCACTGAGCCACCAAGCTGCCTCCACATACTTTAAAGTGCTATATAAATACTAACTAGCATTTGTTAGACTGAGATTGAGAAGTGACATTTAAAGTCACTTAAATATCAGATGGAATTTGAACTCAGATCTCTTGGCTCTTTATTAAGGAACTATGCTGCCTGGGTAGACTCTGGAGGTGAGGGAGATCTCCCCCTACTGTCCAAATCTGGGATTTAGAGTGCCTAATCTATCCAATCTGATCTGGGGTGGGATAATGTCTTGCCTCCTGGGAGATTGGGCATCTGAAGTCAGGACCCTATTGGTCTGTGTTTTCCCAAATTTACCAAAGGATTTGGGGAACTGGCCTCTCAGATAGTCAGGTCAGGAGGGAAGTGACTGGTGCTGAGGTTCATAGAATCCAAGAAGAGGAACTTCAGAAGTTATCTAGTTCTTCCTGTGAGGAGAAGTGAGGCTGGTGACCTGTACAATCCTCCTTCACTCAAAACAAAGTCAAGTACAAGTCATGTCATCATTTCTCTGATGACATGGTCTTCTTCGGTAATGAAGGACAAACACAATCCTGTGAGTAGACGCAGCAGGCCGAATGGAGACCCAGCTAGCTGTCTGCCTCCCCCTCCCCTTCCTTCTCCTCTTCAAAGGAAGGTAAATTTGGATGGCCAAAAGATGCCCAGTTGACTGGGTTTTACCGGCTAGTTCCTCTCTCCTCTCCTACCTTAAACCTACTGCACTGTGAAGCTGAGATGCCAATGGGGCCCTGCCTAAAATCTCTTCAGGACCCTCCTAGCTTTTGACCGATTGTGACTGTTGCTGTTTCTCTCCCAGGCTGATGTCTTTCTTTTTCCTGGTTTCATTAAAGGGGCCATGCCCTGGCTACCTCTTAAACAGTCCTATTCAATGAATGGGCATTGCCTCACCCTAAATGAGTACCTGCAAAGACCTTGGCCTAAAGGGACCAAGGTCTCCCAGTGCATTCTAGGTCATCTCCAGTCATCCTGAGGAATATCAGGTCACTGGATTCAGATGGCTCTGGAGGAGAAGTGAGGCTGATGACCTGCACAGCCCTCCCTCACTCAAAACAAAGTCAAATGCAAGTCATGTCATTATTTCTCTGATGGCATGGTCTTCGGCAATGAAGGACGAACACAATCTCTGCCCCCAGTGTACCATACCCCATATTATATGTATCTCATAAGGTGTTTGTTGGAAAAAGACAATTGTTATATTATATTCCTATGTATCTTATCAGGGGAGTTTAGGAGCTAGACTTTTGTTATATGTATCTCATTAGGAGTGTGTTGGAGGAAGCCAGTAGTTACATGTATCTCCCTATGTATCTTATCAGGGGTGTGAAGGAGCAAGTCAAATAGCATTTACGCCTCCAAAATCAGCTATCATTACAAATCAGGACATGATTGTTTTGTTATCCTGATTTAAGAAAGTGATAACAGTGATTAAACTTAAAAGTGTATATGTACTGTATACATGTGTGTGTGGGGGGGGCTCTTGTTAAAAATTTACCATCACCCCCTACTTATCCCTCTTTACAGACTGTCTGCAAACTCTTTGAAGACTTTTTTTTTTTTAACAATTAAGACAGTTAAGTGCTTAATAAATATTTGAATTTGAAAATGACTATAATGCAGAATGTTCAATCAGTACCAAAGAGAGTTCCCAGCAAAGGCCTATGGGAACTTTTGAAAAGGGAAATAGCATTTTCACCAGAGGGCAGGGTTGCTTCATGGAGTGGACAATGAACTGGGCCTTGAAGCAAGCAAACCTGTCATAAATAATGATGTGGGGGATAGGGAGTCTATTCCACATATAGAGGAGGTGGTAAAGGTGTACATTTTGTGTGTGTGTGTGTGTGTGTGTGTGTGTGTGTTAAAACCAGGCATAAAAATGGCATGATGGGAACAGGAGAGGGAGAACAGTCCAATTGGCTAGAACATTGACTAGCTCTATAGTATGAAGCAAGGGTAAAAAGAAGCCTGATATTAAGGCCATCAGAGATGGCCTTGAATGCCAGGGTCAGGAGTGTGTAATTGATTCAATAAGCAATGGGAAGAAGTCTGGAGATTTTTGAGGTATGAGCGTCATTAACAATGAATTAGAAAGATTACCCCACCAGCACTTGCGGGGTGAAGCAGGTTCTGGTGGATCCAGGGCTTGCAGGAGTCAGCCTGAGAAGCACCACAAAGTCCAGGTTTTTACTTTCTTGGTAATGTGCTTTGAGTATTTTTCCTCTAGAAGAAAAAAGAGAGGAAGTCACTTTTTCCTCTAGAAAAGAAAAAAACCCACCTTTCTTTGATGGAGAAAGTAGAGCCTGAAGCTCAAGAACTAATGTCTGTACTGGTTTTCTGCATATAGAGGTCAGGGAGCAATTAACCTTTCACTCCAAGTAGAAGAGATATCTGTTCTTTCCACTCATTTTTACAGCTAAGGGAATTGAAGTAACTCCCAAGGTCTCAGAGGGATGGCACAGTTGGAACCAGAGACCAGTCCAGGGCTCCTACTGACAGGAAGATGGAACAGATGGAACAGGTTACAATATTGGAGTGCAATTTAAGACTCAGGCCTGTGTAGAAGCCCGAGTCCACCCTTACCTGATGGGACCTTCCGCCAATATCTATGTTGTGCTGAGCTCCTGCCTCCCAATGGAATGGAGCTCAGTCAGACCAAGACTGGGCCTCCATTCTTGCTCAGTAGTTGTTTCCTCAAGGAGAGGACGTCATGGGGTCTGGATAGCTGGGGCCCATGGGTACTAGCAAAGGAAGTCTGACACCATCCTTTGCCTGGGCCAGGGGTAGGAAACCTGCTACAGATCCCCCATCCCTCCCCTACCCTCGGACTAAATCAGCGTAGTAGGGCCACCTGACTCCGGGAATGCGAACTTCACTTGCCCTCCCAACAACCCAGCATGACTCCAATAAACACAGAGACCAGGGAAGGCCCCTTTAGAGGGGTGGCCTTTCGTTTATTATTTCTTTGTGAAAACCCCAAAAGTCCTGCACAGTTGGAAAAACAGACAAGGGTTTTATTCTTTTAAGACCCCATTTCCTCTCAAAGGCTGAGGGTGTTCCTACTTTGATAAGGCTGTGCTGCCTTCATCTGTCCCTCACCCCAAGGGCTTAGCTTTCCTCGCCTACCTCCCTATCTGTTCCTTGGCTCTTTCCCCAGGGGGCTAGCCTATCCATCTGTGCCCTTGAGGGTCAGTTTGGCCATCACGATCCTGGGGTGTCTTAGGGGTCTAAAGAATTTGAAGTGTGATTGTTCAAGAATGGTCCTAGTTGGGCTGGGGCAGTCAGAGCTTGGAGTTGTGGGGGCCCATTGATTTTAGGGGGTGGGGTAGGGAGGGCACAAGATTTACCAGCTCCCCCCAGGTCATTTCTGGGATGGGGGGAGATGACTTTTTTGAACCTCCCCATTATTGCTGGTGAATCCCAAGAAGGCCCCCACCTCTAGCCCCATCACAAGAAGGCCTGGTGTCATTTCCCTAAAATAACCCAAAACCCTAAAGGTGTGTATGAAATGCTTCAGAGATGCGTCAGAGATCAAGCTTCTTGCCCCAAGGCTGGGGGTGGGGAGGTGGTTAGGCTGGGGGCCATGTTCAGCCTTGAAGGTTAGGGAGGAGACTAGGGAGAGATTGTGGGGCAGGGACTGAGTGACTGAGATTGGGGAGGGGTGGAATAGGTGTTGAGATGGCAGGACCCAGACAAACTGATAGACACTCAACTCCCATCTCCATCCACACGGAACTCTTAGGCTTTCAGCCACCAACTCTACTTCCTGCACCTCATGTACAACCTTACCCCCGCAACTGTCCTGGAGAACAAAGTGCTGAAGGGGTCCTTGCCTCTATCGAAGGGTGTGTGTGGGGAGGGCCCTAGGGTCTTTGGTCGAGCCGAGCAGATACCCCCAATTAAAAAGTGCATGGAGGAAATGGGGTCTGGGGACTCGGTAAGGGCTGGGATAGGGAGATGCAGGGGAGACACTGGTCCAGGACTCGCTGAAAGTGTGCTTTGGGATCATCGGTGGTCAGGGCCAGCCAGTCTCCAGCTTCTCCAAGTCCCACTCCACCGGCTACCTACTTAAGTTTCTATGTGCCTCTACCCCAACCCCACCGGGGATCCTGAGCAGACTGGCCAGTGCCTTCCTCTTCCTCCTCCTCCAGGCAGGGGCCTGGGATTGGATGCCTAGAGTTCGGGAATGGAAAATCTTGGGGCTGACACAGTGTGGGCGTGGGTGGATAGGGGGATGGTCACCGCAGCTTCGTGAACCTCTTTGGTCTGGGGACTCTGGGGAAGGGGAATGGAAGCTGGGGCTCCCCAGGGGCTGGGGCCATGGACCTAGATTCAGGGCCGGAAGGCCACCATAGGTCATTGTGGGTGGGGCCTTGGTCATCTTGTCCAAACTAGAAAAAAACGTTGAGCGAGTTCAGTGCCCACGGAGCGGTCCCTCGGGGCCGGCTGCGGTCAGATTTCGGTGGACTCGATGCGTTCCAGGCGGGACGGGGTCCAGGCCTTCTTCTCCTCCCCTGTGCCGCCGTGGGCCGCGGGCACGGGGCCGGGCAGGGGCACGGGGCCGGGCAGGTTGGCACCCGCGGCGCCCAGCTCCCCGAGGCGCCGGGCCAGCTCCTGGTTGCGCTGGTACATCTCCACGTAGTTGAGCTGCAGCTGCTTCTGGTACTCGATGACCTTCTCCTTCTCCTCCAGCCAAACGCGCCGCTCCTCCGCGAAGCCCGCGCCCTGCCGCTCCCGGGCGCGCCGCTCGGCCGCCAGCTCGGCCTGCAGCCGGCCCACCTCCCGCCGCAGGGCCCGGGCTCCGGCCGCGTCCGTCGCGTCGCCCTCCCCGTCCTGGGGGGGGCCCGAGGACGACGAGGAAGAGGAGGACGCCGCGGCCTGTCTGCGCATCTTGGCCTCGTCGCTCTCGCAAAGCTCGGCGGGCTCCCCGGGGGCGGCGGCGGAGGCGGTGCCGTCGGCGGCCGCAGCCTCCCCGGCCCGAGGTTCGCTGGGGCCCAGGCGGTCCCGTGGGCGCAGCCCCGGGCCCAGCTCCGCCTCGCCCTGCAGCGAGTCCCGCAAGGTCAGCAGCTGCTCCTCCTTCTGGCGCAGGGAAGCCCGGCCCTCCCGCAGCTGCGAGCGCAGCCCCACGATCTCGCTCAGCTTCTGGCTCACGTCCGCCTGCGACTCCTTCAGCTGCTGCTTCAGCAGCGAGATCTCGCCCGCCTTCTGGCACACCTGGGGGCGAGCGAGGGGCTCTCCTACAGCATGCCCAGCAGCGCCCCTGCGCGAGACCCTCCCCGGCCCCCAAACCCACCCACGCCCTGGCCCACGCGATCCCAAAGGTCGTTCTTGCTTGTGCCTCTCTGGCCCCCTCTAGTGAGGAGATCGGGCTGGAAAAGGCACCTGCCAGGCTTGTGGGGTTTTTTTAATCTGCAAGCCTAGTTTAGCCCTCAAGCCCACGCAGCTCCCTCACCTCCCACTTGGTCTCCTCCATACGGGGCAAGAAGTCAGCCTGCTCCTTCTGGCAGGCAGCCACCTTTTCCTGGAGGTCATCCCGCTGCCGAGCGAGCCTGGCAGCGTCTTCCTGCAGCTGCTTCTTGTCCTGCTGGAGCCGCAGCACCTGCATTTGCAGGCCCTGCTGGGCCCGCTGGGCGCGGCGGGTCACCTGCTGCAACTTCCCCGCACAGTTCTGCCTCAGCTCCTCCATCTCCCGCTCCCACACCTTCTGCCGCTCCTCGAACACCTGGGCAATGGCCGCCTCGCTCTGCTCCAGGCTTCTCCGCAGCCCGGCCACCTCCTGCTCCTTCTCCCATAGGCGCTCCTCCAACTCCTGGATCACTGCATCCGGTGAAGGGGGAGAGGCCGGGAAAGAGCCCAGGCCTCCCCCAACCCCTGCCACGCCGCTGGTGCCGCTGCCCTCCCCAGAGCCCAGGGGGTTCAGCCTACCAAAGGAGGGTGTGCTCTTGCTGGAGGCCCTCCCACTGTCTGAAGAGGAGAGCTCATGATAGCCAGGGCCCCCACTGCTGGGGCCGCCCCCGCTCCCGTAGCTGGCTGTGCCGATGCGGTTGATGTGACTGGTGGAGGCACTCAGGGGTGCTAGGTGCTGGCTGTAGCCTGAGCTGTACGTAGGCAGACTGGTCAGGGAGTTGCGGCCTGAGTCGGAGAGTCCTCCACCCCCACTGCTGCTTCCACCCCCGCCACTGTTGCTGCCTGCGGGGGTCATAGTCCGTGCCTTGTCCAGCCCTCCACCCTTCAGACCCCCAGGGCCTTTGCGCCCATCTGATGCCCCATTGCTTTGGGGCGGACACAGGTTTTGCATGGAATGGAAGTTCTTGGGCACAACTGGCTTGAAGGCTGACGGTCTCACCAGAGGCTCTGTGCACTGCAAGAGAAGACAGGGCCTCAGGATGGGGGCCTCCACTCCCAGGATGGGGAGGGAAGCAGCCATCAGGGCTGAGGGTCTGTTTCACAGGCACTAGGGGAGGGGAGTCCCTTCTGCTCATTATGTAAGGAGAAGATGGGGGTGGGAACTCAAGACAGTGCACCCTCCTCTGCTCATACACTAAGAAAAACCGACAGGGCTTCAAGCTGGTATCCCAGGTTCCTTATATGGTAGTGGAGGCAGCATCCATGGGGTAGGGCCCTCCACCCACAAGCCTCCCTTTTCATAGCCCCTCCACCTACAAGGGTATTCCTCTAGAAATATTTCAATCTAGGGTATTCCTCACACTGACTGTTCGGGGACAAGAGGGGCGATCCCTAGCCTTGAAAGCCTTTCTCTGGTGGGAGCCACGTGGGGAAAGAGTTGCCTAAAGATAGCACAGGCCATGTGCAGGGCTGACCTGGTCCAGCTTGCCAGAGGTGGGCAGGATCTTCGGTGGGTGGCTGGGCTCCCGGTACTGGGGTGGGGCCTTGTCACTGCTGCTGTTGACCATGTTGCCACAGACATCTGTCCGGTCTCCACTGACACCACCACTGGCCCCGGCCCGCAGATCCCCATTGAGGTACAAGGAGTTGGCCAGGCCTTTGTCCTCGGAGGGGTATCTGGCTGGGAGGTCCCCACTGCCAGACCCTGGCCCACTGCCCCTTGGCCCAGGGTAGCCCCCTCGGCCACCCCCACCTGAGCCCCCACCTGTCCGCGTGCCCACGCTCTTCATGGCAAATTCTTGGGCATGGGCCACACCGCTGCCCACACTGCCCATGGCCACGAGGCGAGGGGCTGCGGGGCGGGGCTCAGGTGGCCGAGGGGCAAAGGCCAGGAGGGGGTCACGGCCAGGGTCAGCGCACACGGACAGGGTTTCCAGTTTCGCCATGGCTGAGTGAGCGGGGCACTGCAGACAAGGGGGCTGGTCAGCCAGGGGACACTCTTCCCTCTGGTCCCAGCCTCCACAGCCCCACAATGGTCCTTCACTCCTTCATTCATCCAACTAACATCTATTAAATGTCTACTACATGTGTAAAAGGATGCAAAGCAGAGGGCAGTGAATCGGCCAGGAAGACCTGGGTTCAGATGCCTCTTCTGACACTTATCAGCCATGAGGCCCTAAGCAAATCCTTTAATCTCTCCATACATCAGGCAACTCTCTAAAAGAGAGAAGACACCACTCGGCAAGAAAACTTTCTCTTCTAAATATTCCTTATAGGGGGGAACCTGCAGCCTCAAGGCCACATGTGACCCTCTAGGTCCTCAAATGCAGTCCTTGGAATGATTCCAAACTTTGAAGAATAAATCCCCTTAATAAAAGGATTTGTTCTGTAAAACTTGGACTCAGTCAAAAGGCCCTGTGTGTGGAGAGTCTAGTGCTGGTTATTATAGGGGATAAAAATTTAGATGACACATAATGACCTCAGAGAGCTTAGGGTCTAGTACGGAATAAGAGAACTACATATAACTCTGACATGATTATCATGTACCATGAAAAGGACATCTTTTGTGAATTTGAGAGTGACCTTGGTTTCAGGTCAGACTGTCCTCATTTCTGGACAATAGGCAAACTTGAGTTGTGTGCCACAGTACGGTGGAAGAAATGCAGTTACACATTGAGAGTCAGAAGCCCTGGGATTGAATGACAGGTCTTCTTGCTACCTGTGTGACCTTGATTCAGTCCCTTCTCTGGACCTCAGTTTCCTAATCTGCAAAATGTCTAGGGACCTTCCAGCTCCAAATCCAAAAACTCTAGGTGCTCTTAGAATCGTTGGCATATACTACCCCTTGTGGGCAAAGCAGAGCAGTTGACTCTGGGTAACCAAGAAGGGTGATAACAGAATGGGAGGATCCTGTAGGAGCCCTGGGCTTCGAAGAAAACATCGGGCAAGTGACAGCTGGAGAGAGGCAGAGAGAATCAAGAGGTGGGCTAGGCCTGAGACTCCTGAGCTACAGAAGAAATTAAGAGGCTCGGGTCCAACCCAAGGGTCCTGGGTTCTGACTCCTGGTACAAGTCATTTCAACTCTGAGCCTCGGTTTTCTTATCTGTAAAACAGGGATAACCAGCCACCTCCTTAAAAAAGATTGCTATGGACTTTGTAAACTTCATAGTGCAAAAGAAATGAGGGCAGTTATTTTTATTTTTTTCTACATACCTCTTAATTTCCTGTAATCCTATTATGGAGAGTTTTCTGTGTGACCTCTTTCCTTTGTGAATAAATGCTGAAATCCACCCTCATTCTTGTGGTCTGGAGTATGTGGAGATGGGGGAGAGGGTGGAGAGGGTGGAGCAGAAAGGAAGGAGGAGGAAATGGCAGAATCAGGGTCCAGGGACAGTGGCCAGCAGAGCCAAAGAAGGGAGTGGGGTATGCCAGGCCTCTGAATCTAGGGACATAAGCAGGCTTAGGGCCACGGGACGTCAGGGAGTTGAGGATTTGAGCGAGGGCTTAAGAAATCAGGCAAGAACAGAACTAGTAAAGGAGAATTCTAAGGCAGTAGTTAAATAATCCTCAGCACCAGTCTGGAAGTGGAGTTGATGTCCCAAGAGGTTAAAGACAGGTTCTTTTACAGCAGTAATAATAGCACCATAGTGTAGCACTTTCCCCCCAAAGAACTTTCTTCCCAACCATCTTTTAAGACAGGTACTGTAAGTTTTATCATCTCCATTCTACAGATGGGCAAACTGAAGCTCAGAGAGATTTTTTTTTTTTGAGTTTTTTCCATGGTCACACAGTTCATGTGGCAGAGTCAGTTCAAATGTAAGTCTTGCAGCTCCAAGTTCAATACTCTGTATCATAATGTAGCATATGTATTCCAGGAACATCTTCCCCGCTACCCCCACAAAAAAAAAGATTGGGAGGGCCCAAAGAGGAGTGCCCTATTTGTTTACATTTATTTATTAGGGGTGAGAGGACAACAGGGAAGGCTTCCTGAGGAGATGGCTTAAGCAGGAGATGGCAGAAAGTGGTCCAGTTGAGCTGAACCACAGGAAAGAGATGGGGTGGCTGAGGAAGGATACAATGAAGGTAGGCATCAGGAGAGGAAAGAGGACAGAAATGTAGCGTGGTAGCAGGTTGTGAAAGGCTTTGAAGACCAAGCAGAGAAGTCTGAACTTTCCTCAGTAGATACTAAAGACCACAACTGAAGATTTTTACCCATTTGGGCCTAATTCCAACACTCCCAGGCTCTGGGAGTTGATTCTTGTGTGGGCAACACATGGTAGCAACTTCCCTATGCCTTCCTTGGGCTTGTGGATGGGCTCCAGCGGGATGACGAGCTCACCAAACATAGCTAGGCTCGTCTTGGCTAACAGACACACTGTCTCTCTTGGGGCCCTTCCTTCCCAAGCTTCCCAGGGTAGGGTCTGTCAGCGTGTCACAGTGGATCAATGGAGAGCTAAACTCAGATGAAAGAAGACCTAGGTTTGAATCTTGCCTCTGACACTTACTAGCTTTGTGACCCTAGTGGATGGTTGAACCTACCTAGAGTGTGGTTTTATTCATCTGAGGTTGATGGCCTCTCAGGTCTCTTCTTGCTTTCATTCTATGACTCCATAATTCCTCAACGATATGACCTTGAGAACCTTGGGAAGGCAGCAGGATACAACAGAAAGGGAGTTGGATTTAGATAATGGACTTGGCCAAGGCCAAAATGCAGCGTGGGTAGTGATGGGGCCCACAGGGAAGCAGAAGTGGAGGGCCAGGAGATGCTGGAGGAGTGCAGGGGATGGGCTGTGGTCACTGACTAGATAGGAGAGTCAAAGGTAGGGGAAAGTCAAAGGTAGGGGAAAGTCAAAGGTAGCCCCCAAATTGTGAACAGGGGAAACTGCTGAGAAAGGGTGCCTGGATTTCTCTTCCTCCTCTTCTTTAAGTCCCAGCTAAAATCTTGCTTTCTGCCAGAAGCTTTCCCCATCCTCCTTAATGCTAGTGGCTTCCCTCTGGGTCACCTACGATTTCTCTTATATACAGTATATCTTATTTGCTCAGAGCGGTTTGTGTGCTCTTTTTTCACTAGAAGGTGAGCTCTCTGAGACCTTCTACCTTTCTTAGTATGTCCAGTGCATGGCACACAGTAAGGCTCCTAATAAACACTTGACTTGACTGACAGAATAAAGTCAGGAGACAAGGGGGAGGGGGAGGGGACTAAGAGGTCAAGGTCAGAGACAGAATGATAGTAACACATCTGTGGAGTTTAAAGAGTGCTTTCCTCACAACCACCCCATGAGAGCAAGTCTTAATATTCCCATTGTACAGATGAGGAAACTGAAGCTCAACTAATCAATCGTATTACCCAGGGTCCCACAGCTGGAAAAGACTAGAGCTCAAACTTAAACTCATGTCTCTCTTGGCTACAAGTTCAGTCCTCTTTCAAGTCTCGATGGCAAGCATCTGTGTAGAGGTGGCAATTAAAGACATGGGAGAGAAATGAATTTGCCAAAGGAGAGTGGAGAGAGAAAAGACAGCCGACTGCCATTCCCTGGGCTCCCACTGACCCCACATGGGGATGTCTAGGCTTGGAAAGGGCCTCTCCTGGGGAGACTCGGTTTAGACGCGTGTCTTCAGGGCTCTTCCTCCTCTGGTCTCAGCCTCTGGGCCTACGGGCGAGGGGCTCTGGCAACCCTAACCTTGAAGAAGTCCCTTCCCCCACTATGAGCTGGAGTCTTTTGCTTTGTAAAAAGAGGAGATTGAACTTGGATCAGTCAGTAAGACATGCCTGGCCCCAGGGGTCACTTTATCTCACTCTGGTTTCATCTTCCCTCACTGGAACGCACACCGGGAGGGCCATGCTGGGTCCAGGGCCCTGACTTTCCCACTCCCTAGCCTAACACAAAAGGTTCACCAACCAGTACTAACACTCACTTGGGGGTGGGAAGGAGGAGGAGGGGGGCGAGGAAGTGGAAGGGACATACTTAAACCTCCATTTATCATTAACCTCACCACCTGCCCTGATCCCCCTCCCAACCCCAACACTGGAATGCGGAAATGGGGGGAGGGGTGGTGTGTTTGTGCCTTCGCTCCTGGGCACCTTTACAGGTGGTGCATATATCTGGGGAGGGGGGAAAAGCAGACACAGGGGAGGAACAATGGAAGGTCTATATAGTGCCCCCCTTCCCCAACAGTTAAATCTGAGGTGCTAGAAAGACCCCCAAATATCCCAGCCCACCGTGACCTAATCCTATTAGCCAGGAGCCCCCTGGTCTAAGGGTCACTCACCCAGAGCGTTTGGAAATGGTTGTGCTGCCATTCTGGGTTTATTGGGTCCCTTGCCCCACCCCTCAAGCACCTACCAGGCAAAAGGAGGGGCCTGGCCTTTAACCCTGTCCCCGCTGAAGCCCTGCCAGTATTGTGTGAGTGTCTGAAGGGAAGGGGAGGGATCAGATGGGAAGAAGGGACCCATAGAATAGACAAGAAAGGTGCTGGTGGGGTCGGGGCAAAGCTGGAGGCCTTTTGGAAGTTTAGGAAGTGAAGGAGGGGCTTCTGGGGAGGAAACAGGTGGGTTAGCCAGGGCCTCTCCTTGGCCCAAGGCCTGAGAAATTCATCAGAAACTACACACTCCTAGGTTGGCACCTGGAGCGCTGCTCCTCCAGAATTCCCTCCAGTGTCTGCACCAGGAGTGAGGAGTCAGTATCTCTTAAGGAGCATCACACAACTCTGATCACTGCCAGGGGCCTGTGTCCCAAGAGGGAAGCAGTCAGCCCAGCCCTCCAAGAAGGCAGGCAATGCCTTAGAACACAAATGTTCCAGAAAGGAAAATGTGAGACCTTTACACACTGCCCCCTGCCCCCTACACACACACAAGCACACATAAGCTCCCTCAAAACCTAGCTAGGGAGTCCTCACCTCTGGGAGGCCTTCCCTCTTCAAACTCTGCTGTTTTCTGTAAATACAGACTCCTGGGTTGGGCATTATCCCATCTGCTGCCTGACCTTCCCTAACACACCCTATCCAAGACAGGTGTCTCTGTGTCTAGAGGGGTTGGCTCATGTTACTTCTTTTGGGATTTCCGGGTTGAGCCCTGGTGGGGGGCATAAATAGAGTCTGTCCCTGTGTCCCCAAACAGCTGAGATAGGTGTTTGATTATCCTCCCCACCCCACTTCAAATAAACTGAGCCAGGTCGATCGATGGCACTTATTAGGGAGAGGAATGGGGGCAAGGATTGATTCCTTCCTGGTACATTGGCCCCAGCTTGATTCCCTAGACTTTCACCTTTGGTGATTGTAGTACCAGCCTCTGAAATCTCTTCACCCACTCTTCCTTCCCAATAGTATTCCAGCTCTATGACAAGGGATATAATCCACCCATTAATCTAGGTGGCTAATAGTCATGAAGGGTACCCATCGCTTCTCCTGGAATCAAGAATGCAAGGGACCTAAAAGACAATCCAGCACGAGGGAGGAAGGGTCTTAATCTTTTTCATCATGTATCCTTTCAGTCTGATGAAGCCTATGAATATCTTCTGGGAATAATGTTTTTAAATTCATCAGCACACATAGGATGCCAAAGGAAACCAATTAGATTGAAATAGTTATCAAATTTTTTTTAAAAAACAAGTTCACAGACCCCAGGTGAAGAGCTCCTAATTAGTTCAACCTTCTCATTTCATAGAGAGAAACTGAGGCCCAGAGAAGAGGAAGGACTTACTCAAGGTCATGTGGATAAGTAGAATAGCCAGAATTTGAAACCAGTACTTCTGACTTTAAATCCAGGGTTCTATCTGTTGTGCCACTAAGTCTTCTCCTCAGAGGATACAGTTTGTCATATTGTCTCCTTGGGCATTCACTCCAAGACCTGCTTCCTGAGATGCAGGAAATTAGACTCACTGAATAATTCTTTCCTTGTGCTGTTAATTTTTTGAACCTAAGTGTGGAACTTTGCATTTATCCCTATTTCATTTCATCTTCAGTATAAAAAGAAATGTATACACATTAACACTGACTTTTAAGAAAAGGCAAAGTCAGACTTGGAAGGGGACAAAACCACTTGTTAGTTACTTGGTAAGATGTGGCATGTTGTAGACAGCAAGTAGATTTGGCTGTAGGAAGCTCTGGGTTCAAATCCCACTTCTGAGTCTATACATTATAGATGGGCTGTCTGTTAATTAATTTAGTTCCATCTCAGAACCACCTGCTGGGGGAGGGAGTTGTTCAACTTTGTTGATGTTTATGATGTTAAAAAATATTATCTTTTAAACTGTCACCTTACCAGGTTCTGCTCATCACTGTGGCCTGCTGAGATATTTTTGGATCCTGACTATGTTGTCTAACAAGTTAGCTACCGCTCCCAGCTTTGTGGCATCTAAAAATCTGATAGGTATGCCAACAATGTTTTCACTATCCAAATAACTGATAAAAATGTTACTGATCTTTGAGGCCTTCACCAGAGCTCGAATCTGATCACAATCCCTAGCCTCACACTACTTCTAATGCCAGTAGATTGCTAAAGGTCTCAATGCTTCCCATTTTCTTCCTTCTCATCCTCTGCAGACAGCCTATGTGAAATAGTATCAGGGGAGCAGATTATATTATTTCTAAGGTCTTTTCCAGGATTTATAAAATCTTAGGACTATCTTAGGTGGCCACGGCACTGGGATGAGGGGTTAGAGGCTGCAGAAACCAGAAGACACCATTGCCTTCCAGGCCCTTCTTTCTGGCTTCATTTATCACATTAGTTTTCAGCTTGTGGTCAACCCTGACTCCCAGATTCATTTCTGCCATGTTCAAGATCTGTGCCTTTTTTCATTTCTATTCCCCACCTCCAGGCTCCTTGCCCCTCCCCAACCAATTCTGCACACAATCAGATTTATCTTCCTCATGCACAAAGTTGCCCATAAAACTCCCCAGCACATCAGTCTTCAAGGGCCCTATTTGCCCCGGGGATAAATTCCATAGTCCAGAGTCTAAAATTCAAGACCCTACCTCATGTGATCCTCTGTCACCTTCCTGGTCTTATCTGGGAGAGGGAGGCAGGAGGATGTCATGGAAACAAGACTGAATGTGGGTTTGGACCAAGCCAAATATACTTGCTGTCTACACCATGCCACATCTTACCGAACAACTAACAAGTGGGTTTGTCCCCTTCCAAGTCTGGCTTTCCTTTTTTTTAAGAGTCATAGTTAATGTGTATGCATTTGTTTCTACTGAAAATGAAATGAAATTGGGATAAATGCAACCTTCTAGTAGTAGAAGGGTATACTACCTTCTACTTCTACGACCAAGTCATTTCCCGCCTCAAGGCAGGAGTCTCTTCATCTGTTTGGGGTAAATGCTTTCTAAGGTCCCTTTCCAGACTAAATCCTATGATCTTAGAGTTTCTAGGCATGTCTTCTTTGTTTCCATCAGGCCAGACTCCCTGTCCTCCAAACATGCCAGGATAATGCCAGTGCTGAAGGCACTGTCAGGCTCCCATCACACGTGTGTTCTCTTCTCTCTCCTCCCCCAATACATAGCAGGCATTAGTAAACACTTAGGGTCAGCTCAAGCCCTACCTTGAAGCTCTCCTTAACTACATGTGTAGGACATCAGCCTTAGGAGAGAATTTAGGAATCCCCTTTTATGGATGAAGAAACTGGGCACGGAGCCCCATAGGCCTCCTGACTACCAGCCCAGCACCACCTTCGTTAGCCCCTGTCTATCTCACCCACTTCTGAACTCCCACAGCCCTGGATTATGCCAGCACACTGCAGGACATGGAGTGCCCTGTTCTCAGTCTCGTGGGAGAGAGTTTGAGCCTTCTCTCCAGACTCAGTGAGCTTCCTGAGTACCATGGCTTAAGCTTGCCCCTTCTCAGTGCAACTCTTCAGTTCAATTCAAACATTTATCAAGCTCTTGAACTGTGTTAGTCACTGGGGATGTAAAGATAGAAAGGAAAACAACACTCCCCTGACCCTAACCCTACCTGACCCAGGCTCAAGATGGGGCTAGGCTGAGGCAGTTGGGTGATCTAGGGAACAGTCTGAGCTCAAGCATTCCCTAAATGTGTGACCCTGGGCAAGTCACTTAATCTCCCTTCGCTTCAGTTTCCCCATCTGTAAAATGAGGATAACTGTAGCACCTACCTACCTCCCAGGATTGCAGTAAGGATCAAATGAGAAAACCTATGGACAGGGTTATGTCACCCTTACCCTGCTACATAAAAGCTAGCTTTTACTATTACTGTTGGGAACTGGGCATGAAGGTCCTAAATTGAGACCTTTCTCCCATACACATACTTTCTCTTCCCTCTAATTCCTTCCCAGCCTTTCCAGATTTCTTTTGTGTACAGTCTTCCCCCATCTGACTTTAAGCTCCTGGATGGCAGGGATTGTCTTTTTCTTTCTTATTTGTATCCTCGTGTCCAGGCATATAGTAGGAGCTCAATAAATGCTTAGTGACTATTTAACTATTCCTCAGTCTTCAGAAGGTGGATTGCATGACATCCTGGAGGGAGCACCCTCATAGCACTACTTGGGTGAGGAAGAGGTTCAATTATCTGGCAGCCTGGGAAAGAGAGCTCTGACCCTTTTCTGGGCATCAGTTTCCCCATTTTCATAATAATGGGGCTAGTCTGGTTGACCTCTACAGTCATTAACAGCTTAAAGGAGCCATGTGACTCTAACATCTGCTCCCCTCAGATATCATAGATGGCTCCCTTGGGCACTGGGAATGGTGTGTTCATTATCTAGATCACTAGACCCAGGCCTGTACAGCTAACAGTTTACAGCAAAGAATCCCACCTTGACTCTCTCTCTTTCTGTGTCTCTCTGTCTCTCTCTCCCTCTCCACCCCAGACTACCAGAATAATCTTTCTCATGCACAAAACTAGTCACAACAAACCAAGTGAGTGATTATGGTCATATGGATCAAAGATTTAAAGTTGGAATAGCTCTTACAGAAGAGTCTAGTTCAATCCCTTCATTATACAAATGAAGAAACTGAGACCCAGAGGTGAAGTGATTTGTTAAAAAGAAGTGACAGTGCTCAGATTTGAGGCTAGGTCCTTTGACTCTTGAGCCAGTCCTCTTTCCTCTGTACCTTTCATGTCTCTCTCCGCCCCCTCCCCCCCACCTCCCCAGTAGCTCCCTGTTGCCTACCTTGTGAAGTTAAAATGCCTGTGCCTAGGGTTCCAGGACCTCCACAATCTGGTCCCCCCTGGCCTTTCCAAACTCATTTTGTACTTTCCCCATGCCAGCCAAACTGGCCTCTCCTCTGCCCCTAGTCTCCCTATGACCATTCCCTGTGGCTCTGTGGCTTTGCTCCTAAGGTTTCCAATGCCCCAGCTACTTTCTACCCTGAAAGGTGCCATCGTCTTCACCGAGTCTTCCCTGATCCTCCCTCCTCCTCCCCTCTTTTAGTAATGACTTTCCATCTCAGACTCTCCCTAACTATGTAATCCAGGAGAAGTGTTACTCCCCTAATAGCCAACAAGGTCCTTGAGGGCAGAAGCCCAGTAGCCATCTAACACTCTGTACCTCCTCATGGCTTATCACAGGCCTGGGTACACATTCTGCACTTAATAGATGCTTGTTGAATGAATGAACATGAGCAGCAGGGGCTGCTCCACCACCAACTCCCCTCTTCCATTCCTGTGCCCTACCATCCTGGGTCCCAAAGTCAGAAGAAGGAAGCCAGGACATGAATGCTTAAAGGGTGAACAAACTGACCACACAGGTTAGCATGAGGAGGAGTCAAGGAACAAAAAACAGGTCAAGTAAATCTGGGAAAGCTTCTCCCAGGACAGGCTTTGGAGTCCGATTCTGGGGGAGGGAAGAAGGACAAGAACGGAAAGGAGGGAGCACAGGTGGATGAAGAGGAGGGGGATGTCCAAGAACCCAAGGGACACTGGCCTCGTTCCTTACCTGGTACTTGGGACAGGCTGAAAGGGGGGGTCAGGATTTTGTAAGATGCCACTTCAAGTGCAGTGGTGGGTTAGGACTTGTAGTCCTTCCTTGGTGCTGGTCTCCCCCCGCCCCCAAATCCGGCAGCCTCTGGCTGGATGCCCGAGGGCTTAGAGGGCACCCTCCCATAGGCATGACCAGGGGGACTGGTGACCCAGGTGTCCGGCTCTATTCCTGTTCCCTCTGTCCCTCAACCCCCGCCTGGGGGGCATCCTCAGACTGGGGATGGAGAGGACATCTGGAACCAGGGACCCAGGTGTCCGAGGGAGAAAGGGGAAGGGGGGATGGCAGGGATTTCCCGGCGCCACCCCCGGGCACAGTGGGTACCCACGGAGCCCCTGGACCCCCGACCCCAACCTAGGGTGGCAGTGACGTCATCCCGGCCGCGCCCCTCCTCGCGTGACGTCATCACCCGCCCCACTCCCCACCGAGACCCCGTCCCCACGCCAGGGCACGCGTGGGGGCAGTGCCCCCGCCCCCCTCCCGGAGCGGGCACCGCGGCACGGAGGGCCGAGGCCATCCGCGGGCCCCCACCCCCCAAGCCGAGCTCACTCACTGTCTCTGCCCGCGGGGCCGGGGTCTCTGCGCCTCCGCCTCCCGCTGGCGCTGCTGCAGCCGAAGCCCGAGAGCTGGAGAGCGGGCGGGCGGGCGCTGGGCGCGGGGAGCGGCCCGCGGGCTCCGGCGCCCCCGCCCCTCCGCTCCCAGCTCGACTCCGGCTCCGCTCCTGCGGCAAACGCCAGCCCCCCCAAAGCCACGCCCCCTCCCGCCCAGGCCACACCCCTCCCGCTCCGCCAATCGCTCGGCCAGGGGCGGGGCCAGAGCAGACCCCCGCCCCCTCCGGGCTCGAGTTCTGCCCCCCTCCCCAGCGAGCCGCAGCTGTCCGTCTGTCCACCTCGCTTCTTCGCTAATCCTCCCGGAGGAGGGCACCTCTCCGCCCCCGCTGACTCTTGCCTTAGTCCCCCCCGCCGGCCTCAGTTTCTCCAGATGTCAATCGACGGGGACAGACTGAATTTCCCTGTGAGGTCCCTTCCCGCTTTAAATCCTCGGATTCGCCCGGGCTGAGCTGTCCCTGGTGGGAAGAGGCCAGAGCTCCCACAGGCACCTCCTCCCAGCCCTGGCCGGAGAGCAAGAGGGCACCGGGAGTCCTCGCGTGCGGGGCTCTTCTGCGGGGCCGGAGGAAAGAAGATCACGGGAGGAACTTTCCAACCGACTCGGGTGACCCTGGAGCGGCCAGGCAGAGTTAGGGGACATCCAAGGTCAAAGGCCAGAGACCCCACCTCTGCCGAGTGGACTGGCCGACGGAAGCCCGGGCCCCAAGACTGAGAAGGGAGGACGTCCAGGCCGGGTCTTCCCCCATCCCTCCAGACCGGTCCGTCTCCTCCATTACCGTAGAGTCCACCGAGCCCAGTGCTTCCATTCAGGTCTCTGCTGAGACGCATGCAGACAGGAGCGGTGGGAGTCGGGCTGACCACTGGGCTCATTCTGGGGTCCAGACAGACCCAGAAAGCATTTCCCTGATTCCTAGTCAAGCAGTGCCTCCCTCCCCTTCCCAGCGCCCCCCCTTCCCGCACTAACCCAGCTCCGGCCAGCCTGGGGCGGTAAGGGCGGGAGCGTGAACTGGATTAGTGCTATCTTCGCGGAGGAAAAAGGCCTCACCCTCCACACTTTCTCCAAACCGTCCCTGACCCTGTTTCTATTCCCAGCCTCCAAGCACCCCTGCCCTTCAACAACTCTCACTGGCAAATTCCTCTAATACATCCACAGTCACTGCCCCCACCTCCGTAAGCCTCTCACCACCCTCAAGAAACGGTTTTCTCCAAGGTCACCAGACTTCCTTATCTAAACCGCCAAATCCAACACTCATCTTCCAGGAATTCCCTTTTTACTCTGCTGAGTCCTTTCTGGTCTTCCCTTTCTTACAATTCTTTCCTGTTTCTCCTCTACCTCTTTAAATCCTTTCCTAGAGTCAAAAATCTGGTTTCAAGTCTTGTGTCACATACAAACTATGTGATCTTAGACAAGTCACTTGCCACCGAAAGACACACAAGATGTGAAGTCTCCAAGACCTGGCTTGAGTTCAAATCTTGCCTCTGACATATACTGGCTGTGACCATGGGCAAGTCACTCAGTCTCTCTCTTCCTCTCCACTCCCACCTTATGACCATAAATTAGCAACAAGATGCATATCTGCAGCTTTCCACATCGAAGTCATCCAAACCGCAGAAATGTCTGCTCCAGAGCCCTTAGCCCAGCCCCACCCCCATGCCCATCCATTGATAGGTTATCTCACTAGGTCCTAACATGGATCAAGAAAAAGCATGTGAAACAGCATCTAAATGTCAACTTGAAGTCCCAAAGTCTTAGTGAAACTTCATGCTCTAATAGCTTAAAATTGCACAAAGACTTTTGGAACAGTCTTCTCACTTGCTCATCAGCTTTTTGCCCTCGTTATCTCCACTGACAATGTCCAGTTTGCATGATGGTATAGCTAGCATGGGTCCTAAGCATGAATTGAACCCGTCTGCCCTGACTCTGAGTTCAGCGCCATTATCCCTACACCTCCCTGATACTCTGTCTGGAATCATACCCCATGACTCTTCAAAGTCCATTAGGACTAGCCTGTCCTTCCTCGTCTCCCAGAGCTCCCCACTCTTGCCAGTCCATTCTTTCATCGCAAGGTCTCCTCTATCACTGTCTTCTCTGTTCCAGATTCTCATCTTTGTTCTGGTATTCCCCCACCCTTTTCCTGTCCCTTTACACTTAAATTTTTGCAAACAGATTTCAGCTGGTCACCTGCCCTCCCCCAAGGCCCCATTCTGCAGGAGGTCTGCTCAAACCCCCCAGCCTGGCCCTCAAACCCCTCCATTATGTAAGCCTACCCACCCTTCGCAATGTCTTCTCAGGCCCCCCAAATGTGAGCCTTTCCAACTTTAGCCAGGTCCTTTCATCACTGTTCATATATATCACTGCTGCCTTCCTGCCCTGCTTGGGTCTTAGCCAGTCCAGAAATACCTCATCTTCTCCAAATCCTACCAAGGGCCTGCAATGCTCTGCCGCCTCCTAGAAGCCACCTGTGTTGCTCCCTTGTATGCCCCCATCCTGGAGTCTGGTCTCTGAACCACTTAATCTACAAAGGGCCTCACCTACTGCTGGACTTATGATGTCATTGTTTCTTGGCTTGGGTTGGCTCTCTGTGAGAAGCTAAACTCACATGTAAGGACTATGTCCACCATCTTGATCATGCAAAACTGGGCACTGCTCCTGAGTTAAATTGGGCTCACATTCCTTCTTTACAGTTCTCAGAAGGTCCCTGGTCTTGGAATCTTAGATTTGGAAGAGACTTTAGATGATGTCAGTGCAAACTTCTGCCTACTGAATCAATTGTTTAGAAAACTCCAGATAGGTAATCGATTATTCAGCCTCAGGTTGAAGGTATGGAGACCTTACTTCCTTAACTTAGATAGCTTTGCCTGTTGGGAAACTCCTACTCGAAGTCAAAACCTGCTTCCCTACAATTTCCCCCACTGCTCTTGGCTCTGTCCCTGGGAGCAAACAAAATCTAAGCCCTCTTCCACATGAAAGTAATTCAGGTTTCTGGGAGCACCAGGCTCAAGTCAAATCTCTATTGGCATTTGCCATCTAGAAGCCCTGATGGTGTGTCAAACTCAAAATTCAATTCACCTCTCCCCTCGAAAACCCAAGAACAATGCCTCCCCTTGACTTCCCTCCATCTCTTGAAGGGATCAAAATGGCCCTTCACCCAAGCATTTCTGATGGCTCTTCCTCCCTCACAATCTGTTGCCAATTCAACCTCCATAATCTCTTCAAAGCTGTTCCCTCCTCTTCACTGATACTGCCACTCCTTTAGCCCTTTGTCACCGTAACAACCTCCCAGCTGATACACCCACCTTCAGTCTCTCCCTTCTTCATCCCATTCTTTTTGGTTGGTTGTTCCACTGTTTTCAGTTATGTTCAACTCTTTATGATCGCATTTGTTATTTTTTGGCAGGGATACTAGTTTGCCATTTCCTTCTTCACCTCATTTTACAGAGGAAGAACTGAGGCCAACAGGGTTAAGTGACTTGCCCAGGGTCATACAGCTAGTATGTGTCTGAGGCTGGATTTGAACTCAGGAAGTTGAGTTTTCCTGACTCCAGGACAGATGCTCTATCAACTGCACCATCTAGCTATGCCATTCCAACCTTCAGACAGCTACTAAAATTATCTTCTAAATACAAAGGCCTGACCAGATCACTTCTTTGCTTAAAAAGACTTCTAGGTCTCTTGTGCTTAAAGGAAAAAACAAAAACTCCTTCCTCTGGGCCTTCCCACCACTCTTTCTGGGATTATTTCACAAGACAATCCTTAAAGTATTATACATTTCTGCCAAATTGAGGCATTAGTTATTCTCCAGTCTTGGCCTGCACTATCCTCCCTCCCCAGTGACTGCAATGCCTTCCTTTGCCATTTCCTCCATGAAGGATGTCCTGCTCATGCCAAGTAAAAGGGACATCTCCCCTCCTCCAGTTTTCTTGTGCATTTACCTGGATGTGTCTCTTGCACGCGCATTTTCAATATTTATATCATTTAGAGCATAATTCCTCACCTACATCTGTGTTCTCTCCTCCCTGCCTCCCCAATCCCCCATCCCAACTCCACTGTGTGTGCCCTCCAGGCAGGGTACAAGCTATTTCTTATTTTCTCTTCATTTCCATTGGTTCTTCTCCTGGTTGCTTCCCCCAGGATGGGTTGGAAAAGCCTGGAGAGCTTTGGAGTTGGAGATGAGACTTCTGGGTTTAACTCTGGGCTGTGACCCTTAGAAACCAAGTAACCAAGGCCAAGTTCCCTAACGGGAGGCTCCAAAGCATCTGCCTTGATTTAGAAGATGAAGGCGATGACCTATGACCTTTCCTGGGCCATGAGGAAGGTATGCTGTAAGAACAGGTCTCAGGCAGGGATGTCAAACAAAAAAGGGGGGCAGGGCACTCATCCTCACCTAAGAACTTCTATAGGTTTTAAAGGGTAATGTTATTGAGGGAGATTTTTTTTTGCATTTTTATTTTTTTGCTAAATTATTTTCTAACTGCATTGTAATCGGGTTCAGGCCACACTTGGGAGTGTTATCTGCAGGTTTGACCTTTGTTACCTCTGCTTTAAGGTATACAAAGACCTACCATATGAGGTAGGGAGTGCTTGGGTTATTATCTCTACTTTACAGAATAGGAAACTGAGTCTCCAGAGACATAAAATGACTTGCCCCAAGCTACTTGGAATGCTACAGAAATTGGGGTATCAAGTCCTTCCAGATGGAGGTGTGAACAAAGGAATGAAGGAAGAGGGGTAGGAATTGGAGGGCGGAAGGCTCTCCATGGATGAAAGACTCTCCATCACCTCCATCCCCTAATCCTGTAGTCCTCTCCCTCTCTATTCTTCCAAACCGAAGGAGCTTTACACTCTCAGTCTGTCTTCTCCCCACAAACCAATGCTCTTTGTCAATACAAGTCCCTGACTCCAGCTCCCTCCAGCCATGTTCTTACTCTCTAAGGAATACAAAAAGAAGCCTGGCCTTGTGGGAAGGTAGGAGGGGAAACATGCAGAATGGCTTCTCCTTGCCCCTCCCCCCACCCAAGCACCCACAAGTGTGTGATTGTAATGAAGGTCAGAGGAGCACTGGGTATGCCTGTGCTGGGACATTGTGCTGGGGAATGACAACCATAGGGGGCAGTTGAGGCTTCACAGCTTCCATACAAGGCAGTACGGTGCAAGGGAAAAGATTCTCTGGCTCCAGTCTTGACCCATAAGCTAAGCAGCAGCTTGCTCTCCTCTATCACAGCTTACTTTCCCAGGATCACAGGCCTCTTTTGTTGCTCCAAAGAGCAAAGACAGGAAGATTCCCAGCAGCTTCTCTGGAGACCCTCCCATCAGTGAATGGGGGCCACACCTGCCTGTTCATATGCCCCTCCAATCTCATCCCAGACACAGGACCTGGATACTGCTCCAGTCTCTCTTTAATCTGTGAGGTGATTGATCATCATCAGAAAGCAAGCCAAAGGGCCCTGGCAGGGTTGGCGTCTAGGGCTAAGCTGAGATTTGGGCAGGAGTCTCCGGGGTAAGGGTGATGAGGGAATTGCTGGCCTGTGCAAGCTCAGAAATGGACACACGCCCTCGCTGGCGGATGAACTGGGCCACAGCTGCCATCTCCTCAGGTGTGATGTAGATGAACTTGCCACGGTCGTCAATCACACCTAGAGAGACCAAAGTGTCCCAAATACCCGGACCCCTACGCACTCCCTTTACAAGACCTTCCCTCCTCTTTCCCATTCCCAACCCCCTAACCTCCCAGTGCCTTCACTGACAGGTGCTGACTGCCAAGCCTCTTCTCCTCTAGTCTTCCCAATGCTTCTCCAAGTTACCTGCACTTGATACTCTTTCCCTTCTCTATGCATGTGTGTGCTCACATGCATGCTTAAGTGTGCTTGCAGGCATGCCTCTCTATCCAACTGGCCTTTCTGGACTGGCCCTCTATCTACGAACCTTCTCTCTTCCAAGAACCCAGTAAGTAGCATCCTGGGCGGAATGGGAAGGCCCTGAATTCTTAATGTGCAGACAGGCTACTGCATACAGGGATGGGATCTGAAACATGCCCACACGGTATCTTCCCCCCTTCACACCTGTCAGTGTGCCTTCGGCCAGCAGGTCCTGAACTCGGTTAATAGCATCCTGTGGGGGAGGAGGAGGAACTATCCTTAGTAAGGAGTCAGGAAAAGTCAACCCTCCCAATAAGGTAACCTTTATCCTCTAAATGCTCTGGAGATCCTGCTTGAAGATGGGAAAAGAATCATCTCATGTTTCCGACCCTCCCTCTTGTGACCTCCTGGGGGAAGTTTTTCTCCTAGACCCTTCCCCCTACTCTGGTGTGTCTGGACCTCCCCATTTTATCCTAGAGATGGAAGTAGGTGGTGGTGGTGGTGGTGGTGACGGTGATGGTGACGGTGATGTTTCCCAAGGACTGGAGCAGTGGGAGGCTCTGGCAAGGGACTGGTACCACAGGGAGGAGTGTCGTCAGGGTAACTGTTTGGCCGTTTCTCTCTTGTCCCTCCTTCCTCTCTTGGACTATGGGGGTCCTAGGAGATGATCCAGACCAGGCCCTGCTCTGGGGAGGACCAAATCTAGATCTTGGGCTAGGCCATCCTCACACCTGGTCCTGTTACAGGAACCCCACCACCACCAGCTCCATACTCTACCTGGGTTCGCAGGCCCACATGAGATGCTAGGTCCTCCAAAAGCACCACTTTTGCCTGCTGTAGAGACAGGAGAGAACCAGGCCATGAATATCCCCAGCTCAAGGAACACAGCGTGGAGCAATCCCTAGATATATTTTATATATAGATGTGTATATGCCTGGATACAATCACTTATGGCCCAGACGAGTGGAGGAAGGGGAGTCAGAGACACACAAGGGCCCAGCCTTTGGAACCCCTGAAACTTGTTCTACTCTGTTGCTGTTTTCTCTTTCCCTTCTTTTTTCTCTTTCTCTCTCTCTCATTTAAGGGGGAGACAGACAGAGGCAAAGGTCCTATCCTCAGAGCACCATTCTGAAAAATCTAAACACGTTCACATTGACTACATTCCTGCATTTATTCATTAAGAAATACTTCTTAAATGTCAGAGGAGATAAACATTTTTGATGAGACACACACAGCTCCTGCCCTCAGTGTTCTCTGTGTGTGTGTGTGTGTGATAATCACATATCCTTCATAGACAGTATTAGATGCTAAGTGTATCAGGAGGGTACAAAGCGAGTATTACATAAGGAACGAGAGGTTTCATGTAGAATCCTGGAGACATTCATTTTATTCGATTTTTGTTAAGTTCGGATTAAAAAATATTCTAATGTTAAATAAGAAGGTCAGAAGGGGAAGGCTGTTACTAATGAGGGCAGGGAAGGCTTCTGCAGGAGGCCAAATTGGAGAAAAACTAGAACATAAACAGGAGACCAAAATTCGAGGGGAATAAAGAGGGGAGGGGGAAGAAAGTATTTTAAGACAAGGGGAAAGAGAATGTTACCAAAGGCTATTTTAGCATCTCCTTAAATTGGAGGTAGGCAGGGAAACTGCCCCTGAGTCAAGAAATGAAAGGTAGACTGGGTGGAATGGCCCAGCAGGGGCTCCGCACCTCAGCTTCTCTAGACCACAGGCAGCTCCCTGAAGGCAAAGCTTGGGTCTCCCTCAAGCTCCCAGAAGCTGTGGGATATCTCAGGGTCAAATTAAGACTGAAATGTGACTCCCCTGAAGGTCAGCCCAAGGGGGTGGGGCACTGGGCTGTATTCATATTTATGAAGTGCTCATTTCCCATTAAGCACTTGCCACAGAGAAAGTGCCAACTCCTGGCTGGCTGAAGCCATGCCAAAAGGACAGAGAAGTTGAAGGTATTGGCTGCATGCAGGGAGAAGAGCCAGACAGGAGCTCTCAGGGACAGCCCCACAAGGGGGAATAATTACTCCCTGAGGAGTGAGCTCATCAAGGTGAGCAAATACTGCCCTCCTTGCCTAGGTGAGTACAAACCGCCAGCCATCCTCATCTCAGTACATAGTAAAAGAGAAGAAACCCTAGATCTGGAGTCAAAGAATGTGGGTTTGGATCCTAGGTCTGATCCTTGTAGCTGTGTGACCCTGCACATGTTCCTTCCCTTCCCTAGGTGGAGTCCCTCATCAGATCAGGAGATTGCTAACATCCCAGTGAAGTCAAAATGTTTAAGGAGACAAGGTGAAGGTAAGAATTTGTAAACCAAAGGAACAGAACAGAAGGGGCCTTAAGAGATCATACAGCACACCACAATTGTAAGGATGGGCAAACAGAGGCCCAGGCAGGACAGGACTAGAAGCCAGGACTCCCGCCTCCAGTCTGTGGCTTCTCCACTGCAACCCACTGCCTTGTGGGAGGCACTCCCCTTCACCTCCCACCCCCCCCACTGATGTCATTCTTCAGCTGTACTTCAGACCCCTTCCTGAATCAAACCACCTGTCAGTCGAGTGGGAGCCAAGCTTGCTCACCACTCACTCAAGGCTTGATGGGCTTCCTTGATTGCCTAGGGCGTGGGCTGAGACTCCCAGGGGCTGCAAGCTGGTAGATTATGCAATGCCTGCTCCCTCTGCATCACTCCCACAGTTCTTGCTGATGCTTCAGCTTCCCCCACTTTAAAGCTGTACCTGAAAACTTCCCCTCTTTTTCTGGGGGCAGGGTGAGGTGAGGGAGGGAGAGTGGGAGAAAGGAAGGGGTTCGGCAGCAAAAGCAAGGCCATCTTTCTACAACCTACATGAATGTTCCAGGGCCCACAAGCTGGCCTCCCTGAGGAAAGGGCCCAGGAGGGTCAGGGGATTTGTGGACAGCTCAATGGTTCCACCTGCTTCCTAACCAGCAGCAATGCCAGCCTTTCTCCCCTACCTCAGCCCAGGAACTCCCCGAGAACAAGCCTATGGCCCTAGTAGCCCAGGGGTTAGCCAAAGGAAGAGGCCACACCTCCTCTTCTCCTTTACTGCCTTCACCTGGAAGTTCCAGGGGTAAAGGGTGCTCTGGGTCTGATGGAGGGGTAAGTCAACCTCAAGCGAAAGACCTGGGAAGCAGAGGAGCTTCTGAGAGCCATGCATGGCTGGGCCCGTGTGCCCATACGTGTCTCTGTACATCTGAAGGCCTCTGCTACTCTGTGTGCACTTTTATGTGCCAACATGGTGGGAGTGTGGGTGAGGAAAGCAGGCATTCCCAGGTTTGCATGCTGGGACACAAAGCCTGAAGAGAAAATCTCAAGTGGCTTCACCCCCCACACCCCACACCCTCCTAGCATTCTGGGGAAGTGAGGTACATACACACACACTCACAAATTCAGACTGAAAGTCACAGGCCAAGATCCCAACCCCTGACATTTTTTACCTTAATGTAACTGATGAACTCAGTCAGGAAGCTCCGAGACTGTGGATGATAAAGACATAAGGGTTAGTACAGGCTGGGCATGGGGCAGACGTCAGGGGGTCTGCCTGTGGAAGCTCCATTCTGCCTACTAGTAGCTGTGCAAAATGCTCGGGAGAAGATGGGGCGATGTGCCAGGGCCTGTTGTTGGAAGGGGCTAAATCAGCAGAAACTCAGGTTCAGGTATGTGGGGACAGACATAGCAAATACTGGCTCCCAGATCCCTACAGGAGCTCATCAGCTTGGAACTGGAAAGGCATTTGAGCATCATCCTGTTTGTACTCGATCCATCCCTGAACAGGGATCTGCTGTAAGACAGCCAGGACAAGGGGGATCTGGCCTCAAATGCCATTCCAGGTAGAGACAGTTCTGAACTTAGGCAGGGTAAGCACTGGTGCCATGGCTTTGTTCTTAAAGCTGGGAGGACACTCCCTGGCCCTTAACCAGGTTCACGCCTACCTGCCCACCTGGAGCACCCAGCAGAAGGACTAGGGAAGGCAGCCCCTGTGAGAACCCTAGGCAGGTTAGTCAGTGCCAGAGGCACAGCAGGAGAGCCATCTCTGGGAGGTCCCACTCCTTCTCAAATGAAAGACTTCCCCTGCCCCCCTCTGTCCCATCTGTTGACTTGCTTATATGGGCTGATGCAAATCCGGAGCCCTGCTCTGAAAGCAGGAAGGACAGGAGGTGGGGAGGAGGTGATGGGACAGAGAATGTCTGCAATGGCCCTCTGACGAGAAGACTAGATCATTTGAGGACAGGCCTTTATTTACACCACTTCAAACAGCTACTCTGTGTCCTGACCCCTGATGCTGTGCTACAGGCCAGGCAGCGTCAGAGAAGCTGGCCCTTGTGGACTCGATTTCCCTGGATTCCTGATAATCCCATCCCCTGCTGGCTGCCATTTGGTCCTGATCCCAGGCCTAGAGCAGCCAGGGCGCAGGTGTCCAGGTCCTGGGGGAGTCTGGGGAGGGGATCCCCAATACCTGCTCCTCCGTCATGGTCTCTGTTTCACCCTCCTCCTCCACTACAAAAGCCTCCTTCAGTTTCAGGTACTCCTCGTGCTCACGCTGCTCCTGCTCTTCCCGGGCCTTCCTTTCCTCTGCTTCCTGTAGACAAAAAGTGGAGGCTCAGCTTCCCCAGCAGTGTAGCCTTCTAACCCAAAATGTCCTTGTGGAACACACCAAAGGTGGTGGTGGTCAGATTCCCCTCAGATTTCTGTGAGTAGTGGGAAAGAAGGGTCCCCTGCCAGAAGCAGTGCTGGAATCTCCTCTGGAGAGGTCATCACCCTCCCTCCAGCCCATCTCAGGGATTCCATTCTTTTCAAAGGGCCACTAGTGTCCCTCATGGGTGAGCCAGGCCCTCTCTGACACAGAAACCAGCACTCTCTCCTGGATACGGCCCTCCCAACACACCCCATCCTTCAGCATTTAACCCCATCTCTTCCCAACACACACACGAGTGCCCTTCCTTCAAGAGGGTCCCCACATCCCTCATCACCCAGGATGGGGTGTTTCCATCAACATTAAGCCCCTGTTCACTGGGTCAGCATTTATATACCCTCACATATATATGAGTATTGGGAATATTTAGACTATTATAGGATTTAGAGTTGGTAAGAGCCTTAGAAAATCATTCAGGGGTGGGGAATTTGTGGTCTTGAGACCACATGTGGCCCTCTAAGTCCTCAACTGCAGCCCTTTGACTAAACCTAAGTCTGGACAGATAAAAGGCTGCACTTGAGGACCTAAAGGGCCACATGTGACCTCAAGGCTGCAGGTTCCCCACCTCTGGTTCAATGTCTTTCATTTTACAGATTAGGAAATGGAGGCCCAAAGAGGTTTGTACACCATAGATCTGAAATTCAAAGTCAGGCTTTCTGACTCCAAACCCATAGCTCCAACATGAATGATCCAACGATTGGCCCTGAAGATTCATACTTACAGTCAATTCTCTTCTCAGTTAACATTCCCTCAGGAAACAAAGGCCCTGCTTGACTAATCGTAGGCATTTACTAAGAGCACATGGCCTACCCCTTGCCAGGGCAGCTCTGAAACCTACCTCCTTTCCCTCTTCATGCTCCTGGTACGGTCTGGGAGGGCAAGCTTTGCCTCAATGACTCAGTGTGGCCCCATCGCCACAGGAGGGACAAGTCAAAACACAGCCTACAGATGAAGGAGAGGACAGACAGAAGCACCACCTCCACATACATGGCAATCTCCCACTCCTCAGACCCTCCTCTATCCCCCCCCACAAATCTCAGACAGTTCCTTCCTACAGCTGGGGAGGATGCCTGCAGCCCTTTGCCCGATGAACCTTCACTGACGAGCTTCCCTCCAGACACCTGCTTGTCCAAAATTATACCAGGTACTCCAAAGAAACCAGGGAATTCTCTTTACCTCCTTGCTGCCTCTTGTGTGATCAGCTCAGCCCCCTAAATCCATGTACCAGCCCCATTTCCTTCAGAATGTCTCTTCCACATCTCCTTCCTTCTCCATTCCCACTGTAAGACACCATAATTCAGAGCCTCTCTCTCTGTCTCTCTCTTCCCATCTCTGCCTTTCTCCTTGTCTGCCATCGTAGCCTTCTAACTATCCCTCTTGCTCCCAGGTTCAACCATCTGCAGATTGTGTGTTGATTCCCACGTGGGCTACACTGCCTCAGTGTACATCCTCTTTCCCCTTCACACTGAGGCTCCCTGAGGTCTGGTGGCTATGTCTCTCCCTCATTAGATCCAACACTAAGGGACAGGACTTCCAGGTGTTCCTGGGGCAGCTTGTTACCAGCTTTGTCACGGACATCAAAGGGAAGAAATCATCCTCCATTTAACAAGCCAGGCAGCTCCAGACACTTCTCAGCCCACGTCTCCCAAGCTCTGAAGAGCCTTTCAGTGTGTCTTCCTCCCCTCATGACTAATCAGTCACTGTCTAACCTTTAGCGAGAAGCCTTCCCTGGTGTGGTAGGTGGGCAGACGTGGGCTGCCGCTGTGTGTTAGTTACACAGAGACATTCCCTCCTGCCTCCTTCCCTTCCCCAAATAATTCTTTGGGATGAGGGCAGAGCAGGGAGCCTCTAGGCCAAAGTCAAGAGTGGAGTGAGTCCAGAACCAGCTCCTCACAGGCAATATACTGAAAATCTCACTCACCTTCCCCTCCTGCTGACTCCCTGGTTTCTGCCAATGGCAGCACCACTCTCCTGGTCACCAAGGCTCAGATGCCATCAGCTCAGACTTCTCCCTCCCCCACTCTCGACATGGTCAGACACCAAATCCAGCCCATCTTCTTGGACATCTCTCAGATTCATTCCCCTCCTCTAGATTCCACTGTGACCTATGACTTGGCTCAGTTCAAAAAGCATTTACTGAGAGGGTGCCATGTTCCTGGGTCTGTGCCAGGCACGAGGAGGCACAGAGACAACAGTTCCTTCCTCCAAGAAGCCTCTACTCTACTTGAGGGAAGCAGCGTATATGTGGCTAAATCAAGCCGACAGGGCAGACTGAGATGGGGACACTGACACACGTCCTGCAATCTGCCTCCTCCTTGGACTACTCCAAGTGTTCTGGCCTTCTCCTTCTGCTTCTAACTCAGAAACGACTGCCCGAATCACTTTTCTAATGTACATTCTGACCACATAACTAATCTGGCTCCTAAACCTACCATGGACACACACTCACTTCAAGTCTTTAGCCTGTCATTCAAGGCCCGCCATCAGCATGCTGCCATCTCTTTCACACAGTATGTTCCAATCAAACCAGCCTATCTGTCCCAGACAACACCACTCCTCCACCCTACCAGCTGAAATACTACCCGTTCAGGCCTATCAGGACCAGATCATAAATTGTATTACAAATCAGTAAACATTCTATTTGGTTGAAAAACAGAGAGGGCAATGAGTGGAACAGACATGATCTATAACATCAAACCAACAAGCAGTGTAGTGTTTGATAGACTCAAAGATCTCAGTTATTGGGAAAAGGATTCACTATTAGACAAAAACTGCTAGGAAGACTTGACAGCAGTCCGGCAAAAATTAAGTTTAGGCCCAAACCTCAAGCCATACACCAAGAAAACCTCTGAATGGGTAAATGATCTGGTCACATCGTAAGAAATTAGAGGAGCAAGGAAGAAATTACCTTTCAGATCTATGAATAGGAGGAGAGCTCATGACTAAACAAGCATCAGAAAGGATCACATGAAATGAACTTTGGTTATATAAAATTTAAACATTTTTACACAAACAAATCAAGCATAATTAAAATTAGAAGGAAAACAGGTAAATGGGAAAATTCTTGGCACCAAGTTTCTCTGATGAAAGTCTCATGGTCAAGGAGTATGAGGAACTAATTCAAATTTAAAAGACAAAGTGTCATAACCCAATGGCCAAAGGCATGAGTAAGTAGTCTTCAAAGAAAAACATCCAAGCCATCAACAACCATAAGAAAAAAATTGCTACAAATCACTAATAACTATAAAATGCAAATTAAAATGTCTGAAATTCCACTTCGCCCTCATCAAGCTAGCAAAGATGACACGAGGAAAATGACAAATGTGGAATCAGGTTTAGGAAAATAGGAACAATTCACCATTGGTGGAGCCCACAATTGGTCTTGCCATTCTGGAAAGCAATGTGGAAGGATGCTCCCAAACTTACTCAACTCTTTGACTCTGACAGCAACTACGGGCCCATGATGTAAGATCAAGCAAGGACAAAAAGGACCCACATGCACAAAAATTTTGAGAGCAGTTTGTTTTGTGGATCTTAAACCAAAGGGTTGTCCTCCTACTGGGGAATGGCTAAACAAACTGTGGCATATGAGCGGGATGGAATAGTATAAGGTTTTAAGAAATGACAAAATGGACCATTTCAAAGGAAACTGGAAAGACCTCTTCGAACTAATGCAGAGCAAAGGAAGTACAATTAGAAGAGCAATTTATACAATGACAAAAAAGTTATTTAAAAAGAAAACCCCACGCTTTGAATGACTATGGAAATCTGAACGATGTAATGATAAACCATGAGTCCAGAAGACCGAAGATGAAACTCCTGCCTCCTGCCAGGGGTCATGAACTTACAGTGCAGAGAGACAGACTTTCAGGCACAGCCAACTGTGCATGGTTGTGAGCAGGCTTTTCTCTTTCCTTCTCCTCTTTCTCTTGCTTTTTTTTCTTTCTGCTCAATGGAGAAGGGGAAGTGGGAGGACAGATTTTAAAATAATTTTACAGATTTCATAGGGTAAACAAATCTTCCTCGTATCCCTCAGGGTCCAGTTAAATTTCAACTCCTCCATAAAGCCTTGTCCAGCTTCCCTAACCAGAAGCAAGGTGTCCTTCCTCTGAACTCTCAAGAGACTCTGCATGTCTCATGGCATCAATCCCATTCAGCCTAGTTTCATAGCTACAGATGTTTTGTGTTAAATCCCAAGTTACTAGACTGTGAGGTCTTTGGGTGGCAGATGGGTAAAAGACCATTTCCTTTTCATCTCTGTTTCAGCCACAGTGTCTACTTAGCACTTGAGAGAATGGAGTTCTCGGTACAGTTTTACTACTTACTTGTCATATGATCTTGACCAAATCAGAAGTATCAGAATCACAGAATTAGAAAAAAATCCAAAGGTCAACAAATCCACAAATGGTCATTTAGCACTTGAAGATCTCCAGTTTAGGGGACCTCTTTCTCTCCTTAGGCAGCCCATCCCACTTTTGGACAGCTCCAAATGCTAAGAAGGTTTTTTTCCTTTAGGATGAACCATAATCTGCATCTACAATATCTTCCCACAAGGCTCTGAGTTCTGCACTCTTCAGTCAAACAAAAAAAGTCTAATCACTCTTCTATAAAACAGTCCTTCAAATATCAGTGGTTTTACCAGGACAGAATACAACTATCAATCACTTCCTTTTCCTGAATCCCATGTTTCCACTAATGCCACTTGGGATTGCTGCAGCTCTTTTGAGGGCTAAGTCCCCTTACCCTACCTTATGCCTCCATCTCCATATCTACAAATTAAAGATAAGAATCCTCAAAGGGCTGTTATAAGAATCCAGTGAGCTGGTTTTTCTCATGGTTTCTCCTATTCATTTTAATTGTTCTATGCAACATGACCAATGTGAAAATGTGTTTAACAAGAATGTATGTGTAGAACCCATATAAGATTGCACACTGTCTCGGGAAGGGAGGAGAAAAATCTAACACTTAAGTAAGTGAATGTGGAAAACTGAAAACAAATAAATGAGTAATAATTTTTAAAAATACATTAAAAAAAAGTCCAATAGGAAGGTGAAAAAAAAAGAAGAAATCCACAGGCAAAAAAAAAAAGAATTCAGTGAGTTAATGTGGATTAAGGTGCTTTGTAAGTCATAAAGCATTGGACAGATATCAGGCACTGGGAGAAGCAGAAATGAACAACCTACCATGTTTGCTGAAGGAATAGCTAGGTGACGGAGGGGAAATGAGGAGAGAGGAGACCCTGCCAATGGTACAGTCAGTTACTACCAGTTCAGAGATCTTCAAAGGCAAAAAAGAAAGTTGTACTGAGATAACAATAGCCATCCCAGGTGAAAACAAAATTTTCACCAGTTTGCAGAGCTCAGCACTGCTTCAAGCCCAAGCTATGGAAAGGACCATTTGACTGGAACAAGGCCAGAGTGAAGGCCAGCATTAGGCAGCTGCGCTTGTCTCCAGCCTTCCTGAGAGGTCAGGTGTGTGTGAACGTTGATGTATCTTTGTGGTGTCTCACCTTCCTCTCCTCTTCTAGACGAATACGCTCCTCCTCCTTCTTCCGCTCCTCCTCCCGCTTGGATTCCAGTCTACGCCTCTCCTCACGCTCAGCTTCTTCTGCCTAAGGAGAGAACGCACCATGAGCTCCTATTTCCAATGCTCAGTCTACCACTATGACTTACCCATCATTCCTACCAGAATGGGGCCCATCCCCCAGAGAAGAAGACTGAGGCACAATCTTAAGTATTTTACAGGTACCCACAGGGTGAGGGAAGGAAGGAAAGAGTCAAGGTCAGGGAGGGAATGCCAAGGGTGAGACCCTAATGTCCAGCTCTCCCTGGGCTCAGCCTGCCTTCTGGCTTTGGCCCCCTCCTGCTCACCTCCCGCTGGGCTTTCCTGGCCTGCTTCTCCTCCAGTTTCCTCTGCTTCTTGGCTCCAATTTTTCCTGATGGTTGGATTTCTGCAGGCTCCTCACCACTTTCTTCTTCCTGGGCTAGATGTGGTCAGACAAAGACACTGGAGACCACAGCAGAATGTATTTTAGTCAAAGGTATGAGTGAGCTTTTGCCCACAGCAGATCATGGATATGGGGCCCTGCCTTCAAGGAGCTCACTCAGTCACAGATTCTGTTGCCCAGGTAGACACAGCCACATGGATGTCCAGGATGGACACGTCAACTCAGGGGATGACTGAAATGACAGGGCATGATGGATAGGTTTCCTGGGGGTGTGCACAGGGGTCAAAAGAAGGAAGCCCCTGGGCTGGGCAGGAATTGTTTACAGCCCAGTCTTCTGTCAAAGAGGGACAGGACACTTTCTTGTTCTGGGGCCAAGTCCTGTCAACACAACCTGTGACTGCTTACTCACTTTTGAGGGCTTACTCATTTTACCCATTGGGCCTCAGTTTCCTCATATACAAATTCGGTATAAAAAGTCCTACCTATCTCACAAGTCTAGTATAATAATCCTGGAGATCATGTGGAATAAAGGACTGATCAATAAAAAAGTTTTTACTGAAAATCTAGATAAGGCAGATGATTAGGTAGAAAGAATGCCAGATTTGTAGGGATTCAAATCCTGAGTCTGCTACTTTCTACCTGTGTGACCCTGGGCAAATCCTTTACCTTTCTGGGCCTCTGTTTCTCTTTTTTTAAAGGAAGGAGTTTGATTAGATAATCTCTGAGATTCCCTCCAGCCCTAAATCCCATGATGGTTCAGGTCTGGTCCAGTGCCTGGAACCATGATGGGGATACTAGGAAAAGGAGAGACATTGTCTGTTTCTGTCCTCCACGTGTAACACCCCATCTCCTGCCTCCTTGCCTCTGCATGGGCCAGCTTCAATGTCTGGAATGCCCTCCCTCCTTGCCTTCATTTCACAGAATCCCCCTCTTCTTTCAAGACCCAGCTTAAGCAGAACTTTCTAAACCAAGCCTTTCCCAATTCCCCCAACTGGTAGTGTTCTCTCTAATTACCATGAATTTACTCAGTATAACTTATATATGGACAAGTTGTCTTTTATTACTTCTTTTGTATTTGTATCCCCAGGGCTACTGTAGCCTAGAACATGGCAGGTGCTTAATCAATGCTGTGGATTGACTGATTACTTCTGAGTTAGCAAAAGATTACTTAGGATGCAAAGCAGAGTGCGCAAGTGAACACTAAGCAAGTACAGAACAGAGTGCCTTCTCTTCTCAAACCTGCTTCTCTCTCTCCAGCCTTGTCTCTTGCTCCCAATTAGCTGTCACCAAGGGAAGCTGTTTCTCTCCAGTCTGACTGGGCCTTCCATGAAAAGGCTGGGAGATGCCAACCTAACACCCAGACCTTTTCTAGAGTCCTAGGGGGGCAGAGGGCACTGTGGGTCCCCTAGGAATGGGACACAAGGCAGTGTTCTGGTAGGATGTAGCAGAAGAAGCAGCACCATTGGTGAACAGTTTCTTTTCTGACCCTCTGGCCTCAGAGATGAACTGCAGGGTGAGTCAGTCCTGTGTGCCAGGCACTGAGCTTAGCCCTGGGGATGAAAAGAAAAGAGACAAGACGCAGAGCACTAGTTGATCCGTCACCTTCTATCACTTCCTCATCCTCTTCCTCGGCCCGCTGGGCCCGGCGCTGGGCCTGGAGCCTGCTCCCCATGTCTCGCCGGCGCCGAGGCCTCCCTTCTGCTTTCTCGTTTTCATGTCCAAGAAGCTGAGGCCTTGGCCCCCTGACAGCTGCTGCCGCCGCCTCCACATTGCGCTGATGCTCCTGATCTGCTGTGGAAAGGAAAGGAGAGAAGGTCGAGTGATTATGGATCTCAATGCACCCCTGCTAACTCCAACACCACATGCAGCAGCTTTCCTAAGGTCAACTCAAGGGGAAGCCCAGTTCACAGAAGGGGACCAGAATCACAGTGTCCACTCCCCACTCCCACCTGGGATCTTTACTCTCACAAGTTTGCAATATCCTCCTGCTCCTAAAATTCCAACAGCTCCTCACCAGTCATAGGATCAGATCTGGACTGCTGATTCTGCCATTCAAGGCTGCCCTTCCTTTGCAGACTCATCACCCAGCTGCCCTCTGCCAGGACCCTAGCATACCAGTGCCTTACCCTACACTGATCCCCTAACACCAAGAATGGCATTCCTTTTTTGCTGATGATTCTTCACAAAAGTCCAGGTTATGCCCTCCTTCTTTCACCCAACTGATCCAGACTCACAGGGTTTTCTTCCCACCATGAGCTCTTAGGGTACCTTGGATCTGAGCTACCCAGTCAAGGGATATGGCCTCTGAATGTTTTCTTGGCATTTTAGAAACATCAGTCTCACTCCTCTGGATCAATAAGTTTCTATGGGACCCTAGCAGCATCCCTAGGCGAGGTGTGATCAACCAAAAGGAAAGTGGGAACACAAGTCTGCATCCCATCCTCCCAGAGATGGCCCACATATAGGGCTGATCTCCAAGACTTGTTCCTTCCTCATGACAACCTCATGCTGCACCACTCCATGCCCTCCTGGGTCTGTGCAAGCTCCACATGCTATGGGCTCCTCACCACCTGATCAGGGCACAAGGCAGACCCTCACTGCCTTCTGCCTGAACCACGGGAACAGCCTCCTGATCAGTCTCCCTTCCTCAGCTTCCTTTCCTTTGCAATCCACCTTTCCCACAACCACTCAGATCTGCCCACATCACTCCTCGACTCAAATTCCAGGACTCTGCAGCACCTCTGGGAACAAACAAGCAAGCCCCGGGCTGGCATCTCAAGTCTTTCACATGTTGACTACTTTCCACCCTCTTGTCCCTATTTCTTGCTGTGCCACACAATAGTACAAATCCAACTCCAATATACAAACTTTAATAGGAAATTAAGACACAGTACTATCAATTACCCCGAACTATTTAGAGAAAGAGAAATAGATGGATTTATTCTGACAACTTTCTGCTGAGCTGAAATCAGAAACAACTCATTTATTGAGCATGGTAACTCTATGCCCTGAGAAAGCTGAGTCCTGCTCAAAAGTTATACCCTATTGTTTCATTAGCATGTTGCATATCTTTTAATATGAAAATATTATTTTTTAAAAAGCAATTCACTTGCTAGCAAGATTGATCAATTCTGGGGGACAATAAATTGTTAACAATTATCCTAAGCCATCTCTGCCCAATCTCCAAGGTATTCACAGAAGATTTTCAAAAATGATGAAATGTGTTCACATTGCTCTCCACTGCTAAAAGTTTTTTTTGTACTGCTAATAAAGTAAATAAAAACAGCTGATTTCATCTTTATCTTACCTATTTTAAATTTCTACTTTTGTGTAAGTTTTACAATGTACAAAAATGTATTAAGATAACAGCAGAGCTATATAATTTATAAATATTCAGATGCTGGCAGCTCATGCTCAAAATTTCATAGCGACAAGAGCATCTGATGAAAATATTCTGAGGATCACTTCTGTAGAACATTCACTTCCTGAAGTCAGGACCTGGGCCTGCTCTTCTCATCTCCCCCAGATTGTGAGTATCCTGAAGCTGCACATCTACTCTTCTTCTGACAGCCTTGACCTTGCCTCCCCAATCCCATCCCAAGGCCCAAATATGCTGTTACTGACTGCTCCCTCCACCTCACATGTGGGCTGCTTGGAGCCTCAGGCTTTACAAGGAACTTATAGAGATCTGGTCCCCATCTCAGAGGAGAACAGACAGATCCGTAAGCCCAACTAGATAACAGATAACCAGTGGCTAACACAAAGCCGGAAAGGGTCCTCTAGCTTTAGACAGGGAGCAAGGGGCCACTCCTACTCTGTCACATGCTCTGACAGAACAGTATGCACTCAGGGAGGTCTCCCCTGTATCCAAGCCTGTCTCCTGGGTAGGAAGGAAAAGGGTGTGGGGCACATGCTGTGGAGTGAGTAAAAGCTGCCAGTAGGCTGGGGTGAGGCCAAGCTGGATGTCTAAGAAGCCCAGTCCTGAATGAGGCCTAGGTGGGGAAGACGAAAGAAATAAAGAGTGGGCCTGGCGCCCCCACTCAGGCAGTGCCAAGGGGAACTGTTATGTAAATGTGAGATTTCCATGAAGCCTTGCAGAGTAATTGCCACCCACTTCCTACCACTCTGCCTTTACCCACCTCTCCACCTCCCTCAGTTCCTAGCTACCCCCAAGGCCCAAAATGAAAGCAGGAAAATATACTGATCACTCTCCCAATAAGATTCTGGTGGTGGTTGGGAGGAGGCAGGGGAAGGGGGTAGGTCTGCCAGACCAAGGCACATCTGAATCATAAAGGATGAGGAATCTTAGGAAGGGAGATCGAGACAGGAAAGCTCCCTGGAATGCTGGACAATGACAGCTGTCAAAGGGAGCCCAAATAAGTCAGGAGCATACATTTGCACAAGAATGTGAGAGCTTGGGATGGGGAAGAGGAAGTTCCAGAGAGTAAGTATGTATGTAAAATGGGGCTGGGAGTGGGAACTCTGTGTATGTGGAAGGAATCTGTGTCTCTATCACACAAAATGGTCATCTGTGTCTATGTAAGGGAGGGAGCGAATGACAAAGACAGAACGTGTGTGCAGAGGCGCATGGGAAGGCAAAGGTAGGTCCAGGCATATATGAGGGAAGGAATAATGGTTTAATGATTCTTCTATGTATATTATGCATAAATTAGGGAATGGGAATTTGTGTTTGTATGTTTTATGTATGTGTGTACGTATATATGTGTGTGTGTAGAGGGATAGATATGGAAGGAAAGCCAAATGTAAAAAAAGGAATTTAAAAGAAGGCATTCCAATACATGTGTGTGAAAGGCACAAGTTTTCCTACATTTCTCGTGTGGTCCCCATTAGCCAGAATGCTCCTATACTCTGGGTACAGGGTATCTGAATCCGAATGTCTTCTGGGTGGGGAGGAAGGAGGAAGAGAAAACCCTGCTGAAAGGCTTCACCCTGATGAAAGGGTCTGTGAGAAAAGCACAGGGATAATTACAAGCATCACTGCTTATGTGTCCACAAGGATTCAGGATTTCCAAAAGTGCTTTATATTCATTATCACATTTAACCAATCAAGAAACGGGCATTAAAGACCCCGGGACTAGGCAGTAGGGGAGACCCGCAGGGCCCGTCTTGTAAGGGCGTAAGGCATAAACACAATGTTACACGGCAAGTGTATCAATGAATGACACACCTCTCGAGGGAAGGAGGGGGAGGTCTGCCGCCTACGAGGGCATCAGGAAAGGTACTGAGCGGGACTTTAAAAGGGGGACAGTGAGCTTCCGGTTTGTTTTTAACAAGGGAAGCCAGGATGGAAAGAACCGAACCCCAGGCTGTGATGAGCCTTGGAATGCTACAGCAGGCACCACAGCAAAGCTGGGAAGAGACGGAAAGAGGTACGGACGGCGTAGGAAGGACGGACTGCGGACAGACAGACCTGGAGAGAGGCTGGCCCAGACGGTGGCAGGGAGGACAGGGAGGAGGAAAGCCAGGATTTCGCAGAGACGCTGCAGCCCTGGTCAGTGGGAGGAGGCGTCTTTAAAGACAAGCTTATGAGAACAGGAGACAGGCTCCATAGCGAGGGGCCCGGAGCAAGAGCGCTGGGGTGGGGGGGATGACGCTGATGAATGGTGCTTGGAGGTCGGCGGGTTGCGGGGTGACGTGCTGACGGAAAGATGTCGGAGGGGCCGAGGGAGGACCGCGGAGCTAAGGCCGAGCAGATTATCACCCCTCCTCTCTTTGCTGATCAATAAAATGAGGTGAGGGGTGTCTGGCAGCCTCGCGAAGTACGTGTGGGCGTATTAAGTAAGGCACAAGGGTCGATCATCCCCAGAGCCCCCTGCGGCCCCGTTCCCACCCCGGGACCGACCGCCAGAGGCCCCAAGTGCACCGAGCACCTGGCAAAACCAGAGCGGCTCTCAACCAATCAGGAGGCGGAAAAGGCCAATGGGCGGGGAGTGCCTAAGTCTTCCGGCCTGATCGCACTACATGCCGGGAGTTGTAGTTTGTTTCGCCAGGGCAGCAAACACGTCACAGCTAGGAGCCGGGAAATCTCCGAGGCCTGAGAGGGCCAGCGAGCCCTAGAAGAAGACGAACTGAGGGGAAGTCCCACGGCCCCAGGGCGCGGGCGGTATCTCCTACCTGCTGCCGCCTGTTCCCGGATGCGGGTCACAAAAATGATAAGAGCAACAAGCAACACCGCAGCCACTACATAGAGGACCGGGTCCATCATCCCTCCGCCTTCCCGGCAGCGCCCGCGATGGGGGCGGGGCCTACTAACCGAGACCGGAGCTCCGCCCCCGCTCCCTGATAGGCCCTCTTCAGTGAGTCCTTTATAGGTTACCAAACATTACCCACATGACCAAACAGGGGGAAGCGTCCATTTCAAACAGGCCCCGCCCACTAGGTCCCCTGATAAGCCCGCCTGCCGATCGCTGATAGGCTCAATTCCTGTCCATCATGGGTTACCGTCTCCGCCCCCACGCTGACTAACATTCCGTCTCTCCCAAAAGTCCTTCCCACGCCCTCTTCCCTTCCAAGATCTGATCTCCAGCCCTCCCTCTTATCTATGCCCTTAGAGGCAGCGGGGTCCCTACTTCTGGTTGTAGCCAAGCCAGTTCTAGGGTCTCCTCGAATAGATCCCCATTCCCCGTGCTGTCAAGTCCTTCCAGATGTCTAACCTCAGTCTCTCCCGCTGCGGGGCTTGTGACCCGGGGTCAGGTCTCTCTCTCCACGGCACAGGCTCTTTCCTCTGGGACCTCCTCGCAGAAGCTTTTGTGAAATCCTCCCCCATATGGGCGTTGAAGGGGGAAGATTGGGTTACGAGCAGTGGAAACCTGAGATTGGCCCTGAAATCCCAAGGGTAGGGCTGCTCGCGGGATCTCAGAACTGGAGAAAACATCAGAGGTCTAGTCTAACTGATCCTCGGAGAAGGGTCATTCAGTCCTTGTCTGAAGTCCCTCCCACTTTAGAAGAGCCGCTAGAAAGTTCTTCTATCCCAACTGAGTCAAATCTACCTGGGCGAAACGCAGCCTCTCAGCGCCCCAGGGAAAGTTTCTCAGTTGCAGAGAAGGTGCCTCCCAGTAGGGGCAGAGCTCCCTCACCCACAAGTTCTGTATACCAGTGATACCACAGGTCTGAATAACAGCTAACAGTTCACCCCAACCCTGGGAGGTAGATACTATAGTTATCCTCATTTTACAGATGAGTAAACTGAGGCAAACAACAGCTAAGTAATCTGCCTAGGATCACACAGCTAATATCTGAGGTTGTATTTAAACTCAAGTCAACACTTTATCCCCTGTGATATTTAGCTGACTGACCTATTTACTCTACTCTAATCCAAACAAATTGGCTTTCTTGTTCCTCAGACTGCTCCTTAAGACTTGAAATTCCTTCTCTCTCCTTTTAAACCTTTGCTGACCCCTCCTGCTTGGAATGCATTCTGTTCTCACCTCTGCCTTCCTAGCTTCTTTCAAAGCTTAGCTAAAACACCTCCTACAAGAGATCCCCCCCCCCGAAGTGTTTTCTGTTTTTGCTTTCTTAGTGTAGGGAGAGAAGGAGGCTGGGACCATAATGTCAATCTCAAATAAAAACTAAAGCCACTAAACACATATGTAAAGATCCCTGGGAGCTGCATATTAACTTACAAAGCAACATGTTTATTTATTTTTTATTAATATACCAACACATTAAAATCAGAGAGGGACTACATTTTAATTTTGTTCTGTAGCAATCACAAGTGTTGGGGATCTGCTGTGTCTTTGACACCTCTGGTCCGAAGGACTCCATAGCAATAGTTCCCAAAACGTAGTGCATGGATCCCTAGGGATCCTAGAAACTATTTCATGAGGTCTGTGAAGTCAAAACTATTTTCATAACAATACTAAAATGTTATTTGCCCACTAAAATACTCTCTTTTCCAACTACTTCTCTGTGCAAGGCCAGATTTTCTTCATATTTGTTAACCAAAACAATATATCCCAAGAGATTGAATGTAGAAGTAGATAGGGCAATCCACCGGTCTTCTATTAAACCAAACATTAAAGAGATTTGCAAAAATATGCAAAACAATGTCACTCATTTTTTTGTTCTACAACTTATTTTTCATTTAGAAAAAAATCTTATCTCTGTTGAGATGTAATAAGTTCATTAAATAATTTAAAATGTTCATGTTTTAATTCCTATTACGACAAATATTCATAACTGTCATCTCTATAAATGTTCTTTAGGATCCTCAATAATTTTTATTGGTGTAAAGGGGTCCTGAGACCAAAAAGTTTGTGACCTCTCTAGGTTGTCTGTGAATATATACATCCATCAGAGAGGAAAAGGGAGTTAGTTGTTTTGACTCGATGAAATGGGTATAAATCTTTTGTTTGTTTTGTATTTTTAGGTTCATGTTAAGTAAAGATGCCGTGTATTCCATGTTGTTAGTCTGAGTCCTAGAAAAGGAGTTAGGGAAGGCTCTTTACCTTTTCCATTGACTAACTTAAGAGCCAAATTCTAATGTTCCTAAAGGAAATCCTTCATGGGGACAGACTGTGTATCCCACCCACCCAAAGATCTCTTTTCCAGCCTAAACACCCCTAGATCCTTCAGCAGTCCTATGATATCCAATTACCTTCCTCTTGAAGGCCCTGACCAGGGCACCACCATGGAAACAACAATTTCACGTTAGACCCTGTGCTTCTCTCGACGAAAATTAAAACTGGATCGTTCATATTGACCTTGCCATCCACCACAGAGAAATTTAGCTCCCTTTCCGCTCACATATGAAATTCATTCCCAAGGTTAGGGGCCCACAGGTCATTGATAAAAGACAGTTTACCGACACCAGAGACGGGCAAAAAGAGCATCTTCAGGGATAAATAGGAAACAAATAAAAGAAGGCGTGCCCCGGAATTAAGGGGGGCAGGGGAGCTTCCTGGAGGGGAGATTTTAATTGGGACTTAACAGAAGCGATCGGCGGGGAAAAGGCAGCAGCCGGAATAAAGATTCTAGCTGGGACGAGAAAGAAGCCAACGAGGCGGAAACGGAAAGGAGGGAGGGCGTTCTCAGAAGCATTCCCTCCACAGTGAGAGAGGAGAGACACCTTCATCTTTTATGATCAGTTCAAGTTTTAGCCGGGGTGCAAGGCTTCCCAGAAGAAGAGGTGGCCGAGCTAGGTCGTGCACCAATGGAGTTGGGCAGGGAGTAGAGGTACCGCCCCCACTTAATCCCAGGGCCTATCACAGGGAAGAAGCCACAGGAACTGGAAGCACCAAGGAAGACCGCCCTGAGATTCCAATGGCTACAAATTGGAAGCCGTGGAGGGAGCCTTCTGATTGGTCACCTCGTGAGCGGAAGAAGGGAACACCTTAACCCCAACTCTCGGGCTCCTGGATGTCTGGGAACGTTTCGCATCGCGGTGATTGGTCCGTCGGCACGTCTTTAATCTGCCGGTTCTGAGGGAGAGGGGCTTGTGAAAACGGGTAGTCGTGATTGGGTGCCGTTAGTCCCGCCTCCTCCTCATCGCCTGCTTCCTCCCCATTGGTCCGAATAGTGCTACTCGCGGATTGGAGGGAGAGAACCGGGCTGGGTTGAAGAACCGATGGCGGCGTCGCTGGTGGGAAAAAAAGTTGTGTTCGTCACTGGAAATGCTAAGAAGCTAGAAGAGGTGATGGGCCAGGGCAGAGGGAGAAGGGATGCGAGGACTCCGCCTCCTCCATCACTTCAGTGACGTCAGGGCGCCGTTGGGTGGGGGGGGTCGGAGGTCTCGGGCCACGTGCGCATGCAGTCATAGACGGGGCGGGTCGCAGCGCGAGCCAGGCCCCGCCCCACGCCTCGCTTGTCCTCTCCTCTCTTGGGCCCCGCCCTCTGGCCTGGAGCCCCTCCTACTTTGTCATTTTCTTTCTTACCCGCTCTGCGGAGGAGCGCGGTGGTTCGGTGACCCTGAGCGGGGCTCGGGCTGATGGGGTGGCACCTTCAGATCCCGGCAGGGTGACCCCGGGCCAGCCTCCGAGCCCCAGGCTCCTCATCTGGGAGATGGCCGCCCTGGACGAACCGACAGCCAGTGGACTCACCACGTGTGCGCAGGACCCCGGGGGCACAGACGCTGAAGGAGCCCTGCCTTGCCCTGAGGAGCTCGGGCTAGCCGGCCCCGGGGAAAGACCTAGGATGTCCCCAGCACTTGGGGTACTGGGGATTCTGCTCCCAGCAGATGCTTAAGACTGAGAAAGATCTGAGTTTGAGTTCTCAGCCTGAGACACCAGCTGTGTGACCCTGGGCAAGTCACTTAACCTTAATCAGGATTTATTAAGCACTGGGGATACGTATGTGTATATATGTATATAATAATAAGGAGATAATTAAAAGAGGGAAAGCATTAGAATGAAAAGGAGTTGGGGCAAACTTCCTGTAGAAGTTGGGATTTTATTTGGGACTTAACAGAAGCCTGGGAGGTCAGTGGTCAGAGGGGAGGAGGGAGAGCATTCCAGGCCTGGGGGACAGTCAGAGACAATGCCCACGGAAGAGGAGGCCGGTGTCATTGGACTGAAGACTGTGGTGGGGAGGAAGGTGGAAGAAGATTGGAAAGGCAGCAGGGGGCTAGGTTAGGAAGGGCTCTAAAATGATAACAGCAGATACCTCACAAGGTTTTACAGATTTAAAGCAAAATATAAATGTTAGCTTGTATTCACAAATAAATGCCTACTGGACACATGCCTACTGGGAGAGGCAGGCACTAATAAATGGGAGAATGAGGAAATTCCTCCTGAAGGAGGTAGAGTTTGTATTGAGACCTAAACGATTTTGAGAAGCCCAGGTGAAGGGGAAGCATCTCCTTCGAAGACCCGGAGATAGGAGGTAGGAGGTTGTGGCTGAATAATTAGGTGGACCAGCTAGCCCAAGTGCAGGAAGGCCCAGCTCTTTTCTCCCTTCTCCCCTACTGTTGCTTGCCTTCCCCTGTCCCTTTTGGTGCTTTCCCCTCATGTACCCCCTCCTACATCTCTGCTCCCAGGAATGTTCAGGGCTGCCTGACGCTCCCCTTTCCCACAGTCCTGCAACCGGCTTGCCCTGGACCACACCTCTGCTGCTGTTTTCAGTCACTTGGTTACCCTCCCCATCCCTGAAAATCATTTAATTCAACAAACGTTTCAAGGATCTGTTATCTCCGAGTTCCATGGATACCAGGAGAAAGGGGAGCATTCCCACCCACATACCCCAAGGCTCTTCTGTTCTCTTGGGAACTGAGGGAGATGGAGCAGGCACAGAAATCAGTAGAATACACAGGCATTTGGAAAGAAAGAGAAGGCAAACTGGGAACAGTCCTGGGGAAGATGAGTTTTGAGTGGTGAATAAGAAAGGGCAAGGTTGATGGATTCTACTTTCTCCGTAAAAGAGGAAGGAAGGGACTTCAGGACTTCAGGATGGAGAAGCAGGTTTGAGAAGGTTAGCAGAGGTAATGAACCTTCAGCCTCAAGGCCATGTGGCCTTCTAGGTCCTCAACTGTGACCCTCTGACTCTAGACTTCACAGAACAAATGCCTTTAATAAATCTTGGCCTCAGTCCGAAGGCCACACCTAAGGACCCAGAGGACCACATGTGGCCTCAAGGCTGCAGGTTTCCCAGCCGGCAGTTCGATAGAAGCCTCCAGGCCCCATTAAGAGAATTGCTGGACATGGGAGAACTTTGATGAGGAGGTCCAGAGTAAAGAAAACCAGCTAGATGACGTTCATAGTAACTTGTTCAGGCATGTACAATTCTACATGACTCCATATGGGATCTTCTTGGCAAATATACTACAGCACCTTGCCATTTCCTTCTCTAGTAGATTATGACAAACAGAAGTTAAGTGACTTGCCCAGGGCCACCCAACTAGTGAGTATCTGAGGCTGAATTTGAACTCAGGTCTTTCTGACTCCAGACCCCAAACTCTATCTGCTGAGCCACGCAGCTGCCTCTTGACTAGTTGCTCAGTGACTATAAGAGTATAAATGGGGAGTGCCTAAAAGAACTGAAACTGAACCCTGTTGTAATGACCAAGTTTAGCCTCAGAGAAGAAATGAGAAAATGTATGTATTCTTCCACCTTCTTTCCAGAGATGGGGGCCTTTGGGTGTGGAATATTACATATATTCTCAGACTTCATTGACATATTGGTTGCTGCTTTCCTCCTTCTTTTGTATTCTTTTTTTTACAAGTGATAATTCATTAAGAAATGAAGGTTATTTAAAAACAAAAAATATCAGGAAAAAATTGAAGGATAGCTTTACAGCAATGAGAGATTATCATATAATATAAATTTCTTGAGATTAGAAAATATAAATTTGTGATGGTTTTATAATTCTAGCAGCACATGAGTGGAAGCAAAGGAGAAGGATGCCCAGTATGGTTGCATTTCAGAAGCACAGAATCTCAAAGTTGGGAGGGACTAAAGAGATTGTATGGAGTCTAACATGTGAACAAGACCTAAGGTCCCCACCCCCACCCCATGACACCTGCAAGGGCTGAGTGGCATTCAGGAGAGAGGACAGCAGGACCACGGTCAGCGAACAGTGTGTGGTGGAAGAGTACGGATGTGACACATATGCTGCATGGGGAGAAAAGTGAGGCCAGAGGGAAGAAGATTGGAAGAGGCTTTAAAGGGCCAGGTTAGGGAGAGTGGGTGATGTGGAGGCAGGCTGTATGGCGTGCAGGTCTGACCACCTCCCCTATTCCGTAAATATCATACCTCCAGGATTCTATATAAAACCCTCTGTTTGGCTTTGAAAGTCCTCTCTAACCTGGCACTCCTTCCCCATTTCCCCATCCTTGCTCTAGCTTATCCTCTCAACCCCAGTCCTCTTCTGTCTGGTGACACCAGACCTCCTGCCTGTTCCTCACGTAAGATCTGGGCATTTTGGCTGGCTGGTCCCCATGCCTCCTTCAGGTCCTGGCTTCCTTGCTTCCTCCAAGTCTCTACTAGAATCCCAGCTTCTGCAGGAAGCCTTTCTGATACCCCTTAATTCTAGTACCTTATTTCTGTCTCCGTTGATCACCTCCAGCTTAGCCTGTACACAGCTGATGTATACACTGTTGTTTGCATGTCATCTCCCCTAGGAGATGACTCTTGCCTTTCTTTCTCAGCGCTAAGAACAGTGCCTGGTACAGAGCAGTCATTTAATGTTTTTTGAAATGACTAAACTTGACTGTCAAGGGAATATTTCTGGAGAAGATGGGACTTGAGTCTGTTTCCTCATTAAAAGACGGGGAAAATTTGGAAAAGCTGTGAGGAGGGCGTAGAGAAGTAATGTTAGCAGAGGCCAGGAAGTAGAAGCAGGCCAGGCATGGACAGGCTTGGGGCTCTAGCTTGGGGCAGTCTTGGGTGAGTTTGGGTATAGGTGGGACAGAGCCCCTGAGGGCCCTTGTGATAGAGGGGAGGGATGAGAGAGCAGGATTTGAGACAGACTCACTGAAGTCAACTCTCCTCCCCTGGGCAGGTGGTCCAGATCCTGGGAGAGAAGTTCCCCTGCCAATTGGTTCCACAGAAGATTGACTGTAAGTGCTTGTTTTAGTTTTTAAAAGCCATGGTGTTTGCCAGGACCTCCCTTTCCCTTCCCCCCAGTAAGTAACTCTTGTGGTGTGTGTCTGTTTTTTATGAAGTGCCAGAATACCAAGGGGAACCAGATGAGATTTCCATCCAGAAATGCCAAGAAGCAGCTAGACAAGTAGGTCCTGTCCTGCTTTGGAGCTGGGCATGAGGCTGGGGAGGTGATGATATCAGAGATGAACCATGCTGCACACTCTAGAAGCAAGATCTCCACTTCACAGATGGAAAGGCTGAGCTCCATATCACACACTTGGACAAGAGCTTGGTGTCTGGGGCTTTGGCCAGAATTAGAGTTGGGATCTCACTGTCCCCCTCAGTTCTGCCCTTTGTGATCTCTGCCCACTGTGGCCCCAGGCTTGCCTCCTGAGCGTGTTCATCCCTAGACAAGAAGGGGCCCTCTGAATTTGGCCTGGCAGGGGCAGAGCTGTCCCAGCACGGAACAGGAAAGAGCAAGTTCAGGGGCTCAAGTCACCTGGAGCCAAAGCCTGCCTCTGCCAGTTTGCCTGTCTAAAATGGGGATACCGTTTGTGTTGCCTGCCTCATGGGTTTGTTATGAGGAAAGAACACTGCTTAGACTGCTCTGTCAAAGCATAGTTAGATTGTCTCAGAAGAAGATAGTGCCTGCAGGAGACATGTTTGTCCTCCTTAGACCAGACCTATTTGCATGTAGAATAGGCTCCATGAGTCACATCTGCTGTATTTGGAGTCAGAAGGCCTGGGTCCAAGGACTGGCTTTCCCACTACTGAGCTGTCTAACTGTGGTCAGTACCTTAGGGGCCTTGTCTCTGAAATGCACTGACTTGCCAACAGGCTGTTGGCAGTATCAGATGAGGTTAATGTTGGGTCAGGGCTCAGAGTACTCGGCCTCTTGGCCCCAGGGCCTGAGGCACATTCCTTCCTCTCCCTGGATCTTACTTTCCTTGTCCCAGGAAGGAGGAAGTTGGGTTCAGTTCTCAGTGACTAGTTCTTTGGGGTTCTTTTCATTGAAATGAGTTCCACCAGGCTCCCTCTGGGGCTCTCTGCCCATGGTGGAGCCCTGGGCCAATCTGGTGGGATGTGTAGGTCTTATGTCTGGTCTGTCTTTGTGCTGCAGGTCCAGGGGCCAGTCTTGGTGGAGGACACCTGTCTCTGCTTCAATGCCCTGGGGGGCCTCCCTGGCCCTTACATGTAAGTAGGCAGAACCCTGAGTTTAAATCCAGCCTCAGATACTACTTCCTAGCTCTGTGACCCTGGGCAAGCCATTTAGCCTCTGTTTGCCTCAGTTTCCTCACCTGTAAATTCAGGATAATAGTAGCACCTGTCTCCAGGGGTGTTTTGAAACCCAAATGAGATAATACAAATAAAGTACTTAGCCCAGTGCCCTGCACACAGTAGGCACTGTATAGATGCTAGCTATCATTATTAGGAGCAACTAGGATCCTTGCCACGAAAAAGCTCTACTTTATGTCCAGTTATCCTCTACCCAGCATGTGAATGGGTAAGTGAGAGGTACCCCTGGGGCACCTCTGAACCCGTGCCTGCCATCTCTAAGATTTCTCCTGGATGGAGACCATGGGGTTGGAGACCAAAACACCTGGCTTCTCGTCTCAGCTCATCCTTGGGGCCAACTCAGCTCGACAGGGGCTCTTGAGTTGCCTGCTCTAGGAAGGGCACTGTCCTGTGGGGGTGACCAGGTGCCTGTCTCTTAAAGAGCCTCTGGGTGTGCAGTGTTCAAAACAGTAAGAATGCCTCCTCCAGAGAGGTGTGACTTCAGGAAGCGTAACATTCCCTCACAGTCCCTGTGCCTGTCTTCATTTAGCTGAGGTTGGGGCAGGAGTCTCCTGGTAGTTCCAGGCCTTTATCTTCTTCTGAGCCTCCCTTTTGTCTTGCAGAAAGTGGTTTTTGGAAAAGCTAAAGCCTGAAGGTAAGTGATGGTTAGTGGGAGTCGTACAAAGTGGGACTGGTGCCCATGGGAACACCGGGGCCCCAACAGCCATAGAGAATTAGGCTGGGGTTGCAAAGGACCCTGGTCTCTGGTCCCTGTTCCATTCCCTGGCTTGCTGTGTGAACCCTGGCAAGGCCCTGCCCCTGTCTGGGCCTCAGTTTTCCCTGTCGCTCCTTTTAAACTGTAGTACTTTGCCTGGCCCATTGTTCAGTAGCAGGCTCAGCTAGACCTCCCTGCCCTTAGAGGAATGCAAGGTCCCCCCACCCTCTCTGTCGGCATTTCTCTGAATTCTCGGGCCTCCTATGGGCTTAGGTTGACCTGGGCCCCTCTTGCTTTCTGACCGTTTGTATCCCTCGGCTCAGGTCTCTACCAACTACTCGCGGGCTTTGAAGACAAGTCAGCCTACGCTCTCTGTACATTTGCACTCAGCACTGGCCAGCCAGAAGATCCTGTGCAGCTTTTCAAAGGCCAGACCTTTGTATGTGGGCATGTTGGGGTTGGCGGGGTAGGGACTGCATGAGGCATGAAATGAAGGCCTGTGAGCCTCAGGCTGCTATCCCTAAACATACCACCAGGTGGGGCTGATTCCCTCTGGATTCCCAAGGCCACAAATGGGAGGTCAGGCCAAAAACCAGGAGAGATGGTTTGAGTTGGGTTTTGGATGGATAGCAGATAGAGAGAGAGGAGATAGATGATGACAGAAAGAGGAAGGTGGGAACAGGGAGAGAGCTTTGGATGGAAAGAGACAGAGACAGTGAAAAACAGGTAGGGACAGGTGAGGACAGAGGGAGATAAACTAGGGTGGAGGTAACAACAGAAAGATAGGGAGAAAAAAATGTGGTGATGACAGGAGAGAGAGAGGGAGAGAATAAGAGACACAGAGTAGGATGGGCATGTCTGGAGGACAGAAGCCAGGACAGTGGAGGAGCTGAGCACCTCATCTGGGAGCCGAGTTTGGGGAGCAGGGGACCCAGAGGTACAGAGGGGGGAGTTACAACTCACTTTGCTCCTTACTGTTTTCCTGCCCTAGGGCCAGATTGTGGAACCTCGAGGTTGTCGGGACTTTGGTTGGGATCCTTGTTTCCAACCTGATGGCTATGAGCAAACGTGAGTGAGGGGAACGAGTGCCTTTGGTTTGGGGTCAGTGCTGAGCATCACTGGCCAGGCCTCTTGTTGGGGGGGGAAGGAGGAGGTTGTTGTCCTGGGGCTTTTCTGTTGGCTCAGGCACAGAAGGAGGAGTGTTTGGATGAGTGGGGTGGGGAGATGTGAACACTCTGGCCTCCCTTAACCTTAACCATTATGGTCCCTCAGTCTTGCAGTGATTTCCCATATATGTGAGTGTTATGGTCTCAAAATACAGAATTTGGAGGGATCTTAGATATGATCGTTTAGTCATTTTCAGATGAGGAAATAGGTTTATAGGAGGTAAAAAACAAAAGACATCTGAGAGTTTGGTTTTTTTTAATATTTTTTCTATAGGAGGAGAGGTCAGAAACAGAGCTGGGGCTAGAATTCAGGACTGTATTTTTCTAAGAGTGGTTAGTGATAGGAGGGGGCTTGCCAGTTGAATTTGGTGATGAGGCTGGAGCTCATCTGTGGTGATTCACAAAGCTGTTGACTATTCAGCTGAACTGTCTCCATTGTTTTCAAGTCCAGTTTGGAAAGAAGGCCCTTTATCGCCATCCTCCCTGACACAGCACACATCTCAAGCCCAAGGAGGTAGAGTGATTAAGCAGTGCTTACAGGGATGCAGAGAACAAATCCATATTTCCATTCAACTCCATTGTGCCTTGGTGCCATGAGTTACATTTCACAAGGTTTGGCTATAAGAGCACTTAATGAGGTACTTATTAATATGGGAAAATGAATTTGAACTGATGTAGAAAACAAAATTCAGTGTTCCTGCCCTAGTTGCATCTCCAGAATAAAAGTGTGGTGTGGTGTGATGTAATGAGAAGAGCCTTGGATTTGAAGTCAGGTGACCTGAGTTCAAATTCTACTTCCAATACCAGCTTCATGATCCTGGGCAAGTCACTGCTTCTCTTAGCCTAAATTTCCTCATTTGTAAAATGGAGAAAATGATCCTGGCCCTACCCAACTATGGGGTGGTTACAAGGAAGGCACTTTGTCAGCCTCAAATTATAGTGGGCCTCCTGGAGGTGGCAGGGTCTTTGCATCTAACCATCTGCAGGTTATAGGTAGATTCATGTCTGCCATCTGGCTGCTCCCCACTCAGGGCCCTTTACGTGTCTCTTTGATCTCCTTTCCCCCTGCACAGGTATGCTGAGCTGCCCAAAACTGTAAAGAACACCATCTCTCACCGATTTCGAGCCCTCCGTGAGCTACAGAACTACTTCCTGCAGACAGGCTCCCCAAGGGCCCCAGATGGAGTGCCACAGCAGGGGGAGGGGGAGGGAGCAGCATGAAGCACCAGACAAGTGGGCACTCACAGATTAAAGGATTTAATCGGCCTTGGTCTTGTGGGTTGGTATGTCAGTCAGACAAACATCTATCTTCTGAGAGCTAGATCACCTTTGAGGATGGGCATTGACAAGCTATCAAGTGTCCAAACGAAACCAGCCAGGGACTGACAGCCAAGCCAAATGATGGAAGGCACTGGGGTTGTTTAGCCTGGAAAAGTCAGAAGGACCTGGACAAGATTATCTTCCAAAGGCTGTCATAGAGACATTTCTGCCTGTTCCCCAAAGGCAGAGCTAGGAGTAAGGCCTAGCAATTCACAAGATTTTGGTTCAAGGTAGAGAAAAAGTGGAATGTGAGGTTGGAGGTTTTTAAGGGTAGGTCAGGGACATTCTGGAGGAGATTCTGGTGTGCATCAGTAGGGTAGATGAGACAGGTCCTTCCCCTGCTCTTCAGAGGGATCCTGTGAAACATCTACCCATTACTGAGATGTAGAGGAGTGAGAAGGATGCTCTTCTTCCAGAAATATCTTCCCAATGGCAGCCCCAGCCCTGGGCAAATCAAAAGTACCCAGGCTTAAAAAACACTGAGGGCTATTTAGGGAGAAGAGGGGGCTTCCATCTTGATCAGAGGCTCCACTGGGGCTCTCAAACAGAAGAGAGTAAGGCCCCGATGTCTAGAAATTTCTAGCAAGGAATTTGAGTGAAGGCACAGGTAGTCTTGCTGGGAGCATCCTCCATGCCCTCTCCATAGAGTGCTTACTGGTTAGCCAAACCTCTTTTCATGCGTAAGTAGGATAGCCTATTGGAAGACAATTCTGTCAAGTTCCCATTGGGAGCCATGTGAATGTCACTGATTCAGCCTAAGCCAAGCCCCCTCCGCAAAGCCCTCCTTGTTCCACCCCTAGACCTTTCAGCAGAGGTGCAGCTGAATTTATCCTCCTCTTCCCCTCAGAGTGGGAGCCCCAGAACTAAAATTGGAAGGGGAAGGCTCAGGTAGAAGTGTAGAAACAGAAGCTTTATTCTCTGCAATGCTCACAGTGAGTTCCTTACACAATCAAGGAAATGATTTCTCTTCCAAGCAGTGACTCTTTTATCAAAAGAAAATCCACACTGCTCAGCTCTGAATCCCCCATCCCAGCCCTGGGCTCCTGAACCCTAGTTCTTGGGCCCTGACCCCTGCTCCTTCATCTTCTTGGTGCTTTAGGCCACATGCATGCGTGCACACATATGCACAGCCTACCAACCCATGTGCTGCCATGAAATGCCACTCTGGCTGGAATCTCCCTCTCCTTGCCCAGGGGTCAGGGTAGGATTGAGGTTTCTCCTCGGCCCTGGGCCTGCAGGACTGAGGGACATTTATCCAGGAATCCCAGGGAAAGTCAGATGTGCACATGTGACTGAAGCCCAAATGATGGGAGATCACTGCGTAACTGATTGTCAAAAGGCAAAACTGCTCACGTGCACGTGTTCATGTAACTCTTAGACAACGATAGTAGAGCCATGGACGGGCCTGCTCTGACCGCTGGGCCTGCTGGTGTCGTTCGTCTCTGCCATGTTTAGCCTTTCCTCACCATGCCCCACCCAGAGTCGGATGCCTTACTTCTTGACTGGGGGTGGGGTTGGGAGTGGGATGGAGCAGAGGCAGAGGAAGGCCATTCCCTCCCAACCTCCCCCTAGAGCCACCTGGCCTTGGAATCACCAGGGAGCAAAGCACTCTGGGAGGGACATACAAAGAGAAAATCAAAGCTGTGGAAAAAGAACCAGACAGAGGTAGATACTCTGGGGCTCAGTGTTGGGAGGAAGGGCTGGGAAATGAAGCAGTGTAGCTCTGCCTGAGCAAGGGGCAGCAGGAAGCCTAAGGTCAAAGGCCGGAGACTTGGGTCAGGGGTTCCTCAGTGCTCCGCATCCATGGCATCTAAATATTTGGCTTCAATGATTCGGGGCAGCAGTATGTACCTGATTGGGGGGGGTGAGGTATGCATGTTAGTTCTGAGGGTTCAGGGCCTCTGGCACCCCAAGCCCTGCTACCCGGATGAGGAATCCCTGAACTGCAGGGTCCCAGCGGCTCCATCTGGCCTGAGTCAGCCCCCGCCCTTTTCCTTTTCATCCTAGGCTCACCAGCCCTGGCCATGGTTAGCTTTCCTTTCCCATTTTTTCTCATACTAGTCCTGGTCCGTTCCCCTGCCTGACCCCATCCCACCCCACCCCCAGCAAGCAAACAGAGGAGGCCACCCTGGTTTGGTTGGGTCTCCCTCCAGAGGTGGCCTAGCCAGCCCAGGGCTCACCGGATGGGGATCATGGCAATCATGATGAGGGGGAAGATCATCTTCATGTAGGGCAGGGACGACATGCCGAAGGCACAGAGCAGCAGCAGCTGGAGGACTTGCAGGCCTGTGAAGTAGTGGATCTTCCTCTGTGGCACCCGGCGGATGTAGTGGGTGGGGGGATATGCCGTCTGCAGAGGGAGAAAGGCCAAGTGGCTGAGGCCTGCCTGTGGGGCCCTGCCAAGGCCCGCTAGGGAGGGGGCGTTTCCAGGGGAACAGGCCATGGGAGAGGGCCCAGGGACCATACCTGCTCCTTGAGCAGAAGGGCAATGCGCTCACAGAGCTGGCTGTTGTCGAGGGATGTGAGTGCGATGTAGAGGAAGAGCCCGTAGAGGACAGCCTTGGGGATGGACTGCAGTGGGAAAGGCAGCAGCAGCAGCGACAGCCCCACCAGGATGCTGGCCCCCAGGGTGGTCAGGCGCGTCTCCTTCACGCTTACGATCCTGGGGAGAGGGGGAGGCACGTACACAGCCACCAGAGGGCTCAACATGTGTCTCCCACCATCCACATGTGGACTGACCAGACATTCCCAGAGTGGCCCCCTCTCCACTCTGCCCCACCCCAGGGTCAGTCCCTGCCTGGGTTCTGAGTTACTCACGTCTCATAAATGTGTCCAAATTCTACTCGCTCCTCCACAAAGGCCAGGGCCCGCACGTGCAGTGGGGAGTGGGGGTAGGCTGCATGGATCCAGGGCAGGCCAAACAGAGAGAGCCCCATATTGATGATGGCGATCAGTAGCAGGTCCCAGTGATAGGCGGTGCCCTTCACCAGTCTGAAGCACACACACACACATGGTTACAGATATTAGCACATGGGCAGCAAAAGCCACTCTGCCCCCCAAGAAGGACAATGGTTTCTTCAGGAAACCAAGGTGGGACTGGGCAATCAGGTAAGGAGCTCCCAGGGAAGGGCAAGGGACTGTTCCTAGCCACAGAAGGAGGCCAGGACAACAAGACAGGCAGGGCTGGGCTGGGTTAGGCCCCTCAAGGAAGTGGAAGAGGCACCTGTTCTCCGGGGCATTGGCCAAGGCAGCAACCAGGTTCTGTTCGATAAAGAAGAGCATGGAGAGGAGGAAGCCCAGTCCCATGGTGCTGCCCACAGCTCCCAAGGACAGGGACTGCATTTTTGCCAGCTCAAACAGGTTATAGTTGGGGTTATAGTTGAATTTCGACACTGGGGTTGGGGGAGAAAAGGAGGGAATGAGCCATGAGGACTGATCCCAACCCCATTTCATCCCACCCTCTCCTCCACACACTCACTCTTGATTCCATGGAAAACGAAGGAGCCTATGATGGAGAAGGTGAGCACGGAGATGGGAAGCGCACAGTCTGACAGAGCCTCCCGCACACGGCCATGGAGGTATGGGCTGGGAGAGGGAGAGGTGGAGAGGGAGCCCAGGGTTCAGCACAGCCTGGAAGGCCAGAAACCCCGCCCTGATCCTCCCATTTCACCATCTGGGAGTGGAACCTGTCGCTCCCAAGGTGGCCCCATCTCTCCCTCCCTCCCTGCCTGTGTTCATCTCTCTGGTTGTTGGGACCTCCCTGGTGTGTGGCTATGCCTGCACTCCCACCGGCTCACCTTTTCTTGAACTGATAGAGAGTGTGACCCAGCCAAACAGTGCCCAGCATGAGCATGAGGCTCAGGATAGCTGTTTCTCGCCCTGGAGGCACACTCTCATTGTTTATGTGGTTGGATGAGTTGATCAGGAAGCTGGCATTGAGGCCCAAGTCTGTTGGGGAGTCGCGTGGATCCCCACGGTCACTCATCTGTACACCGAAATAGTACTTCTGGAAGACTGCAGAAGGACAGGCACACAGATGGACATGGACCTGACGTCGGGCCTTCCAGGAGACCAGTCAATCTCTCACTGACTGTATAAACCACTCCTGTCAGAGCCAGGAGGTAACCTCTAGGCCAGGGAACAGCCCCAGATAAAGAAGTGATCAGTGTCACAGTCGGTCAGTCACAGAATCAGTCATCCAGCTACACGGGTCACCTGTCCAGCCTCTCTCTTTGAAGGCATCCATTCCTAGGAAGCTCACGTGCTCCCAAGCTGCCATGTTCCCTTTCTGGACAATTCTAATTGTTGGGAAATTCTTACATCTGAGCTAAAACTTGTCTCCTTTGGCCTGCCCTCCAAGGTCTTCACTCTAAACCCAGGGAGAACAAATCTTCCCCTTTCCACGACAGCCACATGCTAGGAAAAAGTCCCAACCAGACTCCAGCTCTTCTGAAAGCTGGCCCAGGGATCTAGCTACTGTACTACCTTGTTTCCTAGGATGTTTTCCTGTGTTGACCAGGAAAGAGCAAAGAGCTTTCCCCCAGTGTCTCTCAGCTTCTTCCTCTCTCCCCCTCTTCTCTGCTCCAGCCTTTTTCATTTCCATTTAGTAACCTTGGTTACACCTTTGGTGGTGATGATTTGTGTGTAAGGGGGAGTAGAAGGGTGTATGTGTATGTGTGTGTGTGCGTGTGTGTGTGCATGCTCACATACATGTGAAGGAGAAGGCTTGGATGGGTTAGGCAAGCTCAGCTAACACACCAGATCACCAGATGCTTGGGGAGTTGTTTCCTGCAGAAGACAAAGGTCAGGACAGAACAACAGGAAACTCCAGAGGTACCATCACATATGCACATGGTGGGAGGAAGAACTGATGTGTAGGACCCTGGGGGATCTAAGACCCTGGCTCCGCTTCCCTTCTGGACCCTTAGTGGAAAGGGAGTGGTTGGAGCATTAGTCAGGAAAGACACCACCTGGACATTCAGGGGTGTCAAATTCCCCACAAAGTCTTTTCCATCAGGTCTTATTTCCACTCCCAAATGAACTCGAAAAACCTGTCTTGTTTCTCTCCCTCCCTAATTCCACTACGTTAGCCCATCTACAGCAAAAACACCCCTTGTCCAAAAAGGATGAGTGGCTTCCTTGGGACACAGAGGGTCAGAGGTGAGAGAAGAGGCTGCACAGCCAGGGGAAGGGAAGGGGGCATTCTGAGCCAACGGAAGGACCTGGAACAATGGCAGGCAGGTTAGGGGCCCATGAGAATTATGGGGGAAGCTAGAATCATAGGATTATCCCTTAAATAGGAATTGACCCAAGCATGGAGTGAAGAACTTGCTGTAATCATTAGAGAACTTGACCTTCCCAAGGCAGGCCATTCTCCCTTTGGACACTTCTACAATTAGGAAGTTTCTTTTCCATACACTGAAGCAAAACCATCTTCCTTTTGGCTCCCTATCAGATCCTAGTGCCGTCCTCTGAGGCCAGGCAGAACAAGTTATTTTTTCTTTCACCTGGCAACCCTCTGAAGACACAGCTAGAAGGTCCCACCCCACCTCCCACCCCCACCCCAGGCTAAAGATCCTCAAGTCCTTCATCTGAGCCTCTTTAGGCATAGTCTCCAATACCCTCACTGACTCTGTGACCAGACCCAAGCCTTCCTAAATTGTGAAACCTCACTGTGTTCTAAATAGGGCCAAGGCCAGTGGGACTAGCCGCTTTTATGTGGTGGATTCTATGACTCTTCCTATAGCATGAGATCTCATTAACTTGTCTATCCATTTTGTCACACTGTTGACTCATACTAAGCTTGTGGTCCACTAAAACCCCAAACCTTCCTTTTATAATCTGGTGCCAAGGCATATATCCCTCATCCCATACTTGTACAATTCATCTTTTAAAATCCAAGCATACATTTTTACATTCTTCCTTAATCCTTCAGTATCATCAAATTAAACTCATCATTCTAGCCTACTGGGGTTATTTTAGATCCTCATTCTGTCATCCAGTGTGTAAACCAGCCTTCTGCTTCATGTGATTGGCAACTTTGCTAAATCTGATATGTCTGTATCATCCAGGTCACTGATAAAAATAAAGAAAAGCAAAGTCGAGAACAACATCTGGGGAGCCCAGCTAGTAGCTGTCCACTAATCGCTCAGTGGGTTCTATCATCCCAGTCTCTCCATCTTATCCACAAAGACATCATCAGGGATTCTGGGGTGTTTTTTCTTAAATCCAGAAAACAGACTTATTGTCTATTACTCTTGACTGATTCTGCTCTAGTAACCCTTTTCCTAACTAGTCTGTTACTAGTGGTTTGTAGTGACCGTATGCTGGCTCTTTTTGACCTTTACCTGCCTGTGTGCTCACACATCATCCTTTTAATAATCCATTACAAAATTTTGCCAATGTGCCCCTCAGGCTGTCTGTCTTCTGTCTCTTATTCTATCTACATGGCCATCAAGTTCAGGCCTGGAGCCTGAAGAACTGATCTCCTTCTTTTTCAAAATAAGGATATTTACCTCTCTCTCAAAGATCAACAACCAAGGTTCAGCAGTCCTATTAACCATTTCTTCCAATATCTCAGATGTGGTTTGCATTGGGGCCTAAAGACTTGAATTCACTGAGGGCAGGAAGGGGCTCTCTTACTGTCCCTTCATGTATATTAAGTTTTGACTCCCTGTTTTTCATTTTGCTCCTATTCTTTCCAGTCTACATAGAAGTAAGACAGATGTTCAATAGTTCTGGCTCCTTTCTCATCCACCTCATTGTTTCCGAGTTCTTCCAGTCCTCAATATAGTTTAAAAACCAGCCCTTTTTTAGGGAGGGCCTTAACCCTCATTACTCCCTCGAATTTTCCCAAGTTTTAGCAGTATCGTTGTTATTGTCACAGGTCCCCAGCCCCCTTTGTACTGCTCCTGGGTTACTTGTTCCTGCTCCCAATGGATACACTTTTCTTTTTAAAATCTGAGTTCATCACAGAGCCATCTGTGGCAGCCGTATCGGTCTCTTTTGATCCCCCGCTTCAGCTTCCCTTAGCTGTATTTGCTTTGTATGTCTTTGCATCTTTAGAATCTCATCTCCCTCTTTAGTTATCTTCCTTTTTCAATACTGAAACACATGAATTCTAGTCAGGGCCTGGCAAATATTTAACAACTGGCTCCCTGAAGAAGAAAAAATATATCACTACATACTCTTAAGTTTAATTTACATTATTAAACATCTTCTCCATCACTTTCTTAAGTCTAGCGATAATCAACTAAACAATAAACCAAGCCCTGAACTGTACCATTTGCTGTTTTCCAAGGTATAAATGCTCCCCCTGAAAATTTAACAATCCATGGTCAAGAGCCATTTTGAGCTGACTTCAGTACACTCATGATTCTACCTATCTTTTCTCTTAACCTCTTAAAATCTGTTCTTCTGAAGTTCTTCTTAAACCATATTAAGGCATGTGAAGGACACATGCCATACTAGGCTTGGCATTTCCTTTCTTATCTATTATAATCACAGCTCAAATTTATACAGCTGTTTAAGGGTTTTAAATGCTTTTTCTACATGACAGCCCCTCCCACAAAATAGATGGCGAAGGTATTATTAGGCCCATTTTTACTGGGAAGAACACTGCAGAAGTGACTTTACCAGGATCATAGGGAGTGGGGAGTCAAACCTGGGTGTCTTAATTCAAGCCCATGGGTCTCATCACTAAGGAACGTAGCCTCTGGCTTCACTTTCACTTCTCTTTCTACCTCTTCCTCACTGGTCAGAGTCAGGCAAATCTCTCTCACTATGTTTTAAGAAATGAATCTGTGAGCAGGGAAAGACAAGAGCTTATACACTGCTCTATTTTTAGCAGACACAAATGATACAGAAAAAGGAAACCAAGCAGGGTCATCTAAACAGATTAATTTGGCTGCACAGGTAGTTCTCTGATGAGCTCAGATTTTTTAAAAGAAATATATAGCCAGCGGAGGCAGGAACAAGTAACCTAGGATGGAGGCAAAGAGGGATGGGGACCTGGGAATAATATTAGTGCTGCGAAATGTTTTTACTATGTATATATACATGCATATATCCTCTTGACAGTATTCTCTCAATTTCTTTATGAGATCTATTCTTTCAGAATGAGGAGTTATCATTCCATTGCCATTTATTGCATCTTAATGACACCTATTGGCTTGTGTGGACCTTTGCCTTCCGACTTCTGGTTCCCTTCCTTTCTTGCCCATAGCTCATGCATCAGCCCAGAATCCTTTGCTGTGACTTCGTTCTCGCCCCTCCCTGTCTCCATTCACTCTGCCACAGTCAAGGTCCCCACTCTCTCTTCCTTGGAATGCTGCAACATTCTCCACAGCTCCCTCCACACCTTCATTTTGCACACTACCACTTCTCCCTATTGCACAGCCATGACCGAGTAACTCTCCTGTTCAGATACCTGCCATGGTTCCTCCTTGTCCATCGTGTGTACTAGGAGGGATGCAGCATGTACTCAAATGTGAGATTACAGTTATCCCTTCCACATTGCCACTTTCCCCACTGAAGTTTTGATATATTGTGGATCAGCAGAAGAAATTAAATAGGAATTTTGAAGAACAGCAGATGACACAGCCTATGACCAAATAGTTAATCCAGATTTTTAGTAAGGTACTGTAAATACCCCACAAAAGAAAAAGAAGGTCAGATTTCTCTGGGATGAAGGGAGGGCCAAACTTTTATGCAGATTTTCCAGTTCACAGCGGTGCCACCATGCCCCTATCCCCGCTGCATCAGATGTGGAAGGGCTAACTATACAAACTCTTTGAGAGAGAATATTTCAGTTTCCAATACCTTGAACATTTTCAGATACTTAAGGATCTGTGTTTCCATTGGTTTAGGTGCAAACAAACTCCGGCATACGCCCTCATCCTTTGGGATTATTCTAATTCCTCTAAAGATTCCCCTATCCTGCCCTCAGGGCTGAGTGGGTATAGATGTACCCCAGGCTACCCTTCTTGAGGCCCTGAATCTTACCTTGGGACTGGCCGACCTTTTTTGGTCATCTCAAACTTATGTCACTTATGCCCCTTCTTTCATATCAGGGACCACTGCTGGTTCATTTGTGGTCAGAATGGCAATCACAGTGCAGCGTCATTCAATGCCACCACAAGCATGTTGACTTGTGGGTCACTGAACAAAGATTGCTTGTCCAGAGGAACAACACTTACATTCCTGTTGATGGGGTTCAAGAACTGAGTGATTCCCCACATCCTCTGCCTCTTTTGCCATGCTTTAGACACAGCACAGGACTAAGAGATATTTTCTATAGCTGTCCACTTCATGGCCAAATAAATTCATCGACAATTCCTGGGGCTAAGCTCCTTAGAACCGAAGTTACAGTCACTGAGGCCTGAGGACAGTCCATCACCTCGTAGGTAGCTCTGGGCTGTCTCAGACTCTTATGATCAGACTCGTGTGATCCTGGGCAAGTCACTTAACCCCCTCAGTTTCTTCAACCTTAAAATGGGGTTAATAACAGTGCCTACCTCCCAAGGTTGTCATGAGGATCAAAGAGACAAAAACCTGTAAAGCAGCACAGTATCTAACACGTGGTAGATGCTTCATGAATGCTTGTTCCCTCCCTTCTTTCTTTCTCAATAAACTCTAGGATCTTTCTGTCACCTCTAGGATACAATATAAAGTCCTCTGTCTGGCACCTGTAACCTAGCCCCAAGTCACCTTTCCAGCCTTCTTCTCTATCACTCCCCTTCCTTCCTGCATTCAGTGACCTCCTTACCCTTCTGCCTCCCATCACCTGTCCTCTCCCATCTCTCCCCTGACTGTGTCCCATGCTTAGAAGGTCCTGCCTCCCAGAATCCCTGCTTTCCCTCCCTACGCCTCTCCGGTCCCAGCTTGTTCCTGAAGCAGTACCTTCCTTTCTCCTGCCAGGTAGTACCCTCCTCTCTCCCTAGATCACCTGTCCTTATTTTTTCATATGCTTATTTAAGGACATACTAGAAGGACAGACTGAAAGCACTGGCTCCTTGAAAGCAGGGATGGTTTCATTTTGGTTTTGTGTTTTGTGTCTTTGCCCAGTGTCTGGCATACAGTAGGCACATAATAAATACTTGCTGACTGTTACCAGCTGGGCAGCACCTGCCAGAGCTTGCTCTCTCCTGGCATAAACTTCGAGAGTCCACTTTGTGCTAAGACATTCAAGGAGATCTTTGGAGGAGTGGGAAGCTTTTACAAAACACAGTAGACATTTAGTAACTATTTGGTGGAATGGAACTGAAGTCTTCCCAGATCTAGTTTTGGACTCTCTTTCCAGGCCTATCTCTCATTGTTCCATGCAAACAGGAACATTTTGCTGTCCTGCATCCAGGTTGGGCACATTCCTGCCTGCCAACCTTCACTCAGCCTGGTCTCATTAACCCAAATGCCTTCCCTGGTGCCGTCTGTGTCTAGCTGAATCGTGTTCCTCCTTCCAGACCCGCTTAAATTCCCAGTTTCTCTGTGAAACCTTTCCTGAGCGCACCAGTCTACACTTCTCTCTCGTTCCTATGAATGGAAGGCATTAGACGTGAATGCTGTGCTTGTCCCTGACTGTTCTCTCTCTGAGGATCTCGTCCTGTTCAGACTCTGTGTGTTCCTAGGGGAGGGCCTGGGTCTGCTGCTTTTCCATCTCCCTGATGAGATGCCAAAAGTGGTAGGGGTTGGGGCAAAGAAAAGCGAGGAGGGGAGACCAAAGGGGAAGAGCCACATGAGGACTTACTTTTGACCATGCCCTTGACGGCATCCAGCACAAACGTGATGGAGATGAAGAGTGCAATGATTTCTTCTGTTGATCTAGGAGCAAGAACATCCATCCTGAGCACCAGACTGCTTTTCCCATGATCTTCATGCCACCAACAAACCTCTCTCTGCCAGGAGTCCTAGGACTGACCCAAATCATATAAACTGCCCCTGACACGGGGCTGGATGGTTGGCAAAATGCCTCACATGCCTTGTCTTCTTAGATGCACAGAATCTAGGCTTTATGATCCACATTTGACAGATGAGGAAACTGAGGCATGGTGATGTTAAGTTGTTCACATAGCCAAAAGTGCTGGAGAAAGGAGCCAAACCCAGGCTTTCCTGCTTTCTCTCTGCTACTCTAAGGAGCAGCTCTCTGCCCTGGTCCTGCCCCATCTCTGTCTTCACTGGGGCATGTGTGCGTGTCTGGGTCTCATTTGGAACAGGAGGCAGAACCTTCCTGCCCACATGGGTAGCTGAGTTTAGATGAGGTCACGGACCCAAACCATCACTGCTCAGCACGGTCAGCACAATCAGTCCATGGCTTAGCCTGGGTCCCCTCATATTGGACCCCATTGAGACTCTTTAGAAGTACTTGAGCCGGAGAAGATACTGATCCCTGGGTTCTCCTCCCCCCGTGATCCTGAACACCCTCTCGGTCTCCCACAATCAGGAGGCCTGGAATGCAAGCCTGATCTAACACTGCCAGCAGTGTGGAAGCTTGCAGCGGCTTGGGTGGGGACAGCAGAAGATGGGGAAGCAGTCAGGGCACAGGGATCACACTACCTCTTGAAAACCTTCATGAGAAGACTCAAATTGAAGATGGCATAGACAGCCAGGAAGAAACTGTTCCACAGTCCGGTCCAGGCATAGAAGGCATGAAAGTCCAGGTGATAGTCGTCACAAATTCCACGGATCACTGAAAAAGGAATGACCAAAAGGGCCAATGACAAAGAAGAGATGGGATGCTAAAGGGTCAGGCCCACCAGAGATGGAGAAAAGGACCATCAACTAAGTGTGAACTCCTGGCCTAGAGAAGAGTTTTCCCCCAACTCCCTGCCCAACCTAGGTATAAGGTCTTCTAGAAAGGAAGAAGAGGTTGGCTCTGGGGGAAGGGATAGAAGGACCACCATTCAGGGTCTCCTGTAGGTGATCTAGGGCCAAAGGGCCTCCTTTCCAATCCACTGGACCCCAGAAGAGACCATGATCTAGCCTACAAGGCAGTTGGGGGGGAATCACTGACCATGTATGTAGAGAGCCAATGGTGCAGTGGTGAGCAGCACCACCAAGGGCTGTCCTGCAAACAGCGCATACAGTAGGCCACCAATGCTCTGGCCAGCAATTGTTTTCTTCACATCTGGAAGCACAGAAACCAAGCAAACATCAGACTGACAGAGAATTTCTGAGAAGGTAGGGAAGATGGGTGAGCTGGGGCCTCAGGTTATCTCACAGAGATTCTTTCGGGCTTTGGTTAGGGATTATTTCTAAGACTCTAAAACTGGATACTTTATAGGCAAAAACTGGATATTCTCTGGCAAAGCCCCTGAGCCCAGATACTCCACAGAAAGAAGTTTGTGGAGTCCCTCCACCTGAACCCCAACTCACCAATGACTCCCTTCGTGTTCTCATCATTGAGGGAACCAAAGGCAATGGTTGGCAGGAGGCAGGCAAAGTAGAGAAAGATAGTGGTGGTGAGGTACTTCCCCAAAGACTTGTTGCTTCCAATCACACCTGGGGTGGGTGGGGGAAAGTGGGTGAAGAAGAGGAAGAGAGGTCAAAGGTCAAATTAATCCCACCCTGGAAAGATTGTTGCTAAACGGGGACCATGCGACCTCTTACCTTGGGTGCACAAACGTTGCACCCAAGGTAAGAGCAACAATAAAGAAGAACTAAGACAAGGATGACCTCGGACATTTATACAGAGATTTATGGGTCACCAAGTGATTTCTATCATACTGCCTCATTTTCTCCTTACAACTGCCCCAGGAGGTAGCTGGCACCTTATTTTACATGAGAACTAAATGAGGCTTACAGAGCTTCAGTGATTTTGCCCACAGTCACATCATTAGGATCAGAGGCAGGATTTTAACCCTATCCAGTCTCCCCTATAGGCATGGATGAGTCTTCAGGAGCAAATTTTATCTCCTGATCAGGGCCTCCTTGCGATAGGCAGCAAGGTCAGAAGAGTCCTACCCCTACCCCACGCACATACTTACCATCCGTGAAGTCCAGAGCATACACAGGAAAACGCCTGGCAAGGTCATCCATGATTCCTTTCCCCAACTGTAGGAAGCTTTGACACTGGAAGGAAATTGAAGGTGGGACCAATTGTTCCAGAGGGTGTCAAGGGCCAAGGGCCCCTTTTCAGACCAGGCCCCTCCCTACTCACCTGCAGGACTTGCGTCCCGTGTGGCCGAGGCCGTGCTAGGTTGTAGATTTCCCCTTCTGAGATCACCGAGGGTCGTGGCTTGATAACTGTGAGCAGGTGTCTCTGCTGCACCAGGGCCTCTTTGAACTCCTCGGTGGTGCGCGTCTCCAACAGCCGAAGGCGAAAGGTGATGTCCGAGAACATGGTTGCAAACGTCCGCGCCACTTCGGTAGCCGTCTTCGTGCTTTTCTGGGGTGCCAGGACAGGTCATTAGGGGGACTGGCACCCAGCCCTTCCCCAATGGCAGAGAGAGCCCTGTTAAGGTCACTCACCGACTTGGGGGGCGCCATCACCAGGATCACAAACCGCACTTCACATGAATTCTCGCCCCAGTTCTGGGGTCGCTCCAAGCGGCTGATGCACACGTGGCGCCGCTGCAGTGACTTGATGTTACAGCTGGGATGGGGGAAAGATACAGGACCTATTATTACACTCTGGGCAAAGCTGGCTAGGCTGCCTCTGGGAATGCAAGGCCTGGAGAGGAGATTGTGTGACCTAGGGAACATTCATGGTACTCACATGATGCAAAGCCAGGACTGCTGGTACTGAATCCCAGTAACAGTGGCTGTGACTCCTTGGATTATATCAGAGAGGAGGTGAACTGAGGAGAGCAAGGTGGTGGGGAGGGGAGGAGTGAGAAGAGAAACAGTCCCTTCACTCCAAGCCTCTAAACTCATCCCTATCTGGGGGTCACAGTTATGTCCCCCCACTCCCATTCCTCTATGTCTCTCCCAGACTGGAAAAGAGAAGGGTGGGTGCAGGCAGGAGGTGGGAAGCCCTGAAACCTCAGGAGGCGGGGAGCTAGGGTGGGGGTGGGGGTCTATGGCAGTCACCAGTTCCCTCTCGAGGAGTCCCCGAATCAGTGAAGAGGGTTGCCATGATCCGATCGAAGTTGAAGCCTGGTTCAGCATTGTTTGGATCCTGGCAAAAATGCCGAAGCATCTCACATAGCACATCATCCAGCGATGTTGCCGTCTCATCCAAGATGATGCTGGCTCGGGCCAGGAAGCTGTCCAGGTCACGGTGCGCTCGGATTTCCTCCTCAAAGTTCTTTAACTTCAGGTACTGGGGATCCATTAAATCCAGCAAACCAGGGAACACATGAGAAGAGAGAAAAATGGGGAACATGTAGATAGCCACACAGGTCCGGGGAGGTAGGCCCACACACACAGGCACTGGTATAGATTTACCTGTGGATACACACAAAGATGACAATAGAAATTCCAGCTTTTCCTCCCTTTGCCTAAATCCAGTTGGAAACGCTCCTCCTCTAATCTGATGATAGTTCTGCTTAACCATACCTATAATGCTGTGCTCCAAACCCCCAAATTCAAAAGCTCTGTTTCTCCTTGTTTTCCCTCAGCATCCTAACACCCACTCACCTAAAACAAACCAGGGCCTGAGAAATGTAAGTGGGGTTGGGGGTAGGAAGTAGGGACCCCTGGGCCAGGCTTAGAGGAGGGAAGCTGCTGAGGACCAGACCACCCTAATCTTTCCCATTCCTGACACCCTTAACCCTGAGGCCAGCCCTGGAACAACTCACCTTTCTGGAGGTGTGCAGGAGCACGCATCCTGATCTGTCATCCTCTGTTGGAGAGAATAAGAAAGGGTGGCCCGGGTGCCCAGCATGGGGGCTTACCAAGACCATGGGACGATGCTCACCCTTCAGACTGGGAGCTTCTCAAGGCTGGGATCGTGTTCCCTCCTACCTCCCCAGAGCCCCCCTGCCCATACCGCTCAAGTTAGCTTGCATATCGAGGTTGAAGTTGACAAAAAACCGGATGCTGTCTCCAGACACGACGGAAGAATTCACAGTGTCAAACAGTTCTTCCTCCGTCCCCTCAACGCCATCGTCTGTGTCACACTTGAAGTAGCCTGGACGGATGGAAGTGGTCACAGAGACACACACTAAACTCTGTTGTGGGTGCTAAAGTACAGACATGGTGAGTGCACAGGCCCAGAGACAGGTAAAGTAGACTCAGACACACCAGCTGATGGAGACAGACACAAGGACATAGCTTAGGTAGGAGTTACCAATGGGAAGTGGCAGAGCACTGAGTCTAGGTGGCTGGAGGATGACGATTCCTAGAGCATTTACAGCTATTCTGTGTGTGTGCGCATGTGTGCACATGTGTGTATGTGTGTACATGTGTGTGCATGTGCATGTATGTGTATGGTGGGGTATGTTAAGGGAAAAGAATTCATTCTTAACACTGTCCCCCCAAAGAGCAAATATTCCAATTACTGAGGGAGATAGGGACTCAGATTCTGAGACAATGCTAGAGACAGAGGGATTCGGAGATGGAGAGATGAAAGGGATGGGCTGGGGCTGGTGGGTTGAGGAGGGGTGCGGCGGTAAGGAGGCAAAGAAACGCACTACAATGCTTCAGGAAGGACATTGAATTTAAATTGAAGAGATGGCCAGTGAAACCATAGGATATCCTGACTCTAATCTCCTCCTAGGCAAACAGGGGTGTGGGATAGGGAGGGGGAGAGGAAGGCGGTAGTGTCCTCTTCCGTGAAAGTGAGGGGCTCAGATCAGATGGTATCTAAGGGTACTTTCAATTGTCAGATTAGGCAGAGAAGACCTGTCCTGACCTATGACATGGTTGGAGGGGACAGGAGGGCCAATGGATGAGATAATCCATTAAAGACTTCCCCCAACAGCCCTCCTGTCCTTGCTATCATGGACCTATCATGGACCCTTCCACCCGCGGTTGGGCAAAGGATCCTGGGGTGCCTCCTTGGCCTCCTTCCATCTGGCACATCTGGAGGGAGAGGGACAGGGCTCTTATTTCCCTCTTCATCCTCACCTCCTAAATGATGCCTCCTCCTCCTCCTCGGGTCCTCTTTTTCTTTATCCTCTGTGACAGAGGAGGAGGACGCCAACATGGACGATGAAAAGTGAACCCGGGGCCATGCCTCCGGGGGAGAGACTGGCGGGCTCTGGTTGTTCCCTGAGGGACATGGATTAGTCTTCCTAATGCGAGGCTCAGATCACCACAGCCCAAGTCTACACTCTCCATACATTCACTTTGTCTCACCAATCTCTGGTTCATTCTCCCTAACCAGGATCTGAGGTTCTCTAACTGCTCTCAGCCTTAGCCTCCAGCCTCTCTCCCATACTTCCCCACATACACCTTTCATTCCAACCCCGTGACTGGATCCCGCATTGAATATATCAGGTTCATTCCAGTTTCCAAGCCTTTGCTCCTACTGCCCTTCCCTGGCACCATACCCTCCTCACTTTTCTCTGCCTATTGTACCCATTCTTCAGGGCAGGTGCAAGGTCCCCTTCCTCCAGGAAACATTTCCTAATCTTTCCAGAACTTAATGATCTCTTCTGTCTTTGACTAGGTGTCTCCAATGCCCCAGGGCCTCCCTGATCCTCTAGTGGTGGACACTGGCATCATTCATTTTAGCACTAGACTGCACCATAACTGCCCTGTTCTACTGTCTTCCCCCTATTTCTGAGTCTGTCCCCTGTCTCAATGGTAGGCTCATCTCCTGTCTCCTTCTAGACTCCACCCTCTTTCCCTCTCTCTCTGTCTCTGCCTCAGCACAGCAGGAACCACAGGATGGTTTGGGGTGACTTGGAATTGCCCTGAAATGACAGAGAAACAATAATAAACCTATTTCTCTGTCCTGTACTGGCCCTCTCCCATTCACTCATTGATGGGGGGGAGAGGAAGGGAGTCACTCACACTGACTCATTTTTCACTCATACAACTAGATTTCCTCTCCACACCCCACTACCAGAGCCACCCCACCTCCCAAGGCTCAGGTCCAACAAGGAACTCTGGGACCCATCCTAGAGATAGGGGTCTATTTGGAGTCCATGAAACTATCTCCTCACTAGGGCACTCTGTCTAGTTATCCACTGTCCTCAATAACATAAACTCAAATTCCAAACTAGAAAGTTCCCTACATCTAAGCCCCAAGAGAAGGATCTCTTGCTGTATGAGTCCAAGTCACTCCTCTGCTTCCTCAGCTCCTTTTCCTCCCCTTTACTTCTTTACCTTTCCAACCACACCTTCTCTCTTTTCCTCCCCTCTGCCTCCATCATCTCCTCATTTTTTTGTCCTTCTTACCTCACTCCTTCCCCAGAGGCCTCTCCTCTTGCTCTCAGTCATCTCTTAGAAAATCCCCAATTTTCTCTGTCCCATGTCTCCAGGACCCAGAGAAGAGGCCAAGTCCTCATTCTTAGCATTTTTCTCAGGCTACTATTCTTTTTTTTTCTTAGACTGACCTCTCCCCATCCCTCCATCCCTGATTACTGGCCTTCAGGATATTCTCACAATCCCAGAATTAGAAGAGATCTCTGAAGTAATCTCATTTAATCATAACTTCTGCCTTCTCCCATGAGTCTATCCTGATTCAGTTTCCTAGACATTCCCCCTAGCCTCATCTCCATCATTGATAACACCAAGAACCCCAACATACCATCAACATGAATTCTCTTATAGCCTTTGTTGGCTCTAAGCCTTCATTTTTACCCCATACCAGTCATATGTTGGCATGATCATATCCCTGGATGATACTAGGACATGGCCCTGCTTAGTGACTAGTCAATGGAAATTCTCCAAGACTGACAAAATGACTCACTGCCTGACTGAAGGTCCGATGTACTGCTTGGTAAATTGCTTGGCTGACTGATGGACCTCCTGACTGATGGACTGGCTGGTGAGCCCTCAGGCTGATAGACCAAGTCATTGGTAGAGGACCTCATTGATGAACTGTATGACAAATGAACTGGTTCACTGACAGATCTTCTGATTGACAGATTAGCAGATTGACAGAGCAATTCACAGGTAGACTGCCTAATGGGTGAATTGACTGATGAAAGGAATGATTGACTTACAGACCACTTGACAGGTAGACCACCCAACCGATGAACTGCCTGGAAGACTGTCTGTTTCCCTCTCCAAGGGCATGAAGTCCCCTTAAGAAGAATTGAGAATTGGTGGGTTCTGCTCTGTGTCCCATGATAGGAGGGAACTAGTGACACTGGCAGAGTGGGAGTGAGTCTGAATAACTGTAGCTACCCTGAGGTTTCTGTTCTTGGTCAGGTAAGTCATGGAGGTCCAAGTCTGTAAGCTCTAAGGGATAACTGGGTGAAGGTAGACTAGATTTCCCTGAAGGCACTAGGCCCAGCTCTAGGTGAGTTGCTAGGTGGCATAGTAATATAGAATGCTAAGCCTGGAGTCAGGAAGACTTGAGTTCAAATCCAGCCTCAGAAACTTCCTAGTTATATGACCCTGGGCAAGTTATTTAACCTTTGTCTTTTTCTTCCACTGTAAAATGGAGACAATATAGCACCTATCTTACAGGGTTGTCGTGAGGATCAATAATTGCTAAAGCACTTAGCACAATGTGTGACATATAGTAGGTGCTACAGAAATGCTTACTCCTTGTCCTTCTACAAGTACCTAAGGAGAGGGAGAAGACCTACATACCCAAGACAGATGGAGAGTTCCAACCTTGGGGAATGGCTAGGGCCCTCTGAGTTAGGAGAAAGGAATCAGAGGAGGGTGGAAGCAGGGGACCAAGAATCTGGCCAAGATGCCCATCTCCTCAGGGCTGGTGAGTGCCCTTTCTGAGGACAGTCAGGCCGAACCTCCTTCGCTGCTCAATCAATATGCCCTCTCCCACTGGGCCCAGCCTCTGTGGCAGGAGCAGGAACTAGAGATGCCATAATACCAGCTATTACCTATAGAGCAAAGATAGTAACGAGATACTGGGAAGAACACACTCCATCTTCTCTGGCCCAACCCACAGCCTAGGACAAGGACCGGCAAAACCCAGGGTCTCACACAAGAAAAGGAATCGCCTTCTTCCCTGGGGATATACAGCACCAGAGACAAAGCAGGGCCGGCAGAGAGAGACAGGGAGAGAGAGAGACAGACAGACAGACAGAGAGACAGAAAGAGAGAGACAGAAGGACAAAGAAAGACAAGGAAACAGACAGGTAAAGGCAGAAACCAAAAGGCCAAAGAGGAGAAGGGAGATAGACAGGTGTGCAAGGTAAGAGATGGAGATGGAGACAGACAAACAGAGAAGTTGAGACTCAGCCTGTCAGGTGGACAGGAAGGACCCAGATAAACTGGCAGAGGGGCTCAGACAGACAGACAAAGCAGACCGACAGGCTTTATGGTCTTACCAGTTTCTTCAAAGAAGTATCCATTCCGAGCCATAGCCGCAGGTGGGGTCTCTACAAAGAAAAGAGAAAGAGATCAGCAGGAAACCTTATCCTAGCTGATCCCAGGTGCCCGTGCCAGGCAGGGTTTCCAAGTGACTCTTTTCTTAACCCTGTTTCCCGTCCTCTGGGACCTTAGAAATACCCCAGCCAGGGAGAGCACATACCCCATCTTTGTGTGAGATCAGGATTAATGGACATTTCCTGCTTTTCCCAAAGAGAATGGGGCGCCCTAGTTAAAAGGCACCCCAGCCCAGTTCTCTCGGGGTTCAAACCAAGACCTTACTCCAGTCCCAGGACAGTATAACTGTGACAACACTAGGTGCCAACCACAAGTCCTGGAAGATTAAGAGCCATAGAATTCAAGGCCAAAGAGACCAGGATAGGTATGACCAAGGGCTGTCCCCAGGGTACAGTGGCAAAGAGGAAGGCCTTTCTTGGTCAGTATCTTTCTCCTGATGGGGGCGTGTCTCTCCTTAGCTTTTGGATAAGTCTTCTCCCTCCACCCCTCCTTTCCTCCCTCTCCCTGCCCCCAACTCCACCCCTTTAAGATTAAGTAGCTTCCCTCTGTGAGGGGCAGAGATGCAGAAGGAAAATTTCTTCTCCTTCCCTTTGTCCCAGGGTTGGAGTGGAAGTGGGGTGGCAAACATATTAAATTCTTTGGGTTTCTGCTCTCTCCGGGAGTGGAGTACGGGAGGTCACATTCTCTGGATGTCTCTCTCCCAGGGTTAATAACAATTCTCAGAACAGGAAAGGGGGTGAGCTCCTGAGTAAGTGGAGGCCCTGGGGTGGGGGTGGGGCAGGGTGCTGCAGCCCCCACTTCCACCCTTCCTACTAGCAGAATTCAGTGCATCTTATGGGAGGAGGCGATCGTTGCAACGTTAGATAGCAATAATCAATGACTTGCACCTCTGCTCACATTGAGGATATACACACAGACACATACACGCACAGACACACACTGCATCACTCCAAAAATCAGTCCTTTCCACACTGACAGAGCTGTTCATTTACAGAGCCAGGCACATACTCTCTCTCAAGAAAGGGCTTGTGTCTGTGTATTCTCCAAGGGGTTTTTGAGGTCTGGAAGGATTGTCTCGACCGATTTGTATTTCTGGGATTTTCATTTTCCTTTTTGTTCTCATCATTTAGGGGAAGGCAGATATTACTTGGCAAATCAGTGAGGAGTAAAAATTGGATTTCAAATGCTTCTTTCCCACCTGGAAGAATCCAAAACCTATTACAGTGAGCTGGGTGCCTGGGAAACCCTGAGAAAAATTCAAGCAGCCACACTGAAGAGAAAAGGAGTATCTAACTGATCCATTGTTTCCCATCAAGAAGTGTGCAGGGAAAAGGGGGTTCGAATGTTCTTTGAGGAGGGAGAGGGGAACACAAGGGCTATGTACACTTAACTGATAGATTTGAAAATACGGCTTACCATAGGAAGACAGGAAGGGGAGGGGGAGAGAAGGCAGGGCAGATATACAACTAATAGAGTGGGGAGCAAGTGAAAGAAAGGGGATGAGTGGCTTCTTGCAGACAAGATGTAATATACTTGAGTTTTCTCAATATCATTGGGCGATTGAGAACTGGGCACTGAACATGTGACAGGGCAGGATCATTGGACCCTGAGAAACCTGGGTAGACAGAGAGGGAAGGGGAAACAGTGTCCTTTCCCTAATCAATCACTCATTGTGGGGCCAAAAGTGGAAGCAAACAAAACAGAGGTAACAGAAGGAAACTAAGGCAAGTCGCAGCTCAGAATTAGTTCCAATATTAATCCCTGGCACAAATTTAGAGACATTCTTATCCTCCATATCTCTATGCCCCAAAGCTGGTGTTAGTTTGCATGTATCTCTGCCAAACATACATTCACAGAACCAACTGTTCCCCTCAGTCCCCCAAACTTTGCCCCAACTGCTGCCAGTTCTAGCCTCAATCTCAGTTCCTATTCTAGTCCTAGACCCTAACCCTGCCTTCAGTACCATATGGTCATAGGATGTAGAGCAGGAAAAAACCTTAGAAATGATCTTGTTCCACCCATTTTATAGACAAGGAAACTGAATCCCAGAGAGGTTACACAATTTGCTCAGATAGTAAGTCATAGAGAATGGATTGCAATCCAGTTCCTCTCTTTGTTCCACTATGCCACCCTGTATCCTGTTTTCCTTCACCCCAATTCCCCAGATCTCTGACTCCCAGTCTGCCACCTGTTTACACACCACACCTGCTCCCTTGGCCCGTTCTCCAGATCTCTTCTACACTTATACATCTGCTCCCTTTGCCATTCATCTCCAAACCTCTGCTCCTAAGGTAGCACATTGCCTTGGTCCCATCATTTAGTGTCTTGTCTCTCCCAGCTCACCATTCCCAGGATCAATGGGATTCTCTGATGATTGCTCACTGGAGTGAGCACCTCTTCCTCTCTGCACTGCCTGCCTCCGGGACTTTCGTATTTATGATTGGAAGCTGGTGGTGTGGAGGATTTCTGTGCTGCCTCCCCCTAAACTGCCACCCAGCCCTAGGGGCGGGTCTATGTGTGTGCATCTCTAAGTCTATGCGTGGGTGGCATGGGCTGGGTGAGCCTGCAGTAAGCTACACAGTGATGCCTCTCTCTCTCCTCTCTCTCTCTCTCTGTGTGTGTGTGTGTGTGTGTGTGTGTGTGTGTGTGTGTGTGTGGTCCAGTCTGTCTGTGAGTGGACATGTCTCTGGTGTGTATGGCAGATACAGACTGTGTGTCTGAGTATTTGTGATGAAGGCGGGCTATGATAAGATTGTGTGTGTGTGTGTGTGTGTGTGTGTGTGTGTGTGTGAGAGAGAGAGAGAGAGAGAGGGAGAGACAGAGAGACAGAGACAGAGATTCAGGTGCCATTTGGAGCTGGCCTCTTTGTGCTGAGGAAGCCTCGGGGAAGGGCAGGAAGCACTGGGCACTGAAATGAGTGACCAGGACTGAGATGTTTTGGGATCCTGGGGTACCCTTCAGCTGAGCCTGGAAACCATGACTTCTCTCAGGGGTGAGGATGGGGCAGGAAGGCAAACATGTGCTAACATGCCACAGAGTGGACAGACTCAGGCCAGCTGGCCTGTCACTGCCCAGCTCTCTGTGGCCACCTGCTGCCCATGCTTCCTGGTGAGGGCTCAAGAGCCAATGTAGTAGACTGGGAACGGGAAAGGTATCGATTTAGAGTCAAAGGAACTGACTGCGAATCCACTTCCTAGCTATGGGACCAAAGACAAGTGACAACTTCTTTAAAGCCCATTTACCGATCTGTAAAAAGGTGATGGGGATTAGGTGATCTCTCAGGCTCTCCATTTGGGGTTCCCGATCCTTGCATCCCTCATTCACTGGGGGTAGTGACACAAATACACACTGTCCTCAGGGAAGCCAGTCCCCCCTCCCCCAGGCAGCAGGAGCCCACTGGGATCCTGGGCTCCCAGCTAACGAACGAGAAAGGTGCCTTGGGGGAGAGGATCAAGCCATCCCATTCTGAGTTGGGGTGGAGGACCTGAGAGCCTCTGAGGAACAGGGAGTGTGCATAAATCTCTAAGGGAGGGTGAAGTGGGGTGTGCATGAATAGGTTTCGAAGTGGGAGTGTATTGTTTGTTCGCCACCCCTCCAGATTCTCAACCCCCCTCCAAGAAGCCCTCGCAGGCTGACAGCCTCCAGGCAGTGTCCTCCCTCTCCCCAGCAGCACCCCCCCGCCCCTTAGCATTAGGGCGCCTTCCGACGACCCCTAAGGGATCTCTATTTCCGTGTCTACCACATTTCTGGACTCAGTGTGTATGGCGGCCTGAAGTGCCCGGACTGCCCGAAGGCGGCAGAACCAAGACAACAGAACGGGGGTGAGAAGCAGCTGATTCTCGCTTCCTCAACCGCCCCCCAGGATCACAGCAAGTGGGGCCACTAGGGGCCCGGCCTCTGATTGGCTGAAGTCGGCCGCTCCTCGCTCGCCGCTTGGGCGCCGAGAGGAGCAGCATTCGGCCCCAGGCCCTAGCGGCCACCTGGACCCCCGGAGCCCGCCCCTCGCCGTCCGCTTCCACCCCTGCGCCGCACCGACGGCTGCCAACGGGCACTCACGGCTCCCCGGGCTCGACCGGCGGCCCCTGCCTGGGATGCTTCGCCCCGAGACTCCGAGCCCAAGCCCTCTCCAGTCTCCCCCAGACAAGCCCCTAGTGCTCACCGCATGGCCGGAGGTGGAACACCCCCCGGGCTGTCATGGGTCCCTGCTTGCTGGGTCAGCCCATCGCTGGGCGGTCTGGGGCCGGGGCAGCGGCGTGAGATTCGGCGGCTCTCCTCCGGCACCCCGCGATCCCACGGGTCTGACCCGAGCTCCCGAGCTCCCGGCCGGCGGAGAGCGGGGAGGCGGAGGCGGGAGAGCGACCAGCCCCGCGACACACCCCCGGCCCGCCCGGCCCGCCCGGGCAAGGCGGGGTGCCGGCGGTGCGCACGAATGTGTGAGCGGGGTGCGTGTGCGGGCGCGCGGGAGTGTAGCTGGATCTGGGGGGTGGCGGCCATCGCCACGCTTCCGCGTGTGCTGTGTGCGGAGGGGGCCCACTGTGTGTGTCAAGTGCAGCCGCACTGGTGTGTGTGCGTGTGTGTGTGTGTGTGTGTGTGTGTGTGTGTGTGTGTTGGGGGCCGGGGAATGGTGACCACATTGCAGTGTGTGGTATATGTTAGGGGCGTATGTGGCCACACTGCAGTGTATGTGTTAGAGATGTGTGACTACACTGCTGTGTGTGTGTTGGAGGGAATGTTGCAGCCACAGTGCTGTGTGTTGGGGGAACTATTGTGACCACACCACTCTGTATGGGTGCATGTGGGGGTGTATATGGCCACACTGCTGTGTGTGTGTGTGTGTGTGTGTGTGTGTGTGTGTGTGTGTGTGTGTGTGTGAGACACTGCTCTGAATATACTGGGGGGACAGAGAAGGAACAGGTATCAACCACACACACTCTGATGCTTTTGTGTAGGGGAAGGCAATGACAATGGCGTTAGGAAGAGACAGATTCGCTTTACTCGGAGTGTTATATGGGGAAGAATTAGGATTCCAACCGGCATCTTTAATCTCAGTAGCTAACAAAGATGTGGGGAAGGATCTGGCCTCCCGGGGAGATGGGGTGGAGCTCAGGAGCCTACTTGGTAATTTTTCACTCCTCCTCCGAAAGCGGAGAAGCTCCACCCTGGCTTTCCCCAGGAATCTCAGGTTTCCTGAAGGCCCTTCCCTATCTTCCCATTAGGTGTCCTCCCCTGCTGAGCTTGGGTCAGAACTGCACTCCTTCTAGGAGTTCTCAGGGTTGCTTTTGCACGTGCATTGTTTAAGGGTACATTAGGAGCGTTTGGGACACGCTGTACCCTAGCTTTTCAGGTGGAAACCCCAAAGCCCGGGCCCAGACGAGCTCTCAAGTTGGGTCCCTGAGAGGTTGCCCATAACCCACTCAGTGCCTAGGCATGTACATACCCAGGCACTCCCAATTTTTGGAAGGATCAATTTCTGTCCGGCCCTCCCCGCACTCCAGGGTTCAGTCTCCTCCTTCCTCATCTTGGGCCCCTCCTGGGCCACACCCGACCCACTGCCAAATCCTCTTCCTTCCTTCATCCAGTTCTTCATGAAATCCCACCTCCTCCAGGAAGTTTTCCCAGACTAACTGGAAAAGCAAGCACAAGTTTCCAAGAACCCCTCCCTAGCTCAATAAGTGACTCCCTTTCCCCCAAATACACCCTCAAACACAATAGACCTGTGTGTTTCTGTATGTGTGGACAAGGATCACATCGTATTTATCTTCCTGCCTCCCTAGACACTTAGCAAAGAGCCTCAAACACAGCACATGTTAAATCAATGTGTACCTCTGTGTTTGGGTCTGTGCTTTGGTGTGTGACTACAAAACTAGAAAGGAAGGACATAACTATCTCCCTGTGGGCTCTTCTGGTTCTGATTCTGTCTCTTGTTCAAAGGTACTGATTTCAGAAGCCCCGGGGTGGTGTTCTGACTCCAACTCAGCCTAGTTGTGTGACCATGCCTAGGTGACTTAACCTCTCCCCCAGAATTGGTGACAAGAAAACACTTTGTACAAGGAATGTATGCAAATAGAACTTTTGGATCTGTGTCCAAGTCTACTAAGATATTTATGTTTTCTCAGTGTATCTCTGTGGTGAGTCTGTCCATTTGTAAGATTCCCTCATTTGGTCCCAGTAGTCTCCCTCCACCCCTACCTCTTTCCCCTGCCTTGTGCCTGAACCAAACAGGCTGTCTTCAAGGTCAGGATGTGGTTTGGGGTACTGTTTTCTCCCTCTGCATCCCTGGCCCCTCCCATCCCAGTTCCGTCCTCTCTGATGTACTTCCCCTAGTTTCTGTCACCCAGGGACAGAGGTAGGACTGGTTCCTGAGACAATGAGGTTGAGACCTCTCTCTCTCTCTCTCTCTCTCTCTCTCTCAGAGGATGGAGAGATGTGAGCTTTCTAGGTGGTCCCAGGAGAAAAGCTGCTCTGGGTCTCTCCCAATCCTGAGGAAAGGGATATGGATGTCTGGCCTACATGCATAGACTCATGAGAGTCATATGTGGGAACACCAGAGTCTTTCTATCCCTCTTCAACTATCCCTCAATCTCTTCTGTCCATCTATCTCATGCAGCCACTAAACACCACCAGACTCCTACTAGACCACTGATTTCTATTTATTTTCTAATACACTTTGCCTATATATCTCATTTAGTCATCTATCCCCCCTCTCTCCATTGTCATCTAGACATCTCACCATCTGCTTTGTCCAGTCATCCCTCTCCTTTTTCTCCATCACAATCCATCCCTACATGTCCATTTCTCAATCTGTTCTGTCCACATTTCCCATGAAGAAATCCCTCCTTTCTTCTCCCCATCACCACCCATTCATTCCTATCTAGCACCCTCAATGTGCTTTATCATCTCAGAGCATTCACCTCTCTTTCCATGACCAGGGATTGATCCATCTATCCATGTATCTAGCTATACATTACTAGTGAATTCATGCATTCATTTTCTTCCTCAATTTGTGGTACATTTCCATATTTCTGTCCATTCTAATCGACTTGTCTGACCCCATCTATCCATTCATCTACAAATGTATCTCCTCTCACCACTGATTACTGAACAATGTTTACACTTAGAAACAGGAAACAGAGCTAATGAAGGGGACAGAAAGGGAGGAGGACAACTAAAACAGCTTTATTATTCTCTAAGACAAATGCTCCACTTCAGCCAAACCAGTCTTTGAACTGTTTCCATAACACAGCTCCCCCTCTAGTTGTCATTTACCACCTATCTATCTGCCTGGACATCTGTCCCCTTCTATTCCTATCTATATGATTCCACCCCTCTTTCCATATACCGACCAAGGCTGGTTTCTTCTTGCCAAGGCTAGCCCTTGTACCCCTCTTTTTAAAAAAAATATTTATTTTTAGTTTTCAACTTTTACTTTTATAAGATTTTTGAGTTATAAATTTTTCCCCTTTCCCAAGGCAGTATACAGTTTGATATAGTCTACACAGATACAATCATATTAAACACATTTCCACATTAGTCATATTGTAAAGAAGAATCAGAACCAAAGGGAAAAACCACAAGAAAGAAAAGAGACAGAGAGAGCAAACTATACTTCTATCTGCATTCAGAGTCCGTAATTCTTTCTCTGGAGGTAAATATAATTTTCCATCATGAGTCTTTGGAATTGTCTTAGATTCTTGTATTGATGATGAGAGTTAAGTCTATCACAGTTGGTTGTCGTACAACATTTCTGTAACTGTGCCATGTACCCTTTTTAATTCAATCCCTCATCACCTCCTCCAAGACCCTGTTCCCTTAATATCCCTTCTATCCAGCAGCTTCAGTTTCTTCATCCTACTAATTCCTCTCTCTTTGCTTCCTACCATACAAAGGCATTTCCTATTTGATCAAACTTTACCTGGACCCAGCTCCCTCCAGCTGACTCCTCATCTCTCCCCTTTGTACCACTAGGCTGAATGAGTCAGATGAAGCTTTTATATGACAGTCCTTTAAATACATGGAAAAAGGAGCATGCTTCCCACTAAGTCATTTCTTCTCCAGACCAAACACCCCCAGTTCCTTAAAGGGATTCTCATGTAGCATGACTCCTGCCCTATATTTTGGTCATCATCCTCTGGATACAAATATAGAGGCAGCCTCCACTAGCTGACTTCATTTCCAACTTAGGTGATGGCTATTAATGTAGATAGTAATGCCATTTCTAGAGGACAGGAACAAAGAACGGGACTACCTAAACAGATGTGTCAATTGAAGGTGTTGATGGGAAGGTGTTGATGGGCTAAGAGTGATTAAAGATGGTCAAGGAATGCTCACACTTGGCAACAAGGTGAAGGAAACAGAACCAGTTAAGGAAACAGAGAAAAAAATAGTCAGACGGCTAGAAAAAGAACCAGAAAGCTCTGATTTTTCCTGAAAACAAACTTCAACAAAACTTATCATGGTATTGGTCCTTGAGTAAGCCATACTGAATGCCTTCTTTCAAACCGTTGCTCTCACCATTCCTTCCACTAAGGATCTCCTCTCCCCACTTACTTCCACTGTTCTAAGTCCTACTCACCGGTCAAGGTCAAGTTCAAGCCCTCCAAGAAGCAAACCCTACTGATGTCCTCTGAATTCCTACAGTGAGTTGGAATCACTAATCTGGCCCTTAGGAGATGCTGATTTAGATTGCCATTTATCCTCCCATCAATATGAGAGGATTCTGAAATATGAGGAGCATGCCAGTGGGGAGCAGAATGAGTGCTGGGTCTAAGACCCCCAGCTCCACCACTTCCTAACTAGATGGCTGTGGGTTAATCACACAGTTCAAGGATCTCTGCGTTAGAAGGTATTTGGAGGTCATCCTGTCCTATCCATTTCTGCAGAGGAATCCCTTTAGAAGCTTCTCCAAAAACTCCTGTCCATTTGTTAAGGCCCTCTAGTGTTTGCTTAGGATCAAACCTAATCCCTCTTCCATGTGAACACCTTTTAAATATTTTAACAGAATGACCAAATCTCTTCTCCAAGATAAATATGACCAAATCCTTCTAATCTAATTTTATATGGTCTTTTATCATGGTTGCCTTCTTCTGAATATATTCTAGGTTATCAATATAAAATTATAAAATTTGGCATACAAAACTGTACCCAACTTTACCACCCTTCCTCTCTTGGCATGTTTTCTCATCTGTAAAATGGAGACAATAATCCTGACCTTGTCTGTTTTGAGAGGATTATATAAGATAATAGTTGAGATAGAGCTTTGAAAATCATTAAGTGTCATGTAAATCAAGGACTGATGGTGATATAGCCTATCAATCATACTGTAAGTCCCTTGAGGAGAGGGACCATGGGACTTTTTGTATTTCCAGGGATAAAGACAGTCTTGCCCTCAGGAAACATCTTTTCTGAAGGTGGAAGTCGTAGGGGAGACAAAGGGGTAGTGGGGTCTTCCAGGTCTTCCAGGGAACTGAGAAGAGGATTTCTTCTTAACCCTAACAGATCAAGGAACTGATTAGGTGACTTCCCAAGGAGGAAGGAGGGGGATTATCATGGCTAGAAATCAGACAGCTGACTCCTCCTCACTCTAGTGAGTGGACTGGTCATTCCATGATATCCCTATCTCCCATTATGGCTGAAACTAGATTACAATCTATATATATAGAAAAAAAATATATATATATACACACATATAATATATGCATATAGAAGATATGTCTCCAATAGAATATTAGAGCTAGATGGGACTTGAAAACTTGTCTAGTACAATACCTGAGAGAGGGAAAGGGAGCTCCCCAAGGTGACACATTAAATCACAGACAGAATTGGGACTGTAATTTGTGTCTTCTAGCTCTGCCTTGGGGTGGAAAAAGTATAATGCTGACCTAATGGATGATGCAGATGACACATCCGACCACACTGACCTGCACATTCTCCCTCTCTTCTTCCTTTCCTCTTTCTCTTCCCTTTTTAGAGAGACTGTCTAAGGGATGCTTACAAAGCTTGGATGGTTTGGTCACTCCAAGACAGTAGTTTGAAAAAGGAGAAGCATTTTTAGCAAGGTGGAAGAGTCTGGAAGGCTTTTTACAGTGGCTGGCCTTGGGGCTACAAGTAGAATACCAAGGATTATCGCGAATAGTTACATAGCAGGCTAAAGTTGGAAAAGCACTTTCTAGACATCATCTTGTTTGGTCCTCAATATCCTTACTTAATAGAAAACCTAGGCTCCAAGAGTTTAAGTGACTTGCCCATGGTCACATAACAGGTAAGCATCAGAGGCTAGATCCAAACCCAGGTTCTCCTGACTTCTGGGCCAATGCTTCTTCCAGTGAAATTGCCATTCTACTCCACAGTGGAAACCCCGTCCAGACCAGCAGTCCCTACAGCATCTGGATCTCATGTAGCCTCTGTGTACCTGGATTAGCTTGATTTGTAATTAGTGCTTAGCAATTCAGGACAATATGACAGTCCTCCCGTGTATAGGATGGAAGGTCCTGAACTTACTCTATGCCCCTGGCAGAACCCAGACTTCAGCTAGCAGGGGAGAGTCAGGAGATGGAGGGAAAGAGAGAGAGAAAGAGAGAGAGAGAGGGAGAGGGAGAGAGAGAGAGACAGAGACAGAGACAAAGAGAGAGAGAGAGAGAGAGAGGGTCAGAGGGAGAGGGAGCAGTTGAGGACCGCTGGCGCAGAAGGGGACAGATGAGTGCTGAGCTTGGTTACATACCGGATATCTTTTGCCACAAAGAGTCCTGTTGATGACATGGTTGGTTCAAGCTGTACCAGAATGAGTAGGGAGATCCTTGGTGAGAGAAAGGCTGGTTCTGAGGAGGGGCGGCACTTCTTCTCTTCAAGCTCCCCTAGTTTGGTACAGATACACATACATCACTTGTAGTATAATTGTTTCTCTTCATGTCTTACTACTGCTACTAGACTCCAAGTTCTCTAAGGGCAGGGACTGTGTCTTTTATCTTTGGACACCTAGTACAAGGTTCTACCCAAGAATGTTCATCCTCTGCTTGCAGGTATCCACCAGCCCCCAAGTCATTCTCCATCCTTGCTCAAGGAATTAGTTTCTTAGTGAACAGACTTTCTCTCTACATCAATCCCTTGACTTTATACTTGGTGACTTCAACATACATGTTGATGTTCCCCAAAATGCCCTGGCTTCCCAGTTCACCAACCTCAAGCTGCCCCTCTACCTCAGCCATACACAAAAATAGCCATATTTAGGATCACCCACAAGGGTTCTGCTTCTACAATCTAGAACTCAGAAATTCCTTGATCACATCATAACTTCCTAATCTTGAATCTCTTCCTGCACCTCACTCCCTGTAAATCTATTCTTCCTCAAGGAGATCTCCAAAAACTCCACCCCTCCCTATTTTCCCAGTTCATCACCTGTACCTTGACCTCCTTTGAATTCCCTAATGCAAAATTCAACCAGTTCAACTGGACACTGTCTTCTAATCTCCAGTCCCTTTGCCCTCATGCTACTGCTGCTTATTCTTCTCCAAACTCCCAACTACCATCTACCATCATCATTCCTACTCCCACACTGCTGAATATCAATGAAGGCAGTCACAGAACTGTACTGAGGACATCTTCTCAACCTCTACAAATACATGTCACCTACTCTTTGCACTCTGAATGTTGCATGGCAATCCTTTCACTCTTCTCCGACTACCTATGATGGTCCTCAGGGCATTGTTCTAAACTTTCTCTCTTCAAGTGACTTAGACTATCTCCTCTCAGAAGAGCTGCCTTTATACTTTACTGAAAACACTCAACCTTTCTCTTGTGAGCTCTCTTCTTTCCAATTCTACACTTCAAGTGCCCTCGGCTTCAATGCTTATTCTATCTTCCTTTGTTTTTGCTTCTGATGAAGAGGTGTCCTTCTCCTCGTCACAACTAACCCCTCTCATTTTTGTCTTTAGTCTCATACTTTCTGATCTGAGGGAGCAGGAAGATGGTAAAAAGTGCAGGACTTAGAGTCAGTAAAACGAGTTCAAATTTGGCCTCAGACACATATTCACCAACGTGTGACTTCAGGTTAAGTAACTTAACCTCTCTCAGACTCAGTTTCCTGCTTTGTAAAATGGGGCAATAATAGCACCATACCTCACAGGGTTGTTGTGAGCATCAAAAGGGATCAAATAAATTAATATATGTAATGAATTTTTGCAAACCTTAAAGTATTATATAAATCCTAGCCATTATTACCATCATCATCACCACCACCACCACCACCATCACCATCACCACCACCACCACCATCATCATCACCATCACCATCACCACCACCACCACCATCATCATCACCATCACCATCACCACCACCACCACCATCACCACCACCATCATCATCACCATCATCGTCACCACCACCACCACCATCATCATCATCATCATCACCATCACCATCACCACCACCACCACCACCACCACCACCACCATCACCACCACCATCATCATCACCATCATCATCACCACCACCATCACCATCACCACCACCACCACCACCACCATCATCATCACCATCATCATCACCATCACCATCACCACAACCACCACCACCACCATCATCATCACCATCATCATCACCATCATCATCTACCACAGGAATCTGGCCCTTTGATACCTCTCTCTTTCTAAACTTTAACCCAGTGGCTTCTTCTTCCTTGCTTCCCATAAACATGCTCAGATCTCTTCCATCTTTAAAAAAACCAAACCAAACCACTTTTCTTTGACCCCTCAAGCTATGATCTTATATCTTTCCACCCTTTCACAACCAAATTCCTGGGGAGGGGGGGATTTATCTCTACTTACAGCTTCCACTTCCTTATCTCTCACTCACTCCTGAACTCCTTGTAATCTGGCTTTGGAACATACCATTTAGCTATCTCCAAGGTTACCAGCTGTCTCTTCATCCCTAAATCCAAAGACCTTTGTTTTTTTCTTTCCTGCAGTGTCTGACACTGTTGCTCATCGCTCCCGCCTGGATAATATCTCCTCCTTTGGTTTTGGCGACATTGAATTCTCTTGGTTCTCCTACTTTTATGATTGTTCTTTCTCAGTCTCCTTTGATAGATCATCACTCACGTCCTACCCCCTATGCATAGAGATGCCCTAGTGCCCTGTCCTGGGCTGTCTTCTCTTTCTCTCTCTCCCTTGGTGATTTCATCAGCAACTAGATGACTCCCAGCTCTACGCAACCAGTCTTCATCTCCCTCCTAAAACTCCAGTTCTTACATTACCAACTGTCTGCTGGACAGATCCATCGAACTTCCCATAGATGTCTCAAATTCAACATATCCCAAAATGGAACTCATTACTTTTTCGCTAAAACCTACCCCTTTTCCTAACTTCCTTATTTCTTTAAAAGATACTGCAGTCCTTGCGGTCCCCCAAGTTTTCAACCTTTAAATGAACCTCTCACCTTCTTTATTCTCCCTCACCTCCTTTATCCACCTAGTTGCCAAACTTTATTGAGAATATCTTCATATTTTTTGGTTATTTATCTTCCTTCCTCCATTCAAGGTAACCTCATACCAGTTCGGGTCTTTATTATCTTTTACCTGGAGAACTGGTCTCCCTGCTTCCAATTCACCCCCTGCCTCCAATCCATCCTTTACCTAGCTGCCATCTAGCTGCCATGTTAATGTTTTTAAAGAACAGGTCTGACCACATCATTTCCCCTGCTTTTCCAATTTACCTCCTCCCCCCAATATATCATGACATCCTTTATATAGCTGCCATGTTAATACTATTAAAGGGCAGGTCTGACCATGTCATTCACCCTGCTTAAGAACCTTCAGTGGCTCATTAGTGTGTCTAGGATAAAATATAGACTCCTTTAGCATGAAAAGGCTCCAATCTATCTTCCTAAACAGACACCACATTGTTCCCCTTACATACTCTATGTTCCAGACAAACTGACCTAGTTCCTACTCTTTACACAACAACATTCCATCTTCCACTTCTGGGTCATTTTTTGTACAGCCCTCCTTGAAATTCTCTCCCCCTTTTGCCTCTTGGAATCTCTAGCTCCCTTCAAGAATATGCCCATGGACTATCTCCTACCCCAGCTGTTAGTATTTAATTATCATCTCCATTCAGATGATTCCCAAATCGACATATCCCACTGTGGTCTCTTTCCTGCTTTCTTGTAAATTTCCAATTTCCTTTGACATTTTCAGACTAGATGTTCAGTAGCTATCTCAGATTCAACCTGTCTCAAACTGAACTCTTTAGCTTTCCCCCCAAATATATTCCCTTTTCCCCACATCCTCTATTTCTGTTAAGGGTCCTGCTGTCTTTCTAGTTCCCAATGCTAATGTTATCTTTGATTATCCTCTTTAATCTAACATAACTATTCAGTTACCAAGCTTGTTATTTCTACCTCCCAAGAATATTATGCATCCATCCCTTTCTCTCTACTCACATGGCTGCCATGCTTGCTCAGGTCCTTATCACCTCTCAACTGGACTGATGCAAAAATCTCCTGTTTGGTCTTCCTGCCTCATTTCTTCCTGTGCAAATCTAGCCTTCACACACCTGCCAAATGATTTTCCTATGACACAGGTCTGACCATATTAGTCTCCTATTCAAGAATGGCAATAACTTGGCATCTTTGTAAACGTTTTCCCTTTGCTTAAAAGACACTCCATTTTATCTCTGCTTTTTAGAATCTTGACTTTCATCAAGCAACCCCTACTACAGAAAGCCCTTCTCAATCTTCCCTCAAAATAGTTACCTTATAGTTATTTTTGTTTATATTTTGTACATGTTTATTTATTCAGATGTTGTTTCTTAAAAGAAAGCAACTCCTTTAGGGTAGGCATTCTTTGGTTTTGCCTTTGTATCCCTGACACACTGCTTGACACATTGCTGATTGATGGATTTTCTCCCCTCCCCCAATTACTCCATATTTACTTTTTATCTATCCTGGATTGACTTGTACACAAGTTTTCTCCCCAACAGAATATACTCTCTTTGGGGGTAGCAATGGCTTCATTTTTGCTTTTGTATGCCCACCGCCCAACAGTACATGACATAGGATGTGCTTAAATCCTTGTCAAGTTGAATCCATAAATACTCTGAATTGACTTGAGAACTCTGCCACTCTATAGCCCAAATCAGGAGCTGTCCAGGGTTTCCTAGGGCCGGTTTCTTACACCTTTTTTAGGGCCCAGTCCTCCCCTGGCCCCAGACCTTCAAGTCCTCTTCCTCGACTCCTTCTTTGCCCTTAACTCCCACATCTGTTCAGTCAACAACTATTTCCATAATATCTCTCACATCTGTTCCCTTTTCTTTATTCACAGAAACACCTTAGTCTAACCCTTCATTATCTTTCACCTAGACTATTTCTGGAGCCACCGGAGTTTTTTAAGCAGGTGAGAGATATGGTTAGATCTACATAAAGAAGCAAGAAGGTGGGTTGAGAAGCAATTATAGTTGGTGATGAGGAGCTGAGCAAGGGTGGGAGCAGTGAACAGGGATAGGGAGCCATGGTTTATTGAGATGGGGAACTCCTACCAATGCTGGATGGCACTTTCTTCACTACTTTTAGTCTTAGAGTTGCCTCTCAGAGAACTGGAAGGCTGACTTGCCCAGGGTCATACAGCCAGTATGTTTCAAAGGTAGCATTTGAACTAGGGTTTTCCCAACTCTAAAGCTCTCTACTTACTGTGCCAAACTCTCTTACACAGAGAGAAATGGATGGATGTGACAGATATTGTGGAGGTGGAATCTATAAGAATTGGCAACTTATTGAATGAGGAGGATAAAAAAGAGGCGGGAGTCAAGATGACACTGAGGTTTTGAGCCTGGATGACAAGGATATTAGTGCTATCAAAAAGATTAGGGAAGTTGGAAGGAGGAGCAGAGTTGGAGGAAAGAAAGGAGGGTATGCCCTGCCAAGTGTTAGGTGGAGGTCACTTCTTTTTTGTCTCTTCTATAGTATGGCTTGCCACAGGGCTGATCATGGGGAGCAGGAGAGGGAGGGACTCTGAAGTCCTGTGATTGATGGAGAGGAAAAGGGGATATTGTGGGTATGATCCGAGGAAAGAGCCTATCACTCTCTAGCTTCTGTTGAGGATCATCCCTTCAAAGGGCTAAAGCTAAAGAGTATACATGCAGCCAAAACATGAGCCCTGACTCTCTTCAGAAAGGCTCCTAGAGCCCTAGTCCTGACCAGAAACCAATAAGGAAGATGAAAAACTCTCCCTCCCCCATTAAGGCTCTTTCATGACAAATCTCCAAGTTTCCCAGGGAATGTCCCCCCAACCCCTTCAGTGACACTCAAGAAGCCCTGCAGAGAGCCCTCTAAAATTTCTGGGAAATCTTCCATATACCTTGACATTCTCTGGAGAATACTAGATTTCTAGGTACACCCAAGAGTCATATATTCACTGACCTGAGATGGGTACTAGCAGGGGAAATTCAACGGTTCTTGGTCCCAGCCATTCCACAGGAAAAACTGTTGAAAGGGAAGGTTCCGGGGCTTCCCCTGACCCATCTACATCCCCATGATTTTCCTCCCCATGGCTTCAGCCGCACCATTTGGACAGCCAGGGTGCTCCCAGTAATACCTGAAGATTAGTACCAAAATTAGTACGTTGCCAGCCCGTAGCTCAGGGTCAACCCTTCTTTCTTCCCAGGCTACCAGGTAAGGGTGAAGTCCGGCACAACTGGGGAAAGCTACCACAGACTATGAGCAACTGATCTCATCACACACTCAGAGCATAACAGTGATGATAACTCCTTAAATTTGTACAACACTTGGCATTTTACAAATTGTTTTCATTTAAATCATTTCATTTCATTCTTTCAATAACTCTGGAAGGTTGGTAATAGCTCCATTTTTTCAGATGAGGAAACCCAGGCCCAAGGTTATACATAATAATAGTGTAACCTGTAACTTCCATGTAAGTTTCTGATTCCCAGTTCAGTCTCCTGTCCCCTAACGTAGACTAATGTCCTACCTACTGTGTTTGACATAGAAGTTTCCCTAAACTTTTTCCTCTCTCAAACCTCCATGCCAGAAGCCCTCTCCATTATACCTCTAGGGCGTAATAAATGCTTGTTAACTTGGCTTGACTTTCAGTGGATGACCTTGCCTCCTATTCCTACACAACAGCATTCTGCCAATAGTTCTTTCAACTCTCAAATATATGGCTAAATCTCTTGCTATCTTCATCCATTCTCAGCTCCTTCCTAGCTGTTTCAGGCGGCTTATCCCTCCTTTTCCCCAAGGCTAACTAACTCCTCTTCTTAATGCCTTTAATCTGACCTTTGTATTTCTGTAACTGAATGGAAGATCCTTGAGGGAAGGGGCTGTTTCGTTTTTGTCTTCATGTTCCCAGCTAGACCTAACAGGATGTATGGCACATTATTAGGTGCTTCATAAAGGCTTGCTAATGACTCGTTCCCATCTCCTTTTTGGATCTTGGTCTCTTATTCTACTGTGCCCCCCTTTCCAAGCATGTACAAATATTTTTAGTTCCTCCATATTCTTAAAAAGCTTTCACTCAACCTCATTATCCTTTAAAGATATTGTCCTATGCTGGAACATATAGAACTTATATTAAATTGCTAGCCATCTTAGAGAGGGGGTGGTGAGGGAAGGAGGGAGATAATTTGGAACTCAATTTTTAAAAATGAAGGTTAAAAATTGTCTTCATGTATAATTGGAAAAAAAATACTATCTTTAAAAAAGATACTGTCCCACCTTTTTCTTCCTCTTCTCTGTCAAATCTATTTCTACCCACTCTCCCTTTCATTCCTTGCAGTCTAGTTTCTACCCTCTCCACTCTGAGGTTGTCAATGAATTTTTCCTCTGTCTTTATCTTCCTTTACTTCTCTCCAGTATCTGACATTGTTGACCATCCCATCCTTCACAACATTTTTCCTCCCTAGTCTGAAGTGACAGCTCTCTCCTGGATCTCCTCTCAACACTGGGACTACCTTTTCTCATTCTTCTCTAACCCCCTTAAAATAAGCATCCCTGAGACTCCATCTTTGGCTCTGGCTCTCTCTCTCTCTCTCTATCTCTCTGTCTCTATCTTTGTCTCTCTCTCCCTGTCTCTCTCTCTCTCTCTCTCTCTCTCTGTGTGTCTCTCTCTCATCCAAAGTCTTCAGCTATCTTATCAAGGTGCATGACTCCCAATTCTTAATTTTTAGACCTACCCACTTTCCTCAGCTCCAGTTCTGTTTTAGACAATTCAACTCTTAACATCTAACATCCCATTCAGAAGACATTAGTTTCAATCACACCTCTCTAGCTTATGACGTGTGCTTGGACAAGTTACTTAACATCTCTGGGCCTCAGTTTCCTCATCTGTGAAATAGGAGGGTTAAACTAGATGGCCTTGAGGTACCTCCAGTTTTAGATCTATGATCCTATGACCTTCAACCCAAACTGAATGTTAGAGGTAGCACTGTACTGGAAACAACCATTGCCTGGAAGCCAGGACTTCTGGGCCAGACTCTGCCACTAACTATATCTGTAACCTTGGGTGGAAAAGGACTATAACAGCCCTTGACAGATTTAAAGTCATTTTGTTAATCTCTAGGACACAAAGATGTACTATGGAAACCCTAAGTTGGTCATACAAATAATCATACTTGATATAGATTTTTTTTTTTTACTAGACCTAGACAATTTCCTCTCCCAATGCAGAGAGGCAACTTATAGTCTTAAAGCACTGCTTGGGGCACTGAAATTAAATGACCTATTCATCATCATCATCACAAAGCCAGAGGTAGAAATTGAACTCAGAACTTCCAGACTATGGGGACAGTGTTTTTCTTCACTACCATACTAGAAGACATGGAAGGTGGGGGAAGCAAGAGGAAAATTTTGAGAGGAAAAAAAATTTGGGGTTATTTTCCCTTTTATTGTTAGGAAGAGGACAGAGGTAAAAGCAAAAAAAATTGGAATATTTTTCAAAATGATTTATTAATCTTGGAATTGCCCCTTTAAGATCATCTCTAATCAGTGAGTCTCAAGAGCCAGCCCCCAGGCACCTTCAAACCCTTGGTTTGGGAGAGTCTTCAACTCTCTTGATTCTACTTACACAGCCACCAGCAATGAGCTTCGTTTTCATAGGATTGAGTTGGAAAAGCACTTGGACATCATCTAATCCAAGCTCTCATTTTATAGGCTTGAGGAAAGGGATGTTCAGGGTGTCAAGTTGGTAATTACCCTAAGGAACATGCAGGTCACAGTATTACATAAATGGACAGCTGGAAGGGCCCTAAAGTCCACCCTACTCAATTTACAGAGGAGGAAGAAGAGACAAGACCCAGGGAGGTTAAGTGACTCCCTTAGGAGCCCAAGGCTTGTCAGTTACAGAGGTGGGACGTAGTCAATGAATACCCATTAAATGCCTCCTGTGTGCAGGCTCCTATGCCAGGCACTGAGGGTACAAAAGCTGCCATAGGCTTACAGTCTGACACAGAAGCGTATACTAGCAACACAAAATTCGCTTGAACCAGTCTCTCGGTATCACGATCGCGAGGCAGTGAGGCCTCTTTAGGTCTCTGTTCCCTCTGAGCTCTTTCATTGTCCCCTACCACGGACTCAGAAAATGGAGAGGGGATACCCCACCTACACCCCATCTCCTCCAGGGACCCTCCGCCAGACTCCTTAGAGCTCGTCCAAGGCTCCTGGAGTTTGGGGAGAGGGAAGCCCCCCATCCTCTAAACTGTCCCTCCATCTCACCGGGAAAGGGGCCGGGCCAGGCCTTAGGGCGTGTCCAAGGGCAGCTCTGGGAGGGGGCAATGAGAGGAGGAAGGGAAGGGTGGGGCCTTAGGGAACTTCCCCTACCCGAAGAAGAGGCGGCTCCCCGCTCTTCCCAGACCAGGTCTTCGGCTCTCTTCGCTCGCCACACTTGGGCGCAGACTCCGTGCACTTGTACAGTTTCTTCTATTTCCAGCCCTGACCATCCTACCTCTCCTCTCCCCCCACCCCCAGTCCATTCTTCTGCTTCCACTGGTTTTTCCGAGGGACCTCTTGGGTTTGAGAGCCCGGCTTCCCTTGGATTCTGCACTCGTTTCATATCCTGGTGTTACCAGGTCCCATCCCTAGGACCTTCAGAATCTCTCACATCTGTCTGCTCCACTTAGTGCCACGGTCACCACCCTAGTACAGAGGCCCTTATTACCAGCTAATTTTGTAAAATTCCACCGTTTGTTGGAGTAGATACCTATTTCATCTATTTTTCTGCCTCACCTTTGTCTTGAGGCTTGCCTCCCCCTTGTTACAGATCTCATTACCACTCCCTGGGACTACCGCGGCCAGCTTCCCGGAAGGATTTCCCTCTCTGGCTCCTTGACCCACTGCAGAGATCTGCTCGGGCCATTCTTCTGCTCAACAATCTTCAGAGATGTTTTTGCCCAGCCTGGAGTTCAAATTCTTTTTGCTTGGCATTCAAGGCTTTAGATAATCTTGAGGAGTTTTACTAATCCAGACATTTTCTTCCACCCACCCAGATTGGACTGCTATCAGCTGCCTTCCATCTTCACCACTAAAAGCCAGCTCTGTTCAGTTTCCTCTCTGCATTTGCTCACAACCATCTTTTATTCCTTGCCTACTGAATTCCTAAGTCTTCTTCCTTGAAGGTCCAACTCACATGCTTTCTCCTCCATTCAGTCTTCCCTGATTTTCCTCTAGCATTTGGTAATAACCCTCAGCCTGTATGTACAAGGCACTTTTTCACCTAATGGATTTTTACTGTAATATTATATTTTTTAGTTATTTGCCCTACTAGATTTTGAGCGACTTCGCAGGAAGTCACCCTTGCCTAAGCAGTAGTGTGGTCTAGTCACTGGATTTGGAGTTGAGAACCCAGGTTAAAAGTTGAAGTTCATCTCCTTAATATCAGTGTAACTTTGGGTAAGTCTCTTACCTCTCTGGGCCTGCTTCCTCATCTGTAACAGGAAGGAATTGGCTAATCTTTAAGATTTTGTGTCTCTGATTGTCTCTCCAAGCATAATTTTGTAGTCTGAACGTGAGGAGATTTGGACTCTGGGGATGTTGGTGACCATGGTTTCCTATTATGGTCCTAGGATACCACTTCTCCCTCTTCTCACCTTACAAGATGAGCACCCTCAACCTCATCTTTGCATCAGTCTCCTTAGTACCAAGTCTCCCCACTTTGTGTGTCTCTTTAGGGTATGTGTGTGTGTGTGTGTGTGTGTGTGTGTGTGTGCGTGCGCACGCGCGCGCACTTGCGTGTGCGCACTTGCTTATGACTACCTTTCTGTGTGTCTAGCAAAAGTGTAGTATCTCTTTGATCACACCAAGGCTCTCTGAGGAATCTCTTCAAATACCTGAGGCCTGAACAAGGGAGAAGGTGAAGCCACTGTCGACCAACTCGGTGGAACTGCTACAGCTGCAGAGACAAGCATGGGGAATGTAGTAGATGTTGGGGGCTGACTCTACCCTGCCCTTTTCCATGGCTTCTGGTGTGCCAGGGCTCTTGTGTCCTGCTCAAACCCACAGTAACAGTCAAAAAGGCATTTTCCTTAGCGGTGACAGTTTATTGGTTCTTAGTGTCAAGTCTGAATTACAAATGTAAAAGTCACAGACACAAACCGCAGGTACAAATATGTCAAATAATATAAAAATAAGTGGAAGCTAATTTTATAGACCCACTGAATTGAGTGTAATAAATACAATAATAAGCCAGAAAGCTTCAACCACACCATTCAGTCTCACTGAAGTTACAGTAGTGTTTGTTAAAAACAAAATTTTAACTTAAGTTGCAAATATTAAAGCATCAAAAGCTAGTATAAAAGTGGCTTTTGGCACATTGTCCATGAGCTCGAGGGTCACATTTAACAGTTTTGGACAATTATGAACAGTATGTGTCCAGCGCAGGTTGGTAGACGCATCTTTACAAATTGGTCGATAATTAACCCCACGAGACAGCTGGACACTCACAGTTTACAAGCTTCTATCCTAGTTACAACTTTGCCCATTACAGAAGCCCAAAGGGCACCCCAGAGGTTACCACTGTGCAAAATCTCCAAAATCCCAAAAGAACTTGGGAGAGTAATTTTCCATGGCCATCTCCTCGGGGTAGGGTCTTGCCCGTGGGGCTTCACAGTTGCAGCCCAGATCCTGGCTCCCCTTGATCAGGTGATTGCATTCCCCACCCTCCACCCCCACCCCCACCCCAAACCAAACCAACTATAACTTCAGAAATTCTAAATCCCATTCACTCCAGGTGATACAAAACCTAAGCTGCTAACAAGGTCAGCAAAAAGCAGGTAAACCCCTTGAGGACTCGTGCCTGCGCTCTCGGAACCGGAACTGGAGCTTCAAATGCATGGATCCAGTTCCTGTCCCTCCCATTATTTTTCCTACAGTAAAAAGATAAGACACAGTGTAATGGCACTTCTTTTGGGGCCACTGGTTGCTCTGAGGGACAGCACTTTCCTAGGCTGCACAGTTGCTGAGTGTCCTCCTGCCCAATATGATTCATGCTACCATCTGTCTCAGAGCAGACTGTGGGAGAACAAATAATCCAAGCCAAAAAAGGTAGCTGACTTTTAGGAACCTCATTAAGAGTTCATCTAGCAGAGGCCAGACCAGGTCCAGTTAGGCCTGGCATAAGCGCCGAACTTCAGATCACTGTTAACAGGTGTCAGTCCTCAAAGAGTTTATACAGGTTAGCCAGATGTGCTAAGACTCTTCAACTAGGTTAACATGGTGTGTGTTATTCTTTAAAGTCCTTTCACCAACACTGCTTCTTCCTTTCAGACTCAAATATGAGGGGAAAGAAAGTGAACAGTCCCGGAGTGGAGAGCTCTGCCCTCTGGCCGCCCAGCTCCAAGCGGTCACCCCTCATCACAGCTTTGCCATTTGGGCTTCATAACATTTAAAAATGAACATTTTCAAAATCACAGTTTTATATTCAGAGCTGAGGTAATCACATAGTCTTTGATTCCAACAGAGAGGAAATTGGAACAGTACCACAGGTTGGTGAAAAGACTTTTTCCATGGGTATTATACAGTCAATCACCAAGAACACTGCGCAGTGAGCAATACAGCAGCGTGAGGGTCTATGCTACGTATGGTAAGGCCAGGAAACCGACGCTCTCTTTAAAAATGGATTCTTTGTGCAGCAGGATTCCCAGGGATTCCCCCAACCTCCAAGAGAGTTTCATGTAAAACTTCATAGCAATAGTTGAATTGGCCCACTGGTGTTCCCCCCCCCCCCACCCCCAATGCTGCACAATTTTGAGTTTTTAAAAAGAGTTCAGCAGAACAAAAAGAAGCTACAGTATCTTCATCTATTATTTAATCAATTGCACTTAAAAGTCTACACAGTTATTGATCCCCAAGCAGAGACAATGAGCTAGTCCAGGGCCTATTGTCAATGCTTTTCTGCACCCGGCATGTGGCTGCCCAGGTAACAAAGGATCCTTATGGCTTTGGCATCACCTCAGTCCCTTCTCCTGGCGAGCATGGGAAGGAGCCAGCCAATGGTGTCTTGGAGGTGTAGTGCCCATGCAGGCTTTTCCTTTTTAGATGCCTTCTTCAAAGTGAGATGTCTTGCTGAATAGTATCTGGGTTCTTGCCATCTCAGTTTAAGAAGACCATTATCTTCTCCAACACAACCCTTTGGCTGGCTTCCAAACCTGGGCAAGCCCCTGAAAACAGCTTTGCTACACTAACCTTAGCAGGCACTAAGTACAATGAAAACCCACATGCGATCACGCATGGAGAATTCATGGGATCCATCGTGAACTTTCTACCTGGGGCACGACCTTTTTTCCTCTTAAAAATGTCTCCCGATAGTTAAAGCTCACTGATGGTGTCACCTATGTGCTTTGTAAAGAATCACGTTTTACCAAGTCCTAAGGCATGCATAAGACTAAGTTCTAAACTTGGGAGGCTCAAGGGCTAGGCTGCAACATGACAACACCAAAGGCTATAACAGAAGGCTGCTTAGAATTCTGAGCCCACGCTCACCTCCATCTAGACCTCCCTAAGGGGCTGTTGTCCTGGTGGACAAGCATCCCAACTATCCAAGTATGCTCTGAATAATAATCAGTCACACTTGCTTTAATGTCCTACTGAAACCAAAGTCCCTGGAGAAGTTGTAGGACACCAAACATTTTGCTTTTTGCTTGGGCAAAAGACACAAAAAGTATTTTGAATATGCTTTCTGGAAGACAGTGACATTTCCTCTCCCTTGGGAGTCAAAGCCAGGGACAGCAAGAGGGCTTGGGGACTTGGAGTAAATTTTCCACAATTAAATCTTATTGCATCATATGTATGTGGCCAGGACAAGGAGGAAGTCACAGGACAGCAAAAACCTGACCCTCCCCTGTCCTATCAGAGCTGATCTAAGGCTCCAGGGAAGTAGAGAGAGCAAGGAGGCAGAATCTATGTGAGGGGAAGTCCAGCTGGCACTTGGGAGAGTGACCAGACTCCTCCCTACCCCCATCTTCTTCTTTGGAAGCCTAAAGTTAAGCAACAACTCAGCTCCAAACCAGAATAGTCCTAACTAGCCAAGGACATCAACATCCTCCCTAAACTGGGGAGGAGGAACAGTGCTGGAAACCCAGGAAAGCCTGCTCTAGGAGCCAGGATTTACCCCATCATAGCTTCTTCCAGCCTGGAAGGGAAAGGAAAGCAGCCATTTCTCCTCATATTACAAGTGGCTGGCTAGGAATCATCATGCACTGTCTCCTGTAGGGATCTAAGGGGCCTTGGCATTGACCATGGCTGGGGAATGGGGGTGGGGGATATTGGACCCTTGGTTGGGCCCTAAAAATCCTACCTTCTCTCCTGTTCACTCTTAACATGAGCTTCACAAAGCTTCCGCAAGATGATGGAGGAGGCCTGAAGTTCCATGATTCCTCCAGACTCTTACTCAAGACTTGGGTAATGCCAGAGAAGTGAAAGGTGCGTAGGGAGCTTGGGAGAACCCTTCAAGCAATCCCAACACCCCCTTACCCTTGAAGAGCACTTTACCCACACCCATAAGACAAGAAACAGCACAAGTCTCCTTCATAGGCTCATTTTTTAGGCCAAGACAGGACAGGACGACGGGACTGCAGACAGCGCTTGGAGGACAACAATGCTGAGGCCGTGTCATGGGGTGTCTCCTCTGCCATTGGGAAAGGGAGTGAGAAAGCGCTGTATCTTGAACCAGGAACACATGCAAACGAGACAGCACAAACAGGCAGACCAGAGTGAAGAAGCAGCTTCCTGCCAGGAAACATGCCCTTGGACATGTCCAAGAACCAAGGGCCAGAAAGCCCATGAGTGTCTCTGACACCGTGAGAATAGGAGGCAGCCCTGTGGCGGGGCCTTGTGCCGGGGCTCTGGCCGGGGCACACAGAACCCTTCTGGGCTAGGCTGGGGGTTTCTGCTCAAATAGATCGGGGTATTCCTGTTGCTCCAGCTCTCGGTTGTACCTCTCAATCTCCCGGTTTGCTTCTTCCACGTAATCATTCATAAACTGATCCATTACTAACCTCAAGTTAAGGAATATAAGGCAGCTTATTGGAATCTACCAGCTAAAAACTGTTCCCGATTCCTAATGACCAGAAGCCTGAAGGAATGAGCTCTGCTCCTCATTACTTCGTGTTCCCCTAAGACAATAGTGAGTTGGGTGACTCTGCAGCTCAGATTATCCATCCCTCAAGAACAGAGCTGGCCTTGGACAGAGGCATTTCTCAAGTGGAAGAGGACAGGTCTTGTGCTGGGGTGAGGGGAAAGAAATGTCCAATGATTCTAAAAAGGCTGGGATGACTGCCCCCGACCCCCTTCTCATCCATCCCCAGCCCCAGAATGAGAAAGAGGCAGGGAAAGCAGGTTGTAGCTGAGAAGCCCAATAGCACAGGAAAAGGACTGATCTTTCCTTGGACAAACCTCCACAGACAAAAGGAGCTAACCCTGCAATCCAGGGTAATTTGCTACAACACAACCCAATTTGATTTGGGCCTGCATCATGAATCAAGGAATTGGCGAGCTTGTCCACACTTACTCTCTTCCCCCTCCTCCTCTCCCTTGCCTCATGAGGGAACATGCCACTAACTGGATCCACATGTTGAGATGATGGAGCAGCAGCTTTCTCTTTGCCTCCCTTCCCTGGCCTCCACTTCACCCACACTGTAGGTGGAGGCCCTGTGCCCCTCCTTTGAGACCTCCTGTTCTCCCTCTGTGGGGTGACTGATGGCAATGGGACAGGAGGCTAGCCTGACACCAAACTGCTCCCTCCCCGGGGTGCAGACACATTAAACCTTCTGCTCTGAATCTGAAGGAGAATAAGGAAGAACATTTCCTTCCCAGCCTCATTACTGTAGTGCTTTTCAAAGGCTGAGATGTAGAGCTTGCCTCCATAGCTCCCACCACAGTCTACGACCTGAGATCTGCTCTCTGCATATCCAGTGTTTCTGGAATGCTTCTGGAGAAGTCTCTCAAACCTCCCACGGGAAAACCTATCCAAGCCTCCACCTGGTTTTCTCCATAGCCCTGCCATGCAAGGATACGTGGGTGATAATCAGTCTTATCACCAAAAAAGTTGACAAATTGGGTTCCATTATAAAAATAACCTGCAGGTAGGGGGTCCAGGTGGCGTTTCACCTGCAAGAGACAACAGAGGTCATTAAAATGCTCCACACATCTCAGGGTCTCTCTTGGATAACTTCAGTTTCTGCCAGCCTTCCTTTTGCTCCCAGGCTTGGAGCCTACCTCTCTTCTCTCCTTGTCTCTTCCTTCACCCCAGCCTCACACACAGGTGAGGAGAGAACTGCCACAGGCCTCCATCTTCAGAATACAGACTCCCAAGAGAGTAGCCCAGTGAAGTCAAGGTCCCTCTCCCCTCCTCCACTTTACCTCAGGGCAGGGAATACATTTCTGACCCTTAGAGCTGCAGCAGGAGCAGCAGAGTGCCCCTCTGGCTTCTCTCCTTTGGGGTTCAAGTGGGCTGTGCTTTATATCCCCCTCCCAACTCAGCAGCTGTTCTCATTACTTCACCAAGGATCAGAGTGCCATCAGCTCCCTGTAGGGGCTGTCATCTTACTCACTTTCTCTTTGGAAGTCCCAGTGATGGCTCCAACCATTGGTGGGCCATGCCCTGAAGTGCCCATAGATCTTTAAGAGTTTCTAGGAACCTCACCCTGTTTCTGCACATTAGGCTTGACCCTGTCTCTGGGCAGAGGACTTACGTGAATGTTCTTGATCTCTTGCAGTGTCAGCATCCCCCTGGTTTTTAGGGCTTTCCTCTGGGGTTTCTGTATAGAAATTGAGGGAAAGGGGCAGGAGCAGGGGTCAGATGGAGGAGGCAACAGAGAGCAGAGAGCAGTCAACAAAGGGGCGGAAACAGCCACATGAGTGCTACCAGCTGGACCGTGGTGATGGTGGTAAAATTTTTGTGAGCCTGGCCCAGATGGAAGACTCTGACTGGGCATGGTGAAAGGGTCTTCTTTTTGCTGTCTGAGACTATACCCCCTTGGAGAGGGAGAGATAGCATTCTCACTCTTTGCTACTTTGGTTCTAGAAGAGTTGAATCTACAGCCAGGCTTTTCTACTCTGATTGCACTTGCTGCTGGGGTCTACCCTTCATCTATCCTAACCACACTGACAGAATTCAGGAGGGGGTGTCTGAGAACTGTTTGCATACAAGACCTGGGGCTCACCCTGGAAAGCACTTGCCTCCTAGAGAGTGAATCAAAAGGCTGCCCCAGAGCACTGTGGGGGACTGTCTAGGGACCTGAAGTAGTCTGTACCTCACTCAGCCTGTGTCAAACAGAGCTTCTGCCTCTGCCTTGGCCAGTGTCACAGGAAAGGCATTTGGATATTCTCTCCTTTTATTATCCACCCCTCTCTTATAAAACACTGGCATAGTTTAAATAGCTAACTGCCGAAGCTGTCCTGGAAAAGCCATTGGAGAGAAGGAGAATGAGAAGGGAGAAGCAGGGTGCACTCTACCAAGGACAGGTGATCCACTGATGCCCTGGGTGGGGTCAATGGAAAGTTACCCTGAGGGTGGCCAGACTGCCAGGGAAGATTGCTGAGTGGGGGCTGCCTGGAGCTGTGCCCACATCTGGACCATCGCCCAGCAGGAATGCCTGCACCCCACAGGAGCCATACCTGCTTCGCAGTCTGCCGTAGCCAGTCTTTGACACTCTCCTCTTTCAAAGAGCAGCCAATGAACACAAGGTAACTCTCCTGCTGAGCACTGCCATCGCGGGGAGCTCCACGGGAATCTGGAGGTGGGCTTGGGCCCTCCAGAACCGGCACAATGCTTAAGGAATTAGTTAATGTGTTGTGACAAACTTCCATCATTTTTTCTGAGTCTGCAAGAAGAAGAAAATTAGTATATTGAGGGACAGACCAATGACCAACGATACATAAGGACCAATGATATAGAGGAAAAGGGGTGTTCCATTCCCATACAAGATCAGGAACTTAGAGTTTTTTCATGACTATCATCAGTCTACTGCTAATCCTAAGTATTTTAAATGCAGGTACCTCCTTCTCTCCCCTAGGGCCCTCTAAGCCTGCTGTGGCAGACTGTAGCCCAGAGAAGCATGCCCATGGGAAGAGAAGTCTTTGTCATGACTCAGCCTAGAGCCTGCTGTGTATGTAGCTCTGGGGCCTCTCCTCCCTAGCTTCTGCAGACAAGTTAGCCCAGTTACTTCTCATCTAGAGCATCTTTTGTCTCCAGAAACCAAGAGAATGTGGCTGTGCTCTAAGAGGGTCCTTTCTCCTTGTGTATACCTCCCACCCTTTCTACTACTTTTCTTCAAATCGGGAAATCTGGGGCAAAAATAAAGTAGATTCAAAAAGGATTGGCAGAAACAAGTCAAGTCTTGCCAACAGGCTCAGTCTGATCTCCAGTGATCAAAAGAATAGGAGATCTCATTCACTCATCTCACAATTGAAATGGGTGGAGCAATAATTGCTAGGGAAAGAAAATACAGGCAAGTAAATGCACCAAACATGCTGAGTCCTAGTTTTGAAAGTATGTGATTAAGTGTAGAATTAGGGAGAAGGCACCCAGTGAATAGGCCCCTCCTGGAAGTCCGAAGGCACTTACAGTGGAGGGGCCCAAGCTTAAGCCTTCAATTACCTGAGAACTTCACTTTGCCCAGGATGTGGTAGATGTTTCCAGAGAAGGGGCTCTGCTTGATCAACGACTTAATTGCTGTTTGGAAGAAGAAGAAAGGGTTGTTACTGCTCTACCTACTGGCTCCCTTGGGGATGGTGCCAGAACTCAGCACCATCACTGCTGCAAAGGGCCACTGACTGAGTGGATGCCTACTTGGGATGAAATTCATTCCCTTACTATCAGTGGCATGTTTTGATTCCTGTCTGTAAAATGTGGGATGTATTGTCAGAGATTTTTGTAGGAGGTTCTGATATTTTTCTGGTTAAAAAAAAAAAAGATCCACATGTGCAGAGGGTAAGGGGTGAAGCCAGAAGCTGACTGTGCACAAGTGTGAAAGGTTCACTGTGCTCCCCAGCTGCTAGCATTCCTGGCATGGCAAATGGCTCACAACTAATGGGCAGACAGATTGGAACCTGATAGGCTGAGAACTGGAAACCAAAGAGCTGGGTTTAATGGTTGGCAGAATGTTAGATGGTGTAGTGGATAGAGTGCCACACCTGGAGTCAAGAAGACTCATCTTTCTGAGTTCAAATGTAGCCTCAGATACCTCCTAGCTGTGTGACCCTGGCCAAGTCACTTAAACCTGTTTGCCTCACTTTTCTCATCTGAAAATCTCTCCAGGATCTTTGCCAAGAAAACGCCAAAGGAGGTCACAGAAGAGTTGGTCATGCGTGAATAATGACTGAATAAGCACAAAGGGTCAGTTACGTTTGTCATGGTCGGCAGCAGGGCAGAGATGCGGAGGCCAGGCCCAGGTATGGTCTTGTTTGCACATGGCTGTTTGCATGTTTTCTCCCCCATTAGGCCATGAGTTACTGGAAGGCAGGGACTATTTTTATCTTTCTTGGTGTTTGGAGTACTTAGCACAGATCCTGGCTCACAGGGAGCAAGGAATAAATGCTTGCTGACTTGATGAGTCAGCCCTGGAAGCTGTGCTGAGAGAACTTAAGATTGCCTTTGATTCAATGCTAAGTTGTAATTTTTCTCAGCTTCCTGTTTTAATAAAATTGCATCTGATTTTCATCTATGCCCCACTCACTAATCATGGGAATCCTCTAAGGCTCCCTCTTGGACCTCTCTTCTCCCTCTACACTATTTTAGTTGGTGATGTCATGCATCAATTATCTCAAAGAACATTATTCTCAGATGGACTGGTCAGCTCTGACCTCACTGCTGACCTCAGGTCTCATATCTCCAGCAGCCTCCTGGACATCTTGAACTGAATGCCCCATAGACATCCATCTTAGATTCAAAAGAACCAACACCGAGCTTGTTACCTTTCCCCCAATTCCTCCCCTCTTCTTCCTAACTTCCCTGAACTGCTGAGGGTACTACCGTGCTCCCACTCCCCCAGACTTGGAACCTTGGCGCCATCTTTATCTCCTCTGATTCTTTCGCTCTCTCACCACCTCTGCCTCTACTACCATATAAAATGGGCTGTCCAGACCCTGTTGTTTCTACCTCTGCTATATGGCTCTTTCTCTCCTCTGACCTCAGCACCTCATGCCTGGGACCCCTGCACTAGCCTACAGGTGGTTCTTTCTGCCTTCCCTGTCTGTCATCCACTCCACTGTCAAACTGCTCTTTCTCAGGTCCAGGTCTTCTCCTATCATTTCCAGAATCAGCTAGAGAGCCTATCATGGCCTGGTCTCTCTGCACCTTCCCTGTCTTCTTATCCTAACTGTGACTCAGAGACACTGGTCTCCTCATACTCTCCATCCGGCCTGCGTGCTAGGTGGGCTCTCTCCGCCTTCATTCCCACCTTCTGCCAGAAGTGTTTCCTGGCATTGCCTAACCTTGGTGCCTTCCCCTTGACATGATTCCCCAATCTGTCCCATCTTTATCTTGTTTGCATACGGTTGTTTGCAGGGTGTCTCCCTTGGTAGACTGGGAGCTTCTTGAGGACAGAGAATGGCATTTTAGGGGGAATTTCTTTGTATCCCCAGCACTTTGCAGAATGCTAAGCACACAGAAGATGCTTAATAATGTTTGTTGACTGACTGACAGGATTAACTAAGGGGGAAATGGAGCTTGTCCCATAAGTAGGATAGGAGATCTGAGAGGATAGAGTCCTTGAGAGCCCAGACAAAGAGGGAGTTGGGTCCATTGGCCCAGCAATGATCATCCTACCTTTATTAAAGAGAGGCTGAAGAAAATCTCTGGGCTTGACCACCCATGTCCCTTCTCATCCAGCATTGATGCTGCTTATCTAGGCTTCCCCCAATCACCCAAATCAATGTGGGGTCTGTTTCTAAAAGCTGTGTTGGTCTTGGAACCCATCTCGAGCAACTCTGTACCAGTTTCCATGGGACAATGAAATTCTCCTGAGAGGAACTCAGGCCAATTTGCAGGACAAGTCTAATACTTGGGTAATACTGATCTCAACCAGAGAAAGGTCAGTTGGTCTTAGGATGGCTTCAGAAACTAGTCTCTCTCATTAATTTCCCTTTCCTCTCATTCCCAGGCATACATCAAAGAGCCTTACCTTTGCATTTGGCCACAAAGCGAGCCTTCTCCAAGGGACGGCCAAACCAGACACAGATCTGAACCATTGGTGGGAAGACGGACCCTGCACGAAACTTACCTTCATACCTTCAAACAAATGCAAATTTGAAAACATAATTAATTTTTTTTGACTATGAATGTTGTATTTAATTCTCATTTCTGGATATGTTGTCTTATAAGCATTTGTATGCTTCAGACTGGGAGGCTGGTGTTACCATTTCAGATCTGGCTGGCCCCCGGATCCTGAGGCTGACTAGCTCTTTTCCCTGGCTTTGTCCAGCAGCTGCAACAGCTCTGAACTGTGTGCTCCTAATGGACCAAAATGGATTTCCCAAAGTCTAAGGGAGGTGATTTACCTGCCCTTCACTTTAAGGACAGACCAGATCCTGGGAATTGTGAGATTGTGGTGTTGCCCCATCCTCTCTTCTCCTGGAGGAAGGGGAAAGATCATGCTGCCAGCTCTCATGTCCTGGGGAGCTTGGAAGTTTACAAAGCACCTTCCCTCTGAAAACTGTAAGGCAGGTAGGTCAGTCTGAGGACTTCCATTTTACAGATGAGGAAATTCAGGTGACCTTTCTATCATGAGTCTATGGAAGGGCCCTGCTATTCTAAGGAGAATGAGTCATTTTCTAGACTGGGGAAAAAGAAACAGATATGGACTTAGCGTTACACTACAGGAAAAAACTCCAAAGTTCTAGCTGGTTTCCCAATACCTAGTAGGCTTTGCAAACTCCCCTCCTTATAGCTCCTAAGGGTAAAACTCCTCAAACAAAAAAGGAAGCTGAAGAGATTGTCATAGGAGAGGAGTGGGTGGAGAGAGCAAAAGGTTCCCACCTGTCTTAATTAGTGTAGATCTTATTCATACTTGGGCAGCCCAAACAAGATATAACAAAGAAAGAGACCCTTCAGCCTGTTCTAGGAGACAAAATGATGTCTCTTTATACAAGAAGTAGGCACAGGCCAATACCAACAGCCATGAGAAGTACAGTCTCCCTCACAGGCCTTTGTGTATCTATAACATCAGGCTCAAATGCCACCACTGTCAGGGAATCCAGCAGTGAGCCCCCTTCCTTCCTCCCAAGGGAAATCTATGAACTCCCCCTAGCCAAGAAGGCCAGTGCCACCAGCTCCTCCAGAAACCCAATGGCGAAGATCCTCCCTAGCCTGTGCTGACTTCAGGGAAGCTCCTGACAAGCAAGTAAGACATTGCATTAGTTGTGAGACTGGGACCAGATCTCTAAAAGGGCAACTTCCTGTGAAAGGAAGTTTAGGAAAGAGACCTCAGATTGATAGAGAAAAGGGGGAATTTTGCTCCTTTGGTTTGTTCCCTCTCCAGTGAAACCTTTTCATGGTTTATGGCCAGGTCAGTTTTAGATTAGGTGTGGGGCATGACTTTTGGCAGGTCAATTTCTGTGCCACCCACTGTAGGACCTCCCCAAAGAGATGGCAAGGCAGGATGGGAGACATTGTTGTCCTGGTCCCATGACCAATTGTTTCCTGGAGTGGAGGAAATCAAGAGACTCCTCAGAAAGTTGTAGGATGTGAAGCACTCTGCCCCAGATTTGTTAGATCAGAGGTAGTGAGGCTCGGCCTCTCTGCTAAATCCCCACTTTTTTCACTGAAGGTAGAGAAGAAATGATTTTGTTCTACACCCAATTCTGACCCAAAAGGAAGAATGGTGTTGGGGTGCAAAGGTGACAGGAACTTTGGGAGACATCATCATCAAAGGAAAGAATGCTGGGAAAGAATGCAGGTGTGGAGGACTGGTCAGCCATCCTACTTTAGAAAGCATATTTCAAAAATGTTGGATAAATGATAGAAAGAAACCACATAATTCACTTCATAATTCCTCAACTCTACACCTACCCAACTTGGGTCACACAATGACATGATTAAACCTTGGTCCATATCACAGAACTGCATAATCGCCAACATCCTAAACTTGGACATTTCACTGTCCCTCCACAGCCTCCTACTCTCCCATCTCTCCTCTCCTTCAGTAACACTAAGCTTGTTCATCATCCTTATCACAACTTCTTGCCCTACTAGGCCTTTACTTGTTTCCTATGCTCAGATATGACCTGAATGATTCACTTCTCTACAATCTTTCTTTTTCTCTTCCCCATCTTTACCCACAATCAATCCCAACTTCCTAATCCTTAACTCTGGACATCCTTCAGGTTTCTTTTCTCCTGTTTCCAGCCTGCTCAATATCATTGGAGAAAGCAATGGAGATGAGCTGTTCACAAGGGCTTGTGAATAGCCCTGACAGGGCCCTCACTGCTGCTGTAGAACTCTACTACTCATACTCTTAGTGCTCAGATGACACGTTTAAACTTCTTTTTCCTTAGCATAGTACCTGGGCTCATAGTAAGCCTTTTAACTGCTCTCTGAGTGATTATGTGGCATCCTACTTCACCAAGGAGATTAAAGCCATCTGACAAGAGCCCCCTCAATTCCTTGCAGCAAAGCTTTTCTCCTTTCTCATCTATTTCAGAATAAAACATTTCTACTCTTAGCTAATACTGATCCTTTTATGATTCTATCTCCTCTCCCCTTTGGAAGACCTACTTCCAGCAATCATCCTCTCTTTATCAGGCACTGTAGAGTCTCATTCTTCCTTACTCCCCATATCTAATCAGTTGCAAAGTCTTGTCAATAATCTCTGTGTAACATCTTCCAATCAGTTCTTTTCTCTCTACTCTCAGTCACTGCCCTAGTTCAAGGCTCCCTTACCTGGAATACTGTAAGAGTCTCCTAGCTATCTGGTCTTTCCTCCTTCAAAGCCAACACTAAAGTGCAGGAGTGGGAGGGTGTGGAGATGGAGACATGACAGTTGTTTTCAAACACTTTTACGGAAGAGAGGCTTAGAATTTTTTGTACAGCCCCAAAAGGCAGAACTCCAGCTCTGAGCAGAACTTATAGGGAGGTAGATTTCAACTGAAGAAATGGAACTAAAAGCTGTTAAACAATCAAGTGAACTGCCGCAGAAAACACCTAATTGTTGGTCTCAGATCAGAGCATACTTTTTGGGGAGAAACCTGTTCTGGGTGGAAAGTTGAACTAGGTGACCTGCAAGGTTCCTTCTAACTATGATTCAGATTCTAGGCCAAACTCAAATAAACAAAACTCTTTAAGTGCCAACTGTGTACAGAGACTTTTGTTAGGTGCTGAAAGGATATACAAAATCTAAGCAGGATATGGTTCCTGCCCTCATTCAGCTTAATAGTTTAGGACAGAGATAAGAAATACGCTAACACTTGTTACATCAAGGATGTGTGATTTGAGGTTTGGTCCCTTTCTACCAATGCACATACTTTGAACATAGTAGGTACTTAATAAATATTTGTTGAGCAAATAATTGGCTGCTGCAGCTGAAAAAAGTCAATTACTTGGTGGCCTCTTGGGAGTAAACCTCTTTATTCTTAATTAGGCCAGCCCCTAGACATTAGGCACACAATCCATTACTTGGTGATGCTCTCCCATGTATTCTCGTTGCTCCCTGAAATTCGGAGAAGGGCAGGGACTAGGAGTATCTGGAGGCAGGCTGCAAAGATCTTTTGCTGCTTCAGAAGCATAGAGGTATTAAAGGGAAGGTCTTTGCTTCGTGTCTCAGTCTCACTCTTTTACACTGCAGCCTAGTATAAGATTTCAGTTGGGGTGAAAGTTTAGGCACACTAAAATCTCCTTCTCCAGGGTACAGAATAGAGGAACAGAAACTTCACCATGAACAGGATAGAGCAGCAAGCTCTGAAATTCATCTGGTCAGTATCAAAGAGAGAGAAAAGCCTGTGACCAGGAAATTATGGCGCCCAGACAATTCCATCTCAGATCAATTCTTCAAAACCAGATTTCCAAAGCACAAAAAGGCAGCTTTCCTCTAGAAGAACCAATTGGCCCTGAGGGGACAGTGTCTGGTGGGCCTTTGGCCACCACCTTAACTCTCACCTCAGCATCTAATAACTGTGATGGAGCTGGTAAGCAAAGAAGGCTGTCCCCCAGGCCTCTCCTTTGTTACACAAACACACAGAAATTTAGTGCAGAGGAAGAGCCAACGGGAAAATTCTAACATCAAACAGGTCTCCAGGGAAGTCCAAAGAGACAGAGAGGAAATGCCAACCCAACAGTCTGTGGATGACCCAGTCTGACTCACAAGACCAAGAGACCAAGCAAAAGTCTGCCTGCACAGGATCTCCAAGCCCAAGGGCCTGGCTTGGGGTGAGGGATACAGGTCTTAGGGTTAAAAAGTCCCTTAATTCCAGGATGAATGAGGTTTTCCTTTGTGGAATAAAAGCAAGACAACACATACACTGAGCGCAGTTCCATCTACAAAACAGAAGGCATTCTTTCTCTTGCTCTGCTACCATGAACATCTCCTATCACAGTGAGAGATCAGACTGTTTCTGACACAGCCTCAGGCTGCTGGCTCTGGGAGACTGATGCCTGAAACCTTCGGGACAGACACATAAATGTGTCTACAACATTTGTGTCCAAGAATAAGTCAGGGATAGGCAACAAGGAACCTTTCTTCCAACAAATCCCTTTTCTTAACTTTTAAGTTAAGAAACTTTTACGTCTTGTTTCCCCTTCAACCTCTACTTCTTCTAGGCTCCAGGGAAGCCTTGAAAAGCAACATAACGTTAGAAGTGAGAAGCTGCCCCTGGTTTAGCCTTGATCACTAGGGATCATCGAGAACTTCTCTATGTATATAAACTTTGGAACATTTAAAAAAAGAGCATTTTGGGAACCAGAAAGGCAGGTTACTCTACTCTAGACATATTTGAGGACTGAGGTAAGTTTATTCATTTGGGCAACATGTATTTATTGAGTTCCTACTAGGTTCAAGGCTGTGCTACAGGCTGAAGGGACATTGTTAGAAAGATTCCAAATTACATTGAAAAGAACTTATGTCAGACCATTTCAGCTGGTATAACAATTCATGTTGTTTCTGTACCTTACTGCACATGGCAACAAGGCCTCTAAATTATTTTGTCCTGGCTTTGCCTATCCTGACCACTAGACTTAAGTCATCTCCACAATCAACAAAGAGATTAAACCTAGAGAATCACACTTCAAAGTCTGTTTTGGTGCTTGGTTCCAAAGAAACAGTTGAATATACTATCAACCATTCAAGAGAAAGAGGAAAGGTCTTAGGTTTGGACAGATGTCTTAGAAAGGCTTGGGTCAGAAGTGGGCCAACTACAAACTCTGACAATACCAGGGATCCCTCACTGAAACTAACAGTTCAGGTCTTCTTTGGAAGCATGATCTCCTCAAAAGAAAGCTTGCTGTGCCTTTCACCAGGCAGAAGAGAAAAATGAAAAGCCCACATATGAAATAGCAACTGTTGTGGGAGTCAGACAAAACTGCCTGAGAAAGAGAAGCAGCAGAAAACTGTCCCCTGATTTTTCACCTGGGCTGGTTATGGCTTTGAGATGGTGATGCCCTGGCTCTGCTACCACCTACCCACAAAGGCCAGGAGTCAGAGGAAATAAATGCAGCGTTATGACAATGACTTACTGACGGGCCATTTCCCCTAACTAGGGATGTGCTCCATCAGGCCTTATCAACTGGGACACAAATCTCTGACCCCAGAGTCCCAAATGGTCAATGGAAAGGAACTACCTGCCTTGGGTACTTCTACTTCTTGTGCTTTTCTTCCATGCCCTCCCTCCTCATTTCTTCTGTCAATAAAGACTATCTACATTTGTCTTATTTCCGCAATTATAATACTTGCCAGCCAGGGAACATTAAATATCGAGCTCTCAACATCTGAGGAGTTGAAAAACTGTCTTCTGAAAGAATTAGCTCAATGTCTTCATTCCTGCGACAAAGACCAGAAAAGGCCCAAATTAATCAAAAGCATGAGTCCCAACATACTAATTTTTTTTAACAATTCAGGATTATAAGTTATAATTTTAGAGCTGAAAGGAACCTGAAAGACTACCATAAGGGGAAATTGGGGCTTAGAGGGGAGAAGGGACATGCCTAATTTCATGCAGTTATATTTGAGAAAAATCAGTTTCCTCAAAATCACATAAACAAAATTGGTCCACTTGAACCTAGCACATTCTACTTCATTAAAATGTTTCCATATTAAAGAAAATCCTTCAAGTCTACAATCCAAGTTTGCAACTTGGAATCATATCTATAAAATTCTGACTTTACTGACTTTTACTGAATCAGTGCTATTGCCCCATCTTCCTGAAGCTGATATAGAGGGATTCTTGCCTTACAGACTTCACCCTCAAAAATAAGGATACCTCAGAACATAAGATTATTTGAGCACATATTATATTGGTCTGCCTGGCCCCTCCTCCCAAACAGGCTCTTCCCCCCACTTTTCCCCTTAGCTACTGTAAATCCTCAGAGAATTATAGCCTGTTGACATTTCTTAAATGTAAAAATTTGAAATACAGCTGAAAGATTAAAAAGACTATACAAGAGGGGTGACCATATATTTTAAGCAGTAGGATACTCTTCTGGGCATCCCTAAGTCCCAGGCTGGCAGGGAGAGCCAGAGGCTGGAGGCTGGGGAGTAACGGATAATCACCTGGTTACGATCCCATTTTCAGCAAGAATGAAAGCTGTGGCTGGATTTGCTGCTCGGATGAGACTTTGCAGCTGCACCAGGAGGGGATGTCTCTGCTCCATGGTGTGACTAGTGAATACAACATTGCTTACCAAACCTGTGAAACAAAATCGGGAACATTCAGGTTACAAAAAGAAAGCTCCAATGGCACATTTTTCTCTTTAGGAGAGAAATTCTACAGCCACAGCTACGGTTGAATTTAGGCCTTGTCCTTCCTCCTACATCTTTAGCAGCTCCCTTTCTACTGGTCCTTCCCTCTCTCCTTCCAAGTATGGACGAGTTGTCCTGTGCAGAGAAAGTGCACTGAATTGACTGCTGACATCTCAGGTTACTTTCTCACTATTTTTCCTCCTTTCTGAGACACACTTGTGGAATACAAGGTTTGCAGGGGTTGTCTGTTTCTTGCAGTCTGACTTTCATCTTCCTCATTCTACTGAGGCTGTTCTCTCAAAGATCCTTCACAAACCCAATGGGCTTTTCTTTGTCCTCAGGGTTACAGATCTTTCTGAAGGATCTGACACCACAACATCTCTCTCTCTCTCTCTCACTAAGCTATTTCAATTTACACACTTTTCAGGCTATTGTCTCCTTCAATGGTTCCTATTTATTCCAACTATATAAAATACATCATTCTGCCCTCAGAGAGTTTACAATATAGTATAGAAGATAACTTTATGTAAAATTATAATGTGAAATAAAATACAGCAAGGGCATGAGGGAATAGAAATTAAGTGCTATGAGAGTTATGAGGAAGAAAAGATCATTTTTTACTCAATGGATAATCCAAGAAGACTTAATAGATGAAATGGGATATAATCTGGGGTTGGAAAAATGGGTCTGATTTCAGTGGGGAGGGAGGTGAGGGAAAGGTGTGAGAAAAGACATAATGCTGGAAAAGTACATTTGATATGGCCTTGGGACAGTGAACTGGTGAATTGGCTGGAGTGAAAGGGGGTAAAATAAGGACTAGAAAGATACAGTGGGGCCAGACTGAGGAGAGCCTTGAATGCCCAATAAAAACTTGGAACTTTTCTCAAGCAAAAGAGAGTCATTGAAGGTTTCTGAGCTGAGAAGAAATACGGCAAGATAAATGCAAAAGAAAGATCCATCTGGCAGGAGTGTGTGAAGGATGGATTAGAAGGAATTTAAGAGGGAGGCTCCGGGAAATGGTAATGTGGTTCTATACCAAAGGGGCGTTAGAGGATAAACCCAAGGAATGCTGCAAAGTTGAACTCAACAGGAACCTGGTACTTCTTCCCCTACAAATTGTGTTGAAAGTGAAGAAAGATATTGTTTTCTACACCCTATCCCATCTGACCTGCAAGGAAGAAGCCAAGCCAGAAGCTCTGAAAGCCAAAAAGTCATGCTGAGGCCACCAAAAGAAAGGATCTGAATCTGTCCACTATTCAGGTCACCCAAGGCACCAGGCCTCTGAAGACTACCCAAGTACTTCAAGAAAAGCACCCCGAGAAAGAACAATCAACAAATTCTCCTTTGTCACTGAGTCAGCTATGAGGAAGACTGAAAATGGTTCTTTCATGGTATTCACTGTGGCTATCAAGTGTCTCATTAAGTTACATGACAATGACCTGGTAAGCACACTGATCTGGTCTGATGAAGAGAAGGCCTATGCCCAAGTGACCCCAAATAGGATTCTTTGGATATGGTCAGCACCAGAATATGAAAAAGGTTTATGAGAACAAATGAGTTTTGTTTCACAAATACTGAGTCTCATCCGATGGTGGGACAACTAGGGGAAAAGTCCTGTAGGCAGTTAGAGACAGCATCTGGGGCTCAGAGGAGGGATTTCACGATCTGAACATCTGACAGACTCAAGATGCCCAAGAGCTCAGTGCTTTTGGCAGTCTTTCAGAATGGATGCCCTCCACGCCTGCTCCTTCAATGACCCTTAGGCTCTCCCAACATTCTCTTTCTGAAGCACATAAGGATGGGAGAGGAAGCCGTAGGCTCTCAGCTGGCGCTAAGGCTAGATCAGCAGGCCTCTGGAAGCACCTTCTACCCAGTGATTTCCATCACATATTAGCTGGCAAAGCACCTGAAAGTAAAGGTGGCTGGCATTATTTCATCAGTAGACCTCATGCTCACATTGCCTGTGGGCATCTGCAGAACGCTTTAAGTTTTGAGAAATGTTTATATATGTTATCACATTTGATTCTTACAACCACCCTGAGACATAGGTGCTAGTATTATCCACATTTTACAAAGGAGGAAATTGAGGCAGACAAAGGTGAAGTGACTTACTCAGGGTCACACAGGTAGTAAGTGTCTGAGGCTGAATTTGAATCAGGTCCTCCTAACTCCAGATTCAGTGTTCTATCTATTGTGCTGCCTGGCTGCCTCACATCATCTGGGATTGATTCACACAGCACCTGGCTGACTCAAACTTTCTCAACATCATCCCCTTAAGCCCCCCAAATCCTCTTCTCTCTTCCTCTCCTCCTCTTCCTCCAGTACTCAGTACAACTTTGTATGTAGACTTCTGGATAGTCATGGGTATGTCTGCTTGATTTAAAGCCATTCACAAAAAGGAGTTGTGGCAAAACCAAGGCCTTTAGGAATCCAATGAAAGCTTCACTGGGTAGAGATAAAGGTGGAACTCATGTACAAACTTAAAGGCAACAGGTTAAGCAGGCTGTGGGCCAGAGCCCTTATGGCTTGGAGTGGCTACACTGCAGGAAGCAGAGAGGGGGTTCCTGGAAAAGAAATGAGCCCAGAGTGGGTGAGGTCACCAAGGCCAGAGCAAGCAGTCACCTAAAGGGCGCAACACATTTCTGAGTAGGTGTGAAGATGACCCCGACACTGAGGGACAGGAAACTCCACTAGGGAAGAAGGACAGGATCAGAGAATCTCTGAGCAGAAAGGACTCTCAGAGGTAACACAGCCTGCAGAGGGTCATCCAGGCTCTGTTTGGACACAACTTAGGACACTGTGTTTAAGGTCTCCTAGGCTACTTTTGGACAGCTGTAACGTCAAGGCAGGTTTTCCTTATCTGAGGCAGAGTCTGCCTCTTTGCAGCTTCCACACAGCAGCCCTTGTTTAGCCCTCTGGGGCCAAGCAGATCAAGTCGAGTTCTTCCACATCTCCGAAGATGGCTATCATGTCTTGTCCAAGCTCGACCTCCCCAGTAGGCCTCACACGCTATGGTTTCCAGTCCTGTGCCCATCTAGGTCACCTTGCTCATTCGGATGTTCTTCTTCCTAAAAAGTGGTCCATGGAACAGAACGTGCTGCTCTGAGATGGTCTGGCCTGAGGAGACACAGCAGAACGATAACCATCCTGGCTCTGGAGATGGCGCCTCTATAGATGCCATCCAAGGCGATGCCAAAGGCACCCTGGGGATGCAGGCTGAGCTTGCAGACCACTGAGCAGTGAACCTTCTGCTCATGAAGTGCCAGCATTTAAGGAGTTGATTTCTGGAAGCCATCTAGAGGAATTGAGAGTTATCTAATCCCATTCAACCCATCGTTCTAGCCTGCTGAAACCTTTCTAGGTTCTAATTCTCTTATTCAGTTTATTAACTATTCCTTTCAGCTTCACATCATCTGGGAATCCAATAAGCTTTACTGTTATCTGTGCCTCCATCTAAATCCCTGACCCAATTGTGGAAGAGAAAAGGGAGTGTTTGGGAACCGAGTCTTCTCTGTTGTGGTCTTGGACAAGGGAAATTGGAGAGAGGAAGAGCTGCCTAAGGTGCAGGCCTCCCACATTACTGTGCTTGAAGTGAGAGTGGTGATTATCCCAGCCCCAACCAGGGAGAGTCAGGCTGTGTGTCAATGGGAGGATCTGGGGTGGGGCTGGGAAAGGAGGAAGAGGTGAGGCAGACCAGCTCTACACTATTAGAAATGAGCTTTTTCAGTAGTTTAGTAGGTCCTTTCAAGACTGATCTAAACACTCTGCTTAAAGCTCCTCTGATAGAAGGGGAATCTTGATTGTAGCTGGAACTGAGATGCAAATCTGGTTTTTGCATATAGTCTCCCAGGTCAAAGCCCCAGAACGTGGCTCCCTAGAAGTTCATCGCTGAACATGCAGGCCCAGGCGGATTACCCTGCAGCATTCCTCAGGTCAGCTATGCAAACAACGACTTGCCAAAGGGAAATAACTATGTTTGCTAAGCAGGTCAGGCTTCATAACTCAGGTGTTTAGAATACAGAGCTATCAAGGTCAGGGTGGTGGCCAGCTACCCTCTCTCTCTGTTCCATAGTACAAATGCCACTAACTTATGACCAGCTGTCTCATCTGACAAAAGCACAGGGTGACTTGGTGTATAGGTCAGGCCACTGACAGTGGGTCATGAGGCCATCTCCATAAAGTCCATCGTATTAGTCTATTGAACAAAAAGGAAAGAGTGAGGACTCTTTATGTCTAACTTTTGATGCCCTAAAAAACAGGGAATGCTGAGAAAAGAGGCATTGCCTTGCTGGCCCTTTAACCATGTTGGGCTTCCTTTTTGATCCTTGCTTGGAGTTCAATTCACACACTCTTGGGGAAAAGGCAACCCACAGTATATTCCATTTTTAATTTTAAGAGAAGCATTGTTTAAAAAAATTAAGATGTCACCTAGTTCAATCACTGGGAAAGGAATAAGGGGATGAAATGTGTCTTTTTTGTGGGGAGAAATAGGAGAGAAAAGCTTATGTACCAGGAAGATGTTGCTTCTCTCACGCTGGCTCCTGAGTTTCCTAAAAAAAGTGGTACTCCCTTCCCTTTGAAGGAGGGATTATTTTTTACCCCTTTCATTCCAACACCACACAGATTAATAGCAGCTATCGATGGTGGCTTTTTGCACTCCACATGATGGCTCACAGAGTGACAGACAAATCACATCACTGGATTTTTTCCTTCATTTGCAAGGCTAAGAAGTAAGAGGAGTCCATCTCTTAAGGTTTCTGTACTTTCCTGGGGAACACTGCCTCCATCCTGGGCTCTCAGATTCTCTCATTCTGGAGAACAGCACACAGCCTCCAGTGCTTTACCTATGACAGGCCACATAATTGTGCTTTAGCAGCTGCCATGCTAGCACTCAGCTCACCCATCTCAGCATCAAAGGTCAAGGTGAATTTGTCTGAAAAGGTCTAGTTGAGCCAGAGCCAGGCATGGTGCCTGCTGTGCATGGAATGGACAACAAGGACCAGACACTTTCCCCAGGCTACTACGGAGGCAGGCAGCCTGAATCACTTACTCTTGTCACTTACACAAAAACAGGAAAAGGTGGGGGGAGAGAACATAAGGCAGAAAAGGCCAAGAGGACAAGGGCCACCAAGGTCACCCAGGGCTGTTTACATTGTTTGCAAGTGACTCTGGAGATGAAATGTAGCCAGAGTCACTAAAGGCAATACTAAAAAATGGTGGCCTGGAGCTGGGCTCAAGCAACACAATGCAAAGCATAACTTAATCCAAAGAATTTAAACCCTCACCAAACTGAAGGTTAAACACTAGAATGAAGTTTTGGGTGACATACTGCTGCTGTCCCCTCCCCTTTCACTGTCCTATCTCTCTCCCCCAGTGCAGAAGAGCTCCTCTAGGGCTGATGCAGCATCACACGATTCTGAGGTGAGGGTGCCATGGAAAGTGAGTATTCTTCCACCACAGGCAATCGTCACAAGAGACCTAGCTGCTGACCTTGGCCTTCTTCTCTCGGGCAGCAGTTGGTCCCTGTTGTTCCCCAAGACAACAGGCTTTGGGGGGCTCCCCGTAGGCCAGCCGGCAGCAGACTCAGCAGGGAGAGGCCCAGCACTGGGGACACAGGGGAAGGTTGTTTCCGTTTGATTTCTGCTCACTGAGCTGACTCAGGAAGCCCAGGCACCATGCACGTCTCTCAACAACAATGGGTAGTTCATCCCCAGAGTGGAGATTTAAAAAAAGCGACTCCTGTTCTCCTTCTATTACAGGCAGTTCTGTCTGTATTAAAAAAATAAATACTACTTCCTGGGGTGCTTAGATTTGTAGGATGGGCTTGGGGATCATAACCAGATCTTCTGGGCGCTGCCAGACCCAAGGCCATGTGGACTCGGGTTTAGGATTCCACATTTCCTATGGTCACTCTAAATGGAGAGCCAGGGTTGTACCAACGCTGGCTCTGTTTAGACATGCGGGAAGCATAATTCAACATCATTCAAAGGCAAGATTTGAGTTGAGACATGCCCATAAAAGGAGATGAAAATATTAGGTGCCACTGCTCTCCTTTGACGAACTTTGCTCATTCCTTAGCTATCGGAACTGTAGGTGGAAGGACAGAAAACCTGTCTGCAGGAATTCTAGAGAACAGTTAATCACATTTATATCACGTCTGAAAGACAAACTTCATTCTGTGGGCAGAAAGTCAAGTCTACTGCTTACCTTGTGAGCACTGATCAAGAAATTTAGGAAAGAGAAATCTAGAAAGAAAAAAAAGAGAAGCATTAATGCTTAGATTTCCAATGGAAGTTTAAACATTTCTTAAAAAATAGTTCCTGATTCTATGATTCAGTGTTATGAGTTAGAACTCTCCCCAAAGACCTGAACAACACTGATAGACAAGAATACCACTTAACCACCGGCATTCAGCCAAGGAACCACACCCAGAAAGAGAGGCTACGGGGAGTTTGGAAGAAAGCTCAAGCTTTTCAGAAAATGTCTTCAGTAGATGCCCAAGACCCAGGAAGCTCCAGATAGTAAAGGGAATGAACACAAGGGGCCATCCATCCTAAGCAAGGAAGAATACTGTGGATCCCAGAGGGGCAAGGCCAGCACTTATGTGCACTCTTGTCCTCCTAGAAACCTCATGACTATGGTCTCGGGCCTTCCAAATGATGAACTTCTAAGAGATAACTGTAGTGGGAACATTTGGGAGCTAGGTCCACTGTACAGTGTACACAACCGCTGAGAGTTCATTCTAGGCGGAACTTCAAAAGGAAATGCCCCTCTCTGCTAATGACAAGCTCATCCTGGGTTTCCAGTTCACTCTTCTCTTGGGACTCATGATAGGTGTGCTTTCTGCAAGAACCTGAATTTTCCTTTAAGATGATCTGAAAATCTGCAACAGCCCAACAGGGAAGACACCTTGGGCCTAGCCTTCCTTTCTCAAACTTCTCACTGCACTTTGCCTGAATCTCTCCTTTGTACTGCACAGAATCCAAATCTCACAGTCAAAAGGGACTTCAGGAAAGAAATCACTTTCATGATGCCCACACTGATCTCCTCTCCATGGTATAAGTAATTTGTATGCATGGTTTTTCCTCATATTAGATTATAGCCCCTTTGAGAGCAGGGGTCTGTTTTTAACCCCCAGGGGCTTAAAAATGTTTGTTGAATGACTAGTACAAGAGGTAAACAGGGGCACCCTTTCCTAGGCAAAGCTGTTTATGCAGACTTCGTTGAGGAGTAGCTGAAGTAACACCCCCTGCGCAGGTAGTGTTGGGCTGGGGGCAGGACCAGCCTCTAAAGCCTGAAGAGAAGCTCAGGGTCTCCAGGCCCTATGCCCAGCAGACACAGCCCAAGGAGTTCCTTCACTGTGCAACAAGCAAATCAATCTCCCAGACCCAAAGGAAGAAAGTTCTGAGCCAGATACTTGTAGAAAGCACCAAAACTGGTATTTTCCATATGAGTTGGAGACAGACCTTAGGGCAAATTGTTCCCTCCAGTTGTTACAGTTGGAGCCAGTGGGTCAAGTTTATCTGCCAAAGCTCCTCATCTACCAATATCAGAGCAAAGGAGGAGATGAAAGATGCTTATTAGGTCATCTAATCCCCTTGCCTGGGGCACTGCTAGTATTTCCTCATTCTCCCAGCTTTCCCTTGTTTTCTCCCATTTATCTCAGATGACCAGTTTCCAAGCCTCTTACAAGAGACATCAGGGTTAGTGTTCATCATGTTACCTCTTAGCTTTCTGTGCCAAATTTGGCACAGGCAACAGCCTTCTTCCTCCTCCCCTCTCAATACTTCTTCAGGACATCACTATGGAGGTGATGTTCTCTGCCATACTTTTTCCTAAATCAGTTCTTTATCAAATATGTCCCCTCCTGAAGAGGAGAGGACTCAGAAGGGAAGGGGGTGCAGTTTCCCCCACCTGGAGTCTGGGGGCCATGATGCTCTCTGGTGAGGACTTGTCTCAATATTTCAGCACACCATGCTGATTTTTCAGAAAAGATCTATCTGTCTCAAATGTTTCCATGTCCTCTCACTTTCTCTGATCCTAAGGCTGAAAGGAATATTTAATCTTTTGAATTCCCTAGCACTATGGGCATGCCTCTTTCATGGTACTATGTACGTCCCCTATGGTACTTGACTGAAATGAGGTTCTTTACTAGACTATAAGCTCCCTGAGGGCAGAGAGGGAGGATAACCTCTGTATTTTCCTCCAGAATCTGTCCCATCCCCTAATTCCTAGTATAGGACCCTCACATAGTAGATGTTCAGTAAACATTTATTGAGTTTGAAATATTTGTATCAGGGCTTTCTAAAAGTGAACACAGACCACTGACTTATTATATATTTGTTATGTAGTGGATTGTATTTTTCACACTGAACTTCACCGTATTTCCAGCAGATACATAGAATATAACTGTGGTTTCTGAATTATTTCTCCATCAAACCATTTTCATTCTCTCCTCACTAACTTATGATCATGATATCTCTGCCTCTATCTACATTGCTAAGTGAAGCATGATGCCTAAAGATGAGGCACTTTGGGAATCCAGAATTATATGGCCCTTTTCTACTGCCCTTTAGCATTTAGAGAAGTTTTTCTGTTCTCTAGGTTATCCTCAAACGTCAGATTAGTACATCTGTTTTCTTTTCATAATCTGATTCTTTATCTGATGAGTCACTAGAGAAATAGCTCAGTGTCTATCTTTGGGTCTATGCCATGATTAGTGTGGATCATGTAGACCTCCATTAGACCATGGAGGAGACCATCTTGTAAGCAGGACCCTGGAATGGGATATATATTTATAAATATATAAAGTAATGTCACACATATACCAGAACTTACATGCGTGAAGAAGTCCTGAATTCTCAAAGTGGGTAAACACTAATTTTTGAAATTCGTATCAGGAGACAGCCCAGGAGAGCAAGAACTGTTTCACACTGATCCCAAAGCACTTCCAGAACCTGTGCTTTGGCGGGTGTGGGTTCTCCTTTCTGCAATGCAGATCAAAACTCGATAAGCAGAAGATGTGGCTGAAGCTACTGGGGTTTTGCCCGCTGAATTTAGCTTTGTTGGTTGTTAGATAAGAAGGAGTCTATTTCTGAGCTTATTCTCAGAGCTCCTACCAAGCCTTTCTAACTCAGAAGAGCCTGCAAGAAACTTTCTTTCCCCTAGCACAACTTATGTGAACTGAAAACCACCTTTCTGCCACAATGAGGTGTCACAGGAGGAGATTCGAGCAGAAAGCTCTGTTCTGTTTGTTAAGATGGCCCTGCCTCATCTTGAATTTAGCTCTGACCCAGTAAGATGAGAGCAATGGGAAGCACATGTCCCAAAGTCCTATGAATAGTTCTCAGGATTTGGTCTTGTGACAATCAATTTCAATTTGTTCCATTTGAAGAATCCTTTGTTTGGTAGGTAAACCTCTTCCTAAGCCATTCTATCCAGCCAGAGAATGCCCAGGTTTTAAATCTCTGGTGGGGGAATATTTAATTCAAATGCTGTCTTTGGGCAAAAGGTAGAGAGCTGTGGTACCTGGACTCAGAGATATGCATAATGGCCTGCACTGCAAGATTTATTATGTTCAATATTACGTAGCCAAGATCCCTGACTCAAAGTAGGGAAGGGTTGTGGATGACAACTCTGATCCTTCAGGAGGACCAGGACTTCTGAGGGGTGGGTGCTCACGACCCAGAGTACAATCTCTCAGGCTTCAGCGGACTGTTTTCAGAGAGCTGCTGTGGCCAGAAGATTCCTCCTCATGTGACTGATCTTCTGATGATAAATTTCTTCCCATTTAACTAGACTGATCCTCCGATAGCATCCTCATCCTCATCATGACAATAGAAGGGTTTATTTAGCACTCTACAGTCTCTCATTTGATTCTTACAATAACCCTGGGAGATAGGTGCTATTATCCCCGTTTTATACATGATGAAATGGAGGCAGAAAGAGGTTAAGGGACTTGCCCAGCATCACATAGCTAATAAGTATCTGAATTCAGTGCTTCTGGACTCTAAGCTGGCTGCTTTATCCACTGTACCACCTAGCTGTCTCAGTAGCACAGTCTATACTTGAAGTCTTTCAAAATCGGTAGAATCTCCCAGAGTGTGGGTTCTGTTGGCACCGTCTTGGAGAATCCAGAGTTATCACCACATATATTTACATAGCACTTAGTAACTGTTCAAAATGTTTTAGTGATGCTTTTCCCACGGACGACTTCCCACCTCACAACAAATAAGTATAGTCAACTCTCCCCACCTCCCCCCATCAACTGGCCTTGTCTGACCCCATCTGTCCCATTCCACTCCTACAATCCACTTCCTCTTGGCTGACAGGCAAAAGGTGAACTTCCCCCTAGGTCTTCTCAAGTCATGACTGATCACTGAGTTGTTTAAAGTTCTGAAATCTTTCCATTAAATCTTCCTTTACGTGAGTTTGATTCTCATGGAAACTATCGTCCTGGTTCGACTTACTTTGTTCTAAATCTGTGTCTATGAGTTTTCTCAAGTCTCTCTGAATTCTTTGTATTTATCATTTCTTATGGCATAAGAGGAGCAGCTAGATGGTGCAGTGGGTAGAATTCAGGCCTGGAATCGGGAAGACTCATCTTCATGAGTTCAAATCTGGCCTCAGATACTTGCTAGCTATGTCACCCTATTTGTAACAGTTTCCTCAGTTGTAAAATGAGCTAGAGAAGGAAATGACAGACCATTGTTTGTCATCCCACATGGGATCATGAAGAGTCAGACACAACTAAAAATGACGGAAAACAAAAATAGCCCAATAATATTCCAGAATATTCATATGCCATCTTTTACTCAGTCATTCACCAGTAGATAGATATTCATTTGGTTTTTAGTTCTTTGCTATAACAAAAAGGGCTGCTATCAATATTTTAGTAGGTACAGGATTTTTCCCATTGTTTTTGACCTCCTTGTGGGATCTATCTTTGGGTCAAATATTATATTTTAAAGGTTAGTGACTTTTAAGAAACTCTATTTTGAAATCATGTCCCAGAATGATTAGACCAGTTCACAGTACCAACAGAGTATCGGTTAATCTTTTTTCTCACAGTCTCTTTATTTTTTATTTTTAAGAACATTTTCCAGGAATTACTTATTATCTTCAACATCCCTATTTTACAAATGGGAAAAAACAAAACCAAGTATGTCCTTTTACCCTAAACATTATCAGATATCAGTAATACTCTTCTCTTTTGGGCAAGAGGACACTTGTTTGAAGTGAACTGTCATAAAGAATGACAAATATCAGCTTTCCTACATATATCACAGCTAACCTGGTTATAAATTTACCCGGCAGAAAGACTCAGGAAGAGCAGGTACTAGACAACTGCATGAGGTGCTGAGGGTCCCAGCGAGGAGGGCAAAGGGGAAAGGTAAAGGAAGGCCCTTATAAATAAGGAAGACTGACAGGATTAGACGGTCCACAAGATGTGCAAGAGCAGACAAGCTCATGTGGTCAAGATTTTGAGTCTGGGCGACTGAGAGAATGATGGTGCCTGAGACAAGCAAGGAAGAGGCTGGGGGAGGAGAGCTGGTTCTAGGTGAGAAATGTTGAGTTTGAACAGATGGCTGCACGTATAGCTAGTGGTTGTCATCCATCAGGCAGTGAGAGGTGGGGAAAAATTCAGGAGAGAGGTCACTGCTGGAAATGCAGAGCCAGAGTTATTTGCATAGAGGTGATGGGAGATGAGATCCCCGAGAGATCAGTAAAGCAATTAGCCAAAAGAAGCAGGGCGGGTCTGGAGTTGCAGGCAGGTTTGGGGAATGAGAAGTAGAAGCAGACCTACCAAGGAAGGGGAGAACCAGGGCAGGGCATTGCTCTAGAAGACAAGGGGAGCGAAGGCTTCAAGAAAGGGGGAGAGGAAAATAGGAGCATCCTATGACAGCAGGAGTCTGGTTTTTAACAGGAATGGACGTGGTGCTACTAAATGAAGCTGTTCCCTGTATTATTTTCACTACACCTCCTCTGAGATGGGATTCTTCCCCCCATCCCTAAGCACCAAGAATTTCTGTGATTAATGGTGAGTATTTCTCAATAGCTGAAGAGACAATACATTTCCAAAGAGGCAACATGCAGACCTCTGCCCTCAGCTCAGGAACTCTTGACACTTCCTTCAATCTCACCAGGCTCTGTCCAGGCCAGCCAGCCAGGGGCTTCCCCTAGCTCCAGAGAAGGAAGAACTCACCAAGCCAGCTGTTTCCATAAGGATGTCCTAATACCCCCCCACTGGGTAAACTCTTTCTCCTCCTCCTCTCTCACTGCCCCTGCAACAGAGGCATGTTTCTTGGTAGTCACCATAGATACACAGGCGCTGCTTGGAGGCAGAGAAATCAGAGTTCAAATCTAGCCTCAGTCACTCACCAGTTGTGTATCTCTGGGCAGGTCACTTTGCATCCCTCAAATGGGGATGAGAGCAGCATCTTCCTTCCAGGCTTGTTGTGAGAACAAAATGTGGGAATATTTGTAAAGTGCTTTGCAAACTGAAAGTGTTGCTAGCTATTATTTGGGACTCTCAACCCCTGCACTGAAAAAATCTGTGGCAGCTTGGGGAGAGGGCTTTTCTTCACAGTACAGTCTCATGGCACATGCAATTTCTGGAGTCTGCTGGGCTTGTTGTCCACGGACCACCCCATGGTGCTTGGTACAGGATGAACACCTCCCCCAGGGAAAGTCAGGAACTGTTCTATTCACTGCCCATCACACCACCTCCAGCACCAAACCACTTAGCAGGCACAGATCTCATGAACGTGATCAGGGCCTGCTGAGAGGCTTGTCACAAATGCCTCCCTGTGGAAATTCTCTCTCTTCCCTCAAGACTGGAGCTCAGGTACCATTAATTCCAAGGATCCTTTCCCTCCCCTCTCAAATCTTTCCATTTCCCTATCTGACCTCTTCGATTTAGATATGACATCTTAATTTGTACCATACATGTCTTATTCTGCTACTAAACTATAAGCTCCTTGATGGAAGGTACTTTATCATTTTCAGAAGACTGAGCTCTTTGGGGACTGGGAATATTTGTTTGCCTTTGTATCCCTCACGTTTAACAAAATGTAAGAGTAAATAAATGTTTGTTGACTGATTGAGGACACAAAAAGACCTCAACAAGTTAGAATAAGCTCCTAGCCCAGTAAGCCATTTAGCTGATGTATATACATATACACACACACGTATGTGTGTGTGTATATGTATACATATTTATGAAAACATAATGGAACACATAATATGTAACATAATATAATACAATATAATAATATATACCCAAATATAGTTATTAGGTTATAGTCTAATATTAAGAAAGAATTTTACAGGAGAAGCATCAAATGATGCATGACCAGAAAAGGCAAGTTAATCATGTCATGACAGATGTCATATAGGGACAAATCAAATAAGGTACATTTGCCCCCTGCCTTTCCCCATTAGAATGCAAATTCATTTGTGACAGGGATTGTTTCAGTCTGCGTATCTCTATCCAATGCCTAGCAAAGAGCAGCCTTGGCAATGGCTTGAAGATTCGAAAAGATTCTAATAGGCTACAATGGTGGGACAGATCTTAACAGGATAGATTCATCAGTCAATTAATCCAATCAACAAACATTTATTAAGCATTTGATGCTATGTGACAGGTATTACACTAAACACTGAGGACACAGAGACAAAAATCTCTCAAGGAGCTAATATTCAAACAGGGCAAACAACATGCACATGTACGTTTCTCTTTTATAGGCACGCACACATGCGGACAACGCACACAACATATGTGTATTATGTGATGCGTATGTATACACATGTTCATGTGCACACATGCATAAATGAACCATGGGCTCAACATGCAATGACAGAAAGACAAAGAAGCAAAGAGCCTCGTCACTGTTTTCAGGTGATGCCATCAAGGCCCGTTGTCTGATGCCAAGAACATGGCTATCCTGCTGTGTCTGCCCTACTCAGAACACATCTGAAGCAAGCAGAATGTTCTGCTTTAGACAAGTTGGAAACTTTCCTGATAAGAAGGATAAGGCTTGATCTGCTTGGCCCCCAGGGACCAAACTCAGAGCACCAGATAGATGTTATACAGAGGCAGATTTTGGCTTCCTATAAAGAATACCTTTCTAATAAGAAGACTGAGCTGACTTGCAGGTAGTAAGATCTCCATCCCTGCAGGTCTCCAAGCAGAGGCCACACGAGTATCTGATGGGGATATCGTGTACGGGATCACTGGGTAGGCTTGGACTCAATGAGTTCTGAAGTCCTTCCCAACCCTAACATTTTGCAACTCTTTTTTCATCTCTGAAACAGTATCCCTAGCACACAGAAGGTACTGGACAAACATTGAATTGAACGGATGCTAGAGCAAGAGTCTAAGGACCAGAAAACTCCTTGAGACCAGAAGCTGGCAATCTTACTACACCTTACTATCCACAGAGCCCACAATGTATCTCAATTTTTTTTCCTTTGGTGGACAAAAATCACAGGAAGTACATTCTTAGTTAGACACAATGCTTGAATGGACTTTTGGGTAGAGATAAATGAGGGCTGGGTGGTCAGGAAAGGCTTGGTGGATGGCTTAGACTAGGCCTTGACAGAGAGTTAGAATTTGGATTGCCAGAGGAGAGGGAAGGGCATTTCCTGGAGGGGGAATAATATGAGCAAAAGTGTGGAGGTGAGAGTGTTCAAATTAGAGAACACTTTGTCAGGATACAAGGATTTGGCTGGATTTTGACGAGCCTGGAAAAAGTGACGAAGAAGGTTCCTAAGCAGTGGGTGACACAATCAAAGGAGTATGTCAGGAATCTTAACTTTAGGACCAAGTGGGACAAAATTCCTTATCTAGTTCTAGAAATCTTTGGGAAAAATGAGTCTAGTGGAACAAAAGAGAAAAAGGCAACAACAACAAAATATCAGGATATTTGAGGAAGAAGCAGAATCTATAGCTCATGCGGAAGAGCAGAGAAAACAGAGAAATTTCTGGCCCAGCTGGTATGAGTGGCATCTACACTATCATTGTCGTTTAATAGCTTCAAGTATGAGATTTACTGATTCTTTGACTTTGCCCTGAATTATGGCTGGAATTAAGATCAATGACCTGCTGCATTCACTCCCCTGAATGTTCCCAGTGGTGCTTAGTTCCAACAAGCAAGATCCCTAACACATCTCAATGCTTAATACTTTTCTCCAAGTCATGTCATTGTCCCTAGTTACATCTGTTCCTAGGATTAGAGAGTTAGTTCTGAAAGGGATCTCTAAGCCCTTCCAGATCTAAATCCAGGGCTCTTCCCACTAGACCAGAAGGCCAAGATTTCTAAAAGCAGTAGAGTCTATCCCTACAGGTTCAAGTATGTCAAGGCTCTCCAAAGAAGAAAGCACAGAACCCTCGGGCAAACCTGATGTTGAGAAAACCTCATTTATGTGACCTCTCTCAACTTGACCAAAAATCCAAGGTAATCTACATACCAGACCCTTTTCTAGGTAAGATATGTGTATAAAAGACAAAGAGGATGTTAACAGGACCATGCTTTCTAAGAAAATACACTTCATGCCCCACTTGCTGCATAAAATCAGAATACTTGCAGGATTTTTATCTTCAAGACAAGTTAGATTTATTCTGTATATAGCGCTAAATAAACCAAACTAAGACCCAAGACCAAAAGCCACAGAGAGGTAGATTTGGTATTCTCCAGAACTTCCTAACAATGAGAGTTATACAACATTGGAGTTATCCAACTGATTGTCCCTGGAAACTTCAAACTCATCAGGGATATTTCAGGGGGCATTCCTGGACAAAGTAGAGAATTGGACTAAGTAACTTTAGAGATCTCTTCTGGGATCTTCTTGTAGACTGGAGAAGGACTTTTGAGTTCCTGGCAATAATCAGTACATTAATGAGAATTTACTAAGCACCTGCCATATAGTAAGGAAAAATAATGAACACCCTTCGATAAGCAAAATTAAACAAGTCTATTTAAAAAGATGATGCCTTCTGAAAAGAACAACTCCCTCCCAGACAACCCCTGGTGGCTAAGGATTACCTGTGCTCCATGTAGCAGCTCAGGGGCTCCACGCATGTAGTGATTGTGCCAATTTCAAAAGTAGACTTCACATCTGAGTCAGGGTGAGTATGGAGAGCCTGGACAACATCAATAACATCTGTGTAGCTGTAAGAGACAAGAGAAATGGGGAACTAATGTACAGAACATGAGTACCAGACAATATTAACTAGAGACCTTTGAACTTAATAAGTGACAAAAATGAACATTCCATGAACAAAGGAGAATAGAAAAATAGGATTGTATAAGAAACCATGAATCTCATCACATGACTGGCTTTTCCTTTTAAATATATAATAAATTCAATGTACAGCTTTCAAAACTATCCTATTTATCTGCATTCTCTTTTGACTCTTTTCAATGCTTTAAAAATAATGCTGTCACGATTCTTTTCTTTCTTGCCCTTTGATAGCTATAGCTCACCCCTTCTACCCTCCAATTACCACACACATTGCAAAGAAAACCCTTGTAATAAATATGTACAGTCAGGAAAACCAATTTTTATGCTGTCCATGACCAAACAGACCTCCTTAACATAAGGTGTCATTAGGATGCATCACATTTACTAAAATAGTGGAAAAATATTCTTGGTTAAAATAAGAGATTAGGAAATACACACACATATAATACAAAGGAACCTCTGAAAGAAGTTATGATGACATCTTAGAAGTAACAATAAGGAGAGAAATTATACACATGGATCTACAGCTAACCTAGGCTTTTGGAGAACAGACTTCAAAGAACTCAGAGAAAAGGTAAGTAGAATTCCAAGGCCTAAGGCTCTGAAAGACAATCAGGTCAGGGGATTGGGATGTTCTCCAGAATGAAATCTTTCCCCCCAAAAACAAAACGATTCTAATAAGAAAGAAAAATGGGAACTAAGAACATTCTGGAGTCACACACACAAGTATGAAAAGAATGAGTACAAGAGATCTAAGTGAGGGCAGTAGCAGAAGAGGAAAACAAAAGCCTGGACCAGCCAGGCTGACCAGTGCCAGGAAGCATCAGCCCAAGGAGAGGGAAGCCACTTGTGATTCTGACAGAGGTCAGTGACCAACCAATAACCACCCAACCTTTGTGTGAAGACTTACAATGAGGAGAGCCTCCCCTTCCCAAAGGCAGCCTATTCTCCTTTGGGCCAACTTTAACTGTTAGCAAGTTTTTCTTGACTTCAAAGCCCATACCCACCTCTTTGCTGCTTTCATCCATTGTTCCTTTGCGAAATCTTTCAAATACCTGAAGACACCTTCCATGTTTCCCTTAGGTCTTCCATTTTCTAGGCTACCAGAAGTCTTTGCCAATTCCCCTTAATGCCAATGCCTTTCCTCTGTTTATTATCTCCAGTTTATCTTGTATAGACCTTGCCTATACATAGTCGTATATAGCTGTTGACTTCCCCCATTAGACTAAGAGCTTCTTGAGAGAAGGTATTGGACATGGATGATGATTCATTCAGCAAAAGAGACAGAGGAGAGCTAGGTAGATAGGATGAGGAGATAAGAGCATGAGAAAAATCAGGGGAGAAGGAGAGCGCTCATAAGATGAAGGCCTGATTATCACAGCCAAACACTGTAGAAATAAAGGAGAAGAGCTGAAAAAAGGCCATTGGAGGTAACAACTAAGGGGCAGATGAGGATGACTGTACATCTTCCAGTGGGAATTAGACCAAGAGGACAAATGGCCCTGACAAGGAAAAGGATCATCTCATCGATAGGGAAACAAGGGAGGAAAGAACATAGTATGATGTCAAGAAATAGAAGCATATCGTTATGGATGGCCTCTATCAAGTAAGAGATGAGGTCTGGCAGTGTGGGAGTGACTCATTTATATAGCTTTCTATGATTCTTATAGTAGAATTCATTTGCCTTTAGACAGGGGACTGAAACAGACAAATACTTACAAGTCTATACTACCTTAAGATCAATCAACAAACTTTTATTAAATGTCTACCTACTATGTGCCCATTACTATGTTAAGTGCTAGGGATACAAAAGACAGCCTCTTCTGGATCAGACGATCCTTTTCCTTGTCAGGGACAGTCTTCCATTTGTCCCCTTGGTCTAATTCCCACTGGAAGATGTACAGTCATCCTCATCTGTCCCTTAGTTGTTACCTCCAATGGCCTTTTTTCAGCTCTTCTCCTTCTTTATCTCTACAGTGTTTGGCTGTGATGATCAGGCCTTCATCTTGTGAACTCTCCTTCTCCCCTGATTTTTCTCATGCTCTCGTCTCCTCATCCTATCTACCTAGCTCCCCTCTGTCTCTTCTGCTGAATCACCATCCATGTCCTATACCTTAACAAGTGGGTATCGCCCTACTTGTCCATCCTTTCTCTGCACCTTTTCTCTGCTGAATTCATCAACTACAGGTTCAATAATCGTTTCCATGCAGACAACTTCCAGACCTATATGTGTATCCTGATCCCTCCCTTGGGTTCCAGCATTTTATCACCTATTGCTTGTTGCACAGGGAACTAGATGTCCCCTTTAAGCATCTCATATTACTATGTCCAAGACATAAATCTTTATCTTCCCCCCAAACCTGGCACCCTCCACCTTTCTCTTTTTCTATTGACAGCACCACCCCCTTCCCAAATGTCCGAGATAATAACCGTGAAGACCTCTTTGACTCTTCCCTGTTCCAAACTCCCCCATATCTAATCAGTTACCAAAGCCTGGTCAATCATACCTTCATCCCATATCTCACATTCTTCTCCACATACGTAACCATCACAAGAGTGCAGGCCCATGTCATCTCTCACCTTGACTACTATGATAACCTATAGTTGATCCCCTCCCCTCTTCAATCCATCTTTCTCACAGCTGCCACAATAATATTCCATTGTTCAGCTTGGCATATGAAGGTCTTTACAACTTCACTTCCCCTGCTACCACCTCTCTCGTCCAACTTCATACAATACTCTTCTGCACATACTGTATGTCCCCCCTGCTACTCCCAAACTGGGCACTCCAGTTCCCCATCTTGGTAGGGGCTGCTCCTCTCTTCCCCCACATCGAGAGTGCATGTCTTCCTCTTGACTCCCTAGAGTCCCTAGCTTCCTTCAAAGCTTGGTCCATGTGCCACGTCTTACAGGAAGCCTTTCCTGGTCCTCTTCATTTTTAGTAATCCATTCCTTCTCAACCATAATGCGTGTAACTTAACTGTTTAGGTGTTACGTTGCCCACCACTCACACACACAGAATTTAAGCTTCTTGAGAACAAGGGCTAGTTCTCATTTTGTTTTTATTTTCTCAGCACCAAGCACATTACCCTGCACACAACAGGTACTTAATAATTATGAGTTGAATTACAGTGGCTGCAAGAGACCAGAATGATTGTGCTTTTTTCCTAACAACCATGTATGGCAAATAGGACAAGTGATGAGCAAACTGGAACTTACAGCTAAATGGCTGCCTAAACAGATGCAAACTACCTACTTCTGATACAATGACTTCAGCAAAACCCTGAAGTTGACACCAGAACAAATAACAATCAAGAAATCCAATAACAAACTGTGTTGAGTTCTTGTATGTCATAACTGCATAAAAAGAAAACCAGAAGCTTGAGAGTAATAGGAAAAGGGTCAGCAGCAAAGCCAGTGTCAGCATCCCCTGTGTGACCAAGACAGGCCAGAGATATACATGTAGCCTATAAAGCTCAGTGTGCAGAGGCAGCAAAAGTGGAGAGGTCCCTAGAGAAAGGCCTCAGGTCAGAAAACCCTCAAACAGGAACCTTGGAAGGTTCAAAGAGTGTCAGGGGGCAGTGACTAGCACAGTGTCAGAGCACTCCAACAAGAACAATCCATACCGAATGTCTGGAGATCCCTAATATTCTGCCATCCATGTACAGAAAGAGCCCTAAAGGTTCAGCCCTCTGAATCTCACAGATCCAAAGGGGCCTCGCCCCAGGAGGCACAGGTCAGCACAGAAAACAAGGTGACCCAGAGTGAAACCAAGTAGGGTTGGCTAACCCACCCAAAAGGACAACAGGGAACAGAGCCTAGAACTGGCATAAAACTTAATCTCTAATTCCACGAGATGGAATACTTGAAAACTAGAATATACCAAACAAAAATCAATGATTCCAAAAAACCTGGAAAAAGTTGGAATTACCTGTACCTTACATAAAACTGACTTAGAAAACAGATCAAGGAGACATGATCTAACAATCATTGACAATTTTGCATGATAAAAAGCTTAGACACTATATTTCAATATATTCTAAACTAAAACTATCCAGCTCTTTTGGAACCAGAGGGTAAAATGAAGACAGAAAAAATGCACAGATTACATACTGAAAGTAACCCTTAAAGGAAAAGTCCAAGGATTGTCAACCAAAATCCAAAGTTCTCAGATCAAAGAAAAAATTCTACAAATATCCAGAAAGAAATAATTCAAGTACCAAGTAACATCAGTTGGGATCACATAAGACCTGGTGGCTTCTCCTAACAATGATAGGAGATCTTGGAATGCAATATTTGAAAAGTCAAAGTAGATAGGTTTTCAACCAAGAATAACTTACCCTGCAAAGCTGAATGTAATTTTATAAGGAAAAAATAGACCTTTAGTGGAAAAGAGGATTTTTAAGCAATTCTGATGAAAAGGGAGCTAAGGAAGAACTTTCAGATATAAACACAAGAGTACAGAGCAACTTAGAAAGGCACATTTGTTTGAGTAATTGGGAAGAAATGTAGTATTAGATGCTAACATTCTAATGGAGGAGGAGAAACAAATGTCCCTTCAGAGCCTTAATGTCTTTAAAGGGCACTGAGGGAGTTAGTAAGAAAAACAGAGGTCTTGGGAGTGGACTAGATCTGTTCTGAGTGTTTTAAGAGTGCAAAGAGAAGGAAGGGCAAAAGAATAAATACACTCATGCAGAAAAGAGGAAGAAGGAAGTAGAACTTACTATTTTTCCTAACTGGGGTATGTAAGAAAGAGTATACAAACATGGAGGTAAGGATGGAAGGGGCAGCCATCAAATTAATCTTACAAATATAATGCAATGTAGAGTAGGAATAAAAAGTGACAATAAAGTTCTTGGAGAATTCTGAATGGGGAAATCAGGGAGAAACTTCACAGGAGAAGTGTTATTTAAGATGGTCTTGAAGGTTGGCTAGGATTTACTAATTTCTCTAGGCCTATGTAAAATGTGGAGGTTGGAAGAAATAATATCTAGAGCCTCTTTCACCTCTAATATTATATGAGTCTGTAATTCAATGTTATCTATCTGTCTTAGATGATTTGTGTCATTATTCAAACTATGTTCTGTGGAACTCTGGAACTTCTCATAGAGAAAAGTTGTAAAACAGCACAAGCAGCAAAGCTACTCACTTGGCCACTTAAGAAAGATGAAGCATTTGTCTGAAAAATTGGCTTCTTACTGATCTAGAATCAGTAACCCAGTAGTGTTGGCTGCTTTGTCTTGTTAGAGCCATGTAAAATAGTTCGTTTATATTTTTAGAATTTTTCCCACTATTTTTGTAAGAATTTCTATTATTGACAATTGGATAACACTGAAAAATCTGAAGAGGCAAGAAAGTAAAAGTTCTGCTGCAAAAAAATCAAGAGCCTAACTGAATACCAAGTCACAAATACAGAAGAAATGTAATTATGAAAATGGCTACACTTCCAATTCATGTTCTCTCCAAGTAAGCCTCATGAACAATGTGTTATGCTACCACATTTTAAGGAATAGTTCCATATTTTTGCCAAAACACCAAAGGAATTTACAAATAAAACAATTCTTCAGAGGAGACATGGTGTTCTCAGTGTCAATATTTCCTTCAACAGCATAGACAGCAACCTAGTAGACAGTTCATGACTATCTGTAGCCAATTAGCGTCTCTACAATTAGTGAGGTTGGTCTTTGGTGTTAAGTCCATTGCCAAGCCACAATCAAAAAAGGCCCATACTTTGCAGCTTGGTGCAGGACCTGTCAGATGCTCCCCTAGCACACACAGCATTAAACAACCCAGCTTGCCTCCATCCATCCCTTTAAGCAAACGGATATTGCTAAAGAGACATCTAAAGACTTTGATTGAAACAAGCAAAATACAGTGAACTGGAAATAAAACACTCCCATTTTGGTTTATGTAAGAGGAAAATAAAAACTGTTACAAAGGACTTTTGAGGTGAATATTATTCCAAATTTTAAAAACATACTTATTAAAAGCAAGCAACTATGTCCTCACTTATTAAAAAATGTGTAAGATTATTAAATTCAGAATCATATTGATTTGAAAACATGATTTTAAAAATCAATCTTATGGCTTTTGGTACTGTTAACAGCTAACATCTAAGACTTCTTATTCATAAACCCTTAGTTTTGCTCATAAAGTAAATATGTTACTTGGACTACCTATTTTATAGGATTATTGTTAGGAAAGTGCTTTACAAATTGTAAAGTGCCGCAAAAATGTTGAGTTATCATCACCATCATCATCATTGTCAAGAGGCAATATGGTGAAAAAAAGTACTAGACATAACCAGAAACAATTCAAAGGTCTTAGTTTGAGTAGGGGAACTCTGCCTCTTATGGTGTATCCTTAAGTAAGAAATTTCCTTTCTCTGGAGGTCTTGTATAATGAACTATAAAATTTACATTCCCTCCACAGTTTTATTGTGAAGAACTCACTCTGCAATTCTTAAAGCAATACAGAAATTAGGATCTAGAATTAAAATTTTGAGTTCTCCCACCTTATGATTCTATTATCTAAGCTCAAGAGCCCCAATCCCTTTCACATTTCTTTCTAGAACCTATTTGTGGCTATTCTCTGGATCCAGTCCAGTTTCTCAACATTCATTCTAACACACAAGACATACAAACTAGACACATTCTAATAATATTTTAACCAATGATGAGAAAGTGGAAAAATTACTTTCTATCACATCACTCTTGTATTGTCTCCATCTTATGCAAAGCCACCGTGAGGAAAGCACTTTGTAAACCCTTTAAGCACCATGGAACAAGGATAATAAGAGATCTGATCATAGGACCATTTGACCTACACGTGCAGCCTATAGAACACTATACCTCGTGTTCTAGTCACTGTCCCCATCTAGTACCTTAGAGGATTTCTTTTGGGTTTGAAGTGCGCTACCTTATTCTCCTGCATTTTATCCAGTTTATAGACTTACTCAAGGTCTTCCTTGTCTTTCTGCTGGAGAATTAACTGTCCTACTCCAAGAGCAGGACTACCTAACCATGGACATCTGTCAGTCTGCCCTAGCCCTGCAGTAGGAAGAGTAGGGAGCTGAAAATACATTGGTTGGAGGACACTTGCAACGAACAGTTTTTCTTACATTTAAAACTAGAATAGCTTGTTCCTAAAATTTCTCTAAGGCCCAAACACAATTTATAAGTCAAACAAGTACCATGAGAGATTAGATTTAGAAGGACATTAAACGGTCATTCAGTCTAACCTCCTCTTATAGATTAAGAAACTTAAGTCATGGAGACGTTAGTTGGCTTGCCTGGGATTGTAACGCTGAGTCTTCCTATATTATATCCATCTCTCTATTTATTATTCCACCTATTTGTGGATGAGTGTGATTCCCTAACACCCCAGTAAGGTAAACCTCCTGCTGGCTTGAGCTTCTCCCTTACAGCTTTGTCGAAAGGAGTTAGCCAGTTACTTATCCACTTCAGATCTCTTAAAGGGAGGAAAACAATTCAAAGCCTTCACTCCCCACCCTTCAGAAAATGCTGAGGGGTTTAAAGAGGAGCGCTATGGTTTCCTCACTTCTGCAACAGATAATGGACAGACCGAGTGGAGGGCAGTGCACGTACGCTGCCATACAATACAAAGCTCCTGCAAAGGGACCCAACGGTTAGAACTTCAGTGCATTCTACTCTCAGAAAAAGAGGCCCCGCTTTACTCGTGCTCCTTCAGGTCACTTAGAGGGGCAGTGAGAAGGCTTCGGCCCCAAGCTTCCCACACCTTCCATTAAACTTCTGCCTCTTAGATGACTCATTACCTTTACATCTCAGACCCAGGACCTTGTTCTCTCTCATATTAAAAAAACCTTGGGAGAAAAAAGATCAAGTTTGGTATGTGAGACACTGATTCTCATTTCCTAGAGCAGAATTAGACAATAAGCCGCTCAAATGAAAGTCTTTCAAGCCGGCCTCCGAGGGCTTTTCAGTCATTTCAACACAATAGCTTTTCCCTTAGAGAGGAACGGGCGGGGCCCCCATCAGACTGTCCTAAATTTTCAAAACATTTTCAGCAGAACATGAACCTTTACTCATTCCAAAGGAAAAAAATCAAGTACAAAACAAGCTTTAATCTTCCAGGCCAGCTGCCCAGGCCCAGGGAAGACAAGTTCTGCCTTTAATCCATGGGCCCCCAGTAACGCCAGGGCCTTCAACTAGCTCTCCTGGTCGACCGCAATGGGTAGACAGAGTCATAAAGCATTGGGCATACAAATAAAGAAGGGGCCTTCCTGTCCCTGGCCCAGAGAAGCTTCATTCGATAAAGTGCCAGAAAAGGACCCCCTTTAATCAGTCAGCCAATTAGTAAACATTGATGAAGACCCTACATTGTTTCAGGCAGGGTATGGAGCACTGGGGGTACAGAAAGAGCTCATAATCTCAGGGGGCTAGGGCTTGCAGGAGAAGCTCAACTGTTACCTAGCTTATCAAACACTCGGTTTATCGATCCTACACATCTCAACCATACTCTATTGAGAATGCATTCCTCTATCATCTCCCCTGATGGAACTGGTTCTTCTTCCAGTCACAGGTCAGGCCCCACACTCTTCCAAGAAACTCTCCACGACTCTCACCAGCTGGAAGCACTTTCTCAAACTGTCCTGGAGCACTTTGTTCAGGTCTCTGCTTTGCTCAGATGTCTGAAATCATACGGATTCTGTAAGTGTTCTACTTTACTTATCAGACTGCCTGGTCATCAGTCAGGGCTTGTGATTTTACAGCTCTATCTGCACAATCCCAGGCACATAATAGGTACATAACACGTTAGCTGAAGGTAGAGTAGTAAAATCCTTGGTTCTTCCTCATCTGCCTCTGTCTTAAAATCACCTCCATCAACCAGAGGGGAATAGCATTTTTTGTCCAAAGTAAGGACACTTCCTAAGGATCTGTCTCCTGAAGTCTATTACTTTCTCTGCCTTTGCATTTTCAGTTGAATCTATGATTTAATCAGGTCAAGGGTTTTTGTTAATTCAATTTTAAAGACAACAGCCAGTCAACAATTTCAGTGGCTAACCAAGCCTTAGGGCCTTCAATGCCAACGACCAATATTGGTGAACTCAGATGGAACCTGCTAGTCCCTGGAAACAAAAGAAAACCTTACTTTGTGCTCAGAAGGGCAACAGACTTCCCCTGAAGGGTTAGTCAGACTGTTCAAAGACAAAAGCCATCTGTAGGGAGTGAAACTAAACCTCAGCTCATACCAGAGGAGAACGACCAAAGACATGGAGCAAAGTCAGGACTCAACACCGGAGCCTCAAGGGCGCAGGCCTAGCCAGCAATAACACTGCTCTAGAGATACAATATTTAATACAAGCTGTGGGTTGTCACAGAGACACTATGGGTCAATTCAGGTGCTACAGTAACTCAATCTGAGCATCCTGACTTGCTAAGAGAGGAGCAAGGTCTTTTGTATGAAAGAAAGACCAGTCTTCACTCCAGTCACATGGAAGATGCTGCTCTTGCCAAAACTTCCAGTTATGAAACAGCTACTCTGGTTGTGAACTGGAGAATCAACAATTCAGTCAATATTTCAAACAATACATCCCACTATGGACAAGGTACCCGTCACAAAGTGAGAAAGAGCCCTGCCTCCAACGAATTCATATTATCAAGGATGGAGAGTAGTACAAAGAAACAGTACATCTCCAAGAAAATTTGGTAGGAAAGCACTAACAAAAGGTGGATCCTGAAAGGTGTAATGGATAGAGGTTCATCAGCCTGACTGGAACACAGAGTTCCTGAAATAAAGTACTATGAAATAAGGTTGGAAACACGGATGCTAGACTAAGAAGACTGACCTTTATGTTAGAGATAAGGGGTAGTGATGCAGTCACACCTGGGCCTTTAGACAGTTATTATTTTGGCAGTTGTGTGGAGATTGCTGTGGGGGAGGTAGTGGAGTCAGGAACACTAGAAATTTGAATCCCAAAACAAGCCATTGTTCCTCTACTAAGGAAGGTGGGAACTCCATCAGATGCGTATTTGTAAAGTTCCTTATCTCGCTTCCCAGTCCTACAACCTAGCACTGCTCCTTACTCATTGGGCTAGAATTCATTCTAGAACTGCTAAAAATAAATGGACAAGGTTGAAACCAGCCATTTAAAGGTTCAGACTACTCATTTGCCCCGACAGTGGCATCTACATTAGATTAAAAGGTCAAGGCAAAGAAAACTCTCAGCAGGGTGGTACCTTGCCTGGGATTGGGGGGGGGGGGGCAGGGAGGATCTAACCCCCTTTCTCCATCCCTTAGACCTCAGCCCTCCTTCTTTAAGAAGCCTTACTGTCAGAGTAGGGGCACACAGGCAGCTTTTCCTCAGCCTATTCTCTAGTGGAAACAATGAGCTGATTTGGGTTGTGACTGATTTTGAACACAATCAACTGCCCCGGAGTTCTGTGAGGGACACCAAGTCTTACCACTATCTGATGGAAAGCCCCACTGCACATTCCTGACCAGGGATTTACCCAGCTTCTCCTAGTAGACCTCCAAGGAGGAGGAGTTTCCTACCGATGGCAACTACTCAACTCCACTTTTGGAGAGATGGCTGTAATTGTTAAGAAAATTTTAGTCTTTCTGTACCTTCTAAAAAAAGGTTTTAAAAATTATAAACTCAATAATAAAAGCTGGCATTTATATAGCACTTGAAGGTTCGAAAAGCACTTAACAGGGACCTCATTTGATACTTAAAACAATCCCCTCAAGTCGGATGTGTTATTACCCTCCCTTAACAGATGAGGAAACTGAGGTTTAGAGTGTTTAAATGACTTGCCTAGGCCAGACTTAGTAAATTCTGGGGCAAAGTGAATTCAGATCTTCCTGCCTCCAAGTCTAGTGTTCTCTACCACTGAGCTCATTCACTCAACATGTAGACATAAAACAGGGGTCAAAATTTTACATCACATCCCTAGCCTTCAAAAAGACATAGCTATATGAACTAACAAACCATAAACAATCAAAGAAAATGCTTTTGTTTTGGGTCTTCTAGGTCTGATTTAAGTTCTACCACTTTCGATGGTAGAATTTTCATTCACTTTTTCAGCCTCTAACAAAAAAAAAAAAGGAAGTCATCAGTATGTGTACCCTGAATATATGATTTTCTTTTCATTGATTTTGCTCTGCATCACCTCATACAGGGCTTTTCCACTTTGTTTTCCTCTTTATATCACTTTCTTTTAACAGTACCTTAATATTTCATTATATTAACATAATTATTCAGTCACCCTCCAATTGTTGTATATAAAGGTGGTTTCTAATTTTTTGCAATTATAAATGGAGAATCCATGAACATTTTTGTACAAATTATTCCTTTTCCTCTTTCTATGACTTTTTGAGCAAGAGTTCTAACATTAGAACTTCATAAGTTGAAGGCTGATCATTGCTATGACTCCCAGCTCCTCTCACCAATCCTCATAAAGCACAGACTCCAGCCTCTTGGGACGCTGCCAGAATGGAACCTAATGACCTAGCTTCAGCCTGAGCAGTGCAGAGCAGAGCAGGACTATGACCTTGCTCCTTCCCATCCTCTCTTTATGCAGCCTAACGCTGGCACAGCTTGGGGGCTGACCAGCCAATTCCACTATGGACACAGTCTTTCTCACAGGAGTTGCTGTGTAGCCACATCTTCTCAGGAACTTACCCCTGTAACACTACCAACAATCTGGTCTTTTTCCGGGTGTACGCTGATTGTCTGGCACCGCGGTTCTGCTGGGCCTCCAGGGCACTGGTCAAGTATCTCTGGAAGTGGGCTGCACTGAAACATTCAGAGGTGTCCATGGTCTGCCTATACACCATCCACCTAGAAACAACACAAACTCACTGAGACATAGCATGATTTCTTTTCCCCAATTGCTGTTTAGATGACTTCTATCAATTATTCTGGTTATAATGAGAACTGTTTGAAGAGAAGCCACTATTCTTTGTTAAGTGGTATGGAGCAGAGCTGAAAAGTCAGAAGAAGGGATTGTGCAAGGCCACATTCTGCCAGCTCTGGGGAGGAAGGAGGCAGGGAAGGATGGTCTAAAATCTCAGAGTCCATCGGCAGCCTGCTCTTTTTTGGAGCTCCTCTCTAACTTTAATCATGCTTAGATCCCAAAGCCCTCCCCACTTCCCATGCTCTCATTTTTGCGACCAAAAGCTTTTGTTTGAGCTACATGGACACTCCTTCTTCACAACTAATCCCAAACCACAAACACATTTTCAAAAGTATTTACTAGCAACTTAAGCAAAGAAGTAAAAATATGAAAATAAGCTTGTGGAGAGAGAAATACTGATTTGTAGAGTCCAGAGAATTTTATCCTAAAATTTTCCTTTATTTGATTTTACAAAAGACCTGTACAAGTTTGGATTACTTAGAATCCAGTTCTGTTCAAATTAACACGTACTAGGGTAAAAATGGGTAGACTGGAAAAAATTGGGACAGACTGTGAGTTCTATGAGCACAAGGATTGTCTCTACCTTTCTTTGTATCCTCAGTGCTTAGCACAAGGTCTGGAACAGAGAAGGCCTTTAATTTATGTTTATTGACTGACTGACTAGCCTGAGAGGAATGGGAGCCCAAGGCTAGTTAGACAGGCTGCTATTTAGTCAATCTGTCAGCACTTAACAAGAACAGGATTCCCTAGCACTTCCCAAGGACCTCCCCTTACAGGGTTTCCAGACAAACCTATTCCTCCTCTAGCTTTCCACCACTTCCTTCCTTTCTTCCTTCCTCTGAGACAAAGCCTGGACATACAGACATCAAAGCCTGGCTAAGCATCTCAGTCAGCAGGTCTTAAATAATTTTTTTTTCCAATTAACTAGCATTTATCTTCTCTCTCTCTCCCACCTCCCACCAAAAACCAAACCAAACCAAACCAAATCAAATACTTGTCACAGATGTGCATCAGCAAGCAAAACAAATCCCCACATTGACCAAGTCCAAAAATGCCTATCTCACTCTTCATCCTGAGTGCATTTAGGGTTAAGCATTCAGTAAGGCTTTCTAAAGAGCATTTCTTGCCCAACAGAGAGATGGTCTGTGGGAAATGTGGGAAAACCTCAGCAGGTGTCCTGCACACTAGGCTCTAGAAATCCCTTAGTACACAGCCCTTGCTTTGGTGTGGATTCATACATCTTCAGAGGATCAGACCACAAAGATTCCTTGGCCCACTATTTCCCCAAGTTTCCATAATGGTCACTGCCCTTATTTACCTCTTCAACAAGGCCACAGTTGACAAAGAAGTGTCCAAATGCTCATGCCTGCATAGGGACATGGTCAAGAACATGGCCAAGGTGCCCTCTCATCAGACTAAGACTTGCTAAATCCTTTTTACCCAGAACAAAGACAAGATCAGCCATACCAACCTTCCATACTCCTTGTGCAGAGTGACCAGGAAAGCACTTAGATCACTGGCATGACAGCCTGGCAGGCCGGTGACAACATTGATAATCACCTAGGGGAAGGAAAAGATATCCAGCAAATAAGCAACAGGTGTGTGAAAACATAGTACCAGGGTAGAGACCAAATTTAACTCAAATGGTATGGGAAGCACTCAGCAAACCTTAAAAGGCAGCTCAGTGGCACAGAGGATGGAGCTCAGGGCTTGGAGTCCAAAAGATCTGAGTTGAAATCCTGCCTCAATGACCCTGGGCAGAGCACTTAATCTCTTTCGGTCTTGGCTTCCTCCTTTGTCAAATGGACTTAGGAGTACTTACTTAAAGATTTCCTGGGAGGCCCAAGTCAACTATTCTAGGCATAAAGCGCCCTGCAAACTTTAAAGCGCTATATAATTGTTAGCCGCCGCTATTATTGTTACTAATGAAGTGAGCTTTTGTGATTATTGCCTAAGACACGGCCATGAACCTTACAGAATTTATGTTTTCTTAGGGGTACAAACTGCAAATATAATTATAATAATTTTTATGGCTACATTACAAAGCTACCCCCCCAAAAAAGCCAAGTAAGTCCAAGGTGGAAGGTCATTACAGATTTAGAGCATAAAGGAAGGAGGAGGCAGCATTGAGCTGAGATTTAAAAGACAGATAGTGCTTTGCCAGGTGAAGGGGGAGGAAGGATCTTCAGGAATATGGAATGCTGGGAGCAGAGGTATGGAAGCCAGAGAACCCAGGAGGTTCAGGCAGCAGAGGTTAGGCCTATGTCACGTGAACAGAGAATGCATAAATGAGTCACATAACACACAAAGCTGAAGGCCTTGAAGACTGGAGACAAGGTCAGACCAAAAGTAAACATTTGAAATTCACTTGGGAGGCAATTAGGGGGACACTAAAATTTCTGGGCCTAGGAATGGTTAAATTATGTGTTGGTGGTATGAAGGATGGAGGTGGGAAGAAGACTCAGAATGGCTGACTGGAAATGAGACCTGGACTGTGGGAGATCTGAGAAGACGGTAGGGATGGCCATGAGAAATGTCATAGGGATGCACAGGGAGTGAAAGACTTGATAGCCAGCTAAGGAAAGGTAACAGAGAAGACATCAATAATAAACCTGCCTTACAGACATGAGAAAGCAGGGCTACTGGCAGTGTCATAGACAAAACCAGTGAAACTAGGAGGAAAAAGAGAATGAGTATGTTTTTGGCACGATGGATATGAAGGGCTAAGGCAAAGACATCCCATAACAATCAGACATGTACGGATTCATGGCCCAGGAGATAGTCCAGGAACATAAACACAGATTTGGGAATTGGCTACATGGAGGTAGTTGCTGAAACTACAAGCGTCAATGAGATTAAAAAGAGAGAGAGAATGTAGAGAAAAAGGGAACATATATGACTAAGTTAGGAACTTCTGAGAAAGGTTACTGGGCAGTCAATATGCCTTGGTCTGCCATCCATGAGTGTGGCTGGAATGATTCCCCCCACCAGCCCCCACTGCCTCTGAGAATCTTCCTTCAAGGTTCAATTCAGGGACCAACTTCATCATGAAGCTTCTCCTGATTCCTCGGATTGTTGCTGTTTCCTCAGATTACTTTATAGTTTCCTTGATATATATTTATATTCCCTGATGGTAGGGACTGTTGTGACTCTGTCTGCGTCCCCATACCAGCAGGGGCTTAATAAATTGGACTGAATTCACTGGAAGAGAAAGGAAAAGTGCACATACTTTTCTTTCCTTAATAATATAAAACAAATGACACTGGGTTATTTCAAAGCACAGAAGCCAAACCCAGTTCTCCATGCCCATGTGCTAACACCAAGCTCCAGGAGGCTCAACTCTCAGGACCAAGTCAGCCCAAAGGAAAAGTAGGTAGTCACTTCCTCCTACTCCCCCCATCCTTCCAATCTTCAGGTCACTTGATGGTTATCTAGTACAGTAGAATACAATGTAATTCAATAAATATTAATTAGGAACCTATGAAATGCAAGGTACTGTATCAGGTATTGGAGATACACAGACAAAAATGAGGAATGGTTCCTGACCTACCCTGGGTCCTGCTATGCTACCACATCAAAATCAAATCCTCTGTGTGATGACCTTATGTCATCCTTAGACATCTCTATAGAGTGCCCCTAAGTAACAAAAGTGACCTGTCCCATTTCCCATTTTTACAAAGCTCCAGTCTCAAGTAGCTGTTAGCTTCTAGTTTTTCTTGACAAAGATCCAATAAAAATGGACACTACGGCATTAGGCAGCTGCTAGGGAGCAAAGTTCATTGGAAAGTATAAGGAGGGAATGTAAGAGGACCCTCGGGAAGAGGGTTTTACTTGTTTGGTATTGGCCACCCTGGAGTAGGTGCCAGGAAAAAGTGGGCTCTGGTTTATGTGGTAAACCAAGGTAGGTTTTGGTAGCTCTCAACAAAACAGTTGTCACTCTGGAGAAGAGGTAATGGAGGGTCATGGCCTTATGTAAGAGTTGTATAATGGGAAGGGGTCCTGGTGTTGCAGCCACAAGGGCTAATGCAGACTTTTGTACACATTGTCCAAAGCAGGTTTCAGATGTACAATTATATCAGGCTCGAAGAGGGTGTCAGCTTATGAAAGAAATCTTTTCTTGGACTTTGTTAAACCCCAAAGAGCTGAGGACAGAATCTGTATTAGCTACTCTGACCCCTCCTTTCAGTTTCCTGGCTTATTGGGTTAGCTTGACTACCTTTTCATTTTCCACTTTCTGAGCAGGCCTGATTTCACCTTGTTGCAAGAGGACAGGAAAATGGGACCTCATTACTGGCTCCTGGCTGACACTGCAGATGGCAAAATGCTGGAGAAACCTGGAAAAACAAAGGCTGATGTTATCATCTTCCAATCTCCAAACAAGCTGAATGTGCCCATTCAAGCAGGAAACTCTATATAGACTTGCCTGCTGTAAAATAAACTTTGGGGCACTTTCCTCTTGAGAATCAAATTGTCCCCAGTGTGATATAACTGCCTTGGCCAGAGATGGGAGCTGGGAAAACCCCAGGAGCTTGACCCCTATGCCAACCATATAATTCACTGTCACTACCAATAATAATATGCAGAAAGTTCTATAAATCATCCACAAACAGGAGATCCAGGGGCTTACCTGTCCAGATCTGGGAGACGGGCATTCAGGAGTTTGAGCTGATTCCCTCTTTCCCCAACAGGATAGGACTGGGCATTGAAGAGTTTTTGCACATTGGAGTACCTCAAATAAGAAATATTGGTTCAACTGGGTGTTCCATAACTTGGAGTTAATTTTGCTTATAATTAATTCCTTGGCAACTCTTTTAAGACAGTCACATCATATTTTCATTTGTTCCAAAACCCTTGTGTTTCTAACACCAATAAGATGTTGAATGAATTTGTGATTATTCAAGGCTTATTATATGGAATACTACAGAGCATTCACATTTTCCACTTTTCTGGCATGTGGCACATGGTCTTGTCACTACTGGTAGCTCACAAGAGAGGGAAAAATAGGTATAACTGAGCTCTCAGCTGGTTTGCCTACTTAGGAACTACAGGTGTAATGAAAGTTTGAGCAAGATGGTAGCAACTCCAGCATGATTTTCTGATTCTTTATTATTTTATCTCTCAAGTTCCTTTCCCCGCCGAGAATTCTGGATAATAGAGCATGTGGCATATAGACAGTCCAGGCTGATAAACAGATGTTAGCATTGGTCCTTTCAAAGCCCCAGCAAGCCACAAACATGAGGTGGACAGAGTCAAAAACCCTCAATTACAAGGCATACGTTACTTAGCAATTACACCCAGGGAAGAAGGCCCAAAGACTGAGAGCAGCAACTTACAGTCTTTTTTGTTCTTCAGATAATCCGTCTTCCTGGATCACTTTTAAAGCCAGCTCTGAGTTAGCTGGGTGTTGCCAGGGAGAGAAGACCTACAAAAACAGAATCCATGCAAAGAGCATTTAAAACCCAACAATAGGACGTAGAAACCACATGGGGATTTGGCTGTTGTTGAAAACCTAAACTGTCAGCTCAAAGCAAAACCACAAAAACAAACACTCTTTCCTCTAAATGGGGTCTAGATGCACATTTTCCCAAACAAGCATCATTATTCTCTGGGTCTCTGATTTTGAAGTGTTTACTATTGACAGAGGCAACACAAATACAGTGAAAGAGGTGAGAGTGAGGGGGAAGGAAAGGAAGGGAGGAGAGGAGAGGAGAGAGAGAGAGAGAGGGAGCGAGCACATGTATTTTCATCACAGTAATGTTTTCCCTGGAGTATGTAATAAACAAGGAAGACCCATGTCTCTCTGTTCAGCCTGCAGGGAGGCTGGAGAATAAAGGAGAACTCTGGAGACACTGCTGGGTCTTTTGCCTGGGTCTATAGCCTAAACAAATAGGCAAAGGGAGAAAGACAAGGTAGGAAAAAAATTTAGAAGGAAAAACCAGTGTAGGGTCATCATTGAAGCCTTCCTTCCTAGGCTTTGCCATTGGGACTCTGGGCGCTCCTAGAGATTTGATTAAGGAGGATATAGACTTTTGCAGAATCATAAGTCAAGATAGAAGCAGCCTCTCTCTAAATTTTCACAGCCTTTCCCATGGAAATAAACAGTCCTCACAAGGACTGAGAAGGCTGTTGTGAGAGAAGCACTTTGTAACCCTAAAAGTGTTCACTAGATAATATTAGCTATTATTACACCAAAATTCTTCATGTATTTCCATGTTCTTCTACATATTCATTTAATTAATGAATTCAACAGCTCTTTCTTGAAGTCTGATGCAGCAAGTGCAAGGTGAGCCCTATGGCATGGCAGCTCTTGGGAGCAGGTGCTCCTCGAAGCAAGAGGACCTCTTGCCTGGGCGTGATCAGGGCCCAAAAGTGTCCCATGTACCTCTGTACCTTAACCACTGACATTCAGTAAAGAAGAAAAGATAAAGTCAGAAGTTCCCCCAGAAAGGATGGCTCTTTCCCAATGGGCAGGACTCAGTGATGCAAGGAAAACAAGGAATTAATAATAGAATGGTATCCAGGAAAACACTAGCCCTGCTATTAACTCACTGTCTGCTCGGCTCCCTGGGCCTATGTCCTTATCTGTTTAACATGAGGGGTGGATTAGGTCCTAACAGTTCCTTCCACTTCTGAAATCCTTTAATTCTAAAAACTTCTGGTTTGAGTCTGCCAGGGTTACCCAGGAGATGTTCTCTAAGAACCAAGAATAATGGGGCATGGCAGATGTGGGAGCAGAAACAGTGGCCACTGGCCACAGGCTTCAGGGTCAAAGGGGAGGCTGTGTCCTGGGCCTGGCATTTAGAAGAGAGCCTTAAGAATGAGCAGGGCATTAATGGTTCAGAAAGTAATGGAGAAAAATGAAAAGAGCTGAAGAAGAGGGGATTAACTTGGAGTCAATGTGTAAGAGGAAAGGGATCACACAAATCTCTCAGGATCAGCCTGGAAATAAAATGTAAAAGCAAGGAATAGGGAAAGCAAAGACACGATGCCTTCAAAAGCAGGAATAAGACTAACAGCTGACAATCCATAGCCCTTCACAACTTCCAAAATACTTTACAGAAATCTTACTGAATCCTTAGAATGAAACTGGGAAGTGGGTCAGGCAAGTGTTAGCCCCATTTTATAGAAGAAGAAACTGCACTGGAGAAAATGGCAAAGTAACTGGGTGAAGGTCATGTCTCTCCCAAGCAGCAGAACCAAGACTTGATTCCAAAGACTGCTCTTTCCTCTGTCCTGCAGGGAGACGTTAGCTGGAATGTACTGGCACTCAAGGCAAAGAGGAGGTAGGCAATGACAAGACTGAATGGATTCACAGATTCCAGGCTCCTCTCCTTAATAAGAAAAGGCAAAGCCCTTCACTCTGTCTGTTCACACAGAATTTCATCATCAATTAATTAATCAAACATTTATTAGGTGCCTACTGTGTTAAAGGACAACACAATGACAAAAAGGAAATGATCCGAGTCCTCAAGGACTTTCCATTTTAATAAGGTAGCTAAGATATGCAAGAATATACATGAAACACATATAAAGTAAATGACAATAATGATGATGTAAATAATAGCCTTTGCACGGAGCACTAAGGCTCGCAAAGCCATTTATAAACATCATCTCATTTTACCTTCACAACGACTCCAGGAGGGAGATGTTATTCTCTTATTACAAAAGAGGGAACTGAAGCAGACAGAGGGGAAGTGACTTGCCCAAGATCTTACAACTATTAAATGGCTGAGGCAGATTTGAACTCAGGTCCTACTAACTCTAGGTGCAGCACTCCACCTACTAGCTAATGGGGTTCTGGTAGGTTTCTTACAGAAGGAAATATTTGAGCTGAGTCTTGAAGGTGACCAAGAATTCCAAGAGGTAAAGGTAAAGAGGGAGAGTATCCCTGGCATGTGATGAGAGGCACAGCCAATGCAAAGGCAGGGAGATTGGAAAGAGGGTGTCCGGTGTGAGGACCAGCAAGTAAGTCAGTATGGCTGGAACACTGTGTGCTGTGGGGAAGTATCTAGTAAGAAGCCTAGACAGATACGTTTGGAGCTAGGCTGTGACACACTTTCCATGCCAATCGCAGGAGTTCATATTTGATCTTAGAGGCACTAGGGAGCCAGGGGAGTTTACTGAGTAGGAAGTAGACAGGATCAGACCCCAGCTTGGCAGCAGTAAGGAAGATGAAGGAGAAAGGGGAATGGCTGGAGGCAGGGAGACCAGTCAGGAGGTAACAACAACCACAAGAGTGAGAGCCAACATTTAAATGACACATAGAGGTTTGCAAAGCACTTTACAAACATCACATTTTAAAATTGTTATTCTGATTTGATTACAGAAAGCCAAGCGTCTAAGATACCTCTGCCAGTCAGCGGCTCTCAGAGCTGGGCGGACAGAGGGACTCAATCCTACATAAACAGGGCAGATGCTAAAAAAAAAAAAAGAAGAAGAAGCTGATTATCTGCTGGATTTTCCCAGTCAAAGTGTGTTTCTTGTACTACCAGTTCTTTAAAACTGAGGGGAAAAAATTATAGAGCCGGCTTTGTTGGATCAGTTTGATCTACCTTAGGCTAACTCTTGCTTTTTTAGACTTCTGCATAACAGCTCAGCTCTCTCTCCTTTCTGAAAATCTCCCAGCAGGTCTTGGCATCCTCCCCCTCTCAATTTCTGGTGTTACCGAAGGGCACCAAAGCTTGGAAAAAGAGCTGGTTTGGTGCCATCCTTCAGTTGGGCAGACCCCAGGCCCAACCAGGAACTCTCCCACAGAAAGAAGTCTTTCCTAAGCCCTCCTCAAATGAGCATGTCCGTATTTATAGGCTGCAGTCCAGAGCAGAGGAGTGGGGAGGGGTGTGGAAAGGGGAGGGCAGGTAAGGGCCTTGAGGGCAGTATCCAGTACAGGTGAGGCAGGTGCTAATACATGCTTGTTGAATTAGATTGTATATATTGGAAGCTTCTCTAAAAGGTGCTGAGCTCCACCAGTCAGCCACAGCTTATCTACCTCAAACATTACACCTGAGGAGGAAGCAAACTGACCTTCTTTTTCCTGTAATAGCTTCCAGATCTTTTAAGTTTTCTTTTTTTCCCCTTTCCAAAAGAATCTCAAACAAGGGGAACTTTACTCGCTCTGTGGCTATCCAGTGAGTCATTTCCCAAGCCCAGTACATCTTTATAATGTTCTTGGAGGTGAGATTCCTTGAAATGATATCTTTCTGCCTTGATTGTTGGCAAGATCTTTGGACAAAGGAAATTGGCATCCAAAGATACCATTATCCACATTGGATTTTTCCCCTCCTTCCTTAACTGACACGACAAAAATTCTTGGTCAATTCACTTTCACCATTAAGAAACATGGCAGATGAAGCCACGTTTAGATTTTCATCTGCCAAGCCTGATCCACTTTTCCAAGGGCTCCCATCTGAAGAAAGACTAACCCCAGGTCACCCTCCCAGGAGGTGCCAGAAAAGTCCTATCATAGAGTTAATTGGACAGAGGGCAAGAGTAGTAAGATAAGCCTGGAGCAATAGACAATGAGCTACACTGAGAAAACTAGGAAACAGATGAGAGAAGACTGTGAAATCTTTTTCCCTGAGCACCTTTCAAAGCCATTCTTTCTAGCAGGTCTGGTGCATCTTTGGGGTCCTCACTCTCGTCTGGAAAGAGGAGAAAACTAGCCATAAAACTAGTCAAACAGACAGGAAGTACCATACTCAAATATCAATGAGGGTAACATCTGTTTTCTAAAACTGGAATGAACTAACTAAACTAGACCACAAATAAGAATTCTGATAGAGACTATGGGCTAGTAATAAAGGAGTTAATAAATAAGTCATCACTAGGAGCTAGGGATATCTACAAAAATGAAGAAGATTTTTCTCACACAAAAGATTAGGAGAGTCAGGTGCAGAAGCGTGCCTCTCATACTGCAGGGAAGAAAGGAACTGGTGGTTAGAGGCTTGCACAGTCTAGAAACCTGGGTCAAGGATTCCGCTAGCTAAGGCCAAAGGCACTTAACATCTAGGCTAAGGAGTTGCATCATGGCAGGACCACCAAGAATGATTTTCTCCGGACTGTGAGAGATTTATTAATACAACCATACACCTAGGCATGGGTCCAAACCCAGGGCCTAAAAAATCCAGGGGTGGCCCTTAAGAGGAAGAAATAAAATCAAGTATTTGGTGAGAATCTTCACAGAAATTAAAAATCCCTTAGTTATTTAAACCTATAGACAGCTAAGCTCACATGCTCAAAATCCAACTCAAGCCTTGTAGGTTGGCTTAATCCCAGTGATCCTCTTCCATGTAATGGTGGCCACATTCTTACCAAATGGGCTCAAACTATCTTATGTGTTATGCTTTTCTCGGCAAGCAGATTAGAGACTCTAGGTGGTATCAATCCAAGCTTGGCCTTTTTGAGGACTGCAGCTATAACCCATTTTGGGAGCTGCATCCATGAGGTCTCACCAAAGGTCAGTGATAGTCAACATAGGGCCTTTTCCTGTTCTCAATGAAGCATCCATACAGCTCTGCCAATTCATTGCTGTTTTCCCACTCACTTTTAAATTGCTTGAAACAAACCAACAGTAGTTTTAGAATACAAAAAATATTTAATTAAGCACCTACTGTGTGGGGAACACTATGCTAAAGTTTTGCTTCAAATTGTCTCAATTTCCTTAAAGAGGTCTTGAAATAAATTGCTGTTACCTCTGCATAGAATGCTTGATATATCTTGGATTTGGGGAAGAAGGCAATCATCAGAAAGTTGCTCGACGTGTGGAATTCAACTGGAAGATAAGGAAGCAAGGAACTTTTGAAGTCTATCAACAAGGCAGCAACAACACTGGTGGAGTCCTAAATAGAAAAGAAAAGAATATTTTCACTTTTGAAAAAGGAATGTTTCTATGTATACTTGTGCTGCCCATAATTCATACAGTCAATATAGAAACCAATAACCACAATCATTTGTCCATTCTCATTTCTTCCACTCAATAAACATTTATTAAACTTCACTGTGTGTAAGGCATCGTACCGAGCACAAAGATACAAAGGAGCCTGCCCTCTAAGAGTGTACACAGTCTACTAGACAGATGAGATATTATAATAATGAATACAATACAAGGTGGAGTGTGATGGGTACAAAGGATAGATTACAGACAAAGTGATATCAAAAAATATCAGTAGAGAAAAATCACGTTCAGATAGGGGTAACTATATTAAGCCTTCATGGAAGAAGTAACATCTGGGTTAGTCCTTGAGGAAAGTGCCATCAATCCAGAGATGGTTGTGGGGAGATGTATCCATTCCAGGAATGGGACAAAGGTTGAGTTAGAGCACAGGAATTTTAAGAAAGCAGACTGTCATGAGACAGAGAGGGAATAGTGTAGCTTGGTTGGAATAGAGAGTATGTGAAAGGAAGTAGTATGAGATAAGTTTGGAAAGGTAGGTTAAGACCACACTAAGCAAGGCTAGAATACCAGGATAAGGACTTTACATGTATTTAATAGTTTAGGGAGCCCTTGAAGGAGTTTGAATAGAGAGAAGTGAAATGAGTGGAGCAATGGGATGACTCCTTGGGCTGTGGTGTACAGCACAGACAGGCAAAGGGATAGGCTAAAAACATGAAGACCAGCTAATACAAATACACTGTCACAACAGTCAAAGCAAGAAAAGGTAAAGGTCTAAACTAGGACAGTTATAGAGGATGTGGTGAGGAGGGGACAGAGGTAGGAAAAAATAAGACTAGACAACTGATTGGCAATTAGGGGGTGGGGCACAAGGGAAGAATAATGACCCCTCCAGATAGTTGGAGTAGTTAGCATTGCTACGGCACTTTAAAGGTTTACAAAGAAATTTATGTATGCTATCTCATTGGACTTCCATAAGTCGGGGGGGCAAGTTTTATTATTAAGTCCCATTTTACAGATAAAGAAACAGAAACAGAGGGAGGTTAAGTGATTTACCCAGGGTCACTCAGCTATCCTTTTTTGAAGCCCAGTCTCCCTGCCCCCAGGTCCAGCCTGCTATTCACTACACCACCTGGCTGCCTCATCAGTCCTGCCAGAACTCCGTGTATTCTCAAATAAATCAATCACTCCCACAAAAAATGGAGAGTGCAGTTAGCCACTTTGCAAGTCTTGGCAGCTCGTGTTTTGCTTCTGCAGATGTGACAGTATTCCTGTTCTAATGCTGTCCACCTTTCTCCTTCCTCTATCTCCCCCACAGTGCTGACAGAAACTTAGGGAAGTCTCGGGTTTCCATAGGAGATGTCAAAAATTGTACTTTCCAAAGAAAGCCACTCCCTCCTCTATCTTGTAAAAGCACTTCTCCCATTGGTTACTAGTTAGGATTCCTACAGGCATTTTACGTAGGTGAAGCTTATCTTCCTTTCTCTTTCCATTACCAGTTTCTCCCTTCCATTACCAATTTCTCTCATTTCCTTCCCCTATTCCACCTGGGCTCCATTCTGCGATATCCTGTTCTCAGATAGTTGGCATAGCTGAGAAGCAATCTGATCCACTAATTAATCCCAGCTAATGTATTAGCTGATATTAAGCTACAATACCTTTTAGACATAGCTCAACTCTGATGGGAGACTGAATCTCTGACAAGCCTTCTAGAGCCAAGGAAGGCATCTTCCCAATGATCAAATGACAGGAAACCTGACATATTTGGCAGTCAGATTTTTGTTGCTGGTAGCCCATATAGCACACCTCATAAGGATCTACTTATTCTAACACTTCACAGGAGAAGCTCTAGACTCACAGAAGGAGGGACCAACCTCCCAACTTAGGTGCCAGAAATATAAAGGGGCCCAAGTTAACTCCCAAATACACCTCTGGGCAGATGTGAGAAATCAGCTTTACTCAGGGACTTCCTCTACAGCAAACAAAGACACATATCCTGACTCTCTGAAGCCAGTGTCACCCCAATACACATACACATTCAGAGTCACTTCAGTAGTCAGGTATTTCTTAGGATATGGTCCCCTTTCTAACAGACAATAGCCTCAACCCAATCACATAGAGAATTACAACAATTTTCATTAACAGAGACTTAACATCTTCTCCCCAAGGAAGATAGGTTATAGTTCTATAGGCCTGCTAGGACACTTTTTCTTTTTCTGTAAACATTAGTTAAAATTCAGCATTAGCAACATGTTATTAAAATTGAATTAGTACAAATAATTTTCTTTTAACAAATTATACGCCTTTGGGATTTAATAAAGACTCACTAAAGAAAAAAGTCACCTCCATCTGATCCCCAGAAAAATGTACCATTTACAAGTCCCCGACATAACACAGCAAGAGCCCTTGGTTTTTACCAAATGCAAAAGCTTTATCAAAAGAGGGATCTTCCAAATCATCAGCAAGAAATAAGCCTACGTTCTCATGAAGGACACACAGAAAGTGAACACAATCTTACTCGTCCATTTCAGAGCACTAAAAAGGGATTCTCTGCTCAAGGCTGATTAGAACTAATGAATGGAAGCAGGGAACAAACCAACAGAAAGTAGAACCCAGAGAAGCAGTGATGTTGAAAACGGGTCTAGGTTAGGAAGGATTTTATGGGAGAGAGATGGTCCATCGCTAACTTTTAAAGAAAGGCAGGTATCACTATGGCACATATATAACCTTTTGAAATTTATATCCTGGGGACCAAAAATACCTTCCCAGCAACTACAGCCATATGCCCTCTTCAGACAGCCCAGGATGGCAAATCTGTTTTGTTCTCATTAAAAATTCACACACAAGTATGCCATGGACTGGTTTTTCACTTCCTTTCAGAAAGCTAGCCCATGGGGGGACCAAAGAGTCACCCCTTTTGTGTGCTGCGAGGTCGCTATCACATGTTGAGGCTGCCTACAGCCTTGCCCAAATCACCTGCCTTCACCTCCTGCCCTTTTCCTTCACTGTCGCTTGCCCCCACACTGTTAAGAAACAATAAAACCTGACTTTAGACTTTTTAGCAAATATCTGGTGCTGGGTCAAGGCTGATAGCTGGACATTGAAAAAAAAAACCCACAATTGCCTGAAAATTTTCTTGAATGAAATAATTAAAGGAAGGTCAGTATTAAAATAGCTACTAAATTATAAAGGTTCAGTCAATGTAGCATTAAAAAGAAAGGGAGCAAGGATAAGGAGGGTCTCTTGTTTTTTCTGTATTATAATTGAGATGCTTGTACCATTCTAACCATTTGCTTATTAAATTAAGTGGGCGAGACTGCAGTGACAGAGTGGCATTGAGTAAGTGGCTAGGTATCTTCTCTGCCTAGCCTGGGACAGCTCCCCTGCTGACGCTGCCCATGGGAAGCTCACTTATTTGGCTCTAATCAGATACAGTGTCCTGCATGACACTGATAGGCTGCCTAAGAACACTGTGAACTCATGTTTTATGTTGCAGTGGACCAAATATCACTAATATATGGAGATTACACAGAGAGCCCAAGTGTTCCACCTCCCTCTCTGACATCAACAGGGAAAGGACATGACCATGGGCAGACTCCTTGGAGTCTGAGTACTAGCCAACAGAGTAACCTTTGGTGAGTGAGCAGAGGGAGGGGAAGAAGCACAGACTTGAGTATGTAAGACATTCTATTCAATAATCTGTGCTCCTAGGAATTGGTGCAGTTAGGCTGAGAAAAGGTTCCCAAAGGTTCCCTTTTACACTTTACACTGGATCAGAGGCAAAGGTCTTCTTTGGAGTTGTCCTATACAACATCATGGACCGCCTTGGAATTCTAACTCATAGTCGTTAGTTCTGAGTGAGGGGTGATAATCTGCTTCTGGAAATCAGCCTTGGCCCCCTACAGGATTCATGATCAAAGACTTTAAACATTTTCTGGGAGTTCTCAGAGAGTGGGAATGCTTTTGCATGACCCTTTGCTCTAGCCTAGACCTCACAGCCAGCAAAACAACCTACTATCCAGTATATTCACTGAGAAGAAATCATTATATAAATAGTATCTGCCACCCGTGGGCAGGCAAGGTATCTTCAGGTAGAAAGAGGAGGTGGCATGTGCTAGGTGAGTTAAACCACCACTACCACCCCTACCATCACTTCTCAGATCCAATGGAAACATCCTAAGACACCAAATCCAACAGCCTGGCTAAAGCAGTACCCATCGGAGCAACAGCCTTACTTCCATCCTTCACCCTACACCCTCATTGAAGGAGGCAATCCCTGAGGAGAAAGGGTTTACTTTCTTTGACACTACTGCCAGCAATTACTGATGGCCTCCAAATGACAGGTAAGCCCAAGCGCCCTGGAAACAGCAGTGGCTCCCAGAACACAGCTCTAAGTTCTAGACTTGAACCTACAGTCATCAATTAGGGAGGCAACCCTTATGGAGATGCAACCTTGGCAAAGTCCAAGTTTCCTCAACAACCACAGCTACTGAAGATCCAAAAGAGAGAGTTCTTGACACCAAAGTCATTAGAACTATCAAACGGTTCAAAATAAAGAGATTATGATTTTATCATATGATTTTTATCACCGTAAACAGCATTAAAGAAGATGCAATATCATTTGCTACTTCCCCTAAGAACCACAGTACCTGTAACTAGAAACTTCTCTGGGTGTTGTCTCACCCATTAGCATGTGAGCTTCTTGAGGGTAGAGACTGGCCTTCCTTTTCTACCTAATGTCCCTAGCATTTAATGCCATGCTTTGCATGTGTTTAATAACTGTTTTTTCTATCATTTCTAAAGTTCTTCCCACCTATTTATAAAACTCCATTTTTAGAATTCCTTTCCAAAGAGACATGTTTCTATACTATTCCCTATAAAAATTCTCTTCCAAAACATGTTATTTATCCACCTCCATCCCCTCTCCAGAGAGTCATCTTTTCTCTTTTTCTTTTTTTCAGTTATGAATTTAACCAAGACCAAATAAGAGATAAAGGTAAGACATAAAGTGGAAGAGAAGAATGACTCAAAAAACCCCCACAAAACTGCAAGGCCATGTCATGACCATCTTACTTTTCTTTTCCAGTACAATCAATTCAATGGATCATTTCTGAAGTTCCAGTTTCTGTTGTCATCCACAGATTTTAAAATGGTTCAATGAGCTTCTCTTCCCCCCCCCCTCTTTTTATAGATCCACTGCTAACCACTCTTTCACCCCACAACATCCCTAGAGAAACTGGGAGAAAGAAGAGCAAATCTCTTGTATCAGCTCTGCATAGTCAAGCAGAACAAATGTTCATACTGTCCTCTATCTCACTGTGCTCCTTGAGCTCATCATTTCTCTGTCAGAAAGTCAAGAGTATTTTTCGATGATCTTTCAGAATGGTCAATCACCGTATTGGTCAGTATTCTTTCAAAGTTTTGTCTTTACAGTGATGTTATTATTATAACATTATATATAATATATAACATATAATGTAACATATTGTAACATACATTATTTCCCTACTTCTTCTCACTTCACCCTGTATCAGTTCATATAAGTCTTCCCAAATTTTTTGCAAACTGTCCCTTTCATTATTTCTTATTATATTTGAATACAATCATATACAGGGTATCTAGGTGATGCAGTAGATAAGAGTGTTGGATGCGGAGTCATGTCAGGAACACCTGAGTTCAAATCTGGCCTCAGATACTTACTAGCTGTAGGACTCTAGGCAAATCACCTGACCTCTGTTTATCTCAATTTCCTTAGGTAAAAAGGGAATAATAACAGCCCGTATTTCCAGGGTTGTGAGGATCCAATGAGATAATATTTGTAAAACATGTTAAACAACTTTCAAGCTTTTCCCCTTTCATTCTGATCCTTCTTTCCCAATAAGATGAAGATGAAAATGTGTTTAATATGACTGAACACCAATGACCTAGAGCAGATTATTTATTGTCTTGGGGAGGGGGTAGGGAAGGGAGGAAGGGAGAAAAAAAATTAGGAACTCAAAATCTTATCCAAGTGAATGCTGAAACAAAAATTAAAAAACAAAACAAAACTTCCAAGCACTATATAAATACTAGCTCTTACTATATTACTACCTTAATGGAACTCAATTTGGAACACAAAAGTACTTTCAATATTTTTGCACATACAGGTCCTTTTTCCTCTTTTTTATGACATTTGGGGGTTCAGAACTACTAGTGAGTGACATCACTGGACCCAAGTATATGCAGAGTTTGGTAACTAAATTGAGTCTAGCCCTAACTTCCTTTCCAGAATGGCTAGACTAATTCATAGCTCCATCAAGAACATATTAGCATACTTGTTTTCCCACAACCCCTCCTACAATTGTTATTTTCCATTTTTGTCATTTTTGCTAATCTGATGGGCTTGAAGTGGAAGTTCAGATTTATTTATTTATCACATAAATCTGATGAGTAATTCTCTGATGAGTAATTTAAAGCATTTTTTTTCAAATGATCATTAATAGCTGGGATGCCATTTTTAAAAGACTTCTTGATTTTATCCTATGGGTGATATAAAAACAAATGATACAACAAAATAAAGACAATGTAGGTCTGGTAAAAGAGAAACACTTACCCCATCATAGAAACATATGGAATTCATGTGATTCTTAGAGATAGTGATACTTCCATAATGACAGTGGGAAAACAAAAGGCCATCTGAAAAGAAGTAAAGTTTTCCTGAAAGAAAGAGAGACCCCATTAGAAATGGTTTACCCAAGACTCAGGACTTTCAATGCTACTGACACAAATCCAGGCCAGTGATGAGTATACTCTTTAACATGAACTATTCCTTCACACATCTGCTTACAATTTTGGAGTTTGCAAATTTTAAATTTATTTTCTCGGTTAAACTTCCCACAATCCTGGGGGAAAGGCAGGCCATTTCACAGATGAGGAAACCAACACTCAGAGAGGTTGTGACTTCACCAAAGTCAAATAGCTATGAGAAGCCCTCAGAACTCAAACTCAAGTCTTCTGCCTACAAACATAAAATTCTTTCTACTATATCATGACATCTCAGTTAGTAGGGCAATCCCAAGACAGAAAGGACAAACATGTATTAAGTTACTATGTGCTAAGCACTTTCCAAATATTATATCATTTGATAATGAAGCACTTCAGTCCCATTAGCTTCAAGCATGTATTTAAAGTAACAATTTGCAGACAGTGTTATATTGTACCTCATAAAATGGTTTCTGTCTTCTCAGATCTTACAGCCAGAGACAAAGCAATACAAACCAAAGAGACAGACAATGTAACAGAAGTGAATAATGTTGATCACGAAACAGTAAATGTGGAAGAAGATATTTTCCTACCATAGTGCAAGGGGGAGAAACATTGTTCTTTCTTATAGGGGTTTCTTTTGGCCAGGATTTTGGTCTAGACTTGGTGGATATCTCTCTGTGAACTTCTGGTCAATAACTGGATTTGTGCATATGAATATGGATAATGGGTGTGTCACTTTGGGACCCTAGCTCCAGAAGGGATCAAATGAGCCCAAGCCCAGGTGACTGGGTCAAGTGGGAGAACAGTCATTAAAGGAGGAGAGGGGAAATAAACTAGCATAGCTCTGTAGATGCTCAGACATCCATGGGACACAGAAAATAGTAGGGGAATGATGTGTTCAGGATTTGTTGATTATCTTTTAGCTAGGCTAACTAGGAAAAGGTAGCACTGGGGGCTACTGGAACGCCAAAAGAGGAGGTTCAGCAAATAGCAGAAGTGGCATTCTCAGAAATAGGGAGAAGGGTTGGAAGCAGAGTTCCAATAGGAAAATTCAAGATCCCCAACACTTGGAAGGTCATGGGTCACGTCAGCAAGGCTTTCAAGGCCCAAATGACATGTGACATTGAGGAAAATCAAGACTTGGAAGCAATACTATTACCAAGATGTTGAATGGTTTAATAACAAGTTGTAAGGAATGGAGATTCACAGTTTCATATATATACAGGCCTCTTCTTCGATTCTTTGTTTAGGGAAATGTCCACATTTGTTGATGTTTATACATTTCATACTAATAAAAATCATTTTTAAAACTAGCAATTATGTGTCTAGGGCCCAGGGACGGAGAGGGGTAACCCTGAAAATGAGGTCAACTTACTAATATTCCTTACGCTCAAGAGCTATCTGCTTATACTTTAATGTAAAAGTAGACACACGAATCTTTCTAACTTCCTCAAACCCCTCCAAACACTAAGCTAGTACCAGCTCCTGGACCATTTGGAGGACCACACAAAGGAATAAGAAGATCTGGCTGAACCTGAAGAAGTTGTCAAAGAGACTCACGTTACCAGACACCCTCTTTCATTCTAATGGTTACTCAATATTTCATTGCCAGACTGATGAGAAAATTATAAATTCTCAGATCTCCAAATCTGAAATCTTCAGAACCAAATGATAATGTTAATAGATGTAGAGCAAGAAAGGAACTTAGAGACAATCTAATCTAATCAACTCATTTTATAGGTAAGGAGGCCAGGCAGGTTATGTTGTAGATCCAAAGTCACCCAAGTTGTATCCAAAGTGGGATTTGAACTGAGGCTCTTTGACTCAACCATCTTCACTCTAGCCCAGTTCAAACCATCCTGGAAATCTTCCCTATTTCCCAGGAGCAAGGCCCTGAGCAGCTCCTGCTCCCTACCTTCAGCATCTTCTCCGAAGTCACAACAGCTCAGAGGGAGGAGTTTCAATGCCAATGGCAAAGTGAGCCCCATGCTTTCCTTTTAATCACAGAACCAGGGGAGATTAAGCACAGTGCCAACCTTCACAAGGGACTGAGCTCAAACCAAGACTCAGGAGGCAAATGCCCTGCCCTCTAGCATACAGATGGAAGAAATACTTAGCCAAGAGGATTCAGTTTATCAATAAGAACACTCAGTCTCCCCGACATCTAAATCTACCAGAAGGAAGAGACATGTCAATTCTTGTTTATTTGCTAGATACATGAGGCAGCAAGGTGGTATGGCATAACAGAGCATGGGCCCTGGACTCAGAAAGACCTCTCTTCAAATTCAATCTCAGATACTACTAGCTATGTGACCCTAGACAAGTCATTTAACCTCTGTCTGACTCAGTTTCCTCAACTGTGAAAGGGGGATATAATAGGTTGTTGTGAGATCAAATGAGACAGTAATTGTAAAATGAAGGGAATACAGTAAGTGCCACATAAATGTTAGCTATTATGAGTTTCAAATTATAGTCTTGTTTTCTGTTTATTTTTGGTTTGGTTTTGTTTTTGTGAGGCAACTGGGATTAAGTGACTTGCCTAGAGTCACACAGCTAGTAAGTATCAAGTATCTGAGGCCACATTTGAACTCAGGTCCTCCTGACTCCAGGGCTGGTGCTCTACCCACCGTGCCATCTAGCTGCCCCTCAAATTGGAGTCTTAAGAGAAGTAGTTTACATCAGAGTTTGAAAGGACAGTCTAAAAGAGGTCAACCTAGACCTGAAGCAGACATCTCTACAAAATTCTGACAAAACTACCTCTAGAAAAGAGAACTTATTACCAATTAAAGCAGTCCCTTTCTGGACTGCTGTGATTAATGGCTTCTCCCTCATCTGGAATTGAATGTCAGAGGCTGTGTGATCAAGAAAAGAGAATGCTGGACTTGGAGTCCCAAAGACCAGAATTTGACTTTTGCATCTAATCTTCAGTAGCTGTGTGACCATGGACAAACTGCTTGACTTCTCTATTTCAGGCAATGTCGATGAAGGGAGTTCTTGGAGACAAATTGTAGTGTTCCTTCACCTACTAACACATCGCAGTGGTGTGCAGGGCTCCTAAATCTGTCTTTTGGGCCCCATCACTACAAATCTAGTTCTCCTTTCAGTGACAACCTTTTAGCTATGAGAAAACAGTTATCATTCATTTATACAACAAGCTCTTGTTATATATGTAGCCTTTAAATTTTGGGTTCTCCAAGATAAACATCTCAAGTTTTTTCTACTCATCTCCATATGGCCTGGCTGGTTTCAAGTCTCCCCACCACAGTGACTGCCTTCCTCTGAGTGTGCTCCAGCCTTGTCAATAGTCTCTCTAAAATTTGGCACTAACAACTGAATCTGACTCTTTCAATGTGCTCTGACAAGGCAGAAACAACTTAACTCGTACCTTCCTCATCCTAGACAATTACCCTTCTATCACAGTGCAGTTTGAGCTTGAGTTTTGGGGCTGCTGCAGCAGGGTATAGTAGAAAACACCATTCTATTTGAATCATAAGACCTGCGTTCAAATCCTTGCCTTCCTCCTAATAGCTAAGTGATCTTAGGGAAGTCACATAACCTCTGTGAGTGTCAATTTCTCAATCTGTACAGTGAGGCCCAAGATTTGTTGTTATTCTTCAGTTATTTCGGTCCTGTCTGATTCTTTGTGACCCCATGTGGGGTTTTCTTGCCAAAGATACTGGCGTGGTTGGCCATTTCCTTCTCCAGCTGATTTTACAGATGAGGAAACTGAGACAGAGTTAAGTGACTTGCCCAGGGTCACACAGCTAGTAAGTGTTTGGGACCAGATTTGAACTCAGAAAGATAGTCTTCTTGACTCCAGGTCTATCCATGCCCCTAAATCACTCACAGGTCTGTAACAAGGATCAAATGACTTCTAAAACCTCTTTTAGCTCAAAAATCTATGATTTGAAATGAAATAATGTATGTGAAGTACAATATATAATTTATTATAGTCTTCAGAGTATAAATAGGTGTCTAGCCACATTCCCCCCACCCTATTCTGGGTAACTAAATTCTTGAGTCTAATTGTTGGACTCCTTATTTTATCAATCCATTCCTACTAACCACCATCTAACTATTTAGATTTGGTCACAATACCAAGCTGAATATCTTTTTGGATTCTGATTTGGTTATCCAACTTTGTCATCTCTCTCCGCTATGTCTCTGTGTCATCGACAATTTGATAAACATTACATCTATGTGTCCAAACAATGCACATCTGTGGGGCTTTTGGTTCTGTCTATAAGTAGAGCAAAAGCAATCCCAAGGCACACAAAGAAAACAAGAACTTTGATCATAAGGGGAATCCTACATGATGGGTATGTGCTGTCCAGCACTCACATTCACAGAAATGGATTGATGAGGAAGAGAAGCTGAAGCTTCAGGACAAGACATGGGATCTCTGCCCCATATCTAACTCACTGACCTTGTGTGTGCTTAATAAAAACATGAACCCTTGCATGGTCAGCATTTCCTTTTCTCAGACTCTAGTGAGCTTCTGCTTTGGCCTGTAAGCTCCCCAAGAGTAGGACCCAGGGCCATGTGACTCTCACTATATTGCATCCAGCACAATGAAACCCATGTTTACTAAAGGCCCAGTTGGGATGAGAAATGATGAGATTACCAGGGACAGCCCACACATCTTACAAGGTAATAGTAAACAAGGTAAGAGATAAACAGAGTCTGAAGTAAATGGACATCAGAGAATTCACATGTATAAGCACACATCTAAGAACCAATGAAGCTAGATGACACGGATCAGGGAAAATGGATAGGGTTTTCTGCAAGGTAGAGCCTGTACGTACAGGAGGTGCTCAGGGACTGCTTGGGAGCTCATTTTCACAGCCAGGCTGCTGACCTGGGGTCAAGTAATAATCCTATTTTGGGGTAAAGCTTATCCAGGAAGTTCTTCTGTCATTCCTGGTCTTGAGAATTTCCAACCTTGTGGATCAGTAGCCTTATTTTTCTTCTTGGTGCCACACGCCCCGAAGCTTCCTCAATGTACCTTGAATATGCTTCTATGTGTACTGTCCCTTAGTAGAATGTAGCTCACTGAGGGAATTTATTTTGTTTTTATGCCCCCCAATGCTCACAGTAGTCATATGAGAAATAAATTCCTGTCGAACTGAACTGGGAAGAAAGATTCCTTCCTTACTTGTGGACACCCAGGGGGCAAAGTGGCAAGAAGGTGGCCTATATCTCCTACCAGTTTCCTGATGGTAGGACCAATGGGAGGGAGGGAGAGAAACTCCAGAACAGTATGGCTCCAAGCTCCAACAAAGAATCCAACAATTACTCAGTAGATTCAAATGATAACAACAGATGCCATTTGTATAGAGCTTTAAGATTTACAAAGTGCTTTACTGACACAACCTCATTTAATAGAGAGCCTTTATCAGCTCAGCTTATGGGAAGAGGCCATAGGAAAGCTTGCTGTGTTCCCAAAGGAGCTTACTCTACAAAGAATAGAACATTTGGGAAATTTTGATAATGTAGTTGAAGAAGTTCCTCCCCAAGTTTCTTAGTCACCCTCTGGCTAAAGAGCTTTAAATATTGGTTCAGAGAGCTGATGAGCACAGCCTTATGTTTTGCCTCCATAGGGAAGTCCCCTTCTCTTCCCTTGTGCCTAAAAGAGTCAGTGTGTGAAAGCAGAGGAATGAAAGACAGAAATGTCATACTGAGAAGGTCTATATTCTGCCACTTATTGCTTGGCAAGTCTCTCCACCACTATGTGCCTCAGTTTCTCCAGCTGCAAAAAGAGGGAACAAGACTAGAAATACTCAATTCCCAATGACCAAAATTAGCCAAAACAGCAGGTTTTCCTTTTGATTAGGGTTGGAGTTATACCCCCTCTGCGAAAAGATGAGAGCAAACTTATTTCCTGAATACCTCTGCAGAAGGACCTACATCAGGGGCAGGGAGCGAGAGGTCCATAAAACGTAGTCCCCCATGGATACAATATACTGCCTATATCACTGGAAAGAATTGCTGCTTTTGGTTTTGATGAACTGTTTTCCTTTGTTATAAGGGAAGGCTTCCTGGTTGGAATTAGGGGTAGGGATTTATTTGGAAAGGACTATGATGTAAAAAGAAAAGGCATCAATAAAACGTTAATTAAAAAATCAGTCAAATCAAACAGTTGCACAGTCCCTTCCTTAAGGTGCTTAGAACCTAGTAGAAGAAATGATGGATACATAAATTAATATAGTACAAAACATCACATAACAAATTAGAGAGGTACAAACTAAGTGCTTTGAGCATTCAGACAGCACTAAGATCATTGCTGGCCGGGAGCCATAAAGGAAAGTTTCATAGAGGAGGTGACACTTAACGCTGAGCTTTGGGAGCTGGAGAGGATTTCAAAGGGTAGAGATGAGGAAGAGTAAGCAAAGGCATAGAGGCAATGATAAAAACAACTGACATTTATATAGCCCTACTGTGTGCTGAGCACTGTGCTTGACAATTATAATCTGGTTTTACAAATGAGAAAACTGTGGCAGACAGAGGTTCAGTGAATGGCCCAGGACGACCCAGCTAGGAAGTGTTTGCGGCTACACTCGACTGCAGTCCTCCTGCTTCCAGGTAGTGTGTCTGCAGAACAGTTCAGGATCACCGGAGTATAAAGTTCTTGGGTGTGAGATGATAGGGCAAGAAAAGGAAACCAACACCAGACTGTGATGGAAACAGTGGTGTTGGGCACAAGTTCATGGGCACAAGTAGGGCCTGGGGACTTGGGGGAAAGGGGAGCAGTCTGTCTCAGGTATGGCATCACTGAAGAACTTGAAGGAGAACCAAACATGGCGAGGAGACTAACAGTCAGGCCTCTCTGACCCTCTAAAGCTCAGCTGTCTGCTGTCAGGGAGGGAATGTTCTCTTCTGATGTCAGCAGGCTTGACTGCCTGCTACAACCCTTCCACAGTGTGGGAAGCCTCGGTTGTGGGCCCCCCTATCTCGTGCAATGAAGCCAATATCTCAGAGAGGGCTAGTTAGTACCATAACTATACTCTCATGGCCCAGGTGTGCACACCACACAGATCTGTCCCAGAGCCCAGGCTGCACTCTGTGCTAAGGGTGGTTGGTGTCCAAATCATCTCTGTGATAGCAGGTGGGCCCAACCCACACATGGGTAACCAGAGAGACTTGGGAATCTGAACAAGACAGAAAACCAACTTCTTAGAAATACCAAAAAGAAGATCTTGGATGACCTTCAGGCCTATACAGGGACTGTAGAAGGGGCCAAGTCTTGTTGGAGAATGCAATATGACACAATAGCAATTATTTTTCTAACAAGGCTCTTTGCTAATGAGGCACACACTTCCCTTGGCAGATCTCCTTCCTAAATATTATAATTGGCTCTACCACGCAATTATACAACAGCATCTGTGTTCTGCGTATTACCTACTATTTATAGGCTGTCATTATATTTGAAGGCTGTAGGCCTTTACCCCAGGATCCTGGCTCGGGTCCTGCATTCTAAGGTTGGACCAAAAGACAGCAAGATTTTTCCCTGGACAAAGGAGCGCACTCCATTACAGTCAGAGACTTTTAATAGACATCTTTAATAAGCAGATCCTTTCTGATTTTTCTTTTACAGGGAAGAGAAAAAGTGAACCAAGTCAGCTAAGAGAGGTCAAAAAGTTTTAATGAAGGAGAATTTTTACCAGACAGAATACTTTCAAAAGGAAGAAGAAATTACTGAAACTGCCCAGAATGGTCCTACTTTTTTGGGAAAAATAGAGATTTGGTGAAGGGACTAAATTTTCTCCAAGGAAGGCCTTCTCATTTTGGGTCACCTTAAAGGCCAATTTTATGTAGAATTAAAAAGCAACGTTGCAAAGGTTACTGGTTCATGTTAGGGCTCTCGTTCTGAAGAGGTGTTGGTCTCTAAGCAAAGTTCACTGAAGTGAGAGAAATTCTTTCTCCCACTTCATCTACTTTGAGAGACAGAGCTTTCTGATGACAGGCCCTCACCCAGAAGGCCTGTCCAAATATCCAAACTGATCATTTATTACAGTTTGGACTTAGAAAAGTCACTTACTTTTGAAAGCATCAATTTCTTTGTTGCACAACAGGGATGATAATCCCTGCCTGCCTCAGAGGGTTGCTGAGACAATCAAATCCTACAATTTCTCTGAAAATGCTTTTGGAATGATAAAACCTTACCTCCATGTAAGTTACTAGCAATCATGCTCATCATACCTGAAAGAAATGGAGGTCCAACAGTTAATCAAAGAAGATTCTCCCCTAGGAGAGTCACTGCTTACCTTCCTCTGGCCAGGCCTGTGCATTGCTGGAATAAATATATGCTTTATCTCCTCCTGTCAGGAGGGTACCCAAGAAAGACTCATCCTCCTAAAATTAAAAAAGAGAAGAAATACCACTCACTCCACTAAATCATACTTCCCCAGATGACTTCCACCTCTGATAGATTATAAAGTGGTCTCAAAGTCACTTCCCCCATTCCTGGATCAAGCAGCACAACACTCCAAAGAAGCCACCTAGGATACTACAGGGTAGAAGGATAAAGCAAGCCAGGCCTGCTCAAATTAAGGAGCCACCATCTTCTAGTAAGGCTTATCCTGTAGGAATCAATTGTCAATTAGCATTTTGCTCAAGGATGCCTGGAGACAGATCCTTTGCTTGGGAGGAAGTTGGATGACACTCAATCTTCTGACATACTAAGCTACACGTTAGCCTGAGGAATTGCGTAGTATGGTCTTTGAGGGCCTCAGGAATAGCAGTGAGGAGATCAGGAGGGGGCAGGCGATAAAAGACAGAAGGAAGGGATGGAGAGGTCATGTGGTAGCCATCCAGCAGGGATGTCCTTAGAGGACCTGACTTGAAGGGCTCTAAATTTCCTAATGGAATAGCTACTAAAATATGCCCAAATGATAAAGCAAAGAATTATTTAGATGGGAGCACGAGGTGCTCTGGAGCCTTGAATGAAAAATATGAACCCTGCAAAATGTTCATTCCATACAGCAGGGCAAGGAATAGAGGATTAAAGGAAAAAGAAATCCACCCTCCCCCAGGTACCAAGTCTGTCTCCACCCCCTGCCAAGATAGGAAATGACTGCAGGGGTCACTCACTCCACACACTCAGCATCAAATGCACTTGGTGCCAGGGCGCTGCGCTTCAAACAAGGTCAGACTGCCCAGAGTGGCTGACTGACGCTGAGAGGATAATACATGTGTTTTGTTATTACTGAAGGATATCAAACACACTTTATACTAAATAATGAACACACTCTCACCCCAGACCCAAAAGCCTGGAGATGAATGTATTTCCTTTTCTCATCTTCTATATGAAAATGGAGGGGAGAAGGCAGCTGGGTGTCCTGGTTGTAAAAACCATCTATTTTTGGTTGACTTGCAGAACCCTGATGCTGCTTAGCTCCCAGATCCATCAACTGTTTTCCTGGGCCCGTTTTCACCATGCCCTGTGTGAACAAAAACCTAAGAAGCAGAAAGGGTTTCCATTGTTTTCCCACCATTAATGACTATTTCTGGACCTCCCTGGAAGGGGAATAGGGCATCTGAACAGGAACTGGAGACAAGCAAACACTTCCCAGTAGCTCTCATTCTGGCTGAATGAGGGAATAATTTAGAATTCTTGCAGATTTAATCATTTATACATTCGGACTGATTATTGGAATTTTCCTTTGACTAGCAGCTTGTTTGTGGCCCTAAGTGTGTTACTATTTAGAATACAAACATTACTCACCTTCATCATGAGCTGTGCTTTCTCAGACAATTTCACTTCATTATCTTCCACCTGTGTGCAAAATAATGCCAACTTTGATATTTAGTATTTCACAACTAAAATTGTTAGTATATTCACCTGCCTTGAGAACAAAGCTTCTTAACCTGACTTCCAGGCACTTTTTTAAAATAAATATTTTGGTAGCTGTATGCCAGTATAACCAGTTTCCTTTGGAATCCTATATATTTATTTTATACATTTAAGACCATTTTCTGAGAAAGGGTCTATAGTTTTCACCAGACTTCCCAAAGAGTCTATGACATGAAAAAAAAAAAAGAATCCAAAGAACCCCTGCATCAGAACAATGTTTCCTCGAACATTTGAGGCCAGGACTTGGGAGCCCCTTTTTCATGGGTTCCCTGGCACTCACAATTGAAAACTGAGGCAATACAGTTCTTCAAACTGGAACTTTTAAATCAAAGGATGTTCTCAAAAGGGAACTTTTGTAAAAGGATGCTTAGTCTTAAGAAGATGAGAAGCACTTAAAAAACCAAAACATCTTTTGAGAGTTAAGGAAACTGTTACACACATTTCAGGGTTTATTTCTTCTCATTTAAACCTGTAATTTTTTTTGTCATATATGTACTTAATTTTTCCAAATTTATTAATTTATTTTTCAGTTTTCAACAGTTACTTCCATAAGTTCCAAATTTTCTCCCCTTCCTTTCCTCCTCTCTCCCCAAGACAGCATGCAATCTTATATGGGTTCTACACATCCATTCCTATTAAACACATTTTCACATCAGTCACCTTGCATAGAAGAATTAAAATGAATGGGAGAAACTATGAGAAAAACAAAACAGAACAAAGGAGAAAACAGTCTGCTTCATTCTGTGTTCCGACACCATAGTACTCTCTCTGGATGTGGATGGCATTGTGCATCATGAGCCCTTTGTAAATGTTTTAGGTCCTTGCTTTGCTGTGAAGGGTTAAGTCTATCAAAAACAGTCCTTGCACACTGTGGCTGATACTGTGTTCAATGCTCTCCTGGCTCTGCTCACTTCATTCAGCATCAGTTCATACAAGTCTTTCCAGGTTTTTCTGAAGTCCTCCTGTTCAGCATTTCTTATAGCACAATAGTATTCCATTACATTCACATACTACAACTTGTTCAACCACTCCCCAATGGATGGGCATCCCCTCAATTTCCAGTTCTTGGCCACCACAAAAAGAGCTGCTATAAATATTTTTGTACATGTAGATGCTTTTCCCATTTTTATGATCTCTTTGGGATACAGTCCTAGAAGCAATATTGCTGGGTTAAAGGGAATGCACATTTTTGTAGCCCTTTGGGCATAGTTCCAAATTGCTCTCCACAATGGTTGGATCAGCTCACAGCTCCACTAACAATGAATTAGTGTTCCAACTCTCCCACATCTTTTCCAACATTTATCATCTTCCTATTTTGTCATGTTAGCCAGCCTGATAGGTGTGATGTGGTACCTCAGAGCTGTTTTGATTTGCATCTCTCTAATCAACAGTGATTTAGAGCATTTTTATATGACTATAGATAGCTTTAATTGCTTCCTCTGAAAACTGACTGTTCATATTGACTATTTATCAATTGGGAAATGACTTGTATTCTTGTAAATGTGACTCAGCTCTCTATGTATTTTAGAAATGAGGCCTTTATCACAGACACTAGTTGTAAAAATTCTTTCCCAGTTTTTGTCACACTATGTTTCAGTTTTCCCAGCAGTCAAACCTATAATTCTTTCAACATGTTAATTGCTATGTATAGTACTACCATGTCAAGACCATGAGAACAGATAAAGAAACTAATTCTGGAGTGGCCTGTTTGACTGGGTAAGGGTCAGGGCAGTCACATTTTCATGAACCTAAGCCACTAAAATTTTGGCCTAATTCCCATGGGGACAGATCTCATGAGGAGAATTTTCTCAGTGTGTATCTTTGCCAAAACATGAGAGACTCTAAATGAATCCACTCTGGGTCTTAGAACCACTAAATTAGGAATCTTAGTCTAAGACAAGAGCTCTTAACCTTCTGTGTCACGGTTCTCTTCATCAAGTCTTGTGAAACCTCAGGACTCAGGACCCCTTGTCAGAAAATGTTCTTAAATCATTAAAATGAAATACATAAAATTACAAAGAAAATCAATTCTATTGAAATCCAATTATAAAAATATTTTTTAAAAAACAAGCTCAAGTGTCCCAGAGTAGAAATCTCCAGACTTTAAGGATGCACATACAACTCAAATGAGTGCAGAATACAGTTCTAGTATCTTCAAGTTAAAAAGGACCTGGAGAACATGGAGGAGTTCAAGAAGAAAGTATTTAAGTAAGCACAAGTAACTACGGCCATGGAGAAAATAGAAAACACTGGGATTAGTTAGCACCAGGGAGAGGAAGAAGAGGCCTAGGCTGAGAAAGGGATTTATTTAATTTAAAGGTTTAAATTCAAACTCTGCTATGCTGGTAATAAATCAGTTTTTTGAAAAACACTATCTAGTTTAAACTTTCTTTAAATTTCAGCCCAATCTTCCTCCATTTGGTTCAAATTAGTGAAGTCAAAGAATCACAGATTTAGAGCTCTCTTGGACCTGAGTGATCGTATGGAACTCCCTAATTGTACAGAAAAGAAACCCTAGGAACACAGTGATGAAGTGTCTCTCCAAGGTCAGAACTGGAATGACTCCCTGCCTCTTAACTGCCCCTCTACCCCTCCCTAACTGCCCCTAGTGGTCTCTAACCGTCCCTCATTGCCTCACCCTTTTAAATCTGTGGCCCTTGGAGACTTGGGAAGTGCCATTGATTGTTTGTACAGGCTAGAGAGGGGAAGGGATTTACCTGAGGCCTCCCCAAAATGAAGCACTCCAACCTAGGCTCAAACCAAAGTCTCTCCTGGTCTAAGTTTCATGTTCTATCTCTGGCTTCACACTTCCTTCACTTACCATGAGCCTTTCTTGTCATTAGACCTTTTATATCTCTGGGACCTTAGATCAACTTTGGATCAAAAGTCCCAGGAAGCAATCTTCTTTCTGGAGAGACATCTATTTGCACATTCATCAAAGTTAGATAGAGGATTCCCTACTCTGACATTTCAGAGCAGCCACTCTGTTTTGTCACACAAATACATGTTGTCAGAACTTGATGAATATGGTTTGTAATGGGGAAGGGTAGGTAAGATAGCCACAGAATGGCTCTCAGATTCTAAGTTCATTCCTGATTCCATAAGCTGGAGAAAAGCAAAAATCGGAAGTCAAGCAGAACTCACCAGGTACTTTATAGTCATGAGCTAAATGATGCATGTCTGTCACCATCTGCATATGTACCCACCAAGGGAGTCAGGCTATGAACTTGTTATGGTCAGCGAAGTGTGCCGGTGCAGCACTTGCAATCAGGCACAGGGGAAATTGTATCAATAGATGTTTGCCCTCCAAGTTTGCACATCTGGAACTGGCTCTGGGATGACCCTTCCCCCCTACTAAATCCCATCCCCACACATCCTGAGGCCACTGAGATCCCCCACCCATCCAACCCTGCCCCTGCTCCATGTGTTTCTGTGTCAACCTAGTAAACATATCCCTGGAGAGAAAGGAGTAGTGATAGAGAAGAGGGAGACAGGCAGGAAGAAAATATGGCTTGTGGGAATTTTGTGCAGATGTTTTCTATGTTGGGGGTTGGCTTGGTAGAGGTCACGGCTACCAAAACGGGAATGTGTGAATGTCTGCGGAAGCAGATTCTATGGAGAAGCTGGGCTGCTCCTACCCTGCTCCTCTCCTGTCCAGCAGAACTACAGAACTGGCTGTGGCTAGTGATCTCAGTAGAGAGGTTGTTCAACTTAGCAACTGAGTTCCACAGAAGATGAGGAACTTTCCCTAAAGATCTTTAAAGGGAAGATGCATATGGTTGGAAGTTGGAGATGGAACACTGCCTAAAGACGAGAGAATGCCTTCTCGAGATCTTCATTATTTTGAAAAGTTCCATAATTCCTTTCCTTATCAGAAATTATAAGCAATGCATACATTCACTGCAAGAATAAGATAAAAATATGTTCAAAGTTAGGAATTCAGATTATAAGGCCCTGGCTTTACAGTAACTCTAGTGGTGATACAGGGTATATTAAGCTCTAATCACTTAAAATTTCTCTAAGATTTTTGAGATGCCCTGTACAATAAAGCAAAACACAGACTTTAAGTGAGGCACCGTGCTTGGATCAATTTCAAAAGCACCTATCATTCTTAAAAGTCACACTTTCAAATAAAATAACAGCATCTAGAGCTAGAAGGGGCTTTGGGAATTAGTCCAACTCTCTCATTTGAGGAAACTAAGGCTATGAGAGATAAGGGATATACTGAAGGTCCCATGCACAATAGGCAGCAAATTCCAGGTTCTTGTCATCATACCACAGTTGCTAATGGAGTTTGGAGAAGGCATGGAGCTCTATGAAATGATTTGGCAAATTCATGTAAATAAATAAGCGTTCTGGGCATTAGCTGGGAGAGCTTTCCTCCTTGACTACATCATGCCATTGTTGTTCTCTGTGCCCATAGTTGCTGGATGGAACCACAGCTGGAGTACCAGGCATGGAGTCACAAAGACTCGAGTTCAAATACTGTTTCAGACACTTTGTTACAAGCTATGTGACTGTGGACAAGTCAGTCATTAACTCTCAGCCTCACTTTACTCGCTGGTCAAACAAAGAGATTGTACTAGCTGGGCTTTGAGGACTCTCAGTGATCCCAAGGACCCCAGGGCAGATGACTCTGGAGCAGGCTGTGAACTGGGAGGATCCCAAGTAGGCCGAGTCAACAGATGCTGCTGCTCACTTGGCTGCTTCTAGTTCTTAATAAATATTTAGATGCATTCCAAATAGTCTGTGAAGGCTAGTTGGGAGAAAACAGACAATAAACACTTCACCGGTCCCCTCCTATTGAAGGGATATGTCCAGCAGTTTCCACAAAATCTCTGCTGCGAAAATGCAAAACCCAGTTTAACCATTTACCACGAAGAAGGTTGCCTGAAGTATGACCACTAGGGCAACTAATTAAGGATTTGATGGTCTGTCACTTGCCAAAAAGAGGTGTCCCTCTGAAGTTCTACACAGTATAAATCACATTTCCAATTTAGATAATTCTTAATTCAAGTAATACTGACCAGCCAAGAGCAGAATCTTCTGATGGGTGCAGTCAGAATCATGTAGCTGGTTTCTTCGTTAACACTGCCATCTGCAGGGAGACCGAAGAAATCCAAATTACTCAACATGACATACCTCAGCCTCATCCCCTACCTACTCCCTTCTCCCTGGGCTACTCAGGAACACAAACATCACCTCGTTCCTCCTCTTCACTCTCAGAAGTGGATGGACCTTGGTGTCCTCCAGTCTGGGGCTTTCCTGTCATGTGATCAGACTGGTTGTGTTTTGTTTTTTAACCACAAATGGAAGCACATGGGTGATGAACAAGATGGGGAGTTAGTCCTTATTTTTCAAAGAAGACTTTATTAATCCTCTGTTAATATTGCTGTATTATTAACAGTGATATTCCCTTCCTCATTACACAGTAAAGTTAGATAAAACAAGTCAACATGATGGCCCTGTCTGGAAACATCTGCCTCGCACTCTGCACTTGCAGTATTAGCAACACTTTTCAACAGACTTTATGAAACACTTACCCTTTTCTTTAACGAGGATCTGAGATGTCAAGAATGATTCTGAGAAGACTATAGACCCCAAGCATTCTTTTTCTCCCGTCAACTCAGGGATGTCATATACACTCATTGAGGCCTGCAATGAATGATAAATCCAACATTGCTGAAGAAATAATCAAAAATCTTTAAGAAGAGACTAACCAACCTTGTGAGATAAATAGTAAAATACTAACCCCATTTTACAGAGAAAGAAACTGAGGCCAGGGGATTACGTGAATTGCTATGATCACAGAGTTATAAAATTGTGAAGTAGACTCAAATTCAGGCCTCCTGACTTCTAAGAAGAAAGTCTTTCACATCTTTATTTGAATGAAAATAAATATCAAAAGTAGAAAAGAGAGGAATCTCATAAATAATTTTTCACAGGACAATTAATATGGTAATTTTCCAAATATTTATCCACATACTATCCCTATACTCATCTATACACAATATACTCAGAGATCCTATTTTAAGATGCATGGCAAATATTCAGACCATTACTTTATCCCCACCCACCCTGACCTGCTCCCCCTCTTCATCTCTACTTGTCTCTCAATGGTGTCCCATGATATCAATGTTTGACTTGTCTTTGACTCTTTCTTTTCCCTCCTTTCTTATATTGAATCAGCTGTGAGATCCTACTGCTTCTACCTCTGCAACGTCTTTCGCATCTGCCCCCTTTCTTTTCAAACTCTCCTGGTCCAGACATTCATTCCCACACACCTGGACGATGAGCTTCCTAGCAGGTCAGCCTAGATTTCTAGTCTTGGTCACCTCTAATTCATCTTTCATGGAGCTGCTGGATTTCTCTTCTTCATGTGTCGATCCATCTATGTCCCTATGCTGCTCAAGACCTTTTAATGGCTCCCTGCCAACTAAACAAAGGCCCAACTGGCACTCAGAGACTTTCACAGTCTGGTGACACATAACTTTTTCAGGCTTAGTTCCTATGCATGCGTACCATGTTCTTGCCAAATTGACCTAGTTGCTGCCCCCTGTTCTCACCTCTGGGCCTTTGTTCATACTGATTCCTATACCTCGAAGAGTTTCTTTTGTAATCTACATTTTTTAGTATCCTTCCCTTCCTTTAAAGCCTAGTTTGCATGTTACCTCAATGAAATCTCTGCCCTGATCTTCCCAGCAACAGTGATCCCTCCCCCGCTTCAAATTTGGTCAAGAACTCAGCCTGTACGAATGTATACAAGGATACATGGCCTGCAAGGGTATGGCATTTTGTATGACAATAATTTGCATGTGCTTTGGTTAGACTGTGACAGAAAAACAAGGGAAGATTTTGCTCCTCTTTTCTCATCTAGCAATAGTACTCAACATATAATATGTTCAGAAAATGTTTGCTCAGGTTAAGTTCAAAAGCCTTAGGAGGATTAAAATAAAATTAGGGCAACCCAGAGGCAGTCAATTCCCCAACGTCTAGAAAGAAAGAGCTAATTTATTAAGGAGATGAATACAACAATGTGGTGGAGAAACCTGGCAGGAGAAGAAAGGCAAAACAACTTGTGACTGAGCCCTGTGTGGACGTAGAAATCTGATAATGAAGAATGACATAATTGGCCAGGGCCTCTCCCTACACTACCACACCCTTCCTTTCAAAAGAAAACCAACTCAGAAATGGGTTTAAAAAAACAAAACACCTCACAAGGAATGGCAATTTCCAGTCTGGTTATCCATGAAGCTAACAGAGTTAAGTTTAGATTCTAAAATCCCTGACTGTCCTCCATGGGGCCTTCCAGTCTGAAGAAAAAAGGGAAGGGATGTCCAAAGGAATCACTCATTTCTCTTAGGCTCTATTTTTCTTCAATGGAATGTAGACTGGCTGAAAGTAAGAAACAATGGTGAATTTTTTCTTTAGTTTCTTACTGAAATGTACAATAGTTTGACACGCCGATGTGTATATTTTAATTAAATCTTTGGTTAAGGATTGAAAGCTACAAGGCAACGAGGTTTATCTACAATTCATTTTAAAGAATCAAAAGTTGTTTGACAAAGCCTACATAACCAGTGGGTTGTACTGATGGGGTACAGACTCTGGGAACCTCCTTGAACTCTTCTTGAATCTTGCCACTTAATCTGGATTTTCATAGCCAAATCTGTTACCCTGAACCTAGCTCAGTCTTCCATTATCTTACCCCCCACCTGCTTCCCATCCCAGCCCTCCATAGTCTGATTGAGTCCAGTTGTTTCCCACCCACCCTTGATATTACATCAATAGTTACCCCAATCCCATCAAGATCTGCCTTAGAATCCTCCTTCCAGACTACTAGACCTCTCCCACAGTTTTTCTGTATATAAATTCCATCTCACTCAGATTCAATCCAGCTCTGATTCTGCCTAGCTGAGATTCAATCTGGGCCACTTGTCAATACAAGCATCACAAATGCTTAGGTTCCAGTCAATCCAGTATGGTGAGTCTTTAATAAACTTTGTTTTACTTTGACTGAAAGAAAGCTTGAGTCTAATTTATTTGGCAGGACCCAGCATGTCGGTATTTTGGGGTCCCGAGCACCCCAAACCTCAACATTATGGTTCCCTGACCTCTTCAGTGCCTCCTGTTTTCCACATCAGCAGGCCCAACCCACAGAACCTCAGAGGTCAAAGGGACTGAAAAGGCTATCTAACCCGACTCATACATGACCATCCGTTTCCTCTTCAACCTTCCCAACCTGTGCTTCTCCAATCTTCAAGACCTCTGGTGAAGGGGAACCCACAACTCTTCCAAGCAATCCACTCCCCTTGGAGAGCTCTGTTAGGAGGTTCTTCCTCACATCTAGCTTAGATCTATCTCTTTGTAACTTCCCTCCCCTTCCTCCATGCTTTCAGTTCTTCAGGCTCATGTGCCATGAACTTGGAGCCATTCACTATCCTGGTCCTCCTCCTTGTCAATGTCCTTCCTGAATTGTGATGACCTGAACTGAACACAATATCCCAGATGAAGTCTGGAACCAAGATATGGGATCATGTGACCATCACTTCCTTAACTGCTTGTCAGACTGATCTTTTCTGTTAGTTTGTGGTCCTCTATGGTCCCCAGATCTTTCTCAGATGAGCTGTTATTAAGCTGTCTAGGAAGCTCAATCAAAAGAGATCAAAAGTGAGGGCTAAAGTAGTCAGAGAAGGCTACCTGGAGGAACAGTACTCCTTGAGCTGGGCCAGGAAGCATGGCTTGAAATGAGAAAAGGGGAAGGCGGCAAACAGAACAACACTCTTTTTTCCATCTTTTTTATTTGCTACTACTAAAGTAGGCAAACTGCCTGAAGGCTCTGGAGCTGGGATTATTTAAACTTCTACGAGGACCCCAACAGCCAGGATTATGTCTTTCAATTATGAGAGCAAAGGAAACAAGACTGAGGTGGTTTCAAAGGGTCAGAAAATATCAACAACATAGGGACTCAATAACAATGTAGGCTCTATTGCCAACATTGAACATGGAAGCATCTGCTGGACCTTCTCAGGCCCTTCAGCTTATATAGGCAGGTGGCCTTTAAAAACACACACCACAGGCTTGCCATTTGCCAATTAACTGAAGGGGCCAGAGTATTCAGCCTGGAGAAGACAGTTTGGATGTGTGTGACAGCTCCTCAGGCAGCCACAGAACCAGGACCAGCCTAGTTCTGTTCAATCTCTGAGGACAGAGCTAGAACGCATGGCAAAAAGTTGCAGAAAGGCAGATTTGGCTCAACCTGATAGTTAAACGTGTCCCAAAGTGAAGTGCTCTGTGTTCCCATCACTGTTCAGCAGAGGCCACATGTTGTAGGAGGTGGTTCCTATTTACATTGAATGACATGACCTCCATGACTCCTTCCGACTCGGACTCCAGGAAGGACTCTGATTTGTTTTTTTCCACTGGTGGGGATGGTATTGCACTGAATCATCTATACTTGCTCACTTGTATACAAGGGCACAGATTCAGACAATAATCAACTACAGCTAGAAGTTCATGCTTTGGTCATGACACAGCTGATTTAACTTAGACCACAAGTCCTTTATTTTGGCCCAGTCAGCACCATGGTCTAAAACACTAATTTAATCATTCCTAGTCAAAGGTATAATTGCTTTAAGAACATGCCACAGGCTCCCAAACCTCATGGAGAGAAAGTCTGAAGATTGACTATCTGGAAGGGGGGCTTAATACCAATGGCTTTTCTAGGAGAGGAGATTTTCCCTATTTCAGGAATTTGCCTCACCTACCACTAACATCTTAATGTGTCTGAGCATCCCACTACTGAGGATTCATCATAATTCTCACAGAAAGAAAACTAGCAAAGAAAACTAGTAAAGACATAACATTTCTAAGAAGACCCTGAGGCTAAAGTTCCTGGATATATTGATCACCATAAAGTTTTTTAGCTCCAAATCTCTAAGTAGCCTTCAAGTCTTGATGCCTGAACAAAGTAAGTTACATGTAATGCACTAAAGGCCAACTAAGCCACTTTCCTTCTCTTAAAATCACTTTTCTGTATCCTCTGAAAGTCTAAAGACCCTATAATCTATGGAATGTGACCCCACCATCTGACATGGAGTTTTTTCTACAATAAATCCTAGGACCCAATTTAAGAATTGCAGATGCTTACCTGGAGGCTCCTCTAGGATGGCCCACCTTTAGTAGTTTTGCTTACCGTTTTAACAGAGTATAAGCTGTCTTCATTATCCAGAGGTACAATTCTGGAGAAGGGGGACAAAACACAAAAGTGGTTAATTTTATGCTGAAATTCAAAACATTGTCTCAAATCAGCCACTTCAACACAGTAGTATGCTTTCTCCCAGGGAGTCTCTTAAACAACTTGGCCACTAGAAGCAAGTAGGCAGAATTTTAATCTAAACAATGTAGAGAAAATTAACATTTTCCCAATTTTAGAGGGAAGGAAACCCTCAGTAGAAAGGATATATTAATTAAGCATTTCCCTCTTTGAAACCAAATACCTGCTGAGCCAACTACTGAGGAAATAGACATAGGAGACCCTTCAAAAAGCTGTTCTTCAGCTACAAAAAGGCTGCAGATCAGGACTGGCCTGCTGTTGGCCATGTTTTCCTCTATTTTAAAGTAGTTTCTTCTTTTTCCCTCCACAAGGCAAAGAGAGATACTCACCTTCCCTGATTGTTCACAGCATGGATATGAAAAAATACCTTGTAGCTGTGGACAAAATTCAAAGGATTAGATCAGTCAGAATGTCGTGGGCTAATAATCCTTCCCAGCTGTCTCTGACCAAAGTCATCCTCTCCTGATGAAATGTTGTCCAACCACCTGTCCCTCCACTTGCTTACTCACAAAGCCACTAACTAAAGAATTGGTCTCAACTGGGAGGGAAAGGCCTTTCCTCCAGCATCTCCCAAAACCTTCCCGCTGCCTTTTGTTCAGATGCCGTCAATGACAAGGAGCCCACCCAGAGTCCTATGAGTTGTCTACTTTTTCCTGTTTTAGATGAAGGCCACAAGTGCTCTTTACATTGTACTTTCTTGTGTACATATTTATTGCCCCAGCAGAATGTCAACTCCTTCTGGGCAGGGACAGGGTGCTTTTGATTCCTAGTACTTACCAAAGTACCCTGCACAGAGGAGGCCTGTTTGGCACGGTTGGGCCTGATACAGGACAAACTTTTTACCAAGGAAAGCTATTAAAAGTAGAACTAGCTGCCTCAGGAAGGGGCAAACAAAGGCTGCAGCACCTGACTGGTCATGGGGATGCTACAGAGGAAGAAAGTGGCCTCTGAGCTCCCTTCCAACACAGGCTGTGATTCTGAGACAACGGCCTGAGAGACTGCCACAACAAACAGGGATCAATCAAGGGGCTAGGAGGACAAGAATTGAGAGTGCCAGACCTTAGTCATACGCAGATCTTGGGAAGTGAATGATCTCACTATCTCAGGGGACAGCTCCTTGTCACAAAACTCCCCACTGCTAGAGTGGACTTTTCAGGCTATCTTCACTACTGGTCTCAGCCCAACAACGAGAATAGAAAAAATTACAACTCTAGGATTGCATCCGACTTCAGGCTGGCCTTCAGAGCCAACCAACCAAGATCCTCCCCTTCCTATATCCCACTCCTCCAACTCTTCTCTGCATGCTCTCTTATCCCTTTCCTACTTAGGGTAACATGCTTTGTTGAATAAATGGCAAGGCCAGGGGACAGAGTGCTCCAAGGAATGGAATGTTCTGGATAACGGAGAACTAGCTCCCAAACCCTCTTGGTTTCAATGTTTATAGGTGGAAACCTTTTCTAATGTATAAAAGTTTATTTTCCTACTTTAACAGCGTGTTGTAAACAATTTAATCTTTGATGGGAGCACTCTACACATCCATTCTCATGGCACCAGATTTCAGATGTATCCCCCAGCAGGCTTTGGAAATCCGACCAGAGAAAAACAAAAAACCTGTGCTTTATATTCCTCAGATAACTCCTCCATGCTATAATCTCTCTCTCTCTGACTTGAAGCCTAGACCTCAACTCTCCTTCACACAAGTGTGTAGACCCCACTCTGATAAATACTATAGCATTACTTTACGGTTTCCTAAAGAGGACCCTGAATATGGTGCTTGGGGATAGGGCAAAAAATAGAGTTCTTCTTAAAATGGGACCATATTCTCAAGTAGTCTCTATGAAAATCAGTGTGCATACCGTAGAAGAGACTTAAGCTTCTTCATCTGAAAGGAATCTAGCAGATTCCAAAGTGTCAGCTGTGCTGCTTCCCTCGACTGTAAAAGAAACACACATCCAAGGCATTAAATAACATGACATATCTAAGATGCACCAGACAAGTGGAGGCTACTCCTCCCGCAGCTAAGTGAGGCTAAAATTTGGCCCCAACAACAATATCTGACCTCATCTAAGTGCCTTTGCTACATGTCCTTACCCTGAAGGACATAAACACCTGGCTAAGGAAAATGTAGGTCTACTTTCTTCAGGTTAAAAACTCCTCTTCGGATATACTGACAGTTCAAAGGGGGCATCTGGGCACCATCATACAGGAACCACCTTCAGCAAGCAGCAGCTAGATTAGTACTAACTGGTCCTATGGAAACTTAATGGCAGTGATTTAAACAACTTCAAGGCAAATCACTGAGGTTATTAATAGAAAGTTTAAACTATTCAATGCCCTGTAGAACTTCTGTTGTTGTTCAGTTATTTGACTCTTTGTGACCCCATTTGATGTTTTTTTGGCAAAGATATTAGTTTGCTATTTCCCCCTCACTTTACAAATAAGGAATTAAGGCAGACAGGGTTAAGTGACTTGCCCAGGGTTACAGAGCTGGTGTCTGAGGCCAGATTTGAACTCAGAAAGATGAGTCTTTTTGACTCCAGGCCCAATACTCTATCTACTATACCCTAGAGCACCAGCCATGGGCAAAACATGGCAAGAAGCAAGTGCTTCTATTTCATGCCTTTATTTCATATTAAGAACATCCAAAGAATTGTAGCTTTAAAAGATCTGTAGGGGGAAAAAGTCTGATTACTAATTTAAAAAGATATGTCTAGCATGTTGTATATCTCTCCTGGCACTTAACAATTCTATATAACTCATTTTTTCCTCCATTAACTCAAGAACTAGTTTGAGGAGGAACATCTAGAGAGGTCTGGGATACCTGCCACCCTAGCTCATCTTTAGAAAATTAACAATGTGGAAGAAAACCCTAAAACCCAGAGATTCAAAAAGCCTATGGTGCCCTCAGAGTGGAGATGGGAAATATCACAGTCAGTGACTACAGATAAAGTCAGCCCTCTCCCTGATATGCAGATATGATACAGCCTTTCCATGGTTGAACAGTTTCCTTTAGAAGGGCCTTCTCAGCTTTGGAAAGCCACCAGTTTCACAGGATCTTCCTCTAGCAAATAGTCTTTTTCTCTCCATACTAAACTGGACCCAGGAATACAAAGGAATGGATTTGTAAATAGCACAATATCACTGAAAATATGGTCAGAGGACTCAAGCAAGGCTACTCATGGTGGAAGGGAAATTAAGGTACTCTAACCTCTAGGTCTTTTACATTAAGTTACAGAAACTCAAATCACATAGTACATGGGAAAATGATATCATTCTAAAAGATTATCTTTCATTTTCTTTAGGTTGAAAAAATAGCTTTTAAAAAATCTATTAAAGATTTAAATCTGTTAGAATAGATTTTTAAAAAGCTATCAGGACAGTAAATAGTTTCAACATGACCATATGCCTTTAAGACAACTGTTAATTAGTTGGAACTAAAAAGACATAGCAAAAACAGTCTTGCAAAAGCAGCCACAAGAAAAGTGAACCAGCTTTGGTGACATTGGCAGGTATAGCTCAAACCTAGAAATGATGCCATGTCAGGGCCAGAACGGCTATGATTTCCATGATGCCAGCTCTCCTAAAGCCAAGCTCACACCAGATTAGAGGGACAGTAGAATCCAGACAGCAAACAGGTCTTTATGAAGTTCTTGAAAGGAAATAAGGAAGGAACTGCTAAAGGAAGAGAAACACAGTATTCAAATTACCTTGGTTATACTGGAAGTTTTAGCATAGCATGCAATGCCAGCCAGAACAGCCTCAACAACAGCAGCATATATCTGGGACAATTGCCTACTTAATAAACAAAGGAGATACGTTAACTATAGCATCACACGGTTCCATTAAGAACAGCATGCACACAAATTATACAGTCCCAAGGAAGTGCTTTGAAACATAATGGAGAAATTACAAAGGCCCAATTCAGCTGGCTTTGTGCCTTCCTTACACTGTGGGCTCCATCTGATTTATGTTCTGCTGTTGCTAAGCCATCTCAAAGGTAGATGGCTCTCTCGGTTATGTTCAAATGTCTAATACTTTCAGTGCCTGATCAAACTAAAAAAGACATTCAAACCTCTTTTTGGGAAGTTCCATTGGCCACAGAGGTTAATTTATTCTGAGTGCTGTGGACTTTACAACAAAGACTCACTGAACTTCCTAGATGGGCATAACAGTCTTTTCCAAGGGCCTCCTGACCACAAGTCTTCAGATCAGTGAGGATGCTGGCTAGTCTCACAGTGCCAGCGAGTCACATAGGACAAGAGATTACTGTAAGAGGAGACTAGACTCAATCAGTATAGGTTTTAGATTAAATATAAAGTCATTACAAAGATATACACAAACTGGCTGCCTACTTTCCAAGCAAACCTCTTCAGCTGGGGAGAAATGGGGAGGGACCTCAAGATATTCCTAATATATCTTAATATCTGGCGAGCCAACCAGATATGAAGTACTCTCTATTAGGGTCCCAAGTGGCCAGAGTAGGGCTATAATGGAAAGGAAGTTTGGGAAGACCTCTAGAACACTCTAAATCTGGTTCATTTAAGGAAGTTGGGGTAGAATAAAAGTGAGACCCTTTACTGAGTGGCTATGGAACGCATATGGACCACCATAGAGGTATTTAAATGATAGGGAATATGGTAGGAAGGAAGTATCTAGCTTAAGACTAAGTTTATTTTCAAATGTCATGAGTCCTGTGACAAGTAAAGAAAGACTGTCTTGCATGGCCAATGTGGAAATATGTTTTGTTTGGCTCTATATGTTTGTAACAAGAGTTTCCTTTTCCTTTCATTCTCAATTGGGGAGGGGAAAGAGAAGGCTGATTTTTGTTGATTAAAAATATAAAATTTAATTTAAAAAACACTGTCCTGTGTTATGGAATTTGAAATGTGTTCACATACCAGAAGCAGTTTTTCCATGAAGAGGAACTATCTAAAAGCTAAGCTAAAAGAGATCCTATAGTTAAGAAATTTCTGAATTCCATGGAGATTAGGAATTTATGTCTGAGTAGTGTCAAGAAGTCAACCATCTTTCTTAACAAACAAAACTAATATGATAAATTGACTACTTAAAAGACTTTTTTTGCCCAGGAATGCCATTTCCTTGGTCCTAGTTTTCACAGATCTGGGCAACTAGATCAGAGGTTCCCAAGATAGATTCTTAGTGGGCAGATTCTCAAGGTGATTACAAGTGGTTGTGACCATCTCATTACTCTCTTTTGGCCTCTACATCCTCTCCTTTCAGTTTCTGGGGTCAGGGTTTAAGATTGGTTCAGCCTGGATGAGCAGAGAAGGTAGAAACCATGCAAAGGTGACTCTGAGGTCAAAGGTGACTCTGAGGTTTACAGTTTAGACAGATTTTGGATACTTCTTAAACAAGTACAATCTAGGTCAGCATATGTACAATGGATACACCTAACAATCATCTTCTTTGGTATGCCTGGAGAGCCCAAGGAAAGGCCTTGGGAGAAGTGGAAATCTAGAATGAATTAGCCTATGACCTAACCTATTCACCAAAGAATGGAATGGGAAAAGTGGGTACTGGGGGCCCGGCCCACTCTATTGTTTTGTCTGTTGTAGGGGGAAAGAACTGTGAGAGAAGGTCAACAGAAGCAGAGGCATAAAATGCTTATAAGGCATCAGATGTGAACCTTAATAAGTTAAACTTATTTTTCTTTCAATTTTAAAATTGTTACATATTCACAGAATCTAAGTCCCCCAATTTTATTGATAAGGACACTGAAATTCACAGAACCCAAGTGTCCAGGGGTCTTTCCACTGCATCATATTCTAATTGATATATGCTAGTAATACCAGGCAGCAATATTCAAACAAATTTTGCCCATTCTTAGAAGGGTTATGGTAGACCTTTACAAGTTAGTCTATACCTAAGGTCATGTCTTATGGAGAGTGGTTCCTTAGCACAATGTATCAAGGTACTTCCTTCTTATGTGTCATAGATGGAGACAGTTTCAGTGCCAGGAACTAGATATAATAAAGGTAATGTTCTAATCCCAAGTTCCAGGCCCAGAGGAAGCCTGCAGATGAGCTGTCTGTACCCGGATATGGAATGGAAAGTGGCCTAAAGATGATCTCTCTCACACTACTGGAAGCTTTCAAGGGCTCCACAAGAAAGCTTATCGAATGGGCCCTGCCAGAGTTGGAAAGGACAAGTTCTATAGATATCTATGGCTTCTCAAACCTTGAGAGTTCTGTTACTCTGTGGGAGTACCACCAGTCTGCTGTTCAGGCACAGATGATACATTTTAGAGACATAAGACCTAAGGGGAAAACTGAACTCATATGTTTTTCATGAACAACGTGAGCTCTTGGTGACTACAGAACAAAAATAGCTCTAGATGAAGAAAGCAGCGCCTATTAAGTTCATAGGAAAGATATTTTGGGGAAAATAAATATATCACACACCAATGCATACTAGTATTGTTGGACAGGAAATACTAAAAAGACAAAGTATAAAGAGTAACTTTCAAAAAAGTCAGCTCAGGTCCAAGGGATGTCTGGATTGCCTGACACAGGACATGGTCTATGGCTATGTCCAATAATTTGTTCCTGATACATATACACAGGTATTAAATGTAGTTTCACAGATGCTGGCCCCCAGTACCATCAAAGATCACCTCTGTAGGGTTAATCTTGCTATAATTCCCTGCCCCCCCCGCAAAAAGTTCTAGAACTACATCATTCTTCATTCATATTTCTTCACCCTGGTGAGAACACTCCCAATCCATGCTCCTTCACACAGCTAGCAGATAACCATGTCAACAAATAGGATTCTCTACCATGGGGGCCACAGAACTTGGTAACTAAGAGAGAGGGACACGTTCTCTTGTTTAAAAACCCTCAGCTACTGTCTTTGCAAGGACTATGTGATTCCAAGTGGGACTAACAATGTTGGGTTTAGGTCACACAGGTCTACCTAACAAGAGAATCAACTGCAGATATAGTATAAAATAAAAAATGAACTCAAATATATGGGGGAAAATGCCACAAAGCAATAATCCAAAATATCTGAAACTACATTTTATGAATCAGCCCAAAAGAAGTGGTTCTTTGTGTGCCTGAAATAAGAATTACAGGGGACTTTTTGTTTTTTGCTCCTCCAAAAGGGAAAAAAGTTCTTCCACAGAAGGAGATGGCAGACAATTCTGTATGCTCAACTATTCTGCTTATAGGACAGGCTAATTCTGGCCTCAACGAACTAGTTGATACTGAACGCTGACTTCTAAACTCAATTATTCAGTTTAAAAAGTATTACTGAAACCAAGAGCAAGTAAATCTGACTTGCAAGCCAAGCTCTGATTAAAGATTCCTACTCCAAACTCAATGCTTCTTGTAGATCCACTCAAATTGTTTTCCTGCTTCCTACTTCTTCAAGAATCCATACAGCAGTAATGAGAACTTTTTACTGCACTCACATCATTTAAATGGACATTCTCCAATGGCAACCATTGGCAGCTCTAAGTTCTCATAAACACAGTGAGAAACAGCCAGGGTAGCAAAGCAGGTCAGCTCAGCAATTATCCATGACAAAGCGGCATGAGCAGACCCAGGCGTTCTCTAGTACATGGATAGGAGCAGTCCATCTAGGAACTTCACAGCAAGGGTCGACTCTGCTCGCTCAGTCCTAGAAAAAAGGGGCTCCAGCTAATGTCAGTCACAGTAAAGGCTCTGACACAATGATCACATCTTGGGAATCACCAAATGGGAAGAAAGAAAAAACCAAGGGAAAAAACTTACACTTGCATGTTTTTCTTGGGCAATTCACTGTTGCTTCCTACAAAAAAAACAACATTAAGAAGTGGGTTAAAACTCAAGGTTTTCAAATATGTCTGGAAGAGTCTGGAATCTCTGGGCTTCAGAAAAGGTCAAGCATGCCAAGCTTAGAAAGAAGTCACACTATTCTTCTTTAAGGTTTGTCTGTCTTAAATGACATTCACACTTGGGTGTGCAGATCTTCTCAATCCAATCTTCCCAGTTTGCTCTGGGGCATTGCACATTGTCAGCACATGAGCCAGACCATCAGTATAAAGCACCAAAGTGAAGGCCTAAAAGCAACAAAATGATGGTTTAATTTTGTGATTGGCTTCTCTGACTCTTTAAAGCTATGATGCTTGCAGGAACCATGCACAAGAATTCATTCTGCCTCTTCATCTTATTGCCAGCACAAAGCTGTGATTCCCCCCAAAGTCCCAAGTTCTTCTATATTACCCTGAGAAGTAATCTGCTTTTTGATTTTTATTTTATTACTACCTTTTGTTTTTTACATCATCAGAATTTCTCCCTCTCAGAGAGCCAGATCATGTAAGAAATATTTATTTTTAAAGAAATAGAAAAATCAATCAACAGATCAAAAAAACCTAAAAAATGTATACATGGTATGATACCCATGGACTCTGCTAAGAAGTGGGGTGGAGGTGTGTCCTCATCTCTCTTCTTTGAGAATGGGCTTGTTTGTAATTGTGCAGCATTCACTTATGATTGTTGGATGCTTGCTCTTTCCATTTATGTTGTTGTAATCATGTATGTGGTTTTACTTCAACCTGCATCCATTATGTAACTCTTTCCATGCTTCTCTGTATGCAACACATTTGCAGTTTCTTACAGCACGGTAATAATGCATTATATTCATGTACCACAATTTGTTTAGTCATTTCTTAATGAACAGAACTATGTTTCAACTCTTTGCTACTACAAAAAGCTGTTATAAATATTTTGGTGTATATGGAGGCTTTCTTCTTACCAATAACTCATCCCCTAAGCATATAAGCCTAGCAGTAGAATCTCTGGGTCACTTTAATTGCCTAATTTCATACTGATTTCCAAAATAGTTGTCCAAATGTACAGTTTTACCAATAACACATTAGTGAGCCTATGTTCTCATAATTCCTCCAATATTAATTATTTCCATCTTTTGTCATTTTTCCCAATTTGTTGGGTATGTGGTAAAACCTCAAGTTTGTTTTGATTTGCATGTCTCTTATTATAAATAATTTGGAGCATTCTTTCATATAGCTGTAATAGTTTTCAATTATCCTTTTGAAACCTATTTGTATTTATGTGTTTATGTGTGCGTGTGCGAGTTACACACGCACACACACACACACACACATATATATATATAAAACCATTTTCCAATAGGTAAGTGGTCAAAGGATATGAATAAATAGGTCTCAAAGGAACAAAAAATCATTAACAATAAATAGTATGCTATATATAGCGTACTATAGTATAGTGTGAGTTTATGTCTATAAGCACATATGTAAATACGCCTGTATATATGCATGTTAGTTGTCTATATATTTTAGATACCAAGTCCTTATCTGAGAAATATGATAGAAGATTTTTTTCTCATTTGGCAATTTCCCTTCTTAATCTTGATGTGTCAATTTCATTTGTGCAGAAGGTTTTCAGTTTTGTGTAATCAATTTATCTTTTGAAATTGCCTTTGTCTTTTGTTTGGTTAAGAAGACATCTCTTGGCTACAGCTCCAAAGGTGTGACTGGCATTTCTTCTAATCTGTAATATTAAGGTCAAAGTCCATTTGAACTGATTTGCCAGACTGCTTCCCAGGCTTCCTAGCCCTTCAGGTCAAATAGGGGGTTCTTTCCTAAATAATTTACGTCTTTCAGTTTATCAAAAAAATCCTTGAGTTGTTGAGTTCCATGGTTTCTGATTTTCTCTTGTCCAGTCAGATCTCTTGTTTTTGACCAGTACCAAGTGGTTTTGATGACTGCTGCTCCATAATATAACTGGAAGTCTGGACATGCTATTTCCCCTTCATACCCTTTGCATGATTTCCCTTCAGATTCTAGATCTTTTATTTCTCCAAATGAATTCTGTTATTTTACTGAGTATCCCCTTTATAAATTATCCCTTTGACATCTTGATTGGTATAGCGTTAAAATTAACTTTAGCAATATGGTCATTTTAATTAGATTGGCATGACCAACAACATGAATGTAACTATTCCAATTTTGAATATCTTTGAAACACAACATTGCTGGTGCTGCAAAATCTGGGCAGGCTCTCACTGAGGTCCTTTCTTTGCTCCTCTGCAATATCTCCTCTTCTCTGGGTCTCTATTCAATATATCATAAAGTCGGTAAGATCCAATGAGACCAGCTTGCTCAGAGGTCCAGTCTGCTCCGTCATATTAGAGAGAAGTAAAGTTCTTTCCTGAACTATAGTCTTACTGGGCAAACCCAGGATTCTGCTGACTCCTCTCCAAGACAGAGTAGGACTGAGGAGGCACACAGATTTGACACAAAATCTCACAAGGAGCTTTGGTAAACCTCAAGGTCACAGCCAACCAAGAAGGAGAAGATATTAATTATATCAACTGCTGATATGATGAATTTGAAACCCTTACCTAAATCAGGGATGTGAGAAGCTCCAAAAAAATAGGTTCTTGAACAGGCGAGGGGCCCTTTTGGAGAGACACACTGCACAACCTGGGCATCAAGAAGAAACAGAGAGAAATGGGGCTAAGGCTGCTACTAAAATGGAAAACAAATAGCTAGTGGAAATTAATGAAGATTTTCCAACAGACAATTTGTTGTTTTAAAAAAAAAGTTTACCCCCATAAAAAGTCACTCTCCCAATACCCTCTGCTGTAATTATTTTGTTTATATTGCTAAAAATATACGTATTTCACTCTTTTTGCTGTTTTGTTTAACTTTTTTAGGGATTCTATACAATATGAAGAATCTGTGAATTGAATGGGGTTTTGCATGAGTCAAAATCAAATTTAGCCCCTCCCCCCAAAAGGGCTCAGAAAGGCAAGATGACATTATGTGCTGTCTTTCAGAGGTTTACAAGAGTCCCTTTTGCTCACTCAGTGGTGTCAAAATGTTGTCAACCAGCTCTGTCTGTTTTCTCAGAGCCTATGACCATAGATAGCATTTACTTTTACAAAACTCAGCAGTTACAGAAGAGCTTGTGGGAAAGTGAGACAGCAGAGGAGACAGGACGCCTACGCCCCTTGTTCCTAGGGTTCCTTATCCCACAACTCTTCCCCTAAGTCACAGCCGCTCTGGTTCTGTCTGTAAAATGCACATAATAGCATACCAGCCTCTTTCCCTTTTTCATCACCTGGAGGAGACAACTCAATTCTCAATGACCCAAATGCTACAACTCTCCCTTTCCACTACTTTTAAGAGTTCATTTGAAAATGCTGCAAAATTAATGCACCTAACTGCCCATCAACTCCCTCCTCAGCCCCAAGCCCCACAGTCCCTTGGAGATAATGAACCCAAAGAAGTTGGTGCCTCATTTGCACACTTCCACCGACTGATGGCAAATCCCCAGTGCCCAGAGCGGCAAAGGTGGCTCACCATGTGCTTGGCAGTACTGCCTCCCAGGCCAGTGTTCCGCACCAGGTGACCCTCAGAAGGAAAGTTGAAGTTGCTAGCATTGAGGTTTTCTTGAGTCGAGTGACAACCGAAAAGAACGAATGGCTGCCTGCTTGGGCTAAACAAACAATAATATTTCGTTAGGACACTTTTCTTGGGAAGTCACTTTTTAAGCAAAAAATGGTCAGCTCCCTATTCTTCTATATAAGCAATTTCCTTAAGGTCATTAACTCATCTGTCTCATCACAAGATCATAAAAAATATTTGGTGAACAGTGGCATTGTCTTCTGTTGAAGCATGTGAACCTTAATAAGTTAAACTTATTTTTCTTTCAATTTTAAAATTTAATTTTTAATTATTTTTATTTTTTAAATTTTATTTAATTTTTAAAATTTAAAATTTAAAATTTTTATGGCTTATGTCTCAGTCTAAGATTTCTACGGAAACATCAAAATTTGTCTTGTGTCTAGGTCTACCCACAGAAAGTCATAAGGGCCTCCAGCTCCCATTGCAAGCACTCAGGTTAACAAAGTATGCAATGTAGAACAGGCTTTATTTAACCTGACAAAAACAAGAGACAGGGTGTTCAAACAGAAACAGTTAAGGCAACTCTCCTTCCTTCTCATTTGGATCACCCCATCCCCCAAAGGGAGAAACAGCTGTGTGGCTAGAGAGTCAGGCAGTTTGGTCTCCTTCTCCCCTCCCCACTTCTCCCTCCAGCAAAACTATCCCAGGTTCTTACGTGGTTCTCCAGATTTATGCTACTATTTGAAATTTAAATCTGACTTCATTATTCAACTGAAAACTCTAAGTCATCTCTAAACTACTAGATCTGATGGTCTTTTATCATCTCTCTTGACCTCTCTGTGGTGTTCGTCACTGCTGGCTGCCCTTTCCTCCTAGATATTCTTTCCTTTTAGAAACTTCTTGATTCTGGTCTTTCCTGGTCCTCCTGTCCCTCTGACCGCTCTTCAGTCCCCTTTGCTAAATCATCCTTCAGAGACACTCCCCTATTTGGGTGTTCCTCTGCTCTAAGCCCCCCTTTTCAATCTTTCACTTGGTGACCTCATCAACTCCCCTGGTTACTTGATATTTCTATGTAGGTGCCTCCTGAGATTTCTGTTTCCAGTCCTAGACTCTCAGGAGTCCAATATCAGTGACTGCTTGTTGACATCTTGAACTATATGTCCTCCAGGCATCTCAACACCAACATAGTTAAAAAACAAAACAAGAACCAAACTTATCTCCCCCCTCCCTACCTTTCTTCCCAACCTGTCTTTTTCTGTTTAGGATTGCACCATCCTTCCTGTTACCCAGAGATCATTCCACATATCTAACCCTTTGCCACATGACTCATCACTTCTCACCTGAACTATTGCAACAACCTGTCACTGGCCTCCCTGCCTCAAGTCTGTCCCCATTCTGATATATCCTCCCCACAGCTGCCAAAGTGATTTTCCCAAAGCTCAGGTCAGGTCTGACCATGTCACTCCCTTTATCAATAAACCTGAGTGGCTCCTAATTATTCCCATTTATCATTTAAATCCTTTCACAGCCTGACCCCCAACCTCTCTTTTTAGACATCTTCCATATTACTTCCCAGTCACTGGGATGTAACAATTTCAAATAGTAGCACAAATCTGGAGAACCACGTAAGAACCTGGGATAGGTTTACTGGAGGGAGAAGTGGGAAGGGGAGAAGGAGACCAAACTGCCTGACTCTCTAGCCACACAGCTGTTTCTCTCTTTGGGGGATGGGGTGATCCAAATGAGAAGGAAGGAGAGTTGCCTTAACTGTTTCTGTTTGAACACGCTGTCTCTTGTTTTTGTCAGGTTAAATAAAGCCTGTTCTACATTGCATACTTTGTTAACCTGAGTGCTTGCAATGGGAGCTGGGGGCCCTTGTGACTTTCTGTGGGTAGACCTAGACACAAGACAAATTTTGATGTTTCCATAGAAATCTCAGACTGGGACATAAGCCAAAAAAAAGAAGTCTCCAAGACTGCACTTGGCCCACGTAAATTGAGAGCAACAGGTTATTGTTTGGTTCAGTTGTTTTTCAGTTGTGTCAGATTCTTTGTGACCCCATTTGGAGTTTTCTTGGCAAAGATACTGGAGTGGCTTCTCATTTCTTCAACTTATTTTACAGATGAGGAAACTGAAGCAAATAGGGTTAAAGGACTGGCCCAGGGTCACATGGCTAGTAAGTGTCTGAGGCCAGATTTGAATTCACAAAGATAAGACTTTCTAACTCCAGGCCCAGCACTTTACCCGCTGCACCACCTAGCTGCCCTCCATAGGTTATACAAAGCTTCAATTCAGAAAGTTAGGTGGTGCACAGTATAGTGTGTTAGACTTGGAGTCTGGAAGACCTGAGTTCAAATTCAGCCTCAGACACTAGCTTGTGTGATCCTGGGCAAGGATATGATCTGTAAAATGGGAGTGATAGCAGCACTTACCTCTCAGGGTTGTTAGGGGGACCAAAGGAGGTAACGTTGTAAAGCACTTTGTATCTTAGAGCGCTGTATAAATGCTGGCGGTTATTACAGTTATATGTCCTCCCTGGTCAGACATAGCATCAATGCTCAGGGCCTCAGGTGGCTTTTCAGCACTAAACGTGCTTCAGGCAGCTTGTTATGGTATCTTACTGGCTGAGTTTCCTGTTTATCAGGCTCACTGATCTGACCCTTCTGTCCTCCTCCTCTTCCCCTCTCTAACAGTCTCTCACCTACCTCTGTCTCATCATGTCTGAGGCTTGTTTTTTTCCCTGATGAGAAATCAGAATTCCTTTCATAATTCCTCTTACAAAAGATTCTTCCTAGTTCTTGTTTCATCACAGAGTAAATTTCCATTTTTGTGGAAAATTATTTTTTATGATATGACCTTGGCTCATGCTGTAAAACATCTAGCTTTGTTGTACTTCTTTTCTCTTAGGTTAAAACTGTTTTCTATCTTTAAGCATGTATTGCAGTAGGGTAGAGAAGGGGCAGTTTTTAAAAGTAAAAGTGATTTTCCTTTTCCTTCTGAATCTCCGGCCTTCACTACATCCTTCACAGAATGGAGAGCTAGTGCTCCTAGTGGTATTATAACAGGATAGAACCAAGAGAAGCTCAAGGGCCATGGTCTGTCCATTGTCCCCATGAGCAGGTTTCCCTCCTCCTGAAGAAGGAGCCCTAAGGACAAATGAGGCAACTGATACATCAATCACTCCAAAAGAAAGACACGGAAACCAAACAAAGAATCAAACTTATCATCATTAGTTGTCCTGAAGGTTTAGATAACTTTCATACAAAAGTCAAGCTTGTAGAAATCTTTGCTAAAATAGAACAGTTTTGAAAACAACAAACCATAACACACCTGACACTGGAGAGAAGTAGAGACATTTGCTATGGCCCAATTACCATCCTTACCTATTGTCAGTAATGTGGCTGGAGAGCATCCCATGACTGAAGTAACTTCGGAATGG
>CM053772.1:232348983-232408937 GCA_028658325.1 Potorous gilbertii
GGTCAGTTGTTTTATCCAATGAGATATTTCACATTATGTTCCATTTTTTCATTCTTTTGGTTTTGTTTTGTGAATTCTTGGTTTCTCAGAAAGTCATTAGCCTCCATCAGTTCCATTCTAATTTTGAAAGAACTATTTTCTTCAGTGAGCTTTTAAACCTCGTTTTCCATTTGGCTAATTCTGCTTTTTAAAGCATTCTTCTCCTCATTGGCTTTTTGAATCTCTTTTGCCAATTGAGTTAGCCTATTTTTCAAGGTGTTATTTTCTTCAGTATTTTTTTGGGTCTCCTTTAGCAAGGTGTTGACCCGTTTTTCATGCTTTTCTTTCATCTCTCTCATTTCTCTTCCCAGTTTTTCCTCCATCTCTCTAACTTGATTTTCATAATCTTTTTTGAGCTCTTCCATGGCCTGAGCCACTGAATATTTATTTCGGATATTTGGGATACAGAAGCCTTGACTTCTATGTCTTTCCCTGATGGTAAGCATTGTTCTTCCTCATCCAAAAGGAAAGGAGGAAATATCTGTTCACCAAGAAAGTAACCTTCTATGGTCTTATTTTTTTTCCCTTTTCTGGGCATTTTCCCAGCCAGTTACTTGACTTCTGAGATTCCTTTCCACATCCACCTTGCCTCCAGATGCACCTAGCTAGTGCTTGGGGTCTGAGATTCAAATGCTGCTCCCCAGCCTCAGGGCTTTCAGTGGGGGCAGGGCTGCTATTCAGTGTGATATTAAGTTCAGCTGCTTGGGAAGGGGCAGGGCCACTTCATGGGGCTCAGTTCCCTCAGGAGGTTTATGTGGAGACATTCAACAATGAATGCAAGTCCCTGCCTGCTTTGGGAGCCCCTGTCTGCTGCTGCCTCTGCTGCTGCCTCCTGAAGGGGCCTGAGTTATGGGGACACCCCACTCCCCTCTTGGTGAGTCAGACAGGCTCTCTCACTAACCTTTGGCATCTGTGGGTGGATGGACTTGTGAGGCCACTGGAGATTCCGTCCCTGAAACCTGCTTGGATCTACTCCTCTTGGTGCTGTGAGGTCAAGGCAGGGCTGGGCTCTGCTCTGGGTCCAATGCATGGTGTCGGTTTTTCAGGGCTCTCTGGAACAGAAATCTCCTCCACTCTGTTGTTGTGAAGCTTCCGCTGCTCCAGAATTTGTTGGGAGTTCTTTTTACAGGTATTTTATGGGCTGTGGGTTTGGAGCTAGCATATGTGAATCCTTCTACTCCACCGTCTTGGCTCCGCCCCCTCGTCTTGATTTTAGAAACCATCTTGTCCAACTCCTCTATTGTATAGATGAGGAAGGAGTTAAGGCCCAGAGAGGTTGCCTAGTGTCATACTGCTGGTAAATGTTTTAGGTAGGATTCGAACCCAGATTTTCCTGGCTCCAAGTCCAGAGCTCAAGGACAGTGCCTCTTTGGAGGTTTTCACAAACACCTAAGAGGCACAATGGTTCCAGAATGGTTTGAAGTTATCTAGAGGAAAAAGGATCTAAATAAATTCAGAAGACACCATCTGGTCCTAGAATTCCTTGGCCTTTGGTTTGAGACACCTCTGTCTCATGGACTATTCTCCCTCGGCCAAGGTCACAGCATCTCAGATTCCAGGAAGCAACATCCGAATATTATTGACTTTAACACACTCAAATCTCTTCAGTCATGAGACGAGATGACTTCTCTTCTCATTTTCCTTTCTCCTCTGTCTCTTCAACTATTCTCTATGCTGAAAACAATGTCCACAAACTCCTTTGTCAAAAGAACTACAGAACTAGGTCATAACATTTCTTAACTTCACTTAGGAATTAACATTTTGATTAATGGAGAGACTGATAATTTAATGAGAACTCTCTTTAATCATTTAAAGTTGTATGATTTGCTATAAAATGTTAAGGAACTGTCTATGAAACAAACCACCTATAAATGAAACCAACTGAAGTTAATTTAATATTCTATCTTGAACAAGCCCTTTGTCATATTTGGAAACCATTCAGTTAATATTCTGACAGATTTTAAATATCATATATTTTGCAATAGACATAGCTTTGAAAGTTTATTCAAGTTTGAAATTTATCATTTTTTAAAGGGAATAAATTCATAAATTCATGCAGGGCAAGATGTTTCTGGATAGACTATGCTAGGCTTTGCAGCAAGGGTACACATTTGAGTCCCAGACTGCTGATTCTGTAATTCCCAGTTTAAACTAAAGAGTTCCATCATCTTCCTTCCCAGTCTAATACAGAAATCACATCTACAACATCTTTGATAAATGTCAACCCATACTGCACTTAAATATTTAAATGACAGAGAGTTCATCCTTTTATGAGTCAGTCCAATCCATTATTGACTAGCTCCAATGACTAACTTTGAATCATTTAGAAGAACATCATCAAGAAAATCACTGGAAGTTTTCAACAATGAAATGGGAATCAGAAAGTGTTTAATTAGAAACAAAATTGACAACTAGTCAAGGATGCCACCTTTATGCCTCAAGTCAGATATAATGACTTCAAAATTCCCTTCCAATCTGTGACCATGAAATCTGCTTCCACGTAATTTCCACAGGTTCTGTCCTCTGGAGAAATGGCATCAAATTGAAATAAAAAAGGATGCCTACGGGTTGCATATTAACTGAGAAAACCACTTATTAACACTATCTAGCTTGTAATGCATTTTTATTTTGTTAAATGCTTCCCAATTATATTTTAATCAGGCCTAATGCCTTGTGTGGAGTTTTGTGGGCCATTTGCAGGAAGTATCTCTATGATGGAGCATTAAAGAAGTTCTTTCCTTTTCTACATGATAGTCTTCCTCTCTCTGAAGATATAGCATGACTCTCCTTAATCCTCACTAGGCTAGATCACCCCCGTCTTTCCATCTATTCCTTAAAGGACATAGTTTTCAGATTCCTCTTGATCTTAGTCACCATGTTCTGGAAAACTTCAAGTTATTGATTTCATTCTTCAAATCCAGAATAGAATGTAGAACTCTAAAGTTACCTAAACAGCAGAGAACACAACTGAACCATCACCTTGCTCCTATGCATTAATTTTTGATTAAATAGACTGCAATTATATATAAACTATTTTTTTTAGCACCTGGATCTCAGAAACAATTAAAAGGCTAGAAGAATAGACCCTATCTATAGTACTGTGTCTACTTCTGGACACTGTAGGACATACAAGTAGAGCATGTCTCCAGGAATGAATGAATGAATGAATGAATGAATGAAAAAGTCACTTAGCACTTGCCATGTGCAAAGCACTGTGCTAAGTGCTAGTGATAGGAATAGAAAAATAAGACAGTCCCTGCTGTCAAGGAACTCAACTCATATGGAAGGTTTCAGCTACAATCAGAAGGAAAAATCCCACCATCCTTAGGGAACAGTATGGTGACTTTGTACAACCCTCCCTTACTTCAATCCAATTCACTTGCAAGTCATGGCATCACCTTCCTGATGTCATGGTCCTCTTTGAGAACAAAGGCCAAGCAAAACCTTGAGTAGTATGGGCTGCCCCACTGGGGACCCAACTGGCCAGTTTCAGTTGAACAACACAGCTCCTCCCTTCTCTTCTCTTCCTTCCACTCTTTTCCTTTCCTCCTTTCTCTCCCTCTGTCCACATAGGGTATCATACCTTTAACAGAAAGTGCTTTACCCAAAAGAATATAAATTTTCATCTTTGAAACCTCACTAGATATCTTGGGATTTACAGGCTAGATTTCTTTCTTAAGGATCATGCCTTAATCCTAATTCACTCTGGCTCTCATTGACTGGCCAACAATAAGTCCTAGCCCAAGCCCAAGTCATCTTTATTTTGGCCACTAATTTTGGGCCATTATTATTTGATTTGCTCACAGTAAATGTAAATAGCAATAGTTTCTGTTTTGGCCAGAAACCCTAAGGGTCTTCCCCTCACAAATTGATTTTTTTTTTTTACTAGATAAGAGGCCATTCTTTGTCTAATTTCTTATCTAGCTTTTATAACTGTATTAAGTGTTGCCTCAGTCAAACTGAGAACTATTAAAGACCTTAGCTTAGAAAGGCCAAGGTCTTCCACTGCATCCAGGGCTTTCTCCACTCATCCTGATGGCTCCAGAGGATAAAGTGGGGCTGATGACTTTGCACAGCCTTCCCTCACTTAAATTCAATTCATTTGCAAGTCAACGCATCACCTTCTTGATGCTATGGTCCTCTTCCAGAACAAAGAAAAGACAACAACAACCAGCCTGTGAGAGGCACCATCTATTGTCTCCTGGGCAGTAGTAATGGCACAGACCACAGTCATGAGTCCTTCTCTAGAGTTGTCATACATGGAGCTGGTAGTTCAGGAGGCAATTGGCAATCTTGGGTGATTTCAGTTAACATTCTTCAGAGACTCAAAGTCACACAACACCCTCCAGTTATTGTTCAGCCTATGATAGGGGTGTTATACATGGAAGAACTGCCTAGTGCACAGATGTTGAAAGTGGCCTTTCATGAAATTAGTTACGTCCCCACAACTGTGCCTGGGGTCAGGCGGCTGCTAGATGGTTTTGAAAATTTTGGTCTTGGAAACATAGGGAGTGATCAGAAATACAAATACCTCCATTGTGCATTTGCATCCTTTTCCTATCTTCCGTAAACCTGAAGAAGCAGAAAAGGTCATGAAGCAAAATCTGTTCACCTTCCAGCAAGCATGAGTCAGAGGTGCAGATCTTACACTAACTTAAGGGAAAATGAGCCAACTCTTCACTTCTTGCTACGAGAACCAGCACTTGGCTGCCTTCAGTTCCCCAGACATAGATGGGTATTGTCCGGTGCTTTCATGATTTATACTGCCTCTATCAGTTTCACGGATCTACTGCTACTATCAACCTGGGAAGAATGACTTTTGAAGGCAAGCAACCAGATGGTGTTAACTGATTAGGACAGTGTCACTGGTGTTCAGAGGTGGAAGACAGATGTAAGGAAACAATGGGAGAGGAGGGAAGAAACTATAAAGTCGAGAGGAGAGAGAAAAGATGGAAGGCACTGTCAGCAAGTGAATTAGCATGGTCCTCTCCTCTGCCGTGAACACTGAGTGTGTATAGAGCTTCATTTCTATTCAAATCACACATCATGAATTCAGTCCGTGTTCATCTTTATACCCTGCAGTTATAACAGTGCAATGGACACAGATGGCTCTGCATTATAAACAAATCCATGACCTTGAAAGCCAACTGACAATGCCCTTCATCAATCTAGAGAAAATACACGCCAAAATGCCTCCAAATGCACTTTCAGCTATGTGCCAGTTATCAACTAAAATCTTTCACTGCTGAATTTATAAAGAGAATTTATATTTTAAAACTCATTGAGGAGGAAAGACACTAATATTTTCTCTGAGGTTGAACAAACTCCTAGAAAGAGAATAATTTCTCTATAGTTTACAGGAGAAAACATGACCTCCTTAGAAATGAAATAAATCACACTACTTCATGCATATAGAACGCATCAGTTAGAATACAGAACTCAGCTACAAAATTTGTGATTAATAAGCACTATTTACATAGTACACAAAACATATGTTCAATGACATAATTAGACATTTATTTCCATTTCAATTGCCTGAGATGAATGAATGACCAATATAGGTATTAGGTACATTCCAAAAACAAGCCCTAAATAAATCCAACCAGCTTCTCAACAATAGTCAAACTCTAGGACCAGAGAAAGTAGTGTCAAGTTATCACAGTCATTGTAAAACAAAGGCCAAGAAAAATGTTCTGGGGTAACATCAAACTTTTATATTAAGGAGCACAATCTATCTTTTCTCTTTCTCTAAGCTTCAATACTTGAGGTGAAGGAAGAAATAAGACAAAGGCAGGGCTTTCAAGTGACCACATGTGATACAGTATCTTCAAATAGTGAAGTAATTATCCAACGCAAAAATCCCTTTTCCTGTACTTTCCCTTCTTTTCCCATGCTATTCAAATAAATTGTATTTATTTTCATATGGTTATAAGTACTTGTGATATCATAGCGATCTTTAATAAGCCTGATATACCTTAGCTCAAGGCCATGGCTCCGATCTGTACCTTTCAGCTTGCTTCCTATTACTCTTCCACAGCTGAGAAACATAATTTTAAATGAATGTCTGGTGCCCCAGAGCTAATAATGAGTGATTCAATCTAGAGGTTATTCTCTAATCACTATTGTCAGGCTGTATCAAGTCTTACAAGAAACCAAAGACATACGTGGATGTTGGCTCTATGTGTGTGTCTGTCAGTCAGTCTGTCTGTCTATGTCTGCCTGTATTTGGTGGGGTAGGAAGCAGGGAAGAGGGGAAATACCAATGCAGATAAATGGTTTCTGTTTAGATTAGCACAAAAAAGTAAAAAACCAAATTTTTCCCTGAATCACTAGTCAAAAACATTACATGCAAAATTTCAAAAGCAATTATAAGCTGCATTTCCACCCAATGCTGAACAAAAACCTAGGGTCCTGAAGTTATTTCTTCGGGAGTTTTCAAAAGAGTAATGCCATCAAACTAGTGAATGTGAGTCTTTCATTTGAAAGTGGGAGAAATATTTCACTACCAGTCTTCATCCCACTCGGCATCTCTGCAGCTTTTAACATTCTTGCTCACTTCCAACTCCTGCTTAATACCCTCTCCTCCTTCAGTTTCTGTTCTTTCCTGGTTCCCCTCCATCTCCTTTTGCTAAATTATTGTCTATCCTTTATCCCCTTGGCTTGAGTATATATGCCAAGTCTCCATCTCAGGACCTCTTCTCTCTCCATTCTCCACACTCTCTACTTTGGGGGCTGAATCCACTCCCTTGAATTAAAGTAACTATCTCTGCACATGCCTTCTAACCTAATATTAGCTCTACATAGCCTATATATTACCATGTATACGGACAACTTTTTTCCCCTAAACACCAGTCTTGCACCACCATCCATCTGCTTGCTAAGCATCTCACACTAGAAATCCCATTGGTGAATGCCTAGAACTTGACAAGTACAAACCCAAACTCATCATCTTACCCCCTAAACTCACCCCTCCTCTGAATTTCTTTTCCTACTAGGCCCCAATATGGCCCCTGAAATCCAGGTTCATAACCTTGGAGTCACCCTTGGCTTCCCCTGACCCCACTCAATTTTCAAGTCCTAAACCCTTTCACTCTATACTGTCTGTTCAACTCATCCCTTGGTCTCCCTTCACATGGCCACTGCCCTCATTGTCCCTTGCCTAAACTATTATAATAACCTTGACCTGTTTCTAAGTTTTTCTTCTTTCTAGTAACTTCCACATTGCTGCTAAAATAATTAAGGCACCAGTTTGACCACTCCCTTCAACTGCTCCAAAGTCTTCGGTGGTTTCCCATTGCTTTCAGGCTAAAATGCCGACTCCTCTGTCTGAGAGCTTGATGTCTCCACAATAGAGTTCCAATCTACCTTTTCGGTCTTATTTCTTCTTACTTCATTTGACATGTACACATTTCACATAGGACGGGCAATTGTTTCCTGAATCTGACATTCTAGCGCAGACACCCATGTCTTTGAATGCATTCCTGGGTCATCTCTACCTCTCAGAATCTTTATTTTCTTTAAAAATAAGGACAACTCTGACGGTGCCATTTTCTCTGAAACATTCCCTGATTATTATGCTCTCTCCCTAGCCAAATCACCTTCTATTTTCCTGAGAAAACAGAACACACATACATACATACATATATATATATATATATATATATATATATATATATATATAACAACAATAAATATATACACATATATCTAGGTAGGTAGATAATGCTGTCTTCCCTTATATAATGCCTCCTTAACTGCAGGCATTATTGTGTTTCATGCTTACTAGAATATCTTGTACATAGCAGGTGCTTTAATTAAAATGGAATTGAACCACCAGACCATTTGAAACTCCTCCCAGATTCTAGGGATTGTCAGACACTGAAAGGAACAGAGAAAACACTTTCACCTGACATCTGACACACAGCAACACACTTTCTAACAAACAGAAAAAACCAAGATACTTCCACCCCTTTTGCTTTTGACTCTGAAGAGTACTAACCTAAAATGCAGAGAATGCCGTCGGGCTGAGACTTGCTGCTTTGGGTCAAGATGCTTTGAATTTGGCGAAGTCGGCTACAACTATAAAAAAAGAAAAAAAGCAATCAGTGATACTGGACCATATGATGAGGATGATGACACGCGATCAGTCCTCAGTCCAATAATTTAAGACACTGCACTTAAAGATTCTAAAAGGGATAAAATATAGGCTCAATAAATAACATGACTTAATTATGACTTTCATTACTATAAAGAAAGTTAAATAGTATTAGGTTTGCCAAGTGTGATAACTGTGATTTTAAAAATGTATTGTTTGATGTTTAAGTATAAGTAACAGGACTTCAATATAAAGTCATTTAAGTTAAGTGGGCCAAATGACCATAAACATTTACACTATGGCAGACAGCCTGTACTTTTTCACTGTCCTGACTCATTCTGGCCCTGATTGAAGCTCCTCATTACAGGAGGCTACCTGCCTACAACAGTAGCTGCATGCTGACACCTACTTACCAATATACCCATTTACGCAACTATGAATATGAACACTCATCCAATTTCTGGTCCCAATTAGGAAACTTAACCACCCAAATATGATATCAAAAAGTGATCTGGGGGAGAAAATTTTGGAACCCAGAATCTTGTGAAAATGAATGTAAAAAGTTAAATAAATTTATTAAAAAAAAAAAGAATAAAGTAAAAAAAATTAAAAAAAATTAAAAAAAATTTAAAAAAAGTGATCTGGAGATCCTTACCATATCTGGGTCAAATTAGGGATGCTCCCTCTCATATCTGACATCACCTACCTATTCTCAATCAAGCTCATATTAAAGGTATAAAACTACCTTGCTCAGACATTACTGCAAGCATGTACTCCCACATCTCTCTCATGTAAATGACCCTGGCTGTGTGTGACCAAATGTCTGTGTCACCATTTAGTTTTTGTCTGCTTGCTGTATCACATACTAATAAAGTTCATGTTTGTGATAATTTCTCGAGGACCAATTTTCTAGAAATAAATCCTAGAACCAGGATCTTGGCTCTAACCTGGGCCATAATGCCAAATAAAGTACCTAGAAATGAGGAGAGCAGATTAAAAGGAGCGAGTTAGTTGGTGTGTGTTCGTCATTGCTGAAGAAGACCATGCCATCAGAGAAATAATGACATGACTTATACTTGACTTTATTTTGAGGGAGGGAGGGCTATGCAGGTCACCAGCCTCACTTCTCCTCTGGAGCCATCTGAATCCAGTGACCAGATATTCACCAGGATGACTGGAGATGACCCAGGATGAGGTAACTGGGGTTAAGTGACTTGCCCAAGGTCACACAGCTAGTGTGACTGAGGTGAGATTTGAACTTAGGTCCTCCTGACTCCTGCACTGGTGCTCTATCCACTGAACCACCTAGCTGCCCCAAGTTAGTTGGTACTAAAGAAAGAAAAGCAGAAAGAAGTACTGATAAAATATTTTTATACACAGAAATGCTAGGAGAAATGAGGAATGCCAGAAAAGTATAAGAATTATATGAATTGATGCCAAGTGAAATTAGTAGATTGTGGGAAAATACAGTAGGAAATGACTGTGACAGTCTAAGGGGAAAGAACAATGAGAACAAAGCAACTGAAGTGAAAGGCTGCAGATGATGCTGATCAAGCTTGGCTCCAAAGGAGAGACAGGAGAAGATGTAGGTGACTAGAGATGTGCAATGCTGCAGAGGTCAGCCCTTTTTAATATGTTGGTTAGTTTTGCTAAGTTCTGCTAAACTGTTTTTTTTAATATTTTTTATCCTTTCTTGGCTCTCTGGAAGAAAGCTAACAATAAAGATTTTTTTTTAAAGTATACAGAAAAAAGGAAAAGATATTCTGAAGGGGACACAAACGCCAATTTTATTACTAGCATAGTAAACTTAATCCTTTCATAAAAAATAAACTGTACATAACACAAGTTCATAGCTATGTGCAATCTTATTTTTAGCATACTCAAAGATTGTTTGTTGACTACTAAAGTCACAATAAAAAAGAAAATTTAAATAAAAAAAAGTTAAGTGAGGTCTTGGCTATGTTTAGTAAAAAGTAATGATGGATTTCCATTTTCACTATGAATCACCTTTTTACCTGATATCTACTACCTCAATGTTTCAGTCAGCTTGACTGTCAGTATCTATTTTTAAAATAAATTTTGACTGAGATCTTTTGTTTTTGTATCACCTGTATTATCCTGAAACTGATTGAAAGTCTTTAGAATCTAAGGACAATATTTTTCTTGATTTTCTTCCTTAAATTAGGAGAAAGACCAATGGATAAATGGTCAAAGGATACGAATAAAGAGCTCTCAAAAGAAGAATTATAATCTATTAACAACCATATGAAAAAACTACTCCAAATCACTAAAAGAAAATCAAAGTAACTTTGGGATTTCATTTCACACAACAAATGGAGTGTCCATGGAAAAACAAAAATGCTGATACACTGTTGCAAGGACTGTAAATTTGGCCCATCTAGAAAGTGACTAAAACGTCCACATTCTTTTACCCAAAGAGTCCCTTGTTGGGGGCCAAGCTATGAAAAGCTTCATATTCATAAAAGTTAGACAATATGCATTTATAAGCATTTATTAGGTGCCCACTATGTGTCAGATACTGTGCTAAGTGAGGGGGATACAAAGAAAGGCCTTTAAGGAGTTCACAATCTATATGGCAATAGAGAAGAACTGATATTTAAAAGCTTAAACAGTATAATTACTCAAGTAATAAGTATTTGCTACTGATTTTTTCGTTTTTCAAAAATAGTAATTACTCTCAGACCTATTCTTTTAAACTTCACTAACTACAAGCCTGAATCATCTATTTTTCTCTCCAGAGTATGTATAATTTAAACATTTGGTATCCAATTAGATAAATCTCTCAGGTGAATGAGTTTCATCAATTTGCACCAATGAGACTTTCTTATTATCAGCCCACGATTTCCTTTCTAATTCTATTTTCATTACACTGAAAAACAAACCAAATTTTCTATCAAAATAGTTAAGGAAAAGGTGATCATTGTCCCATTTACCCACAAGTAATAAAACCTGAAGCAGGGCTTTCTGTCATTTGGAAGAGAAGGAAGCAGTCCCAGGAAAGCAGAAGTAATCTACCCAACTTTACTTCTTTTTTGTTCAGAAATCTTAGGTAGAAAAAAAAATCACAAAAGTTGTTCATTTGTCCACCAAAATCCATAAACTCACCTAACAGAAGATTCTGATTGCTGCACCATCCTTAACACAAAGCAAAACTACCAAAAAACAGGCTTGGCTTAGACACAACAAAATGCACTGGAGATGGCCGAGTTGAAGAGGTCCAAACTAATTCAGTCTTTTGGGGCAGCACATCACAGTAAGGGAGCTTGGCTTGTAGGCTTCTGCCTTTAACTTCATCTCCCAGAGGGAAGGAAAAGATGAAACACGCAAGAGAGAAGACAAAGAATCCTAAGGAGAAGATGTGTCTTCTTTTGAAATCGACAATGCCTTCTTTAGGTTTTCTCAAGTCTCTAATGTAAGAATCCTGATTCAGCAAGCCTTACCATGCTTGCCATATTTGATCAAGTTAAGTATTCAGCAGCAGCCTGAGTGTCTTGGCCGACCAGCCTACTGGGAGAGTTGGGAGGAGGAGGGTGGGGGAGGAGGAAGGGACCGTTAGCTTGTAAACTTTTAGGTTCCACTGAAGAGCCATGTGACCAAAGGCTAAAGGAGCATGTGCTCAAGGAAGCAGTTTCCTTTCCTGCCAGTAATGTGGTAGGAAACCAGAGATATGGAGAGGGAACGGCAAACAGTGAATCTCCTTCCCTGCTCTCTGACAGCTGAATTCAGAGGAAGCAGTAGAACTTTAGGAACCATCTCCGGCAGCAATGACTGCCTCTTTCTGGAGCAAGACCTTGAGCTATTTGGAAATCTCCCTCTCTCTTGTCAGACAAAAGAAGCTAACGTCATTTCTTGGCAAAACCCTTTTCCTATGCTTCTCTTCCATCTGCCCAAGTTCAAAATTATATTTGAGCAGAGCCCACTGCTTAACTTGCCATTTAAGTAAGTTAAAATGGCAGAGAGGGGCTTACTTGCTCTGTAGCCAGAGCCCCTACAGCCCTGGTAACAAATGACAAGGTGGTTATGAAGAAAGGACTTTGTAAACCTGAATGCACTTGAAAAATTTGAGGTAATACTAATGCTAACAGACCAGGATCTGTTTTAAATTGAAGTTCACCATAAAATTTTCATGAAACTAGCAAACCAAAACCAAGCTCCTTTCCATACCACTTTCCTAATAATTTTTGAGCAGCCTGTCTTTACTCACAAGTAAAGGCACTTTTCTAAATAATTTGGGACTATCTGGGTTAAGCTGAATTACCTCCTCCCGACAGGAAACTTTCTTCAGTTTGTATGTTTACCATATATTCTCCTATGTATATTTCCTCTGATTTCTGTTTAGTTATCAATTTAGATTACTGGGTTTATTTGCTAAAAATAAGTTTAAAAACAAATGGATGGATGGATAGACAGACAGATTAGGTATGTAGATGGGTACACAAAACATTAAGATTTACCAAGTGTTTTTCTCACCAGTATTCTTGTTCCCACCTTGTAAATGAGAAAAGTGAGACTTATGGATCAAAGTTAGGTCTTGACTCCTGTCCCATACCGCACCCCTGCTCCCTCTCTTTGTGCTTATCTGGGCACAAGAACACTCAGAAAGAGAACCCAGAGTTTCCTCATCTATAAAATGAGGAGAGGGTTACATTAGCATCTCTGGTGCCATCAACTCTTTAAATCTGTGATTCAATAAACCTAAGCCAAGGGCCATAAACAACAGTAACTATGATTCTCCTCCTTCCACTCTGGTCAGAAGGCAAAAGAAGCATCAAAGAGCAACTATACTCCTTCCCCAGGTTGTGAACTACTCTCCTTTTTTTAAAGGCCCCTTACTAGGTTCTCCTGCAGTGGGTTTCAAGGCCTACAGTTAGCCTGGAAGGTTGGGGGAGAAGGCAGAGGTCAGAAAAGCCCTTGTCCTTGTGGGTATCTGATGGTATTCCACAAACTGATATCCACTCACCCACTAGGTCATCAATGAATGCTCACTAGCTGGCTGTCAGCTGCCAAGAAAAACACAAGAACCTTTGTAATCTGGTGAAAAGAAAGCTACAGCTTATAAGCAGAGCACAACATAGCAAAGGCCTTAGTAATCGATGCCCATGTACAAGGACCAACAAGGCAGTCAATTGTGAAGGGCACTGGTACCCAGATCAGACCTTTTGTCCTGACAACAAGGAGTGGTCTCCCCTCTCAGAGCCTCAAGAGGGAAGGCTCTAAAAGCCCACTCTGTGGGTGCTAGTCTCAATCACCTTCTACAGAATAGTATTATAGGCAGACAAGGAGGTTAAGCCTCAGATCCTGGCTAGAAAGTTACTTAGGAGTTTTGGTAGTTGGACATCCAAAATCCATAGAGAACTGAAACAGATATGTAAATTATGAGTCATTCCCCCAAAAGATTAAGAGATCAAAGAATATGAACAATTTCCAAAAGATGAAATACAACTGTCAAGCACATAATGAAAAAAAACGCCCCAAAACACTAGACATCTGATGGCAAAGATGATAAAAGATGAAAATAGGAAATGTTGGATGAAGAGGATGTAGACACACTTAATACATTGTTGGTGAAGTTATATATTGGGGGTGAGGGTTTAAGATGAGTACGTTTAAGGTGGCATATTTCCCTGGGACAATACTTCTCTTTCTTGTTGTCACTCCCCTACTCTCTGGCACAGTGCAGCGTAGACATGGATCGAAAGTCAGAAAACCTAGAGCTCTGCCACTAATTCACTAGGTAACTAAGAATGATTCAATTCCCTCTCTGGACCTCAGTTTTCCAACTGTAAAGATCAATCAATATTTACTAAGGGCCTACTATGTGTCAGGCACTGTGCTAAGCACTAGAGATACAAAAGGAGGCAGACTGTCTCTACCTCAAGGACCTCACAAACTAATGAGGAAGGCAACATGTAAACAAATATGTACAAACTATATACAGGATAAACAAGAAAGCTATATACAACTCAGAGAGTAAAAGGAGATCTTTAGTGGCAATCACAGTGGTCTGTCCCTTTCCTTTATGAACGGGTCACCACTCTTATCAATTGGATACAGATAGAAGACTTTCCACTTGAAAGTCTTCTTTTCATAATAGGTAGAGTGAGGCAAAAATGATTCTTACATTTTCCTTTCTTGATTTCAATTGACTGTAAATTACAAAGCAAAAACCCAAAAAAGGGTAGAAGTTGCATATTTGAACAGTCATTGTTGAAGAAGCAGCTGTGAATGAAGTAAGCATTTCAAAAAGGACAGGAAGAACAGAGATGACTGTTGGAAGTTTCTAAGTTGTGCCGGTTGCTAAGAAGTCAAAGAGCAGAAGGTCAGAAATGCAATTAGATATTTTTTTGAAACAAGTACAAAAGTGGCAGAAAAAATTCCAGCAAAATCAGCTTCAACGGATGCTTTATTGGGCTGGCTGACTTTAAGGGGCAACAAAATGGAAATATGACCCTAAAGTTGCCAGGGAGTTTCAAGGATGAGAGCCATTCACCCCAGCCTTGGATTCCTCTTGACTTAGTTAAGTGCTGTAGGAGGGATCAAGACTCTCACTGACATGCATCCTTTCCACTGATGCAGAGGAAAGCACCCAAGGCACCACTGCTGGTACAGGTCAACAGACCTAACAGGTCTAATCACTGTGAATGAAGAGTGCCCCTGTATTGGGGTAAATGGTCCACAAAGGACCCAGCCAAACAAATCCATTCATCAAGTATTTATTAAGTATCTACTATACACAGGGTACTGTTAGGTGCTTAGATAATACAAAAAATAAAGGCAAAAATAGCCCCTGCCCTCAAGAAGCTTATACTCCACTACAAGTATGCAACATTTCCTGAGAAACAACGCAAGATAATTTTAGAAAGGAAAAAGCACTAATAATTTGGGGGAATCAGGAAAGTTTCTCTAAAGGAAGAGGTATTGACTTAAGACCTGAAGGAAGTTAAGGATTCTAAGTGGTGGAAGAAGGAAAATACATTTCATACATGGGGTTACAGCCTGTATAAAGGTATGGAAGTGGGAAATGGAAAGTTGGGTTTTGGAAATGGCACAATGACCAGTCTGACTGAAGCACAGAGTACACCAAGTAAAATTGCATAAAGGTTATATAGAGGCAACTCTGAAAAGTAAGAAGGAAGGGTATCACATTGGGAAGGCTTTTAAATTCCTTTAAAAAGGTGAATCATACTCAATGAAGATTTCAAATTCTGATGTACAATTCTTTTTATAAGTTCTATCATGCACATGGAAATGCCAATTTTATTTAAGTTCAAAAATTTTTAAAAGGAAACTTTAAATAAAATAACAAAAGAAGCCTCATTGGTGGTGGGCATGAGAATCTAGAAATGCGTGTGTTGTAAAAACAAAAGGCATTTTGGAGGTCATCTGCATAGAGATGATAAACAAATGCATAAGAGCTGAGATCACCAAGAGAACATGGAGAGAGGACCCAGACAAGCCAAAACAAGAAGAGGGTCAAGGGCAGAGCCTTGGAGGACATCCGTGCTTAGAGGGCAGGATATAGATGATGATCCAGCAAAGGAACTCGAGAAAAGGTGATCAAAAAGGTCAGAGGAAAACAAAGAAAGAGTTGGAGCTACAGAAGGAAAGAGCATTCAGGAGGGGCCCAGTCTACTGTATCAAAAGCTGCAAACAAGGCAAGAAATATAAAGACTGAAAAAAGGCATTCAGATTTAACAAATAAAAAGATCATTGGAAAACTTGGAGAAAGTAGTTTCATTTTAGTTGTGGAATTGGAAGCTAGATTGCAAGAGACTGAGAAATGAATGGGATGTGAGGAAGTAGAACCAAGGAGAGTAGACAGATTTTTCTAGGAGTTGGTTGTAAAAAGGAGGAAAGAGACAGGACAGTAGTTTTTGAAACAAGTACAAAAGTGGCAGAAACCCCCTCCCTCTAGCAAAACCAGTTTCATTGAACCAGGTGCTTCATTGGGTTGACTGACTTTACGCTTAATAGAATTATGAATCCAAAGTTGCCAGAGTTTCAAGAATGAGAGTCATTCACTCCAAAGTCTTGGATTGAGAGGGTCTATATGGTCAGGGAAAGAATCAGGAATGTCTGGGTAGGTTTTTAGGCAGCAAGAAAGGATTTAGTAGATAAAGAGAGAGAAAAATAGGATGACCAAAGGGTTAAGCTCCTAGAAGAGCTAGAATGGGACTGAGGGGGCAAATACCAGGACTTAATCTTTGCAAGAAAGGTCCCATCTTCAGTGACAGATCAAGGGAGAGAATGGGGGGAGAAGAGAGTAGTCATGGCAGATGGCTTCTGTTTTCTTGAGAAAGTAGAAGAAGTGCTTTGCTGAGAGGCAGGAAAAGGTAGTAGCAGAGGAGACTTAAGGAGAGAAGAAAATGTTTAGGACAACTGATATAAGGGTTGGGACTGAAAGGCAATCAGGGAAGAATAAAAGGACTACATGCTACAGGTAGGGTCCAGTTGAAATTAGGTGACATATTTATAGTGGACTCAGGAAGCATGGTTGTGGAACTTTCTCCAACAGCAGGTAGCAGCAGATGAGAAAGAATGCATTTAATGAAGTGATGACATTGTGAACTAGCCTTGAAAAATAGGTAGGATGGCAAGACAAGGTAGACAGATATAAGGAACAGCTTGAGCAGAGGCACAGAGCTGGGCAAAAAAGGTAAAAAGCAGAGGTGAAAGGAAGGATGGAGCAACATTATATATTAAGGTATACACATGTGAGAAAACCCAGGAAGCAGAGTGGGGAAAGCAGGCAGAGTATCTGGGAAAGAATCAAGAGAGACAAAAGCAGAATAGATACTGTCATCAGGGTATAATACAAAGCACACTGACAGGAAGGAAAGACTAATATTAAGTCCTGGAAACAGAACACTCAACTGGCACAAGGGGTAACATAGCTGTCACAGGGAGGATGGTCAGGACTTCTGCCAAAAGCAGAGCACCTACTAGTTTCTTGACTTGTCTTAATGATAATTTCATCTTTTGAAAGGAGGAAGCAATATGGAGTATTTTTATCTTGGATCAAATTTTTACTCACAGAGAAGCATAGGAGGTAGGGGTGGGAGAAGAGTGGGAAATGAGATTGGGGGTCAGTAAAAGGAGAAAAGGAATAGAAGACAAAACCTCGTAGCATAGTGGGGCAGTCCAGGTGATGTTATGGATGCACCAAGTGAAATCAGCTCTTTACCACTCAGTCTTTGCAGCCTGTTCTGTCTGGGCCTCCTTCCAAACTGGATTTCAGGAGGCCAAAGCTATTGTCCTTGTTTGTAAAAGTCATACACTCAAAATAAGCTGAACACAGTCAATCTTGTAAGGAAAATATTTGTCCTTCAAAAGTCCTGTTTCTCAGGCAGCGTATACACTGTGACAAATTGAAATAAAACTTAAAATAAATAAATCTATAACCACCTTCAAAAATTTTTAAAAGATGAAGGTCAAATTCTTTTCTGGACAAAACTAAAATACAGGTGTACTTTTTTATGCAAAAGAAAGACTGTGAAAAATTGGATATAAATTAAATTTTTACCAGGAATCAAATAAATCAGTTTTTAACATTCTACAGGAACTTGCTATTTAAAGGAGCCCCAACTCCTTCAAACGAGGAAGTGAACCATTTTGCTAAGCTAGGAATTACGAAATGGTATAATTTTATATTTGGGTTTTGCACATTAGATGTTTTTAAATGGGCTGATCTAAACAAGTGCTGCAATAACTCCTTCACTATTGATTTAGGACCAGCAATCAATTCATCAACAATTATCAAGCACTTCCTATATGTACCAGGCATAGCACTAAGCACTGGGGTTACAGGGAAAGGCATCCCTCACTAAAACCAGAGTCCTTACTATTAAGGAATTTACACACACTATTGGGGGAGACAACATGTAATCAGTAGCAGAGGCAGTGGTGGAGTGGACACTGACTGATGAAGTCCCATTACCTGTCATTGCCCCAGGAAACTCTTAAGACTCTTCAGAGGCAGGGAAGGTGTGAATGTGCATCAGTGGAGAGTTTCTCACTAGGGACTCCCCTTCACGGATGAAATCGGAAGGTGGGTTTAAAATCAAAAGCCCCAAACCTAGTGGGTATGCACAAGATAAAGAGAGAGCAAACCATCAAGGGAAAAGCACACTGGTCTGGTTTGCAGATTGTCCTTCTCAAAGGGAGGTACTATTCCTGTTTTCCAGTCGTCCCCTCTGCTGGTTCTTACAGAACCCAAGGATGGGCTTCATCTGGACTTAAATTCATCAAGGGTGGCTCATGTTCTCACCTTACTTATCTTGAGTATCAAAACTCCCTCTTAGTCATTTTTGTTTGATCATTTCCAACAGAGAGCTCATTCTCCTTTGTAAAGAAAACCAGAGACAAAATCAGAATGAAATATTGTACATTATCTTTGTACCAGTTTGGTCTGTGGGAGTCTACTTATATTTCCTCTAATTTCAAGAAAAATGGTGGTGCACTTGACCAATACAGGGAAGCTGGGGAGAGGCATATATTTAGCAGGGAAAGACAATGAGTTCTGCTTCGAACATACTGAGTTTGAGATGATTTTGGAACACCTAGCTCAACATTCCAGAAAGAGTTAGTGATGTAGGACTGGAAGTAAGAGAGTAAGATTGGATATATGGATTTGGGAGTTATCTGATTAGAGATGATCACTGAATACCCAGGGGCTGAGGAGATCACTGATACTTTAGAGAGTAAAAAGGAAAGAGCCTAGGAAAGAATCCTGGGATACATCCACACAGAGGAGGCAGTACAAGGATGGTGATCCTGCAAAGGAGTCTGTAAAGAATCAGGTAAGATAAGAAGAAAACTATGACAAAGTAGTGTCCTGTCAAAGGATATGAATAAGCAGTTTTCAGATGAAGAAATCAAAGCTATCTATAGTCATATGAAAAATGCTATAAATCACTACTGATTAGAGAAAAGCAAATTAAAATTACTCTGAGCTACCACTTCAAAAGCTATCAGATTGGTTAACGGCTAATATGACAGAAAAAGAAAATGACAAATATTGAAGGGGATGTGGGAAAATCAGAAACTAATGCACTGTGGCTGGAGTTGTAAACTGATCCAACCATACTGGAGAGCAACTTGGAACCAAAGGGTTATAAAACTGCCTACCCTTTAACCCAGAAATACCACCACTACCTCTGTATCCCAAAGAGATTTTTTTTAAAAAGAAAGGAAAAGGACCAACATGCAAAAAAAAAAAATGTTTCTGGCAGCTCTTTCTGTGATGACAAAGAATTGGAAATTGAGGGGATGTCCATCAACTGGGGAATGGCTGAACAAGTTGTAGTATATGATTGTGATGGAATACTATATTGTGCTATAAGAAATGATGAACAGGATGCTTTCAGAAAAACCTAGAAAGACATATATGAACTGATGCAAAGTGAAGTGAGCAGAACCAAGAGAATATTATACACAGTAACAGCAAAATAACACAACGGTCAACTGTGAATGACTTAGCTATTATCAGCAGTACAAAGGTACTTAAGATGAAAATTACTATCCACTTTCAGAGAAAGAACTGAACGAAGAGATATGCTTACCATCAGGTAAAGATATAGGAGTCAAGGCCTCTGTATCCCAAATATCTGAAATAGATACCCCATGGGCTCAGGCCATGGAGGAGCTCAAAAAGGATTTTGAAAATCAAATTAGACAGGTGGAGGAAAAACTGGGAAGAGAAATGAGAGAGATGCAAGAAAAGCATGAAAAACGGGTCAATACCTTAATAAAGGAGGCCCCAAAAAATGCTGAAGAAAATAGCACCTTGAAAAATAGGCTAACTCAATTGGCAAAAGAGGTTCGAGAAAGATTAAATATTATATATTTAAAAAACAGTATCCTGGAAACCTGGGGAGAAGAGTGTTCAGAACAAGAGGTGCTCAGTGATGTTAAATACTGCAGAGAGGTCAAGAAGGCTGAAGACTCAAAAACAGACTTTGGATTTAGCGATAGAAATAGAGACAGCTAGGTGGTACAGTAAATAGAACACCAGTACAGAATCAGAAAGAATGAGTTCAAATCCTAACTCAGATATTTATTTGCTATATGACTCTAGACAGGTTACTTAAATGTGAATCATAATAGTGCCTCTGTTACAAGGTTACTGTGATGATCAAATGAGAAAAATATTTGTAAAGTGCTTAGCAAAGCGTGGAAGGCACTTAGAAAATGCTTATTCTTTCCCACTGCAAGAGCAGTTTCAGCTGAGTGGGGGAGATGAAAGGCAGATTTCGAGGGGCTGAGAAGTGAGAAGAAGGTAGTAGCAACAACTAGGATCAACAAGTTTGGCTACGAAAGGAGCAAAGACCTAAAAAACAGATTGAAGAGAGGGGGATCAAGGGAAGGTATTTTGGTCTGTTTGGTTTTTTTTAATACAGAGATCTGAGCATGTTTGGAGATAGTTTCAAATTCACCTAATCATCCTTTTGTCCAGTTCACAATCATGAGAAACTTTGTCAAATGTCTTCCTAATGGTACTTCATGTCTCCAACATACCCCTGGATCTACTGCTGGAAACTCTATCCAAAAAAGGCAACAAGGAGAATCAGGTTATGACGTGTTTTTGAGAAGCCCATAAATAGTCATAAGCCATTCCTTTAGTAAGGCACTCTAGAATTTTGCAAGGAATCAAAGTCAAAGTCACTGGCCAAGAAGCAAAGTCTGTTCATTACAGTTTCTTAGGGATCAGCGAGTTTAACCCCATTCCATTTTATTCAGTTCACTCAATATTTACTTAAGTGACTATGATACTGCAAAACATAGTGCTAGGGATGCCAGGATGCAGTCCCTCACTTCAAAAGGCTTACAATCTATGGGGGGGGGGGGGGGGGATGAGAGATATGCACAATTACAAGTCAAAGTGACTAAGTGGATAGGAGAGGTCAAATATATTCTGAGAGAAGAAAAACTCACTTCCAGCTGAGGAAAATCTGGGACATCTTGGAAGAAGTAATAACTTCTGATCTGAGAAATGAAAAAGAGGAAAGATATCGAGAGAAACAGGGGCTCAAGGATTCTTATTCAGATATGTAGGACAACATAGGCAAAGTCACAAAGGCAGAAGAAAGTCAAAAATTGTAAATAATACATTTTGGCCAAGCCTAGAATTCGTGAAGAACCATAAAATAAGGCTGCAAACTGAAGCCAGACTGTAGAAGCTCTTGAAAGCCCATCAAAGAAGTTTCTGTTGATTTGGTAGTCAGTGGGTACTCACTGAAGGATTTTTTTAAGCAAGGATGTGACATGTTCCAGCCTGTGCAATAAAAATATGAATTTGACAGCAGTTTGGAACATATATTAGAGATGTGAGACTGAATAGTACAAATAGGAGAAAAGAGCCCTAACTAGGTCAGTAACCTTTTGAGTGGAGAGAATGGGGGAAAGGCTAGGGATGTCGAAGTCAAAATGACAAGTAGTGTTGGACTTTGGGGGGAGGGAAGAAAGAAGGATCAAGGATGATTCTGAAGTTGTAAACCTAGGTGAATGGAACACTAGTTTGCCTATGACAAAAACAGGGAAATTTGGAGAAGTAGGTTTGAGGAATAACGTGGTGGAGTATGATCATTTCTGTTTTGGACCTATTGAATTTGGCATAGTCATGCCAAATTTTATTGTTATTGAGTCATTTCAGTTGTATCCAACTCTCTGTGACCAGGGTTTTCTTGGCAAAGATACTGGAGTGGTTTGTAATTTCTTTTTGGATGAGGAATTGAGGCAAATAAAGTTAAATGAGTTGCCCAGGGTCATACAGCTAGTAAGCATCTGAGGCGGCATTTGACCTCAGGCCCTCCTAATGCGAGGCCAGGCACTCTATCCACTGTGCCACCCAGCTGCCCAAGGGATATGCCTATCGAATTCTCAGGTGGAGAGGTGTCCAGCAGGCAACTGGTGATATGGGCCTGGAGTTCAAGAAATAGATTAGCTCTAGATATATAGATTTAGGAATCATTTGCATGGAAATAACATTTGAATCCATGGGATCTTATGAGATAATCAAAAGAGATTGTAGAGGGAGGAGATAAGAGGGTTTAGGATGGAGCATTAGGGGGCACCCACACTCAGGGCACTGAAGACGGACAATGTTCTATTGAAGGCATGGTAAAACAGATAGGAAGAGAAACTAGAGAGAAAGTAATGTTAGGGAAGTCAAAGGAGGAAAGAGGGAAGGGCTAGGTATGGGGACCTAGAAAGGGCCATTATCTTCAGCAGCTATAGAGAGCAGGCAGTCCATTAGAGTGCTGGGGTAGAGAAGTGAGACTTGGGGAAGCAGAAGAGCAGAAGAATTGATGATGATAAGCTACAGTATCCAGATGCTTTCAATGAGTCCAAGTCACCAGGCACAGATAAATTATATCCCAGAGTACTGAAGAAATTGTGGATAACCTCAGAATCATTTGTTACCTTTTTTTTCTCCCTTACTTCTCTATTCAACCAGCTGCCATGTCCCAATGGTTCTACCCATGCCAATTCTACTAAATCTTTTTTCTCCTTCCACAGCTCCCCTTACTTATATTTGTGCCTGTTAGATACATGACTAACAGAACAGAGTCTGGGTGTGACCTGCTATCCCCAAAGCAATCAGTCATCATAAATTTAGTTATGGCATACCAGGTGCAAGCTTTGAGTGAGGCCCTGGGTCATAAAGACCAAAATGAAACCATTTCTGCCTTCAAAGAGTTTATCTTCCATTGGGGAAGATAATACATACTGATAAGCATATACAAAATAAACTCAAGGAAACTGGGGAGGGGAGGTCCTGGCAGCTAAAAGGAGTGGGTTGGGAAAAGCTTCATGAAACTTTAAAGAAAACTCAAAAATGCTGAGGGAAAGATGAAGAAAGAAGGCATTCCAGAGATGAGGTCTGAGGAAAGGAGAAGATAGAATGGAGAAAGGCCCAGGAACAGGAGATGGAATATCATGTGTAAGGATAAACAAGAAGACCAGTTTAGTGAGACTACAGACTGTGTGAAAGGGAAAGATTTATAGGCAGAGCTGTGGAAATGTAGGTGGGAGTCTGGTCGTCAAGTGCTTAAAATGCCAAATGGAGTTTATTTATATTTGCTCCAAGAAATAATAGGAAAGCACTAGAATTAATCAAGCTGGGAGCAAAACAGACAGACCTATGTTTTTGGAATATCTCTTTGGAAGCTCTATAGAGGACAGAGTCCCAAAACAGAACGATGGCCCCCAATTGCCCTGGTATAGCTATGGCCTTGCTCTGGGGGTGATCTTCTCTTTTCCTCCTAGACTGATCCAAAAGGCTGTGACATATGGAGGCATCTCAAGGGAACCTCATTTCAGTAACAAAATAGAGGATGGTATTTATTTTCCAGAACAAGGAGACCTAGAGAAGGAGAATCATTCATCTAGTTACATGTTATCCAAAGTCTGGTTACATTAGCATCAAGGGAAATAAAGAAGATGTTGAACAACTGAATGAAAATGAACTACTTGTAACAGCTAGAGGCACAGATTACAAGATCCTGGTAGGCAGAAACCACATCTTTCCCATGTCATTTTATAGAGCACATACCATGGCACCTCCAACAAAATAGCTCAATAAATAACTGATTGAGAGTTATATACTTGCCAATCAAGTCATAAACGAAATATGACTACCTTCCGCTTACAAGAAGGACTTTCTGCAAGAGCTCCAAGAATTTTATGCCTCTGTGATTTCATGTCATTGTGTGTACTAGTGTTACTGTCCCTCTTGGACAAATCCAGTATTTGATCAAGGTCTCCCAGTAAGAATTGTCTGAGCTCTAACCACATCATTTAAATTCAATTCCAATCAAGTAGTACATAGCAGTCTGGCTCTAAGAACTGGTCAACCTTCCCTTGACAGTCTATAAAACCTACTTCTAGGGATGCCAAGGAACAAAACAGAACCTGTTATCTTGGGTAAGTACCAAGGGTTTCATGTTTGGGGGTTTTATAAACCACCAGCCAAGATTAAATGAGACTATCAGTCTAAGTTGGGAGCCTGGGATCAGACAGAATCAGACAAACTTGATACCATCTCTAGAGTTCTTCTCAAGATTGCCATTGGACATTCTTCCAGATCTTAAGGACATCCAATAAGGCAGAAGACCCTCTAATGGTTGGGAAGTGCCCATAGTGAGTGCCAAATACAAGGCACAGAGTACAAGACAGACCCTACACCCATCCATAACTTGATCTAGGAAAAGACTCAGGACTTAACCCACAGTGAGGAGCAAACAGATCCAACCATGATACCCTGCTATCACACCAATATTACCAAGAAGAAAAGAATCTCCCATTTTTCAGGGCCTCAAGATCTGAAAATACAACTTTAACTAAAATGTCCAGGAGAGTACGGGAAAAGTAGAAATAAACAGAGAACAGAGCTAAGAGCAAGTAAGACATGAAGGGTGTAAACTAGAACTTAGCAAGATCCAGAAGAGGACAACAGAGAAACTCTGAGGTGAGTGAAAAACAGACATACCAATAGAAAAGTCTCTCTGAAACTTAAACCAATTACCATGACCAACGAAAGGGAGAGGAAGAAAAAGGTGTTTTGAAACAGGCAAGTAGCCTCTGGACAGATTTCCCTTACAAAGAAACTCTGCTTCTGAGTAGCAACATTATTTTGGTTTCTGGTTCATACATATCTTCTGTGAAGTCAGCCTCCATCACAAATAGTAGAATCACACAACTGCTATTTAGTATGGGTCTTGGGAATGTTACTTCACCAGCTAATCCTACCCCTTCCAGTGGATTGTTGAGTTAAAAGACTATAAACCAAATGTGGGCTACGTTAGGAAAGAACAGAGCCCAGCCCAGTTGGTTATGTTTGACATAGTCAAAAGCAGGAGAAAAGGTTAGAAAGGGGTAGAAAAAAGTCTATTTCCCTGTGCAAAGGGTAGGTGGACAGAACAGGGGTATGGAAGGTGGAAGATATTCCTCTATCTTATGGCATAGCCAGCTGCTAGCATTGCTTCTTGCTCAAAGCCTTACATGTTTTACTCAAGTGGGGTACCTATTTTAGGACTCAGAACTTGTCTGATTATATAAGATTATACAACAAACCTCTGAGTAAAATAAGCAAACACACAAACAAAAAACAAAAAGGAATAATCTCTAAACACTGCCCAGCTAGGGGCAACAGGGAAGGTATCAGCTTTCTCTGAGATGTTTATTAGAAAGCTGACCTCTCCACAGGTACAAAGACTCAGACACTGAAGAAGAAAAAACACTTTAGCTTAGCATCAGAGCTGTGGTCCCTGGGATGCAAAAGCTTAAGAAGATGAGCCCACCTAAAGCCGTTCCAGAAAGCCTAGCCTTTCAGAAAGCCTAGAGCTCATGCTCAAAACTCCCAAAATATCCTGGCAAGTTCCTGCACAAAACTGAAACACTCTTTCTATCTATGAATAGGTCAGTCAGAAGCTCTGGGCCAGTCTGGTTTGGGTTTAAGCTTGGTAATAGTTGTCATAAACAACTCTTCCCTTGGGACTGCAAAGTCCCAGGATGCTCCTTGGAGGTCAGTGTAGCTAGAGCCAAACAGTTCAGCAAAGGCCACTTGACCTATTTAGTGGAAGGCCTGTTGGCTCCAGTAGGGGAGCCCAGGTAGCTTCATGTCTATGGTGAAAATGGCATCTCCACTCCACCCTACCTCTTTCTATAAACATTTTTTTTGAGTGGGGAGGCGATGGGGATTCCTTAGACACAGGCTTTTCTAGCAGATACCATTTCATTTAGTAGCAAAAAATAAATTGCCAACCTCCATTTAAGAAGGTATTTACTAGCATCGGAAAAGAACAAAAAAAAAGAGCTACCTCTTTCCATGGCAGCATAATTTAGCATCAGACCACCTCCCTTCCCCTCCTCCATCTTGCTCCAGTCTTACTGTCATTTCTTCACCCAGACTTGGGTCTGCAGACAGAGGAGCACTCTGCAGATGGCCTGCGCTCCTCAGTTTCCAGGCTTCTCCCTCCTCCTCCCAACCCCACAGCCTTCCCCCACTGCTTTGCAACCAAAATGTCATCTACCCCTATGGGGATGCCTAAAACAAGAGGACCCTCATGCCAGCCACTGGGCATCTAGCCTACTCCCAGGCTTCTAGTATAGTGCAGCAGCATGGCACTGAGCCCTGAGCCAGCCCCTTCTTTGTCTGCTTTAAAGACCCTTGGAATGGGGAGTGAGAAGAAGGGGTCTGAACTATACAGCCCCTCCCCCCTTTGCCTGGGCCAGCATAGAGCTGGGGCTCTATCTCCTGGCAGCTACTGAAGGTACTCTGAAATCTGGGTGGTATTTTCTGAGACCCTACAATCCTTTCACTGCTCCCTCCTTTCATTTGTCCCCCACCTTTCGGCCTCAACACCTCCCGAGGTCCCTTTCCTTCTCAAAAAAACTAAGGAGCTGGGGGGTCTGTGCCCAAGGAAAGATGGAGGTGGGGAGACAAAAGGATGAGATGCATTAAAGAAAGGTACACTTGGAGAACAGAGATGATGTGTTGTTAAAGAAAATCGTTTATGGGGAAGGGCCTGCTGGAAGCCTGGTAGGGGAGGCATCATGTGGGGTTTTGTGGGGGGAGCTGTGTGAAGCGGGGTGCTCAAGGAAGGAAGACAGTTATATGCACTTCGGTGGAACTGTCTGACAGAGAGAAGTGTCTGTGTTGGGGCTTATCAGGGACCATCTTCAAGAAGAATGGGGAAGGGGTGAGGTCTGGAAATCATTTTCAAGGAGGCTTCTGGAGACTCATTGGCAGGAAACACACCGTAAGGGAGTGGGGGTCCCTGTTTAGCTGGAAGAATCCATTATTTGTGTGAGAGGGGATGCCCTGACCGTTTGCAAGAGGAGGGGCGGCAGTAGGGGAAGCCCAGTAGGTGAAGGTTTGCCCATTTTGGGAGGGCAGCTGTGTTAGATAGAAGGCATTGTTGGGGAGGCAAAAGGAAGGAGCTTTTCAGGGGGAGGTTTCACAGGGACACTGTCTGGGGTAGAGGAGGGCCGTTGCCAGGAGGTTTCATGGGGGCATAGTTTAAGGGTGGAGAACAGCTCAGAGGGGCTCCGCGGGGGAGGCTTTTTCTGGAGGAGAATTGCCTGGGGTCGGGGTGGTTTGGGGGCACTGTCAAAGGAAGGCCTTCTGGGGGTACAATGGGGGGTGATGTCTGAGAAAGGAAGTTTGGGGGATGATTGTTGAGAGTACTGTGTGGGGAAGAGGCCTGAGGGGCACAGGAGAGAGCTCTCTGGGAGAAAGGGCAGGGGAGCTCTCTAGGAGAGAGCTTCGTTTGGGGATATTGTCAGAGGAGGTCTTCTGGAGGGGAATGTGCTGGGGACACAATGGGGCTAATGCCTCCGTAAGTGATCGGCTTGGGGGCACAACGGTTGCGGGAGATGTCTGGGAAGGGGGTGGATGGGGTATTGTCAAAAGAGGACGACCTCCTGGGTGACACAAAGGGGGCACTGGGTGGGGTGGAAGTTTGGGGGGGCCCATTAGGGGTTGCTTTCTGGGGGAGAGGGTGGTTTGAAGGTGTCGGAGGGAGGCCTCGGGCATCCCAATGGGGGCGCTACCTGGGGAGGGGGCATATGGGGGAGCAATGGGGGCGCTGCCTGGGGAAGGGGAGGTTTCGGAGGGACGCTCTTGGGGAGGGGCTGTCAGAGGGCCGCTGGAGCAGTTCGTGTTGGGCCGGGGCCGGGGGTGGGGGCCGGGCCGGGCAGCGGCAGCCTCTGCAGCGGTACCTGACGAAGGACGATCCTCCGCTCGGGGCCCGGGCTCGCGAGCGGCCCAGCAGGCGCGGGTGAGACAGGTCCATGGCAGCGGCTGGGGCCTCGGCGAGGGTCCGCAGGAAACGCCGGCGGCTCGGAGGGGCGCTCAGGCCGGGGCCGGGGCCGGGGCTGGGGCTGGGGCGGGGGCCGGAGCCGGGTCCATCCTCGGGGCGGGGGAGGGGAGGAAGGCGGGGCCGGGCCGAGAAGGAGCCGCCTCCGGGGGCGGGGCTCCATTGTGGCCTGCAGGGGGCGGGGCGAACCGGGGCGCACCATTCTGATTGGATTGAGGGGGGATGTCGGGAGACTCGCCCACTCATCAGGGCAACTGGCCTGGCCACGAGACTCTGACCACGAGAAAAGGAGAAGCCAAATGTCCTTGAACTTGGGCGTGGCCTCGAGTGGAGAAGGAGCCACGGCGCAGAGAAAGGGAGTATGAGTCTTCACGACGCCCACCCCCTTCCTGTGGATACAAGCGCCGCCAAGAGAACAGCTGCGGGCGTAGCCACGCCTCTTCGATCCCGGCCCTCCCCTGCCCCCAGCCGTTCCTGGGAGGTTGGGTTGTGGTCTCCCCTCCCCCACCACGCACACCCTCCCCTTCCAGCCTTGGGCCAGTCGCCCACTCTCGGCTCTGCCTGGAGACCAGCCCCTGGGACGCCCCCCTCCATCCCACTGGGATTGGTGCAATCCCCTCCTCCCTCCCTCTGCACTCCCCCATTGGTTCAGTCTTGCTGCACTGATCAATCAATCACCCATGCTTGGAAGAACCTGTGACAGCTTCGATGTGGCCTTTCCCTTCACCAGGACTGGTCCCGGGTCCATCCTTCTACTGCTGTGATTCTAGTCTTCCCGCAAACCTCCCATACAAAATAGACCACGTCCTGGAAGACCCCCCTTTGGGTCTCCAGGACAGCTGCTGAGGACTATGGAGAAAGAGAAGGGCCTCTAGTCTTTAGGGTGAATCTTTTATGGAGAATTTACGAGAGGTCGTGAACAGAACTGCACAGATTTGCAACATACACTCCTTAAACCACCTTCCTTTGAATCCCTTGAACCGTGGAAGTGACAGTGCTCCAGAGCCGGTCATCTAATTCATTCATCTATGCCTTCAATAAACATTTAATTGTCCATTGTGTGAGAACCGTTGTTTTTCCTTCCTTCCGGAAGACGACGTCAGGAAGACAATCACAGCAGTAGAAGAATGGACAGGGACCAGTCCTGGTGAAGGGAAAAGGCCTGGGATGCAATGGGGTTCTTTGGTCTTTTCAAGCTAAGGTCTTTATTAGGTCTCAGGCTGACTGAGGCAATTTAGGGATTAAAGGATAGACAAGAATTGAGGGAAATGATAGACTAATTTGCCTTCTCCAAAGAATCATTCTGGGAGGAGAAGACCCTTTGGTTTTCTGGCCAAAACAGAAACAATTGCTATTTAAACTCACTGAGCCATCAGAGCCCACACAATGACCAATTACTGGCCAATCGGTGAGAGCCAGAGTGATTTGAGTTTAAAGCCATAGTCAAGTAACTCTATTTGAATCCCAATGGGTTTTAGCAAAGCCTGGTTTACTAGAGCTATCTAATTAATTCATTTATGCATTCGGTAAAGATTTAAGTGCCCAGTGTTCAAGAGAACTCCTAGGCATTAGGGGAATTAGAGGGTTGCTGATCTCTTGAAATTAGTAGTTTAGTAGGTTAACCATTCTAGGGGTTCAACAGACCTCTCACTAAATGACTTGTCCATATGTCCTTGATGATACTTCCTTGCAACCAAGTCATCACTGGCAATAATCTCCAGATACCTCCTTGCAACCAAGTCATCACTGGCAATAAAGACTATCTCCAGTCATCCTGATCTATGTGTGTGTGTTCCTCCTTCGTTGATGAAGACCATGCCATTAGAGAAATCATGACCTGACTTACACTTGACTTTGTTTTGAATGAGGGAGGGCTGTGCAGGTCACCAGCTTCACTTATCTTCCAGAGTCATCAGAATCCAGTGACCAGATATTCATCAGGACAGCTAGAGATGACCCAGGAGGATGAGGCAATTGGGGTTAAGAGACTTTCCCAAGGTCACACAGCCAGTGAGTGTCAAGTGTCTGAGATTTGTACTCAGGTCCTCCTGACTCCTGCACTGGTGCTTTATCCACTGCGCCACCTAGCTGCCCTCCTGACCTGTATCTTGCCACTGGACCTAGATGGTTCAGGAAGAGAAAGTGAGACGGGTGACTTTGCACAGCCCTCCCTCACTTAAATGCACTGCACTTGCATGTCATAGAAAGAAGGACAAACAGCAACAATCATTGGCAATAAGCTGTAGCCTATTTAGGAGCAGCTGGCAGGCACAGCAGATGGTATACCCAGCCTAGAGTCAGGAATACTCATCTTCCTGAGTTCAAATCTGACCTCAGACACTTCCTAGTTGAGTGACCCTGGGCAAAATCACTTCACCCTGTTTGCCTCAGTTTCCTCATCTGTAAAATGAACTGGAGAAAGAAATGTCAAACCACTCCGGTATTTTTGCCAAGAAAACCCCAAATGGGGCCATGACTGAAACAACTCAACAACACAACCTATTTACACCATGCATATGTACATATATACACATATATACATGGATGCATATACATGAACATATGTATATTTATACATATATATATTTTGCTGCTATTTGGGCTATCCACAATTTTACTTTGAAATCATAGTGTTCCATACCTTGAAGCCATATAGCATCACTGAGACAATATTGGTGTTAAAAAGAAGGGCTCCTGTATCAGAAGTTTGGGATAACAGCTTCAGAAAACCTCATTTGGCTTGTGATGAGACTGGGAGATGGATGGATCTATATTTCCCAGTATTCCCTACTCCTGTCCCAATTCCCTCTCTTCCTTTCATTGTTCCAGTACAGGACCCCGAGCTGGCCCCAAGGACACATTCATCTCCTTTCCAAGTGGAGGAGGAGGATTTGGGATGCGTGAAGAGAAACACCAATAAAAAAGTGCTACATTGTTACCCCTTGTGTCTTTGCTATGTTTAGCTATATAGCTACCAAAAAAATGGTACACAAATGTAATTTAATCCACTTTCCTTCCTCTAAAATATGGGTACCAATATTGTCCATCTGCAGTGCCTGTCCAAGATACATGAACAAATGGACTTGTTTAATCAGTTGTCCATTCAATTCCATGTTATAATCTTTGCAATAGACTTTAATCCATTTTGAATGACTGTGGATCTCACTCACGCCTATAGTGTCCTTTCCTCCATGCAATGAGCACATTGTTTATAAACAAGATCATTTGAAGAACTTCACTGTCTCTCTCTATTCCAGACATTCTCCATGATGGGAAAGCACATATCTCTGTTTGACTCATCACCTTATAATGCTCCTCAGTCAACTGATGAACAACATTGACTTCTGATCGTATCTGCCATTAGAAATTGTATGATTTAAACATACACGAAAGACAACAACCCTAACCTTGCTTCCACAACTTCTACTTTTGTTCCTTCTTGTTCCCTAGTAGATGAGCAGGACAAGTCTATTTCTTCTTGAGTGACAACTTTTCAACCCCTTGAAGGCAACAGTCATTCCCAGACACTTTTAAGTCTTTCCTTTTCCAGGCTAAATATTCTCAGTTTCTTGAACTTAACTTCATATAGCATCATCTTGAGACCTTCATCATCACAGTTACCCTGTATCTCTTTTAAAGCTGCATTTTGTTTAACCAAGTCAGATGCTTTTTTGTCATCCACAAAAAAACAAAAAACCAGATCCAATGTTGATTATACCTCTCAGACAGTTGTGTAACTGAAAATGTAACTGACATATCTGCTAAAGAAAAGTCTGTCTGGTCCATTCCATGTATATTTATTAAGGATACCCTCAATACTCTGCATAAACTAGTCTCATAAAGATATCCTAGAGGTGAACAAGTGTATGGACCAGTAGTTACTGAAATGTTGTTCTGAGTTGCCTTTGTTTTAAAGTAACTATAATCTACATTTGGCTCTATTCTTTTTTAACTCACTTGAATTTTCCCCTCTTTGAGATAGCTTCAAAATTGATCCCTGAAGGCTTTAAGAAATGTTTTCTCCAACACAGATTTTCTGTATGTATTTGGCCAGATGCATCTAGTCTTTTCAACTTTGTTTTCTTAAGCGACATTTCTACTTCTTGACAAAACAATCAGGGCAGGAGGTAGTCCCTATAGTTGTACAATACTTTAAGATTTGCACAAGACTTTAATAATAACAATTTTATGAAGTATTAGTAATAATAGCATTTATATAGTACTTTCAGTTTTGCAGATTTTCTTCTCACAACTCTTAGAGTAAGTACTATTATTATTCCTATTTTGCAGATGAGAAAACTAACTTGCTTGAACCAAACAACTAGTAAGTGGTAGAATCATGCCTTGGATCCAACTCCACAACTCTTTATGTCACTTGTCATCCATTAACTATTCAGATAGTTCCCTGATCCAAAATTCAGTTTTCCCACAAGCTATTTATCTTTCCTGGGAGGTCCTTCTATCAGTTCATCCTCTCTTTAAAAAATCAATTAACTGAATCATACAATCTCAATAGTGGAAGGAATCTTAAGGTCATCTAGCCCATCCTGTAACTGAACAGGAATCTACAACACTCTGGATAAGCTGTCATCCAGCTCTTGCTTGAAGATATTCAATGAGTGGAAACCTTGCAAGGCAGGCCATTCAATTCCGGGATAATTCTAATTGTTTTTTTTTTTAAATTTTGCTTTACATTAAACCTAAATTTGCATCTTTGCCACGTTATTCTGAGAAGAGGTCCAGTAGACTTCACCAGACTCCCGGGGGGGGGGGGGAGGGGGGAGGTCTATGAGCCTAATAAGATTAACCCTCCTTCATTTACATTTTTCCTAATAACCTCTAATGTTTATTTCCTCTCCTTCAGTTTGACCCATTGTTCAAGACCTTGAGATAATTTTGGATCTTGCCTCTGTCACTCAGAGTGTTAGCTGTCTCTCTCAGATTTGTGTCATCTGTAAATTTGATAAGCATTTGTGTCAGTGACTTGGATAAATTCTTTCTCAGTCTCCTTTCCTGGTTCATTATTCACACCATACCTCTCTAACTATGAGTCAATTAGAAAGCTTTCTCCTGGATCTTATTCTGTCTCTATATTGTCTTACTTGGTTGGTCACCACATCAGTTCCCATGAGTTTAATATCTTTGTGCAGATAATTCCTAAATCTATATGTCCATCCCTAATCTTTCTCTTGAGCTTGAGTCATATATTGGGACACAATACAGTATGTAAGTGGATAGTGAAATGGAGTGGGAGCCAAAAATGCTGGTTTCAAATCTTGCCTCAGATACTAGAAATGTGACTCTCGGAAAGTCATTTAATCTGCGTAGTGTATCAATGACTTCCAAGGTCCCTTTCATATTTAAATTTATGGTCTTAAGATCTCTAAATGCCTATCAGACATTTTCTAAGTATATCACATTCAACATACCCCCAAGTCATTATCTTTCCCTCCAAAACCCACTCCACTTCCAAACTTCCCTACTTTTGTCAAGGGTGCCACCACCCTTTCAATTACTCAGGTTGCAATCTTGACATTTTTCTCAAGTTTCCACTTTCCCTTCAGTCTAATCACTCCTTATTGCCTTCAAGATCAACTATAAAGTCCCTTATCTTTTAAAGTTCCTCACAACCTGTCCCAATCTCCATTTCTAGTCTTATCCATCATTCTATTTCCCATACTCTTGTGGCCCAGCCAGATTGACTTGCTAGTTGTTCCTCACACAAGACACCCCATTTCCCTTCTCCATGATTTTGTATTGGCTGTCTCCCATGCCTGGAATGAATTTTCTCCTCATTGCCTCCTCTCAGAACTCTTTTTCTTTCAATACAAATTAATCACCCTTCTTATATGAAATACTTCCTGATTTCCCCAGATGCTGGTGTTCACCCAATTACCTTGTATTTTCTTTATTATATTTTGTATATGTGCTTATATATGAGGATTGTCTCCTCTGTAAGCTCAAAGTCAGGAATTATTTCATTTTTGTTTTTGTTCTTGCATAGAGCCTGGCACACAACAGCTGCTTAATAATACTTCTTAATTGAGTGACTGAGATCAATCACTTGATTGTACTATTACTTAGTCCAGAAGTGTCACACTCTTAGATCACTCAGTCAGCAAACATAAAAGTGCTGCCTGAACCAAAGGAAAATGTAACTGAGAAATGTTTAACAAAATAAATAAAAATACAATTTGAGGTTTTCTAAGTCAACATGTAGTCCACAGTGATCCCTTTCTATTTCAATTCAACACCATTGAATTTTAGCCCATTTTAAATCCATATTTCATCATCTTCACCAGAAGAGAAATATAACAGACTTTGTTAAATGTTTTGTGAAAATCTAGGTACGTTATATCCATAGAATACTCTATTTCTACCATTCAGGTAGTAAAGCTGTAAAAAAAAGAAAATGAGATTAGTTTGGCACAACCCATTCTGGAAGAAGGTATCCTACCTCTCTTTTCCAGATGTTCACTAACCATCCCCTTAGCAACATGTTCTAGAATTTTGCCAAAAGTTGAAGTCACACTCACTCTCCTTTTCTTCATCAGAAATTTCTTTAATGTCTTCAGAATTTCATTCTTGAGAGCTTCTCATGTTCCTGGGCTAACATCATCTGTAGAATTTTAGTCTGGGTTCATAATTATCCTTCCTTTGAATCATCTAAGGTCTGCTATCCCCAAAATCTAGGTTGTATCTTCAATTGGCTTTCCTCTCCTCTATCATAAATTCTGAGATGAAATGGTCACTTAAGGTCCTCATCATTTCCACTCCAGCCACCAGTTCCTTCTTGTTGGTAAGAATTAGATCCATTATCCAAGTTATTGATAAAAATGTTAGCTACATAGAGCTGAGTCCAGGATAGAATTTCTCCTTATTGGTTCATTTGCCTTTTGAAGGACAAAAATATGAAGGTAACTCAAGAAATTATTAGCTTCTCTCCTGTGAGTACAGCACAAACTTCATCAATTATCCAGATAATTGAGTTCCCTGTTACTACCATATCATGCCTCCATGAATAAACAAAGACCAGAGCTGAGAGAAGCAGATAAGTAAGGAGGGCTACACATGACCTTAGTAATGGGGATTGTGGTAGTGGTGTGTAAGCCTGCTTATCTGGGTCTGGAGGTCAAAGCAGTGGGGTTCACAGAGTAAAGAAGTTCCTACAGGGGGAACCAGGTGCCCCTGTAGATGAGGGAACTGCGGAAGTCAGAGGCAGAGATGGAGTGGTGAGAAGTGCTAGTGCATCTTGGATGTAGAAGTGAGACAGTTCCTAGATAACATTCTAGACCAAGCAGTGGAGTTTTCAGACTAAACAGAACCCTCTGAGGAGCCACAAGGAAGGGAGTTGTAGTGTTGGAGAGCAAACCCAAGCCTTGTCCTCCATTACTACAGTGAATTAAGGGGCCTTTGTGGGTTTGGGGTGAGAAATAAGGTGACTTTCTAACAAACGCAGGTTTTTCTTTTAGGGAGTAGGCTCAATTACACTTAGTTCCAACAAAATTCAATTCAATAAGCAGTTATTATTAAGTACCCGATACAAAGACAATAATGAAAAAATCCCTCAAGGAGTTTGGGGGGAGGGTAAGCTATGTAGACATCAAAAATTAAATACAAAACATATAACAAGTAATTTCTAGGAGGAAGACACAGATCCACTAGGAAGGACTCAAGTCACAATACAGTAGGAACTCCAGAGGAAGCAATGAAAGAATAGGGTAGATTTAGAGGGATAGAGCTGGATGACTACGTACAATGTTCCTCAAGACAAATCAGGTTTACAAGAACTTGTTAAGAATTTCCAATGTGCCAAGCACTGTGCTAAGTACTGAGGGATGCAAAGAAAAGCAAAAACAACCCCAGACAAAGAGGCATACATTCTGAGGAAAACAACATGTAATAACTATATAGATATATACAAAGGGGATGAAAGGCAATGTGACAAGGCAAAATGGAAGTATCATTTAACTACCTACCTGCTTGCAAAAGTTTGTCTTCAAAAAGCAAAAAGTAATACAATTTATGAAACAATAAAATAACAGAAAAATAAGATTAAAGGTATAAAAAAGGTCTTCTGAAAGAAAATGTAATGGAGGCTCTAAAGAATCCATTTTATTAATGAACACTTTACTGTATCTGATAACCCAAAGGATGGAAGGATGTTCCTCAAGACCCTCGGTCTTCAAGGAAGGAAATCATCCTGCACTTTGAGTAGAGATAGCATTCTTTTGGCCATAGCTGAAATACATATATCAAATAATACATTCAGGTCAACATAAAATTATCCCTGCTCTCCATAACTGCTACAAGTGAATTCCTCAATCCTTTGATATTCTTGCCTGCCCTAGAGAAGAGTAGTTCCTATGGAGAACACTTTTTATTTCTTACATCCTGTAGGATTTTTTTTCAACAGGCAGACAGACAACAAGCATTTATTAAGCTCTTACTGTGTGCCAGCCACTATGCCAGATTCAGGGAATACAAATAAGATAGCCCTTACCCTTAAGGAGTTTACATTCTAATGGGAAAAGACAACACATTTTAAAAAATAGCTGAAAATGGAGCGAGTACAGGGAGGAAAAGTCCCCATGCAGGGGAATGATGGTGGAGTCTGGAGAGTCAGAAGTACAAGTAGGGTGATGAAGCATGATTGACATATGTTTATTCTCAAAATGGTGAACCCTAAAAGGAATTCATCAATGGAAAAGGGGATGGGCATAGTAGGGGGAAGTTGTGGGTGAGAAAATAGCTGAGTCATAGTGGAGAAATTCAAAGAGTTAGAAGTATAATTGAACAGTTGAATTCAATAAACATTTGTTAAACACCTAATATGGGGGGGAGGAGCCAAGATGGCTGAGTAGAAAGATACACAGACGCTTAGCTCTTACCCCACAGCCTATAAAACACCTGTAAAGAAGCACTCTCTACAAATTCTAGAGCAGCAGAAGCCACAGAACAACAGAGTGGAGGAGATTTCTGTCCCAAAGAGACCTGAAAAACTGACAGGAAAGGTCTGTTGCTCACCTGACGAGGAGCAGAGCCCAGCCCTGCCTTGGTCACGTGGCACTGAGAGGAGCAGATCCGAGCAGGCTTCAGAGACAGACTCTCCAGTGGCAGTGCAGGTCCCTCAACCCACAGGCGCCAAAGGTCCATGAGAGGGTCTTTTTGGCTGGCCAAGAGGGGGAGCAGGGTGTCCCCATGACTCAGGCCCCCTCGAGAGGCAGCAGCGGACAGGGGGTCCCAAAGCAGGCAGGAGCCCAGATCCATTTTTGAGGGTCTCCTCATATACCCCCTAGGGAACTGAACCTAGTGGGGCGGCCCGGCCTCCAGTGGAGCTGCTGAACTTAATCTCACACTGAATAGAAGCCCTACCCTCACTGAAAGCCCCTAAGGCTTGGGAGCAGCATTTGAATCTCAGCCCCCAAGCACTGGCTGGACGAAACTGGAGGCAAGGTAGGTGTAGAGAGAAAACTCAGAAGTCAAGTAACTGGCTGGGAAAATGCCCCAAAAAGGGGGAAAAAGATAAGACATAGAAGGTTACTTTCTTGGGGAACAGGTGTCTCCCCCCATCCTTTTGGATGAGGAAGAACAGGGCATACTGTCAGAGGAAGTCAAGGGCCCTGCCTCCAAAGGAGACTTAAACTTGGCTCAGGCAATAGAAGACCTTAAAAAACAAGTTAGCAGCTTACTAAAGGAAAACCAAAAAAAAAGCTGAGGAAAATAACAGCTTTAAAAAGGGGCTAACTCAATTGGAAAAAGGTCCAAAAAGCCAACGAGGAGAAGGAGGTTTCAAACACCTAATATGGCTAAATTATTCTAAGTACTGAGGTATTTATACAGTGTATATAAGAAATAACTTCCTCAAACTCACACTCTAATAAGGAGATATGGCACAGACAACTATGATACCCAGCGACTCCTGCCCTGACCATCAAGCAGGACCAGGGATCTGCCACATCACACATCTTTTGCCCCTCCAGCCTTGGCCTTTTACCATTAATCAGGTATTGAAAAAGCAATCAACAGTATCAAGACTATTATGAAGGACATATCAACTCCTGTCCTCATAACAGGTGACTTCAACATACAGGTGGGTGATCTTTCAAATACTTCAACATCTCAATTCCTTAATCTGTTCTACTCTCATTACCTAACTTCTCTACTCCACCTCAGTTGTTCACAAAGATAGTCACACCCTTTATCTTTCTATCATTCACAAGTGTTCCACTTCCATGATCAAGAACTCAGAAGTTCCTTTATCCAATCACAAGCTTCTATCATTCCATCTTTTCAGGTGTCACTCTTCGCAAAGCTGTTCTTAGGCGCTCACCGGGACCAGCAATCATTCCATACCTTGATGTTTGAACTGGTCATCACTCCTGCTCTAGTAACAGCACCTCTTCCATCTCAATCTTAGTGAACCAATTCAATCCAACATTCTCCTCTGCTCTGGAATACTTTGTTCTCTGATTTTATTGCCTCTCATAACTCACCAAACCCTAATACTGGGTCACTCCAGTGATTTTTCTCCTCTACTCTTGCTCATATTCTGCTAAACAAAGCTGGAGAAAGTTGATTCATTTGATTCACTTCAAATTTATGTTCTCTAGTCTCAACTGGGTTCTCATTGCAGCAAAGTAATTCTTTTACTCCTTCATAACTGATTCTTATCTCACTCTCTTCAATGGCTGTTCCTAACATCTTCTATCCTCAAACCTCCAGCAGTATCCCTTCATCCCTTCTCAGCTAAGGCTGACACCTTATATTTTACTGAAGAAAAAAAATCAAGGTTTTCCACTGAGATCTCCCTGTTCTCCATTCTATTTCACCATCTTCTAACATTATCCTCCACCATTTCTTCCATTATTCTAGTCTCTGGTTGAAATGGTGGCCCCTTTTCATTAAGATCAGTCTTTTATATGAACTCTTGATTTCATTTCTCCCCAACTTCTCTATCAGATTTTTCCTACTATCACTCTCTCTTTCCAATCTTCAGCCTCTATCCACCGATTCCTTCCTTGCTGCCTACAAACACCTTACAAGCCCCAGCAAAAAAAAACTTCTCTAAACCCACCATTTCTACTATGGTCCTAAAGATCTCTTACCTTTCTCAACCAAAATCCTTGAAAAAGACATTTACTACCAGTGTTTCGACTTTTTCTCCTCCCACTTTCATCTTAACTCTGTGTAGTCTAGCTTCCCACATCATCCCTCAATGAAACTTTTCTCTCTAAACTTACCAGTTATTTCCTATTGCTAAATCAAATGGTTATTCCTCCATCTTCATCTTCCTAGACCTTTCTGATGAACTTGGCATGTGATCACTCTCTCCTCCTGAATATATTCTCTATGTTTTGGAGACATTGCTCTCTCCTCATTTCCTTCCTTTCTATCTCATCCTCCTTTTTCATCTGTTTTGCTGACTTATCATGTTCACTAATTAGGTGCACCCCAGTGCTCTATCCTGGGTCCTCTTCTATTTTCTCTTTATATTTTTTCAATGGGGCACTGTGCTAAGTGCTGAAGATATAAAAATAAAAGGGAAACAGTGCCTGCCTTCAAGAAACTTACATTCTACTGGGGCAGTCAACACATACAGTATAAATATATGCAAAATTAATGCAAAATGGTTTAGGGAGGGAGTGGCTTCATGAAGAAGGTGATGTTTGAGTGGACCCTTGAATGACACCAGAGAATCCAAAGAAGTGGAGGAGTTCATTCTAGGCATGAAGTGGTAGCTCAGAGTTATTTTAATTTGCATTTCTCTAATCAATAGTGATTTATAGTATTTTTTCATATGACTATAGATAGCTTTAATTTCTTCATCTGAAAACTACCTATCTATTTCCTTTGACCATTGATCAGCTGGAGAATGAGTCATATTCTCAAAAATTTGACTCCATTCTCTATATATTTGAGAAATGAAATGAGGCCTTTATCAGAAAAACTTGCTGTAAATTTCCTTCTCCCTTTCTGCCCTTTCCTTTCTTTCCCCTTCTCCCCACCCAGTTTTCTGTTTTCCTTCCAATATTGCCTGCATCGGTTTTGTTTGTACAAAAACTTTTTTAATTTCATGAAATCAAAATTATCAATTTTATTTCCCATAATGTTTTCTATCTCTTGTTTTGCAATAAATTCTCCCTTACCTATGGAACTGATAGGTAAGTTATTCCATGCTCCCCTAATTTGCTTATTTAATATCACCCTTTATGTTTAAATCATGTACCCATTTTGACCTTATCTTGGTATACAATGTGAGACTTTGGTCTGTACCCAGTTTTTGCCAAACTGCTTTCTAGTGTGGCCAGCAATTTCTGTCAAATAGTGGATCTTTGTCCCAAAAGGTTGCATCTTTTTGTTTATTAAACATTACTATGGTCATTTACTATTCTGTATTGTGTACATAATCTATTCCATTGGTCTCCCACTCTACTTCTTAACCAGTACCACATTGTTTTGATGATTGCCACTTTGTAATACAGTTTGAGATCTGATATGACTAGGCTACCTTCCTTCACATTTTTTTTCCAGTGATTCCCTTGATATAATAGATCTTTTGTTTTTTTAGATGAATTTTGTTACTCCTTTTTCTAGTTCTGTAAAATAATTTTTGATAGTTTCATTGGCATAGCAGTGAACAAGAAAATTTAAGTAGAATTGTCAGTTTATCATGTTGGCTCAGCCTACTCATGAGCAATTAGTATTTTTCCAATTGTTTAGATCTGATTTTATTTGTGTGAAAAGGGTTTTGTAATTGTGTTCATATAATTCGTGGTTTGTCTTGGCAGGTAGACTCCTATTCATATGGTCTACCATTATTTTAAATGGAATCTCTCTTTCTATCTCTTGCTGCTGAACTCTATTAGTAATATGTAGAAATGCTGATGATTTATATGGGTTTATTTTATATCCTTCAGACAGCTCTAATTGTTAGGGTTTTCTCATATTAGTATTTCTTAATATTGAGCCAAAAGCTATTTCTATAATTTCTCTCCATTGGTTCTAGTTCAATTCTCTGGGGTCAAGTAGAACAAATCTTAGAACTTAATGTAAGTAGAGAGAAGGGAGTGGTATTCTCATCTCCTCCTGCTGAAAATCTATCCATCCTTCATAACCTTACTTAAATGACATCTCTTCCAGGAAGTCTTCCTTGATCTTCCCAAATGGAAATTATTCTTTCCCTTCTTCGAACTCTCATGACCCTTTATAGCAATCTTATGGCAGGCAGGCAATAAGCATTTAATAAGCACTTACTGTGTGTCAGATACTGTGTTAAGTGCAAAGAGAAGCAAAAAATCCATCCCAGCTGTTTTATTTTTGTCCACTATACCAGACTATGGGAATGCTTTGAAAACAGGAACTGCTAATATTCATCTTTGTGTCCTCTTTATGCTTCTAGGTACTTAATCAATGTTTGTGGAATGAAACAATTAATTCTAGATTGGAATAATGGGCTGAGCAAAAAGTAAAGTGATTTTAGAGAGGTGAAGATTTGTTTAAGGGGGATGAAAATGGGGAGATCAGTTGGATCCATATTATGAAGTTCTCTGGATGACAGGCTGAGGAGTTTAGACTTCATTTTGTAGGTAATAGAAAGCCAGGAAAAAAGTTTTAACTAGGAGGGTAGGGGTGATGTGATGTGATCAGAATAATGTATTAGAATGATTAACAGGCCAGAATTTGTTGGATGGATTGGAGGGAAGATAGAAGAAATGGAAAGACTGGTTAGGAGGCTATTGCAAAAGTCTACTTAAGGGGTAATGAATACCTGATCTAGGGTGGCGACTGTGGGAATGCAGAGAAGATTTTCCTAATTAACTGAAACCATATTCAATTACTTTTATCACCTTGCCCCTCAGTGTATTAAAAAATTCTGCCCCTTAGAAACAGATAACTGGAGGAAAAACTTTTGCATCAAGTTTCTTTAATAAAGGTCTCATATCCAAGATATACAAGGAACAAATTCAAATCATAAGAATAAGAGTTGTCCCACAAAAAGATAAGTGATCAAAAGAAATGAATGGGCATTTTTCAAAGAAAGAAGTCCAAGATACCAACAACCATATGGAAAAATGCTCTAAATCAATAATAATTATAGGAATGCTAATTAAAACAAGTCTGTGGTTCTACTTCATGTCCATCAAGTTGGCAAAGGTGACAAAGAAGGAAAATGAGAAATGTTGTAAATCTGTGGGAAAATAGGCAAACTTATGCACTGTTAGTAGAGCAGTGAATTGGATTCTGGAAAGCAATTTGGAACTATGTCTCAAAAGTCATTATACTGTTCATACCCTTAGACTCAGAGATACCACTACTAGGCCAACCCAAAGATCAACAAAAGAAAGGATCTATATGTCCAAAAATATGCATAGCAATTCTTTTCATAGTAGCAAAAAAAAAACCCCAAAAAAACCAAACCTGGAAATTAAAAGGGTACCTACCTACTGGAGAATGGCTAATCAAATTGTAATATATGAACGTGATGCAATGTCGCTATATAATAAGAAATGACATGAACAGTTACAGAGAAGCCTGGGAAAACTTACATGAACTGATCCATAGCAAAGTCAGCAGAACTAAGAGCTAAGGGGATGGAGCCAAGATGGAGTAGAAAGATGGACTTGTAGGCGCTCCCTCCATAGCCCACCTATAAAAAATAACTCTAAACAAATTCCAGAGCAGCAGAAGCCACAAAACGACAGACTGAAAGAGATTTCTAGCCCAAGACAGCCTGGAAGGCCAACAAGAAATGTCTATTGCAGCAGGGACAGGACCCAGAACAAGCTTCAGGGTGCCACTGGCAGCAGCAGTTCCCAGATTGCTCAACCCACAAACACCAAAGACAGCTTCAAAGGTCAATGAGAAAGCTTCTTCACCCAGGAGAAGGGAATGTGATCTGGACTGCCAGCAGCAGCTACTGCAGTGGCAGGGTCCATTTTTTGAGCCCTCCACCTAAAGCCCTTGGGGGAATTGAGTGGCTGATCTGAATCTAAGCCCTGAGCTGGGCCCTGGGGTGAGGAGGAACTCTGGCATGGTGGAACTGGAGGCAGTTGTGGAGAGGGAATTCTACTCCCAGATTCTGGGCAGAAAAGTTTTTGGTTGCTCCCAGACTAGGGAGGAATGCAGGCTCCTCTCCCTTGATTATGCCCTTGGAGGAACTGAGAACTTACAGGTCCCCAGAGTATACCCTGCTCTTGACAAAGGACTCAAAAGTCAAGTAACTGATTGGGAAAATGCCCAAAAAGTGAAAAAAAATAAGACTATAGAAGGTTACTTTCTTGGTGAACAGGTATTTTCTTTGGTCCTTTCAGGTGAGGAAGAACAATGCATACAATCAGAAGAAGTCAAGACTTCAGCATCCAAAACCTCCAAAATAAATATGCAATGGTCTCAGGTCATGGAAGAGCTCAAAAAGAGTTTTGAAAATCAAGTAAGAGAGTTGGGAGAAAAAAAATTGGGAAGAGAAATGAGAGCAATGCAAGAAAATCATGAAAAGCAAGTCAACAGCTTGCTAAAGGAGACCCAAAAAAATGCTGAAGAAAATAACAGCTTTAAAAATAGACTAACTCAAATGGCAAAAGAAGTCCAAAAAGCCAATGTGGAGAAAAATGCTTTAAAAAGCAGAATTAGTCAAATGGAAAAGGAAGTTCAAAAGCTCATTGAAGAAAATAGAGAACTATTCAAATCTTTAAATCTTTAAAAATTAGATTGGAACAGATGGAAGCTAATGAATTTATGAGAAACCAAGAAATTACAAAAAAACCCAAAAGAATGAAAAAATAGAAGATAATGTGAAACATCTCATTGGAAACACAACTGACCTTAGATCCAGGAGAGACAATTTAAAGATTATGGGACTACCTGAAAGCCATGATCAAAAAAAGAGCTTAGACATCATCTTTCATGATATTATCAAGGAAAACTGCCTTGATATTCTAGAACCAGAGGGCAAAATAAATATTGAAAGAATCCACCAATCACCTCCTGAAAGAGATTCAAAAAGAGAAACTCCTAGGAATATTATAGTCAAATTCCAGAGTTCCCAGATCAAGGAAAAAATATTGCAAGGAGTTAGAAAGAAACAATTTGAGTATTGTGGAAATACAATCAGGATAATACAAGATCTAACAGCTTCTACATTAAGGAATTGAAGGGCTTGGAAAATGATATTCCAGAAGTCAAAGCAACTAGGATTAAAACCAAGAATCACCTACCCAGCAAAACTGAGTATAATACTTCAGGGGGAAAAAATGGTTGTACAATGAAATAGAGGACTTTCAAGCATTCTTGATGAAAAGACCAGAACTGAATAGAAAATTTGACTTTCAAATATAAGAATTAAGAGAAGCATGAAAAGGTATACAGGAAAGAAAAATCATAAGGGACTTTCTAAAGTTGAACTGTTTACATTCCTACATGGAAAGATAATATTTGTAAGTCTTGAGACTTTTCTCAGTATTTGGGTAGTGGGAAGGATTACACACACATACACACACACACACACACATGCACACACGCACATATATGTAGACAGAGAGCACAGGGTGAATTGAATAAGAAGGGTTGCTATCTAAAAAAATAAAATTAAAGGGTGAGAGAGGAATATATTGGGAGGAGATGGAATGGGGAAAATAACCTCTCATAAAAGAGAAAAGAAAAATCTTTTCCAATGGAGGAGAAAAGGGAGGAGGTGAGATGGAAAAGTGAAGCTTACACTCTTCAAATTTGGCTTAAGGAGGGAATAACATGCACACTCAATTTGGTATGAAAATCTATCTTACACTATAGGAAAGTAGGGGAGAAGGGGACAAGTGAGGTGGGGGGGTGATGGAAGGGAGGGCAAATGGAAGGAGGGAGTAATTAGAAGTAAACACTTTTGGGGAGGAACAAGGTCAAAAGAGAGAATAGAATAAAAGAGGGGCAGGATAGGATGGAGGGGAATATAGTTAGTCTTACACAACATGACTATTGTAGAAGTTTTTTGCAAAACCACATAAATAACCTATATTGAATTGCTTGCATTCTCAGTGGGGATAGGTGGGAAGAGAAGGAGGGAGACAAGTTGGAACTCAAAGTTTTAGGAATGAATGTTGTGAATTATTTTTGCATACAACTGGGAAATAAGAAATACAGGTAATGGGGTATAGAATCTATCTTGCCCTACAAGAAAAGAGAAGATGGTGATAAGGGAAGGGTGGAATGTGATAGAAGGGAGGGAAAATTGAGGGAAGGGGTAATCAGAATTCAAGGTGTTATGGGGTGGAGGGAGGGGAGAGATGGGAAGAAAATTTGGAATTCAAAATTTTGTGGAAATGCATGTTGAAAGCTAAAAATAAATAAATAAACATTTAAGAAAAGACTCATTGGATCTTGGAGTGAATGGAGAGGAGTAAAATCTTGGAAGACTGGAGAGGTAGAAAAGGCCAGGTTGTGAAGGGTTTTAAATACCAGACATAGAACTTTATTTAATGGTGGAAGTAATAGGGAACCAATGGAATTTATTGAGTAGGGAGGTGATGTGGTTACACTTTAGGAAAATTATTTTGGCAGGTGAATGGAGAATAGATTGGAGAGAGGAGAGACTCAAGACAAGGAGACTAATTAGAAGTCTATTTTAATTGTCTAGGAGAGAAATGATGAAGGTTTGTAGTAGAGTGGTGACCATGTGAATGGAAATAATGGGACTTTTAAGAGAAATGTTGTGGAGGTAGAAACAGCAATTTTTGACATTTTCTTTCTTCAGGAACATGTCTTAAACGCAGATCACTATGGCTCTCATTAATTGGTCAATAATGGGTCTCAGGTCATACCCCACTTGGTCATTAAAACAATGTCCAGATTGGCTCAAATTTATGTAAATAGCAATTGTTCCTATTCTGGCCAGAAGTAAAAGGGGTCATTCTTTGCCTCATTTCTTACCTATCCTTAATCACTGATTGGACATCACCTCATAAACTGAGACCTGTTAAAAATCTTAGCTAAAAAGGCCACTATACTGAAGGCTATGTCCAGTCATCCTGATCCTTGCCACTGGACCCAGATGCCTCAGGAGGAAAAAATGAGACTGTGACTTTGCACAGCCCTCCCTCACTTAAGTCCAATTCACTTACATGTTATGGCATCACTTCACGGATGTCATGGTCCTCTTTGAGAACAGCAAAGACAGCTGATTGGATAGGTGAGGTGAATATAATTGAGTGGACAAGAATGACAGTGAAGCTGTGATTTTGGGTAATTAGGAGGAGCATGGTGCCTTCAACAGGTAATAAGATGTTTCAGAAGAGGGAAGATTTTTGGAGAAAGAAAATGAATTCTGTTTTGGAGATGTTTGAAATGTCTAAGGGACATCAGTCTGAGGTGCCCAAAAGGCAGTTAGTCTTGAAGGACTGGAGCTCTGGAGAGAGATTAAAAATGGATACATAGACTTGGGGATCCTCTGCATAGAGATGTTAATTGAACCTATGGAAGATGATAAGATTACCAAGTGAGATAGTTTAGAGAGAAAACAGAGGAGACAGAGCTTTGATGGGACTTTTATATATAGTTAGTTGGTGTGATCTGGATGAAGATCCAGCATAGGAGACTAGGAGGAGGAGGTCAGATGGGTAGAGGGAGAGCCAAGACAGCAGTGTCATAAAAACCTAGGAAGGAGAATGTATCTAAAAGATGGTGACTGACAGCAGAGAGGCCAAGAAGGATAGAAATTGAGGAAAAGACATTGAGAAAATAGTAATTAAAAGATTGCTCATAATTTTGGAGAAAATTGTTTCAGTTGAATGATAAGGTCAGAAGCAAGGTTGGAGGTTTAGAAGAGAGTGAGAGTAGAGGATGTGGAGGCACTTAGTATAAACAGTTTTCTGGAATTTAGCAGAGAAAAAGAGGGAAAACAGGAAAATAGTGGGAATGGCTAGATTAAATGAGGGATTTTTTTTTTAACATTGACAGAGATGTATTTTGTGTTTGTAGACAGCCAGGGATGGATCCAAGAGATAGAGAGAGTGAAGATTAGTGAAAACAAGAATGGAAGCAATCTCCCAGAGAATTAAGAGGGGAATGGGATCAAGGATGCACATAGAGAGGTCATCTTTGACAATGACAAGAGCCATGTCTTCGTTTGAGACAAGGAAAGGAGAAAGAGGGTAAAGATGTTTGAATAATGAGACAGAGGAGAAGTCTTGTCTAGTCGCCTCACATTTTTTGTTGAAGAATTGAGTTCCTCAGCTGAGAGGATAAGAGAAAGTGGTGCCATAGGAAGCGAGGGGAGGCATAGAAAGGTTCTGAATAGCTACTGAGCTGAATGGGATAGTAAAGTGATTTAAAAGATGTAGAAAGATTGCTTTGCTGCAGTGAGGATCCAGTTGAGATAATGTAACCTAAGGCTAGAGTGTACCTAATTGGCTGTTTTGTGATTTTTCTCCAGCTCTGTGCAGCAACAAAGAGACAATCATAGCCATCATTATAGATTGTGCTTCATTATCAATTCATCAATTAATTAGAGGATTAAGCAAGAGAGAAATTTTATGGATAACTTGACAAGATCCTCTAAACTATGTTGCCAGGTATCTCAACACTGACTAAATGCCAAAGTGGGCTTAGATATTGGAGGAGATATGGGTAAATTGGGACACAGTTGTGGACTGATCCAACATTCTAGGGAGCACTTTGGAACTCTGCCTAAAGGGCAAATTGTGCATACCTTTTGACCCTGCAATACTATGACTAGGTCTGTGTCCCAAAGAAATCATAAAAAGGGGGGAAGGACCTACATGTATAAAAATATTTATAGGAGCTCTTTTTTGTGGCAGCTAAGAATTGGAAATTGAGGAGATGCCCATCAATTGAGGAATGGCTGAATAAATTGTGGTATATGATTGTGGGGGAATATTGTTGTGCTATAAGAAATAACAAGCAGAACGATTTCAGAAAAACCTGGAAAGACATAAACTGATGCAAAGTGAAATGAGCAGAACCAGATGTTGTACACAGTAACAGCAACATTGTATGATCAACTGTGAGTGACTTAGCTATTCTCCGCAATGCAATGATCCAAGACAATCCCAAAGCACTCATGATGAAGCGTGCTCTCTGCCTCCCAAGATAGAACTGATATTATCTGAATATATACTGAAGCATGCTGTTTCTCTCTTTCTTCCCTTCTTCCTTTCTTCCTTTCTTCTTTTTTCTTTCTTTTCCTTTCTTTCTTTCTTCCTTTCGTTCTTTCTTCCTTCCTTTTAAGTCGAGTCTTCTTATACAAAATGACTAATATAGAAATGTTTTACATGACTGCACATGTATAACACACCATATTGCTTACTGTCTCAGAGAAGGGGGAGGGGAGGATAGAATTGGGAACTCAAAACTTTTAAAAATATATTTAAAATCTGGTTTAATATGTATTGGAGGGGGAAATAAAACATTATTAAAAAACAAATAGAACACAGAGAAGGGAGGTAAAAATATAGATATAGATATATTGGAAAACATAGTTCAGGATTACAAAACAAAAGAGGCCAAAGTCTTGCACTCAAAAGCCTTGCACCTTCCAGTCACACATGACAACTTTCTCCAAGATGAACTTTGGAAGGTGCTAAAGATAACCAGTGTCAGACCGCATCACAACACTCATAGTGACTATATGCAGGAAATGACTGGTTACTGATGTGGAGTCATTTCTGAATCAGCTGCCTTTTTTTCTGGTTAGATTATTGAGTAATTAGAACAAAGGTTGAAATCATTCAAGAAAAAAATGCCTATTATATACAATATAATGTGAAATTGTGTGGGCAAGTCATTTAGTCAGCTCATCCACATAAAAAATACACACACACACACACACATACGCATATATATATATCCACTCTACACATATATACGCACTATACTCATATATACACACTATATATATACTATACATACACATTATACATTTATACTACATTTATACATCCTATATACATATGTAGTTTATACATATGTAAAGTCTATATATAAGTGTAAAGTGGCTATATATAGTATATGTATATATGTGTAGTATAGATATGTAGGTATAAACATAGTATACATATAAATATTTATATTTGCATATTCTCTCTATAGATATATAATATATGTGTGTATATGTATGCATATGTGTAAAAAATGTATATTTCCATATCTATCTCTCTTTCAGAGAGGGAGACAATATGTAAGCAGTTGTTTAAAGCACATTCACATATGTATAAATACATGCATATGTATGTATATATATACATACATATATATGTATGTATATATATATATATACATACACACACACTAGATCCTCTTTCTCTGTGTATATGTATATACATGTGGGTATATGTTTGTATGTAATTGCTATCTTTTACATTCCTTTGTCTCTCTATGTGCTCCCTTTAGCACTGTGCCTGGCATGTATTGGGTGGTTAATACATGCTGATTGCCTGACTGACTGGCAATGAAGACACACAATTAGTTGGGCCCAGAAACAAAGAGGAAGAAAGGGAGTGGGCAGGACTGCGTATAGAAAATTGTCCTGTGTTTTCAATGATTGCAATCTGCTCTCTGATACAAAAAAAAAAATCCATCTTTTAGAATCGAATATTCTCCTAGTCATGCTTATGGCTGCCGACCATGCAATGCCACTATCTCAGAAGAATCAAACCTGGAGGTGATCCAAAGCAATAGCTTTGTGATGCGTCTAAATAGGTCACAACATATTAACAATGATGACTCATGGTCAAGAAGTGCCATAAGGGATAACATCCAATAAAGGATCAGAGACAGGAGGGTATATTTAAAGGGAGGGATAACATATAGACAGCATGGAGCCCAACACTGGTACCCACAATGTTTAAAAACAAACCCAAACCCCCTAGAGGAAGCTTTCCTTCTCTGAAGGATTTGTGGGAGGCATAAAGTAAAGCTGCCCAGGAGATGGGTCCAGTCACAGCCTCTGGGGCAGGTAAGTCAATAAGAGCACTGGTAAGTGCCAAGACCATGGAAAAGAGTTTTTCAAGGAGGCCTTGAGTGAGACTTGATCTCCTGGTTCCCAGTTAGATGCTCTCTTACCACCTTTTCATTGATTTAAGTTATTTATTAATCACTTTGACAAAACTACCAACAAAAGTCGTGATTTATGCTGTAAATTAGCATATCAAAGCCCAAGTTGGGCAGAAGTTCTTCAGGGGCTTACCCTACAATTTTTGTTTCATGGTAAAGGGTAAAGTAACTCAGGAGAAGGTTCTGTTGTTTAGTTTCCAGTCAGTTGTTAAACACTTATTAAGCACCTACTATGTGCCAGGTACTGTGCTCAGGGCTTGGGATCCAAGGAAGGCAAAACACAGTCCCTATTCTTTAGGTGGCACAGTGAATAAGAGTGCTGGGCATAGAGTCAGGAAGACTCCTCTTGCTGAGTTCAAATCCAATCTTACACTTACTATTTGTGACCCTGGGCAAGTCATTTAACTTTGTCTCAGTTTTCTCATCTGTAAAATGAACTGGAGAAGGAAATGGGAGACTACTCCAGTATCTTTGCCAAGTCACAAAGAGTCAGACGACGGAAAGAATTCAACAACAAATTCTGTAGAGGCAGCAAGGTGGTGCATTGGATAATGCAGAGGACTGAGAGTCAAGACCTAAGTTCAAATACGGCCGCATTTAGATATGTGACTCTGGGCAAGTTGCTTTATCTACCTCAGTTTCCTTACTTGTAAAATGGGGATAACAATATCACCTATTTCTCATGATTGTGAAGGTAAAACGAAAAATATTTGTTAAATGCCATATAAATACTAGCTGCTGTTATTTTTGATCTAATGAGGGAGACATTAAAAAGCCTTCAGTGACTCTGAGTACACTTCCTCAGTCACTATTGTATTTATTTTGTATCTGGGGAAGCCCTGTAATCTTAGTCCCTAGAACTCTATATGCCAACTTCTGCCTATGGTGTGGTACTCATTTTCGGATTCGGGCTTCTGAATAACGACAGGTAGTATTTATGTAACTTGTTAAGGTTTTCGAAGCACTCTACAGAGAGAGGACCAGTCCTTTCTGTGCTCCTAAGGTGCCAGCACAAAGGTTTATCATCATTTTAGGGACTCTTCCCATTTCAATCCTAAATTATACTGACTTTTTCTTTCTTTCAGGGCACAAATCTAACCAGTTGCCAAGTCTCAATTCCTAATTATTGAACTGAGCTGTTGTCCAATATTTCTCCTCCTCTTTTCAGCTAAATTTGAAGAAGCTATCTATTCTTCATGCTTCCATTTTGGTTCATTATTGCCCTCTTATAAGCCCTGTCTAACCCAACTTCTGACCTCCTTCAGTTTAAGCTGCTCTTTCCAAAGGTATCAACAATATTTTAATTGTCACATTCTCAATGGTCTTTTCCCCAGTCTTCATTCTTCTTGGTCTCTCTAGAGCATCTGACATTTTATTATCTTGATTCTCACTAGGTTTTGGTGACAATACTCTTTCCTGGTTCTCCTCTAACTGGACTGCTCCCTCTCAATCTATTTGGCAGGATCTTCAACCAGGTCCTGGGGGCAGCTAAGTAACACAGGGAATCCAGGGTGTTGAGTCTGGATCCAAGAAAATCTGAGTTCAAATCCACTCTCAGATACTAACTAGCTGTGAGATCTTTGACAAGTCACTTAACCTTGTTTGCCTCAGTTTCGTAATCTGTAAAATGAGCTGGAGAAGAAAATGGCTAAACCACTCTAATATCTTTGCTAAGAAAAACCCCACAGAGTCACAAAGAGTGCCCATTAACTATGGGTATCCTCCAAGGCTCCGTGCTGGGCCCTCTTTTCTTTTTTTCCTATACTATGTCACTTGGTAATATCTTTAGTTCTATTTGGGCTCATTTATCATCTAGATTCCCAGATGTAGATATCTAGCCCTAGTCTCTCTCTGAAAGTTTAATCCCCCATCACCATCTACTTACTGGTCATTTCAATCTGGATATTCTATGGATATCTCAAATGCAAAACATTCAAAACAGACCTCCTTATCTTTTCCCCCTCCAATTCACCCACAATCTGAACATTCCAATTACTGTTAAGGGCACCATCACCTTTTCCCTCACCCAAGTTCACATCCTTTGTTTCATTCATTCACTCTGCACTCTCATTTACCCCAGATAGTGAATCCATTGCCAAAACATGTTACTGCCTCCAAAAATGTTGCTCCTATGCATCCCTACTCACACAGCTGTCACCGAGGTGCAGGCTCTAATCACCTCCCACTTGGACTGCTTCCAGTAACTTTCTAATATGTACTTGAGCCAAGTGTCTTCTCACCGCAATCCATCCTCCGAACAGCTGCCAAGGTAAAGCGACCGTGTTAACCCTCACCTCTACTTCCTACAGCAAAATACAGCAGGAAAGGTAGATTTGTAGCCTTCCTGTCTAAATTTCACTTTTTAAAAAAAACTGTCTCTGTGTTTCTCTTTTCTTTTTCTGCTTGATTTTCTGTTCTTTCCTAACAAGTTCTAGAGAATATTATCTCTAGATGGTAGTTTTTTGGTAAACAAGTCTTGATAAGTTTATTCAGGCCTGAGCAGGAAAAACCAGGAGTTTGGAGATCACTCAGTGGGGGAGGGCCAAGCACGAAAACCCCCTGAAGGAAGGGATTGGGGAGAGAAGATACATTCCTGGGGGAGGAGGGATGGGAGGAGACGGGAGGAAGGTGTGAAGGGGGAGGGCAGGTCCTGCAGGCCTAACTGGAAGCGGTTTTTCTTCTCCCAAGTCTAGTTTATTAGGGACCTTTGATTTTCTCTCTAGGGCTGGAAATCAAACTTACTTCCTTTGGTAACTCCTACTCTCTCCCCCTCCTGCCCTCCCCTCCACCCCCCCACCCCACCCCCGCCCGTCAGTGGCTGTTTTGAGATTGCCTTCTCTCTCTTGGGCAGACACTCTTCCTCCTACCCTTCCAGGGGACCTCTCTTACCTCCCAGACCCAAAAGGGGTAAAGGAAAAGGGCTAGAAGGGATCTCACGTTAGAGGATACACATAATCACTCCCAACATACTACATTCAATTCCTTCCCCTACACAGTCTTGCTTTCCACTTCTTACTGCAATACTCCTGACCCAGCTCTCGTCCTTGCCCCCCTCCCACCACATCCTTGTGTCTTCCAGAATTTATTGTCACAGTCACAAAATCTTTTCCCCAGGGGCTGCTAAGGTAAAATTGTGCAGCTCAAGTCCCATCCTCAAACAACCAGTGATTTTATTTTTGTAAATATTCCTTGGGACAGCTAAGTGACACGGTGCCCAGAGTGCTGGGTCTGGAGTCAGGAAGCATCTTCCTCAGTTCAAATCCAGCCTCAGACATTAGTTGAATGACCCTGAGCAAGTCACTTAACTCTGTTTGCTTCAGTTTTCTCATCTTTAAAATGAGCTGGAGAAGGAAATGGCAAATCACCCCAGTATCTTCATCAAGAAAACCCCATATGGGTCATGAAGAGTTGGACAGGAATGAAAAAGTGAAGAAGAAAAGTATTCCTTCTAACACATTCTGTGAAATCACCCTCTTGGAGTACTAGGGGTACCCTTGTGGATTCCTCCGTTTCTTTATAACCTGATTTCATCCCACCTCTCCAGGCACAGTATGTACCCATCACTTCCCTTCATTCACTCTACAGTCAAGCCAACCTGGCCTTCTTGCAGTCTATGATCTCATCTCTGTTCCTTGTGCCTGGCATTCACTGTCAGCTAACTTGTACCTTTCAGCTTCCCTAGCTTCCTTCAAAGCTCAGCTTATATGCCATTTTCTACTAGCATTCTACTTTTACCCAGGAATCATAGACTTCTTGAGGCAACTAATGAGATAGAAGATATCACTTAACTTTTTTTGCCTCAGTTTCCTCAACTGTAAAATGACAAAAATAATAGTACCTACCCAGAAAGGTTGTTGCGAGGAACAAATGAACTGTTTATAACTGTTTAACCCGGGACCTGTATAGATGCTTAATCCTCTCCCTGCCTCCCCCCTTACAAGTTCTGTTCTGTGTTTGTCTTTTTATTTCTTATGGCAGTGCCTGGCACATAAGAAAATGCTTAACAAATGCTCCTTGGTTTATTGATCTAGTTCTAGTAAAATGTACAAGTGTTATTTCTCTCTCTACTCCTCCAGGCTTACAGGCCTGTATGAACAAGGGCTCAGTAGAGTCCCTTAGTTGGCTGCCGAGCCTAAAGGGGCATATCTCATCCTTTGGCTCACTCTCTTTATTTCCTTTAGAAGCATGAGTGCTTTGTGAGGTGTGGGAGGTGTGTGTGGGGGTGTCCTTTCCCTGACCTGGCTTCCAGCACTTGTCCTACCCAGGTAGGCTTGTAGTGCCTGGGATGGAGTCTTCTCCCCCTTCTTGTATCTTCTTTCCTTTAATGTAGGGTCTTGTGAGAATTGAAAAAGCATCAAGACCTGCAGATACAGTGGCAGTGATAATGGCTGATGGCAGAGAAAAGAACCTGCATTGGGCAGTGTGACCACCACCAGGATAGAGGACCTCAGAAGCAGCAGGAATAGGTGGGTAAAAGAGAAGAATTAGCACTGGAGAGAATGAGACCACCAGAGAATAACTCCAAGTTGGCATTTGATCAGACTACTCAGTAGAGGTAAAATACAAAATGGTTAATTAGTAGCCTTGCAAAAACTGTTTTCATGTCCCAACAAGACTTAATACTAGTCTTGAAACTGATTGTACTAGTGGTGATAAGTTACTGAATTCGGTTGCAATCATTTGTAATGCCCACTACAATTTCTTTGTGCTTGGCATTTCCTTTTCTGCATAGGAATGTTTCATATCCAATTCCTATTTGTACCTTGGAAACATTTTTAGACTTCCTTTTAAAAACAAACAAACAAGCCCTAGGAGAGAGCCAAAATTAGAATCATCCCCAGAATAACCAAGGTGGACAAGGTGGCAAACTAAGGAATATGAGAATAGACAATTTTTTCTCCCATATTGAGAAGTCAGGCTTCCCCAGAATTGAACCTGGCACACAATGGCATGACTGGGTACAGAGAAGGGAGGGTGGGTACTCTGGACCCCTATGGAGCCCAGCAGCAGTTGCTTCTAACCTTTATTTAGAAAAAGGGGATAGACTCTTCTTTGTGTAATCTCAGAGCATAGCCTAGTGCCTGATATGTAGTATGAATTTATTAAATACTTGTTGAGTTGAATGGAATTCATTCAGCCTCCCACACTAATAAGAATCCTTTTTTTAGCCTCCCTTGATAATTCAGTTCTTGGTAGTTAGCCTGTTCTTCTTTTTCTTTCTGAAATATGGCATTCCACGATATCAGTTTGGTCGTACAGATATCTGCCAAATCTTGTGTGATTGGGATTGTGGTTTTTTGGTGGATTGTCTCTATTTTTACTTTTCCTTCTGGTTCTAAAAGATCTGGGCAGTTTTCATCTATGATTTCTTGAAACATGGTACCCAAGGATTTTTTTGGTTGTGATTATCAGGTAGACTGATGGTTCTTAGATTGTTTCTCTTTGATTTGTTTTATAGGTGTTTTTTAAATTTTTTGATTTCTTTAATGTTTTTGTCTCATAGAGTCATGGTTCCCTGTTTAGGCCTTTCTAATTTGGGAATACTCCATGGATTATAATGTTTATAATTTTCAATTTACTTTCACATTTTTCTCTCCATAACTCTCATTTAATTTAAATATATTTTTTTAATCTCTTCTTCCTTTGTTGGTCTTTTTAACCAACTCATTTTTCCTTTGAGGCTTTTCTTGGCCTTGTTCTAGAACCATTTTCTTCTTTTGGGTTTTCCTCTTACTCCACAGTATTTTGTCATTGTGTTCAATATTTTCTTCTATTTACTCCAGCTTCAGTTTCTGGTTGGGGACTTTGTGCTTGGCTCATGCTCGTCTGCCTTCTGTAATCTTCCAGGGGTGAGAGAGGACCCTGTTGGATCCTGAATATAGAGGCCCATATCCTCTTGCAGGAATTCCTGGCTACTTGACTTAAGTTTTAGCTTCAGCCTTTCTCTGCCTTTTTCCTTTTTATGTAGTCCCAAAGCCCGCATTGGTTAATTGTACTAGAAGACTTCCTGCTAAACCTCAGAGACTTGGTGGCCTGGTAGCCTTCTGCTGTAGCTTGGGTGAGGGTTGCCTGGGGGCTTGGGCTGGTCTGACTTTGCCACTTGCTATGGCTTGAGGGTAGATTGCCAGAGCACTCAAAATCTTGGCCTTGTCTCCCACAGAGGCTCACTCAACTGGTAGAGACTGGACACCCTTCTCCCAGAGGATTTGTCAGACTCCCTTTCCAGTCTTGGTTTCCCCAGGTTGCCCCCAGGCTGGTCTGTCCCTGTCTCCTTCCATGGCTTAGGGCTCCTAGCCCCCTATGCTGTCTGCCTGGCCAGGCTTGTCCCTGCTTAGAGCCTCTGCAGGGTTTCGGCAGTCTTCATGTGTGGCCCTAGATGAGATAAACCAACTTTTATCTGCTCCTTCTGGTCCATTTTTGGAGCTTGATGGGGGTGGGGAATATTTGTCAGGGCTGAGGACTCCTCTGTGTGCTTCCACGCTGCTATCTAATCAGTTCAATTTAATAAGCATTTATTAAGTTTTTACTTAAAAATACAGATAAAAAAACCCAGTTTCTGTTTTCAAGAAGAAAACATTGGGAGAAAACAACACACATAGAAAATTAAATGCAAAATATATATATGTATGCATATGAATATATGTGTAGAAAAATTTTCAAGTAGATAGTACATGTCTAATATGGAGGACAGTTTATTAATGCATCATATCATGTCCTAGCATGCTTCCATCTTATCTTGAAGTCTAATTCAATTCAATTTAGCCAGGTAATACAAAAGATGAAAAAACAAAGTAGTTCCTGTTCTCAATGAAGCTTACATTCTACTGGAGAAAACAATATATAGAGAAAATAAAATTTTATATATGTATTTTTATACACATACATATAACGTATAGATGCATATGAGTGAACCTCAGCAGGAGACAAAGGCACATATACATTGTGTATATGTATCTGTGTATATATATGCACACATAGATACATACATATACATGCATATAAAGTATGTATACAATCATATATTTTGTAAATATAAATATATATAATTACATAAATAAATATATATATATATGACATTTTCAATGGAAGAGTACATATATAATCTGGAGGACAGTTTGTTAATAGTTGAATATGGATTCCAGAGGACACAATGAAGGGTAGGGTAGACTGGGAGAGGGATACAGTAGGGATAGCATTGATGTGGATGGGCATAAGGGAAAGGGGAGTGATAGTCAGGGAAGACAACTTCAGGGAAAATTTCTCCCCAACTTCAACAAGAGCTCAACTACCTAGCTAAAGAATCAGAGGGACTCTTGCTTGACAGGTCATCTAGCCTCTCCTTGGTGACTTCCACTTTACCAACTGTCAAGGCAACCTACCACTGAAACAGACATGCTGTTCCAGGACCCAAGCACTTGCCAGGCAGTGTTCCATTCTCAAGATAAGAATAACTTTTGCCTAATCTGTTTTTTGTCTTTTTGGAAGGCCTACCACCATCCCCTCATTCTTCTCTTTCTCAGCCCAACCTCCTGCTCCCTACCAGCACATTCCAGGAATAATCTTCTCTGTTTTCTTGCTTTACTTTTAATTCCATCTAAATTGTGGATTTCTGGGGTTACAGACTGCGCATATTATTCTCTGCCCAACTGTCTGTTCTCTAGGGAACATCCTTTAACATGTCCTCCTGAACACACAGGCACCTTTGCAAACAGAATCCTCTTTCACAGATTCATAGAATGCCTGAGCTGGAAAGGAACTTAGAAACCATGTCATCCAACCCTGTTTTACAAGTGGGAAAATAGAATATTATAGAAGAGAAATTATTTGTTCATGGTCACACAGCTTAGTAATGGTCATATCCTGTATCCAGGTTTTCCACTTCCAAGTCCAATGTTCTTTTGGGGTATAGGTATACCGTACTGCCTCTTTTCATCCATCTGCTTTACCTGGTCTGATCTTTTATTCTATAACCAGTGGTGTATTGGTAAATGTTTAACAACTGGCTCTCTGAAAAAAAAAAAAGTACATACTTTTAAGTTTAATCTGCTTTATTAACATTTCTCCCATTACTTACTTAAGTCTAGGCCCATAATCAGCAAACAAAAGAAATCAAGCCCAGATGTGGAGTGTTTACTCATGTCTGAGGTATAAATGTTCACACTGAAAATTTCACAATCACTTCTCTCTTGGAGCTGGCACCAGCATACCCTTACTTAGAGCATGTACACACATTTCAAATCCTTAATATACATTTTATCTTTATGGGGAAATTCGGTCTGTCACTTCTTTGTTTCAAAGCCTTGTCTGATGTGCTTAAAATATTAAGTTCTGCAATGGTTATTGTTGTTCCTGAAGAGAAGTCTTGCCATGACTTGCAAGTGAATTGGATTTAAGTGAGGCAGGATTGTGCAAGGTTACAAATCTCACTTTCTCCTCTGGAGCTATCTGGGTTCAGTGGCAAGATAGAGAACAGGATGACTGGAGATGCCCCCCTAAGTTCCCCAATAATACAAAACTCAATGCATTGTAATTATAATGGCCAAGATTGGTTCTCCCAGAGAAAAAGTTATAAAAGGCATTTCCCTCTTCATTAAAGAAGTGGAAGCCTAAGGGTGTGGAAAACTGCATATATAATTTCTGACACAACCCTTAATGAGTTGGTTGGTGTTTGCAGAACTCTTCTCCTTTTTCTAATCTTTGTTACAAGGGTAGACTTACTGGATTGAGAAAGGACCAGGTATAGCTGGAAATGAACATGATGTGAAAACAAAAAACATAGCTAGAACTCTTTTTTTCCCCTAATTTATTTATTTTTAGTTTACAATGTTCAGTTCCACAAGCTTTTGAGTTCCAGATTTTCTCCCCATCCCTTCTTTCTCTCCTCCCCAAGACAGCATGCAGATGTGACTCTTTAAATCATCCCTTACAGTATAACTTCTCTTCTTTCCACCTTCTCCCACCCTTCTGCCCCCAATCCCACCAGCCCAAATAAAGTTAAATTTGGGAAAAGGACTTTAGCCCAGGAAGAAAGGAAACTTTGCTTTCTGCTATGGAGAATGCGATTTCCATGAGACCTAGTCTGAGAGATCCCAGGATTATAGGTCAGGATTTTGAGGAGAAAGGGAACTAAGCAGTCATCACAGCTAATACCACCATTTTGCAGATTAGAAAACTGAGGTCTAAGACTTACTAACAAGAGAACTAGGATATAAACCCAGATCCTCTGATTCTCCCTCCAGAACTCTTTCCATTTTGCCTTAAAAGAGGACTCTAAGTCCTGGACAGGACTGACTCCTGGAGCCTGGAGCAGGAAAAGAAAAGGAGTCAGATGAGAGGAAGCTAATCATAATGGCTCATGTTTATGCTTTAAGGATTACAGGCTGCTCCATTTGCATGATCTCATTTGACCTAAGAAAAGAAGGTCCAATTCTCAGTGTATTTTACACATAAGATAAGGACTAACAGAATCTATCAAGGAAGCATTTATTGAGCACCTACTATGTGCTAGTCCTGGGGCTACAAAGACAGAAATGAAATGAGTCTTTGACCTCATAATAGCTTACATTCTATCCAGGGAGAGGACATGAGAGCAAGAATAGTGTTGTGTTGGAGTTGCCAAGGAGATATAAACACTGGAAAGGAATGCCCGCTGGTTTGTATGAATGGCCAGGCCAAAGTTTTCTCTCTCCTCGACCCTCAGGGAGCTGCACTGGACTTTGACTGACAAGCTAGTCTTGCTGGGTACATAGTAAATGCTTAAGAAATGGTTGTTAAGTCTTTTTTTTTTTTTAGGTTCTGTAGTATTTTTATTTATTTATTTTTTTAGCTTTTATTTTATTTTATTTTAAATAAATTTATTTAACTTTTTACATTCATTTTCACAAGATTTTGGGTTCCAAAATTTTCTCCCCATTTGT
>CM053772.1:232409437-232441545 GCA_028658325.1 Potorous gilbertii
TCACAAAACAAAACCAAAAGAATGAAAAAATGGAACATAATGTGAAATATCTCATTGGATAAAACAACTGACCTGAAAAATAGATCCAGGAGAGACAATTTAAAAATTATGGGACTATCTGAAAGCCATGATCAAAAAAAGAGCCTAGACATCATCTTTCATGAAATTATCAAGGAAAACTGCCCTGGTAAAATCAAGACAACAAGCACTTAATAAGTGTCCACTGTGTGGAGGACATTTTGCTAAGCTAATAAGAAAAGCAAAAATAACCCCTGTCCTCAGGAAGCTCACAGTCTAAGGGGAAAGCAATATAAAAACAACTAGGTACAAACAAAATATATGCAGGATAAATAGGAGGTGATCAGCAGAGAGAAGGCACTACATTAAAGGGGATCACCAAAGGCTTCTTGTAGAAGGTGACATTAAAATCTGGAACTTGAAGCAAGCCAGGGAGGCCAGGAAGCTAAGATGGAGAAGAAGAGAATTCCAGGCATGGACCATAGCTAGCAAAAATGCATGGAGTTGGGAAGTGGTGTGCCCTGTGCGAAGAGCATCAAGCAAGGCCATGCCACTGGATCACAGAGGGGTCATCCAAATTCTTCCCTCAGGAGATTCAGCCTGTCTTTCCTTGTTCCTACCATATACTAGAGACTGGATAAAAGTTAAACTATCAACCTGTGATAGATTCCATTGGTTAGAGCAAATGTCCCACTGATAAAAAAAAAAAACAGAGCAAACGTTTATACGAGTGGAGGGGTTACATTAAGAAAATTAAGTTAGAATTGACTACACTTCCAGTAGTCATCTTAAAGCTTCTGAATAATGTAGACCAGTGGTGCTAAGTATTCCCTCATTTAGGACATTAGGTTTATTAACCTCTGTTTCTAAAATATCTATCAGTTTTATTTTTTACTCTCATTATCCAGTCCTTAGAATGCTTAGTGTTGTTTTGGAGACTGATCTGGCTGGCCCCCATTAACAAATTTGACTCTGTGTGGCACTTATAGATGAAATGTAAAGGTCACTAAATTTTGAGTCAGTAGGACTGCATTCATAAGTTATAATGGCTTACTTTCAATGTGACCCAGAGCAAGTCACATCTCTCATGTTGGAGTGGGATAAATTCACCAAATCAATGATAGACTTTGAGTTTGGCAGGTTCTAGGCTTAGGCCCTCACCGAGAGCACAATGGAAAGAACACTGGGTTTGAAGCCAGCAGAACTAGATTTGGATTGCACCTATGCTATGTGACCTTGGACATGTTTTAGAATTTCTGGGCCTTTATAGATTAGTTTCCTAATCTATAAAATGAGACTATACACAATAATTTCTGCGGACTCTTCCTACTCTAAATAAATGCTCCTTTAAATCCTTTAATCCTTAGGAAAACTTTTTCTGATTTTCTGTTGCTGCAGATAAAGATTATTCTTATTCCAGAAGTTTAGTGTGGAACTGCCTAGATGTTCTTCTTTTAAAATTCAATTTTATTTTTTTTCCCATGCCTAGATGTTGTGAATAGATTATTTCACATACTTGAGCTAGAGTCCTTAGGCATTCGTTTTTTCAAAGATAGTAGGCATGTATATTATATGTACATATGTATATGTATATATGTCATGTCATAGGTATATATGATATACCTTCTATATTATCATTTTAGCTTCTCTGTTGATATAAAGAGTTCCATTTTTAAAAAGCAAAAGTACCAGTTCAGATTCATTTGGAAGATTTGTCTTAAGACACACACTTTTTCTGTTTCTTTTCCAAAGGAAAAAATTTTTAAATGCAAAGTTCTTACTATAATTTCAGTTTTGATCAGTTTATAATCAAGTTTATAAATGATCAAATTTATAATGCTAATAAACTTATAAAAGGAAAAATATGAAATCAAATGCCTGCAGTGGTTCATAGCTTGTGACTTCTTGGTTCTAGTGGATTCTGGTTTCCTTTAAACTTCAGCTCAAATGCCACCTTCTACATAAAGCCTTTCGTGATTTTCCCAGTCACTGATTGCCTTCCACCCAAAACTTACCTTGTATTTCTTTTGTATTTATTGTGTGTATATACTCATATGTATATATTGTCATCTCTATATGAGGATAAGGTCTTTGAGGGCAGGGACTTGTTTCACGTGTGCTTTTGTATCCATAACATTTAGCACAGTGCCTAACAAATACTTATTAATTGATCATTTGGTTGCCTTACGATAGTTATTTCTAAATAATCTTGAAAAAATCCCTCATAATTTATTTTTGTATGTATGTAGACATTCCCCAAGACTTTGTCCTATTCCCTCTTTCCTTATACTCTTTCTTTTTGGAGATATCATCAGCTTCTTTGGGTTTAAGAATAAACTTTGCAGATGGCTCCCAAATCTATATATTTAGCCCTAATCCTTCTTTTGAACTGCACTCAAAAAATCAGCTATCTGCTGGATATCTTCTCTTGAATGTTTTTTCAAGTCCTCAAACTCAAAATATCCCCCCAAAAATTCATTTTGTAGATCGTTTCCATAGTTACCATGGGTAACTATGGTTAGAAAGGAAAAAGGTCCCTAGGTTAGAAAGGAAAATGTCAGCAGATTCTGGACATGCCAAGAATGTTATTTATGTTGATAGAAACTTTTTTGGCACTTATCAGATTTTTGTATATTCTAAAGGAATTGGACAGAAATGCTCGTTGAGATCATTGGATCCTAGAGGCAGCTCTTGGGGTTTTCATGTGTCTGTAGATAAGTTCTTTCTGGTTTAAGGAGTGTCTTGAGCTCACTTCTGAGCTACTGTGTAATCATGTAGTCTTAGGCAAAAGAATTAGGTCACAGGATTACTTTGTTAGGAAAGTTAAGGCAAGAACATATTAGCTGGAAGGAAACACAAATCAATTAAGCCTATTTTTAAACTTGCCTTTAAGAGGACATACTCAGGCTGTGGATCTGTTATCAAGCAATATGTCTGAGACAGAACAGGTCTCTGCCTGGGCAATACAGTATGTAGGCATCAGAGCCCCAGGTAGAAATCCTTTTGCTTGGCACAAAAACAGTTTTGGGACAATATTGAGAACAGTCTAGTTATGGTGTAATCATGCTGAAATAGGGTGGGAGGGAGATGGGACAGAGCTACAGCCCCAAGAAAAGGGAGACCATTAAAGAGGCCAGTGTGGAACACAATATGAAACTCTAGGAATGGTAGTCTGAAACAGGGTGAGAGAGTGAAGTTTTGGTCAGAAGAAAACTACAAGGCACAGTCTGACCATTCTCTGGACAGCCCTGGGGAGGAAGTTTCATCTCCACTGAGACACAGCGCTGATTGTCCCCACTCTGTGGTTCTGCTGGGCCTTTCGGTACATGAGTCTCATTAAGGAACCAAATGTCATTGATGGTTCTTTAAAACTTTTATCAGAATACTTGAGATTCTTCAGAAAGGGCCAGAACACTTAATTATTGGGAAACCATTATGGGGACAGATAAGAGAGCATCTGAGACTGCCTAAATTCTACATGTTTGCACTTACTCTGTATACTTATTATCTAGTTATGCAAGTATGTTATGTAGGTTAACACAATGTTTTAGTCTTTGCTGGGGATGCTAGGCTAATTGTATTCATGCAGGAAGTTTATTAACAAGTCAATTAAAAGTCTACTCGATTCTAACAGGGTTTCCTTTGCTTTGCATTTACTTAGGAACCAGACACCCTATTTGCTATTATGGAGTGTTGTCACTTCAAGTCTCTTGACACAAAACTGGACAAATAGACCATAGAAAATGACTTTCAGGTACCTGTTTATATGTACCAATGGAAAGATTAATGAGCTAAGATTATAAGGTTATAATTATAAGGCTGCCTCTCCTGACCAGAACATTTTTCCTGCTCTTGAGAATGCCAACATTGCAGAGCCTTCTGTGCATGTTAGGAATGTGAGTAGTAAAGTTAATAAACACCCAGGGTCAGAATAGCCTTATTTATTAGGCACATGCAAGACTTAATGAACTACTTTGACATGTAAAGTTCCTTGAATTATGGGATATTCCAATTTTTCAGTTAATCGTAACTTCCATGAACTTTGGTTGCTGTTCTGTTTTTCTAGAATGACAGTAGCTGCTCCTCCAGTCTTCTTCCCATTGTGGCATTTGGTGTTTGGATATCATAGGCTATGGAATTTATTGACTAACAGAACCGATTCCTTTGTTAGCCCTTTACCAGGCTAAGCCCAGCTAGCTTGTTACATCCTGACCCTCATTCTGCCTTCATCCTCAGCGACACCTCACTCTTCCACAGTATACTGGTTCTTCCAGCCGTGGATAATCTCATTTGGACCCTGAGTCTTCTCCATGTTATCCCAGGGATCTCATCCTATGTTGAAACTCTGTGTTCCCTTCTCTGCTAGTCTTTCACAGTCCTGTTCCATTTGCATAGGCCTGTTGTAAGTTATGAGGGAAATCTAGTCCAGGTCTCATCTAGACCCTACTTGTTCCTACCTTTGGCCTTGAGCTGAGGCTAACTTGGAACTCCCATTTGTTTATCTGAAGTAGTAAAGATGGTGGGGCTGGGCTCCCACTTGCTTTCTTATGGCTCTTCTCTTTTCTTTGGACTTCTTTGGCCCCCTTGCCAAGTTGTCTCTGTCTGTGGCTACAGTTCTTCTGATCCTGTCTCTTTGCCCTTCTTTCACCCCTATGTGATGCTGCCTTATTCCAGGTACCCATAGTCTTAGTTTTTCACTCTCCTACCCACACTTACTGTGGGTGTACATGGGTCTGACAAAGTGGGTTTGTGACTCTTCGGGGCTGTGGTGGTGAGTAAGCATGTTATACGAGTCAGGGCCCAAACTGGGCTCGTGGGGCTGAGAGAGCTGGTGAAGTAATTGCTGGAAGCAGTAATCATGGGCCAGTCTTCTTGGCATCCTTCCTGGCTTTAGGCCTCATTGCTTAATCTCATTAATCTCACCTTGATGAATCTTGGGAGCTCTTATTATTTGTTGGTTCCTAGCACCCTTCCTACAGAACGCTTTACCACTCACGCAGATCTTTCCTAACCCTCTTACAAAGTTGAGAATTTCTCCCAAGTTCTGTAGCTGTCCAGGCTGCCACATTAGGTTTATGAGCACCAAGAGTGCTGGAGAAAGAGACAGGAATTGCCTAGTATACACTAACATGAGGCCTTCAGCCCTGACGTAGAGGACTTTCCACTGAGAATTGCTGTGCTTTCAGTGAGTTGGCTCAGCTCAGCTCCCCAGCTAGGAAATTGATCCAGAATGTTGCTTTTTATTGGTCTTTGTCCCTTTGCTGGTACCGCATCCACAAGGCAATGCTGAATGATGGCAATTCACTGGGGCCTATCATTTCCCTTGGTGTTCAATAGTGCAACTGCTCATGGACTTCTTTCCCTTGTAGGAATTGACAGTAGATACAACGAAGGCTGCAGGGAACTGGCAAATTACCTTCTGTTTGGTTTGTACAACCAGAGTATCAGTGACGCTGAGAGACCAGGGTTTTCTGAAGAAGTCCTTGATGGTAAGTCTGTCCTTGTTTCTTTTCATGTATGAAGAAAAAGAATTTTTTATTTCTATAAAACTTTCATTTTCATAGTTTATGTCTTAGATTGTTGAATCTCTGCTTTTCTTTTTTAAATTAGTGGTAATCATGTTCCTGTTTGCTGCTGATGGTGCATGCCTCAAGCTCCACTTTCTGTCCTCTGTCCTCTGTCCACATGCAGGGTGGTGCTGAGAATGGCCACAATACACCTCTTGGGAAATAAATGAACTTTAGAGGAAAAAGTAAACATCAATTAGTGGTTCCACATCCCCTTAATAAGGTCCTGGCTTCTTTTTAATCATGAACCACCTCTGCACTCCTGCAGGTGTTTACCTCCTACCAGTGTAGGCAATGAAACCTGCTGGGAGAGAGTCTTCTCTGAGTCTGCGTGGTGGCTGCTTTCCTTTGTAAGCTTCTCTTCCCACTTGTGCTTCTAAGATAACCCTGCAAGAGCGCTCCTTATAGGAAGGACTTGACCTTGAACCTCAGTGTAGGAGTAAAGTTTCCTTCTGATGGCAGCATCTCTGGAGATGGTTTTCTGTACCACTTTTGTTAGTGAACACGCAGGGGAGGGCAATGTCGGTTTTCTCTTTCCTTGCCTCGCCTCTCTTCCTCATCCTGTGTTTGCAGTGCTTCAGGCTGTTGCCTGGGGATGATTTCTCTGCCAAATGCAGCAGGAGCCACAGGGAAAGGCAGATAAACACAGGCCAGAGGACTGCTGATGCTTTGGACACTTTGGGAAAGTGAAATGAAAGGAAACATCTGACATGGAAATAGACTCAATGCTTAGTCTGGGGATGAGGCACCTCCTGAGGGGTCAAAGTTCTCCACAAGAATGAGTGTAAGTGAGAAAATTCGGAAAGGGGAAACTGAAAATTCATCAGTTTCATTTTTTAAATCCATAAACAGAATCCTTCATAAAATTCTCAGATATGTCTCCAGTTTTAACTTTTAAGAATTTCCTCTCCTGTGATCTGTACTCATCGAAAGGATGATTGGAGAAGTCCTATTTTTGTTTGAGCTCCTGTAGATATTGAAAATTCATTAAACACATTTACAACTCTCCAGACAAGCTGCCATTTTCTCTCTATGGACAGCCCCTTCCTGGGCTATTCTGGACAAACTGAGGCTTGCTCTGATTAGTTCCCCTTGGTTTAAAATTCCTGAAGCCTTAGGGCTTCTGCTGTGGGAAACCCCTGGGACATACAACAGATGATTTAGAATAATTTCAGTCCCTGGGGTGTTCTTCACTCCAAGCTCAGTACCAGATTTTGTGCTGTTTCATTCTTTTTAAGTTGCTTTTCTACCTAGTCTCTTTGTTGTCCTAACGCTACCCCAACCAACTGCCACTTGCGATCCCTCTGCAGAAATGACAAGTGCACCCTTTCATTCCTCCCAGAGCCTCCCTTAGACTCCTAACATACATCCCAGGGAAGTTTTCTGACCTTTTTCTTCCTAAATGAAAGTCAACCCTACCTGGATCATTTGGTTCAGCCTATACCAAAACACCCTAGAAAGTAGAAGGAACTGGGCTAAACCCTCCCTCCTCTTCACCTGTCAGAATAATCAACTTTTAAAATGCCTCTCCCTGGAAAAAGCCTTTCCAGCTCTTTGGAGGAAAGAGCAACCACCCCCCTCCCCCACTCCACTCTTATATTTGTGCCTTTGCCTATCTGTGGTTATTTATAGCTTTCTTCTTTTGCATAAATTCTGTCTCCCCAGCTAGGCCAGAACTTCCATGAGAAGAGGGACCCTTTCCCCAGCGGTGCTAGGTGCAGTCTTGGGTATAAAGGGTGCTCAAGGATTTGTTGGAGGAAACTAAATTATAGAATAAAACTTAGTTTTGCCACTATGGCAACCATGGCCGCTTTAGAAGAAGATCCTTGCTAATTGGAACACTATCCAAAAGTACAGGGTACCTATTAAGCAGGCTGGAAGCTGCAGCCTTTCGGAAGTCCCCTTGAAGGACTTTGTTCTTGTTTCCTCTCAGGAGGCTTCCTTATTTTTACAGCACCGCAGTCCCTCGTCTCTCTCCTTTAGGCAGCTCAGCTCCACAAGTACTGGGACAGACACCCATTTAGAAAAGGCCTCGTCTTGGCCATTGTGGAACTTGTCAAATACAGACAGAAGATATAAACATAGAACTATGATACACAATGTTAAGTGTTTTCACTTCCAGTGGCACAAAACGAAGTTTTCAGTGGGGTCTGAAGAGGAGGGCAGTTACTGGCAGGGGGTGAGAGGAGGTGGAGATTTCAGATGAATTGGGCTGTGGAAAATGAATCTGAATTCAGTAGGAGGACTGAGAGGGATTGAATACTGAGAATAATATATAAACAGCTAGGTGGCGCCAGGGTGCACAGAGTCAAGAAGATTTGTTCATCTCCCTGAGTTCAAATTTGGTCTCAGACATTTAGGAGCTGTGTGACCCTGGGCAAGTCACTTAACCTAGTTTGCCTACAAAATGAGCTGGAGAAAGAAATAGCAAACCTCTCCGGTATCTTAGCCAAGTAAACCCCACGTGAGATCGCAGAATCAGACAAGACTAAAAAACAACTGAACAGCAATGAAAAGCAGCAGCTTGGAGGCTGAAAAGTACAGGAGTTTATAGGGATAAAGAGGAGGCCAGTCTGATTAAAACACAATTCTTAGAGTGAAGTATTTTGGGGATAAACTGAAAAAGTAAGGGATGCCTGATTGTGGAGGGGCAACAGGTTCCCATTGATTGTTTTTGAGCAGATAAGTAACATGGCTGGGTCTATGCAAATAAAATTTGTGACCTAGTTTGTAAGGAAATATGGCAACAATATGAAGGGTGGGTTGGAGGGAAGAGAAAATAAAGTGAGAAGGGCGTTTTATGTTATTTCATATTCTAGGTTTAGAATAGCTAGGTGGAACAGTGGAGAGAGTGTTGACCCTGTAGTCAGGAAGACTCATTCATCTTCCTGAATTTAAATCTGGCCGTAGATGCTTATTGGCTTGTGACCCTGAGCAAGTCACTTAACCGTTTGCCTCATGTTTCCTCATCTGTAAAATGAGCTGGAGAAGGAAATGACAAACCAGTCCAGTATCTTTGCCAAGAAAACCCCAAATGGGGTGACCAACTGAAAATGCCTGAACAATGACGACAAAATATTCTAGGGTGGTGGTTTAGGACCTATATTGGGATGATGAGAGTTGAGAGGAAGGGAAAGATTCCAGAAATGTGAAGGTCAAATAGGTAGGAATGGGTAGGATTTTGTAACCTAAGGTAAGGGAAAAGGAAGATGCAAAGATAATACTCAGATTTTCAAAAAAGGAGACAGTGATATTATTAACAGGAGTTGTGAAGTCAGAAGGAGGATCAAATTTAGGGGAAAACATGAAAAAAAGAATTTTGGACATGTTGAGTTGGAGGTGTCAGTGATTCAAATCAATGGAAATGTCCATTAGGCAGTTGGAGATGTGTATCTAGAACTCTGTCTTTTCTATATTTTATTCTTTTCCCAATCACAAACAAAAATTTTTAACACTCATTTTTAAAAATGTTGAGTTCCAAATTCTCTTTCTCCCTGCCACCTTTCCCCTCTCCTTGAGAAGGCGAGCAGTTTGATATAGATTATACATGTGTAGTCTTGTCTGCAACTCTTAAGGAAAATCAGGGCTGGAGATGAACATCTGGGAATCACCTGGAGAGAGGTGATAGTTGAAGTCAGTTGAAGGAGATTGCCAAGTGAGAGAGATAGAGAGAAGAGGCTAAGAATAGACTTTTGCGCAATCCCTGCCTTAAGGGTTTGGAAGGAAGATAAACCAACAAAAGAGAAAGGAAAGTCAACTTTAAGGTATGATTTAAATGGGGGCCCTCAGCAGTTGAAGAAATTGTCCTGAGAGGGATGATTGGCTAGTGCTTGTACTCCTTCCTTTTATAGATGTATTTTCAAGGCTCCCTTCCATAAACAGATAAACTTATTTGTTATTTGAAGCAGTATGTATACAGAGCATTTTGTCTCCATCCTGCTTTCAACCGATCTTTCAATTTACTATGCAGAACTTATTTGAATATTCTGATGGGAGTTCATGTGGTACGGCCTGGGAATCACAAGACTTTGGTTCACATCTTAACTCTGATATTGACTAGCCTTGTGACCTCAGTCCCATCACTCAGGCTATCTGAGCCTCTTCTGAGAAAGAGGGATAACAATATTTGACACTGCCTGCCTTCTAATGGGAGCATGGATGTAGAGCTGGAGAAACTTGGAGCTTATCTGGTTCAATCTCTTCATTTTACAGATGAGGAAACTGAATCTCAAGGATGTCCAGTGACTTACCCTCAAATTAGAATATTTATAAACATTTTATAAGCCCTAAAACTCTGTATAAATGATATGCTGTTATTCATTCATTCCTTGCATATGTTTAAACAAGGAGAGTGTAGTGCCTTGGAAACCACCAAGAAAGAGCATCCAGAAAATGGGTGGCGGCCAGTCTCTCTCAAATGCTGCAGAAGATCAGGGCCCTTCTTCCCTGCCCCCTGTTCCCCAAGGCATTTTAATTGGCTAGACCCTAGAGACCTTGACGAGAACAAATTCCATTGGAGTGGTGGAAGCATAAGCTAGGTTGGAATCAGCTGAGAGTTAAACTTCCAAGGGCAGTGAAACTCGTGTGAATTAGAAGTTACCCACTGTTTTAAAAAAGACTCTTCCTCTCCCTTCTGCATAAATAAAATCATTGTTGCTAGAATAAAATATAAAATATAGACAAGGAAAAAAATCTTTGCATAAGACATTTCTGTTAAAAGTCTGATATCTCAAGTCTATAGGGAAAAGATACAAATTTTTTTAATACTGGTCAAAAGATATGAATAAACTGTTCTTAAAAGAGGGGGTACCATCTAATAGCTATCTAAAAGGTATTTAAAATTACTAATAATTAGTGAAATGTGAATTAAAACAACTCCAAGGTTTGATTCATAGCTATTACATTGGAAAAGATAGGAAAAGACGGAAAAATTCATTACTGTTGGAAATGTGGAAAGACAGCTGGTAGAGTTATTTGTCCAACTGTTTTGTAAAGTGATTTAAAATTATTCAAGAAGCTATGAAATTGTTTCTTCCATTTAAAATAATGACCCAATTATTGGGTTGATACCTCAAAGTCAGTTATTGACAATAAGAAAAACCCTGTCTCTGTGAAAATATTGATAGCAGTACTATTTGTAATATAAAACAGGCTGGAAATAAATCTTGTCCTCACAGATTGAGGAATGGCTGAGCAAACGGTAGTGTATCACTATTATGAGATACTATTGTTCCATTTAGAAGAAATATGAAGAAATTAAAGACATTTTAAAGAATTAAAGACATTTGGGAAGATTGAAGTGAAGCAGATTGAACAAAACAACACCAAAATAAGAGTATGCACAGTCACTACAACTATAAACAAAGGCAAATTTAAATATCAGTAACACTCAGATTAAAAACATTGGTCCCTGCTGGAACTCATTTATAAAGTCATAATTTATTTTATTTATTAAATTTCTTTTTTACTTGCTTGTTTGATTGATTTGATTTGCTCTTTATTGACAGATGAATAAATTATACATTAAGTTTTCCCCATAATTTTATCTGATAATCATTTTCCAAAGAATTTATAAAAATGGGCCTTTAGACCAGGCCCTCAAACCCCAAGGAACAGAGTAGCTACAAAGAAAAGCTTGTCTTTGAGAGAAGGAAAACGAACTCTAGTGATATTAAAGCCAAATGTGCTAGCCTGAATGACATGGCCTTTCCTTTGGGCTCAGCTGTCCCTCAGAGCCCTAGGTGGGCTGGTCAGGAGCAGCCTAACCGTTGAGGAACGGGGGCCTGGGCAGCACAGAAAAAACTTCCACTTGTCCTTTTAGCAAATGAAAAACTACTAGAATGTAAAGTTGCATGTACTGGACATCAGTCACAGTCACCCTTTTTTGCTATTTTCTTACCTGCTCTGAGGGAATGTGTGTCATGGGGAACTGGATTGTGAGTCTGAATGTAGTCTTTTGTATGCCAGAATAAATTTTAGCAGTAGAAATGATTCTCTTAATTTTCTGTTATTTGACCTTGTATATTTTTGAACCATGATAATTGCTCTAATCAATTGACCCTAACCAAGCATGATTTTTCTCTTAAGTCCAAAGAAATGTCCACGTTCCATTTTTAGAAAATTATTTTTACCCATAAAGATCCTTGCTTCCTTCCTCTTAGCCTTTCCTGCATTCAGAGCCAAACTATAAATTTTCCCAAGGCTCTGTCAGAGTTTGGCCTGACTGTTTCAGTTTACTGCTCTGAACCAGATGAAATGAGATTGAAATGAGGCCAGCAAACACTTAACCTGTAGGACAGTTTTGCAGTGCACATGAAAACATTAGCAAATGATGTCTTCTGATGTGGGGCTGTTTTCCTGGGCTTATCATATATTTTTCCTTCATAATGACCTGCTTTGTGTTTTCCCTCTTGCAGTTAGACCTGATGCTTGACCCTCTGCAGGCCTGGGACTAGCTGGGACAGTTGACAGCGGAAAACTAAGCTATATTTTTCAGTTCAACAAACATTTATTCTGTACTTCCTATGTGTGAGGCTTTGTGCTCAATTCTCAGAATACAGAGCTCAATAGAACATAGACGCTTCTCAAGGAACATTTGATAGAGAAAGGACATGTATACGAACAACTACAATTAGAGAGAGGGTAAAAGGGACAAAAGAGAGAGTCTGGCAAGGGGTTTCTCACATTCATCATTTCTTCTGGGGCTGTAGTATTCCATTCCATTCATGTGCCACAATCTGTTCAGTTATTCCATAGTCAGTGGGCACCTACTCTGTTTATAGATCTTTTTTTATCACAAAAAGTGCTGCTGTGAATATTTTAGTGTGTATGGTATCTTTTCTTAGGATCCCCAAGCTAGAGTATATGAACAAATTCTGTTCTCTGTCAGTATACTAGAGAAATAGAGACAGTTGAAAGATGCTGTCTATTTAGACGTAGCAGTCTTCTCTCAGTCCTTCTCATCTGAATTATTGCAGTGACCTTTTCAGTGTTCTCTCTGCCTCCAGTCTCTCCCCACTCCAGCACATCATCTGGTCACCTGCCAAAGTGATTTTTGTACAGTACAGGTCTGACTTTGCCTCCCCTCTGCCCAGTTATTACTTCTAGAGTCAGATATAAACAGTTGGATATTGCAGACCCTTCCCCACTCCCTTCCACAAACTCTATGACTAGCTGCACTGACCCCCTCACTGTTCCTTATACAGATCATTCCATTTCCTGACTTCATGCCTTTGACATTGGCTACACACCATTCCTGGGATTGTCTGCTCTCTCTCTTCCAACTCTTAGCTTCCTTCACTTCTCTGCGGGAGGCCTTTTCTGACCTCCCCAGCAGCCCTTCTCTCCCACTGCTAGTGCCTTCCCTCTGAGATTACCTTCTTTCTACATGAACATAAGCTATTGACATGTTTTCTTCTCCAGGAGAATCTGAGTTCCTTGAGGCAGGCTTGGTATCCTCATTGCTTAGTGCCTTGCACATAGTAAGCTCTTGATACATTCTAGTTGACTCACTGACATAATACCAAATTGTTTCGCAAAACAATGGGACCAATTCACATCTCCACTGTGTGTGCCTGTCTTCCCTTAGCCTTCTAGCACTGGCTTTTTCCATTTTTTAAAAATCATCTTTCCTGAATTTCTTCTACATTTGAGTTTGAAATCTCAGAGTTGGTTTAACCAGTATTTCTCTTACTATCTGTAATTTGGATTTGTTTTTATTCAAAAGGTTGTTGATCATTTGCATTTCTTCATTTGTATACTCTTTGTCTCCTTTAGCCACTTACCTATTGAGGTAAGATCCTGGTCTTATATCTATCGCATCAATTCCACCTGGTCTTTGGATAGTGGACTTCCATCAGAGATTTTCCTGCAAAAAAAATGTCCCCTCATTTATCAGCTTCTCTTTTTCATCCTAGCTGCATTGATTGACAGCACATTTTCCAAATGCAGGATTTTATTGAATGTTTACTAAATGTAAGTTTATGCTTTGTTCATACTGCCTCTGGGGGAAAAAACTGTTCACGTTTCTAGTTGCTTTTTTTTTTTTACAGATGTAATTATATTGATCAAATCTGACAGTGTTCACCTGTACTGCAATCCTGTGAATTACCGTTATCTCTTGCCCTATGTAGCACATTGGAGAAATTTACATTTCCACTGCATGACTGAAAATGAGGTGAGGAAATGATGGAATTGTACCCTAAGAGCATCCTTCTTGTGAAGAGGTACTGACCTAAGAAATAAGCCTGCAGAGGGGATTTAAACAGGACAAATGACTATATGAATAGTGAACATTGACATAGTGCTTTAAGATTGACAAAGCAGTTTACATTCATTATCTTCTTTGGTAAAGCCTTGTTTTCTTATGTGTGAAGTCTCATATCTTATGAATGATAAGGATTGTTTTAGGAAATTTTGTGCCCTATCCTAGGCAGCAGATACTGGAGAAGAAGGAGGGCCTGGAAAAAGTGGCACCTGGAAGTGGGCTGGTAGCATCTGCTCTCCTTATCTGGACAGCCATTCTGCTTACTCTGACACCTTGCCTTCTGGAGGTTACATAATATGAATTTTTTCAGAGGTGGAGAATGACTTTGCATGGGCCTGGGGGTCATGCAAGTTCTCCTAAAAGCTATGCTCCTAAAAGCTGTGTGGTTAGCTTGATCACATGGCATATCTTTTCAGATTTTTGGTGGGAAACTTCAGGTGCAATCCCAAAGATGCTTTACAAATAGTTTTTATGGCCATGGTGTTTATGTTGGAATGAAAATTGCTCAAGGAAACACCCTTCAGTGTCTTGCATTTAAAATCTGTGCTCAGTAAAGATGTGCCCCATAGTGGCTTAGAGCAGCTAGCCAGATCTTGGTTTAGTGTCTTAAAATATGACTCATTTTCAGGCTTAGTAACTAATAGAGGAAGAGTTTTTCCCCCCCACAGAGGAAAAGACCAAAAAAACACCTCTTTTCTAGAGGAAAAATATAGCTGCATAAACTCTTAAAAGTTTTTCACTCAGGTGGAATATATGTTATGAGGAGATCTAAAAGCTCTTACTATTGTTCAAGAAGCCATTCTCTTAGCTCCTAAAATGGGGGTTCTTAACTATTTTGGTATCATGAACTTTTTGGCACTACGAACCCCATCGTAGAAGAAAGATTTTTAAATTCATAAAATATGTAGAATTGCAAAGTAAACCAACCACTGAAATATGTTTATCAAAAATTTTTTTAAAGTTCATGGACTCTTGTCCTAGAGCATACTTGGTACTTTTTTCAAAGTGGAAACTCTGCTGTCCAGAGCTCTAGGCCTCCTCCAGCCATCAGCTGGTCCAAAGCCCCACAACTAGTAGGGCAGGTACAATTTATTTAACTTCAGGCTTTTGTACAAACATTTGATTAACCATCTACCATGTTCAAGGGCTTGTGTCTGGGTACCAAGGAAGCTATAGAGACATTGTCCTAGGCACTCAAGGAATTTGGAGATAAGGCATGTACATGGAGTTCATGCCCTGCCTTGCATTGTAGTTAAATGTCATAATTGGTACAAAATGGATGAGAGTTCAGAGGAGGAGCAATGTGATACAATGGAAGGAACCCTGTCTTGGGGGTCATAGGAGAACCAAATTCTAGTCCCAGCTACTAACTAGATGACCTTGGATAAGTCATTTCCCTTCCTGCAGTCAGACTAGATTATCTTTAGACTCTCAGCTCTCTGATTCATTGGTTTCATTTTCTCTTTAGTATGAAGATGAAGAAGCTGCCGAGGAATTTAAAATTGCAAGTTTTGTGGACATGGTTCGAGACTGTAGTCGAATTGGCATTCCTTATAGCTCTCAAGGTGAATAATTAGCTACAAATGATACTCTTGTGTTCGTGAACAATGTAAGCCTTCCATTTGTGCTGAAAGCACAGGCTGGCCAGAAGAGTACTTGTCACCCTTTCCCTCATATAATGTCTTGGTTATAATTACCAGCAGTGTATCAGTAGGCCACTCACAGGCAGGTAGAACTGCCTAGTCAGGACTTTATGCAGCAAACATCCCTTTTTTTTAATAGCTTTAAATACTGTTATAATAGAGAGGGAGTTCTTGCTAATAAGCAAGAAACAAGTCATTAGGATAACTGTTTGAAAGAAAAGGTTGACCTAGTAGACACATTAAACATTATATGTAAAAGATAAAGTAAAGACTTTGGCCAAGCATAAGCAGTATACTGTGTTTTCCAAGAGGTTTTCATCTCAGAGTTCCTATGTAAGGAAGGAGGAATCCTTTTGGCTTGGCAAGTTTCCTTTTTGGGGCCTGAGGAAGTTGGCTGGTCATGTTTCCTGTGGGATAGAAGCCAAGCTTGGGTCTATTATAATTACATCTACTAAATGATGCAAGATGTCTGCAACAGAACAGTTATTTGGCACTTTTTCCTTAGGAAAAAAAGCATGTAAAAGTATATTAGAGTGAGATACGGATTTGTATGACTTAAATAGAATTTTAGTAACTCTCAACTTCAACTCCAAACTGTACACAAGGTATTGTTACAAACTGTGGATATTTTTAAGAGTGGGGAACCTGTGGCCTTCTAGATCCTTGGGTGCAGCCTTCTGACTGAGTCCAAGTTTTACAGAATAAATCCTTTTATTATTAAGGGGATTTGTTCTGTGAAATTTGGATTCAGTCAAAGGGCTACATTTGAGGACCTAGAGGGCTACATGTGGTCCCTAGGCCACAGATTCCCCACCCTTGCTAGATAATTTCTTTGAATCTTGAATATTTACATTGCTTTTTCTTGTGGTGTTTTTTCTGAATGAGAACTTTGTGAGAAACAGTAAAAGAACTTTTCTATAACTTGGAGGTCAGAGCAGGACTGATGCCTTCCTTAGAGGCCAATCATGTTAGGTCAGGTTCAGACTGGTGTGTCTGTCAGATCAGGTCTGATAACAAGTTATATTATAGTAAACTCTCCTGTGTTTTCTTCTTCTAGGTCACCTGCAGATATTTGATATGTTTGTGGTGGAGAAGTGGCCAATTGTTCAGGCTTTTGCACTTGAAGGCATTGGTGGGGATGGATTTTTTACCATGAAATATCAGGTATATCTAAAAATACTGTAACTGGTCTTTATCCCACATGCAGAAATGACAGACCTAGAATTGATGTAGCCATTTTCTTTGAAGGTCACAGACCACAATTACATCCATCTGTATGACATTTGAGAGAGGTTGATGTCATTTAGGAAGTTAGTAAGGTTGATAGTCAGTGGGTATATCTTAAGTTTCTAAAAGACACCATCTACCAATGTCACGTCTCCTCTTTCTGTCAGTCATTAGCCTAGTATTTTCCAGGTCAGAATCGAAGAATTCTTGAGCTGGAAGAGTTACCATCTAACCCAATCAGTACCTAAGGAGGAGTCCCCAGCAAACAAAATAGATAAATAAGATAGTTTTGACAAGTGATCAATCATCCAAACTCTATTTGAAGACCTCCAGTGAGGGGGAACCAACTGACTACTTTCCAAGAAAAATCCTATGATTGTGTGATCTGATGTGAAGAAAGTATGAATATTTCACAGAATCACATAATTTTTAGTGTTAGATTGGACTTCATGGGCATTTAGTTGGGGCAGTCAGGTTGCACAGTTTATAGAGTGCCAGGCCTGGAGTCAGGAAGATTCATTCCCCTGAGTTTAAATCCAGCCTCAGACACTTAATAGCTGTGTGACTCTGGGCAAGTCACTTCACCCTGTTTGCCTCCATTTCCTCATCTGTAAAATGAGCTGGAGAAGGAAATGGCAAACCACTCCAGTATCTTTGACAGGAAAACCCCAGATGGGTCACAAAGAGTCAGACACGACTGAAAAACAACTAAATAACAAACAAAATGCCCCAAAGTCATCCTTATCATAACATTCCCAACAATTAGTCATCTAGTCCCTGCCAGAAGCTCTCCCTTTGGAAGATACCCAACAGTATCTGAAGTGACCTGTTCTACTCTGAGCCAGTATTTCTTCTTAACCCTTAACTTGCCTCTTGAAAACGTCTACCATTGGCTCTTGGTGGGAGCCAAACAAAACAAACGTACTTGACAAATCTTCAACATGACAGATTTAAAATGTTTGGAGGTAGCTGGTGGATCCCCTCTTCCCTCCCCCAAGTTCTCTCCTCTCTAGGCTAAAACTTCCCATTCTTCTCATCTGATCCTTATCTGACACTGCTTATCAAGCGCCTCATCATGATATCCAGTAGTATGAGATACACAGGCATCACATGAAGAGAGTTTTTTCTAAACCTCTTCTCAAAGTTAGTAATTTTGCCAGTCTAGTCATAGTGTTGTTTGTGCAGATGGCACCTGAGAGGTTCCACCAGGGAGAGCAGCCTTTTGCTGAGCTCAGAGGAGCTGGGCGGGCCTCATCAGTCATGAGGACAGCCGGAGCTCACCTTAGAAGCAGACCAAGTGGTAAGGTGCCCACAAGTGCCCTTTCCAGGAGAGTCCATCCCATGGAGGCTACAGACACAGAAAGCAAGAGCCGTTCAGGGCCAGTGCAGCTGAGCTGATTGTTCTGTACATTTGGGAAAAACATTGTTTTCTTTTTTTATCAGGAATGAATAATGATAACGGACACGTATGTAGCACGTGAAAAGTTGGCAAGGCCTTTACATCTGTTATCTCATTTGATCCTCACAATAACCTTGGGAGGGATGGAGGGAGGCCTACAGGCATTATCAGTCCAGTTTAAAATGAATAAATCAGTTTATCAGCCCTCTACTAGGTGCTGGAGATGCTGTGTCCGCATCTCTAGTGAGGCCAGGGATCTTTCCTGTCTTGAGATGGTGTGAATGCCAGCGGAGCATAGGAGCTGTCCACTGTTTGTCCGTTATTCTCACTATATGACCGGTCCATCTATTTTTTTTACAATCATGTATTCTTCTAAAGGTATTAGTATTATTACTAGAATTACCTCATAGGTTTCTTTTAAGTGTAAAAGAAATAGAAGAAAAAAGTTTTCCTGAAGATGAAATACTAAATTCCCTTGTAGAATATTAATATTTTAAAATCCTGAACTCTCCCATTCACACAAAGATGCTTGTTCTGCTTTCCCTTGGACCCCAAGCCCACAATAGACTAAATGTATACCTGAAGTTCTCCTCTGTTGCCATTGACTACCAATACGAAATTAGGTAAAAATAAATTAATTAACGAATTATAAGAAAAGAAAAATAGCTCTCTTTACCTTATTTTCTACTCCTTTGCCTATTTTTGCCCACTGCCACTCAATAATGTCCTGCTCGCAGATTCACCACTTATGCTACTGGAATATAGGTTTTAGAATTTGGAAGGTCAGGCAGTGAAGGGTAGGTAGAGCCAGAAATTCTATACTGTCCCAGGGATAGCTGAACACTATGCAACTTCCCAACCAGGGCTCCTAATAGGTCTTTCTGTGCCTGTCATCTGGGGGCCATGTGTGTAATTGGAGAGAAGCCCCACACCCAAGGCCTTAATGTCAGAGCCTGGCTTTTGCTCCTAAAGCACAGAAGGCCTGCATTTGTGTGAGTGGGGAAAGCCCCCCACCTCACCAGGGAAATCTAGTTGGTAAAATTGGTATCCAGTCATTGCTTTAGTCAAGCATCTCTTGCTCTTCTACTAAGTGGTCTTTTTTTTCCATCCATTTTGGTGAATTTCATCTGTAAACCTCAAAGCTCCATACAAATACATTTTTGTCATTCTTATTTCTCTTGGAAACAAATGGACAAGCAACCATATAACTAAGTAGTCATCTGGGGAAGCTTGCTTTTTTTTAAAAAAAAATCTTCCATTACACAAAGCATTTTTGGAAATAACTTTCTGTACTGGTTTGTGAGCCATACAAGAAAATCAGTCTCACAAATATAGGTGAATTTTTTTTTCCAAAAATTTGGTACCACTCACTTTATTCTCTGGACTTTACTCCCTTTTGAAAATACTGGCTATGCCCCAAAATCAAATGCATGCCCAAGGGACTGATGAGACAGTCAGTGGATTTCTCTGCCAGGTTTAAGGGTAGATCAAGAATTCCCAGAATGCTTTGAGTATTCAGGATCATTAGAATAAGCAACTAGTCTCCTAAGATGACTTTCCTGAAGCAGACAAGCTTCCTTTAGATGGGTAATTTGTGATCTGGTTATTTAAAAAAATCAGCTTCTATATTTTGGTCCCTGCTCCTGTTTTCCATGCCTTTCCTGTGTGGCACAAGGCCTACAGCAGATGGGAGCATCGTGGGCCCTTGGCCTCCAGGATCCTCTCATGGAACAGAAGAAGGTTTTAAGGTTCTTATGATACTGACTCACTGTTTTTGCCCCCATATTTCAGCTGCAGGATGTAAGTGTGGACTTATGGAAAGCATACAGCCGAATGGATCCTGTGGCGCTGGAGAATTTGCTCTCCCAGGTAATGGAGTTGAACTCTCCATGCTTCCCAGACCAGGGCCAGCTAATATACTGACGGGAGGTCAGCTTTGGAGAAATAAGCAGATTTTTTTCACAAGTGAAATAAGCTGCTCCCAAGATGTCTGTCTCTGACCACAGCCATCCATAATTTCTAGGATGCTGAATTTGATCTTTGAGCTGCAGACTGTTTTGGTGACCTGTTCAAGGTCAGATGTGTGATTCTGGTGGCTTGTCAGAACCTTTCAGTTCTATATTCTCCTCTTAGCATCGCCTCCTAAAAGTCTTGATACATTTCTTTGAATTCATTATCTTCCTCATTTCATTTTGTGCTTCTCATATTCCATTATACTCCTATAGCATAACTTACTCAGCTGCTGCCCAGGCACAAGGCACATTGGTGTCCTTCCCTCGACCTGATCTACACAGTCTTTTGGTGGCAGTTATTTCATTGGCAAGTGACATTGCTTTGTCTACAGCTTCACATCCTGAATTCTTACCTGACAAATTTCTTTAATGATTCAGATAATAAAAAATACTTTGAGGAGAGGAGGGAGAGTTACCCATGCGCTCTGGGCTCCTTCATGTAGTACTTTATGGCTTTATTAATTCTAGAAAGGGCACAGATCATTGGCACCTCAGGAAATAAAACTGAGAAAATGGATGCAGTCAGTAACGCCCCCCCCAACTTTGGCAGCATGAGTTAATGATTGTGGTTACAGAGGGATGTCAGGAGACCTGGGTTCTTTTAATGGTCTTGAGTATTGTGTGACACTGTCTGAGTTACCTTAATTTTCCATAAAATGGGGAAAATACTCAATGTTATTTCTCTCACTTCTTTGTCATGATCAGAAGAGCATAGTATCTGGAGGTGAAAGGGACCTTAGAAACGGTCTGGTCCAACCTCTTTATTTTACAGATGAGGCAACTGAGGCCCAGAGGAAGGGGATTTGCTGAAGGTCACACAGGTGAGGAGCAGACTTGGAGGTCTAGCTGAGGTCTTCTGACTCCAAATCCAGGATCTTTCTCTTAAACCCCACTCCTACCCCTCAGGGATGACAAGAGGCCTGCATAGCATGTGGGTGCATGGAGCTATTGGAAAGGCAAATTCCAAACACAACCAACATGACAGCTGTTCTGTGTAATCTTACCCTGTTCTGCAGCTCAGGGACCTTGGGTACCAAAGAGGGAAGTGACTGGCTTGTGAACATTCTTGTCAGCATTAGATGAGACTTCAGAGCCTGGGCGGCTACCTATGACGTGAGCTTTGGGAGACATGAATGGAGGGTCCACTAACAAGCCAATCTCCTTTACATCTATTAGAGCTCTAGACTCGTGGCAATAGGAAGGACCTTTAGAGTGTGGGCAGGGAGCATGGGGCCTCACCTGTCCTAGAAAAGAAGCAATAGGTTCCTTTCTATAGAAAGGCCTTTTCATCTAGGCTTGTATAAAGTGCAAGCAAGGGTCTTCTTCTAAAAGTATAAACGAAGTCTTTCCTGTTGCTGCCTGGCTTTGGATGCATCTCGTTGTTGCTCCTGTGGGTTTTCAGATACCTTGGATTTTTTTCCTGATCCCGTTTTCCAGAAGGAAGATAGAGAATTGAGTATATGTAAATCTACCAAACTTAGGCAAGTTCCCCGAGGTTTGTGGGTCTGGAAGGCATGAGGGCCAAAATCTAAACCTTTTTGGGAGAAGAGCTTTGTCTTATTTTGCAATAAGGAGCTCAAGCAAGGAATTGACAAGTTAGTTCCAGCTAGAAGATGTTGTAATTGGTCTGGAAAGGATGTCTGGGGAAAGTGTCTCAGCAGTGCCCCTCGGTGGCCATAGACATGCATTGCCACAGAGTTGGTCTCATCCAAATTACTTGAGTGTCCTTTCCCTGCTAAATAATAACTCCCATATCTTTGTTTTACAGTATGCAAATGGAATCCACGGTGCTTCCCTCATAATGCTTCTGTGAGACAAGGTTCTGTTCACTAGTGGAGCTTTGGAGGGACTCTTTAGGGTAGATGTGGTTTTGTTTTTAGTTAGTTTTCTGTAGTTTTTAATTGTAGGTATTCTCTCTCTGTGTACCATTTATTTGAGTATAGAGAAAAGCTCCTAAGAAATGGCTCTTTCTTGAGCAGGAAACTTTGGAGATCTGGACCATTTGGCAAATTTCTCCCCAAATTTGTGTTGGTCAAGGCTAACCAAGCAGGTAAAAGCTCCAGAGACCTTTGGCTTCTAAGCCTGCCTTATTGTGACTGTCCAAATGGGCAACACTGAGAACTTCTCCTGTATCGTTTTCTTCTTAGTTTCCTGACTTGCCCTTGTTCAAACAGGATTTTTATGGGAGATAAAGAATACACACACACACATGCACACACATACATATACATTTAAAGTTGGACTTCCTTGCACTGGTAGGAATGCCAAGGGACTTGTTAATGGGTTTAGGCTCTGTTTCCCTTTTCTGACTTGGATAGCTGTTTCAGCTGCTTGCTTAGATATCGTCTTCTTTCTCAATGCTTGGGAAGATGTACTTTCCCAAACAGCAGACCCTGTTGGCTCTAGTTGTCTACACATGTAGTACCCATTTCTGTGAATACTGCATTTGTACCTGGACCAAATGAAATCAGTTTTGAACTATTTAGCAAAGTTTTCATCAATATATGTAAGCAAGAAGAATAGGCATCCCTTGGGACCCTGCAGTCTTCACTTAACTCTCAGGTTTCCTCTTTCAACCCTTCTGGGCTATTACTCTAATACCTTACATCCTTACAGCTTTCCATAGTAAGAAGATCTAAGGATCCTGATGTGATCTTGTAGAGACATGGAGATTTAGGGGAGGTATGGGAGGATCACTGTTTCTTTGGGTTTTTCTAAGCATGATTAACTTTCATATGAAGGGTAGATCCAAAGGGGTAGTTGTCAATGATGTCTGCTAGTATGTTCTAGATGTCCCACTAGATCCCAGTGTCCATTCTTGATTCCATCATTTGGGTGATAAGTAGGCTTATTAACTAAAATATGCTTATCATTTCTTTTAAATGATCTTAAATTTGGTAGGAAATTGTTAACACTAGAGCACAGAAAATGTAATTCTAAGTAACCAATCACACTAAGCAGACCCTTGTTAAAACTATACTATAATTCTTTTTTAAAATTTTGGGAAGATTTTTTAATGCCTCTTGTTTTTAAACCACAGTCATTTCTGAGTATATCTTTCTCCTTTCTTCCCCTACCCAGGAAGCCCTCCCTTAAAAAACAAAGTTTAAAACATAAAGAATTTAAAAAGAAAGATAGCATTTTAGTAAAACCAACTAACATATTGACCATGTCCAACTATAATTCTTTTTTTATTAATTTATTTTTAGTTTTCAACATTCACTTCCATAATACCTTGAGTTCTAAATTTTCTCCCCTTTCCTCCCTTCACTCCTTTCCTCCCTTCACCCCTTTCCTCCCTTCACCCCTTCCCAAGACAGCATGAAATCTGATATAGGCTTTACCTATACATTCATATTAAACATTTTCTACATTAATCATGTTATAAAGAAGAATTTGAACCAATGGGAGGAACCACGAGGAAGAAGAAACAAAAAAAGAGATCAAATAGTTTCCTTTTATCTGCACTCAGACTCCGAAGCTCTTTCTCTGGATGTGGATGCATTTTTCATCATGAACCTTTTAGAGTTGTCTTAGATCCTTGCACTGTTGAGAAGAGCTAAGTCTATCAAAGTTAGTCATCACACAATGTTGCTGACTGTGTACTATGTTCTCCTGGTTCTGCTTACTTCACTCAGCATCAGTTCATGTAAGTCTTTCCAAGCTCTTTTTCAAAGAACATGTGGTGATACTACAGAAAAGATTTCTCAAAGTACCCCAGGGATGAATGATCAGAAAAGCAATCATGAGCTTACCCAAGAAGACTGCGTGGTGCCCAACCATGTAACCTTGGGGAAGTCACTTAACCTCTTTGAGCATTAATTTTCTCAACTGTATAATGAGTATGTTGGATTAAATGCTTAATGATCTCAAAAGTATGTTCTGCCTCATGCCTATGAGCATATGTTAGTAGGACTAGACTGCTTTCTTAAGATCTATGAAGTCAGCTCAATGAGGTAGAGATGAAGAAGTTTTATTATAGTCATAGCAGCAAAAATTTGGGTAGAACATAGGAATTCCTTGAATTTGAGTAAGCCTTGAATGATCCTTAAGTGATCCTATGGAATCTCTGTCCCTTAGGATCTTTAAGAGAGGATGATTTTGATGTTTCCTTGCTTCTATCTGACTCTAAGGCTGTTCCCTGCCCTCTGCTCTGTCCTATCAGTAGTGTGTTTGTCAGCTTGCTGCCTTCATACCCTGTTTTTTGATACTCCATCTCCCCTTTGGATCTTCATTCAGTCACTTCGTGATTAAAGGGAAATATTCAAAAGCTTTGTTAAAAGTGATGGCAGTGCAGGGAAAGTTGGGGAAGAGGTTTGGAAATTTGCTTCTCTATCTTGCATATAACTCTGTGAAGCTCCTACAGCCCATCAGGCATCTGAGATTTTGATATCTTTGATGTTTTGTCTTTAGTTTGGCAGATTTCAAGGGACAAGGATGTATGTAAGGGAGGGAATGAATGATTGGTCACCATTTGGCACTGAATCTAAGACATAATCATTAGAAATTTCATTTGCTATTTGGGACTAAATGCTAAGGGGTCAGGCTTAGGGATTCAGAATGCAAACAGTTCTTACCCCTCTTTTCTGTAATGTACCCAAATCAAGATTGGAGTCACCAAGTAAAATATCTGGAACTGTCTAGTATTATCATTTGTGGATGAAGTAGAGGAGATAACTGAAGATAAAGCAAAGTTTCTTTGACTAAGAACCTATAAAGGTTGCTGTATATGAGATCACCTCCAGTCATCCTGACCTGTATCTTGCCACTTGACCCACATTTCTTCAGAGGAAAATGGGAGGCTAGTGACTTTGCCCAGCCCTCCCTCACTTAAATCTAATTCACCTACCAGCCATGGCATTGCCTTTCTGATGTCATGGTTCTCTTTGAGAAGAGAGATCAAACAGCAGCAACCATAACAGAAGTCGCTAACAGGTGCCCCAAGGAAACTGAGGAATATGGCTGTGCATCTTCATGGAGGCACTGAGCTGCAGCCTGAGTGTTAATGCCTAGGATTCTGTGGGAGAACCACTTTATGTTCACTTTATGTCTACTTTTTACTTTATAGTAAATATGTGTGTTTTTTGGTATTGACTTTGTGTTTCCTTGTGTGTATAGGTGTTGTTTTCTCCACAGAATATAAGTTCCTTGAGTATAGGCACAGTTTTGCTTGTGTCTTTGTGTCCCCAGTGTCTGTCTCTGTGCCGCATGCAGTAGGATTAAGCATTAATAAATGTTTAGTGATTAATTATGTTCTCTGGCTCTGCTTATTTCACTTTACACCAGTTCATAAAAATCTTCCCATGTTTCTCCAAATTCCTCATATTTATTGTGTAATGTTATTCCAATATATTCTTATTCCACAGTTTGTTTAGCCATTCTCCAAATGGTGTAGGTTCCCAGTTTTTTGCTATTTATATTTTAGTGTATATGGGGGCTTTCTTTCCACATTTTACTTTCTTGTGATATGTGACCAGTTGTGGGACCTATAGTTCATGGCAGAGGACTGTGCCTTTGTTTTTCTTCTCTAATCTCCATTGTCATTAGATATTTAGTACATTATTACCTGCACAGCTTAGTGACTTCTCTCATATAACTTCAGACTGTTTCCCAGAATCATCAGGCCTTTCCAAAGCTTTACCACCAGCTCCTGTCTTTTTATTGCTTCTCCAACACTGATGGATTTTGTCTGTTATCACTTTTGCCACATTGATTGGAGTTAAAAGAAACCTTAGAATTATTTTAATTTGTAGTTGTCTTCTTAAAGTTGTCTTCTTAAAAATACAATTATTGATAGTTTGCAAGGCAAAAAATTTGTATCTTTGATTGGGGAAAAGTACATATACTTTTATGTACTTGTGCCAGTTACCAGTAAAAGTTGTTTATCATACTTTTATCAAAAATATTGGATATAAAGGCTTTTCTCTATTTCATAGTTTCTTTTCTAGATTCATTGACTTTGGTCATAAAAAACGTGGTTGCTTATTTAGTTAAGGATTTCCCACCCTTCCCCCAGCCATTTTTGTAATAGGTACTTTCTTCCATCTTCATATAGTTTTGTAAACTGATATTCCTGTAGTTTTAAAAGAATTGTATGACCTTTTATTACTAGGTTGCATGTTCATTTGGAGCTAAGATATTAATCTAAACCCAATTTCTACCAAATGGCTTCTAGTTTTCCCGGCAGTATTTTAGAGTCTATCAGACGGATGTTTTGCACCTGAATCATGCTTATCCTCCCAGACCTGATATTTAACCAACTAGAATTATTAACTTTGATAGCTGCGCCACTTAAACTTCAACTACGCTGTCCGTTCTGAGGTTAGATTTTTTCATTCATAGTCTCGGGGTTTGATCACAAAAGTGAAGCCTGGTTCTGATAATAAATCTTGGCTAGAAAATCGTTGGCTTCTCTATCCTTCACAGCCTCCTGTTAGCTGCTGGCTTCTCCAAGCTCTTTGGTCACTTAGTTTTCTCTTTGGAGTAAAGCTCAAGTGACTGAAACAAAACCCCCCAGGGCTTAGGTAGATAAGCTGGAAGGAAGGCTCCTGAATCTCATTCTCAGCTTTTTTGAAGCCTCTCTTGACTTTATTCTCCTGGTCATTGCCTAAGCAAATTCAGAGTCAACAAACATTTGTTACGGAGGCTTGGCCTTAGTGATTTAAGCCAAGTTGTCCCTGACCTGACAGGAAAGAACTCCTCTAGGAATTCTTCTACCTTTGCTTTTCCTCCATCTTCTTACTTTACTACATCACAGAATCCTTGAGCCAAAATGCTTCCTGCCTCTCATGCTGTGTTCTCTTGGCCAAAGGCTCTTTATTTTTTCCTCCCCTTATTTCTAGTTACATCTTCCGTTGCTTTGAATGTCCTTTACTTTTTACGTAGGTGGAATCTCTAGGAGATAAAGAAAAGAATTCAGTCTCTTCTCCACCCCATCTTTTCCTGTCCTGCAGAGATGGTAGGCACACAGTAGGGAAAACACTGAATTCTGGTTTTCTCGTGTACATAAAGAAAATATGTTCTTAAACTTGGGGGTGGGGCAAGGTATATTCGGCCCAGGGCCACATCCTCCTTCAATAGCAGTTATTTCTTAATGATCACAAAGGGTCCAACAGGAGAGGCGTCAGAAGGTCACCACCCAAGGACTCAGAGATATATTTTTAGATTCAGATTAGAAGAAGGAGCTGGGTGGGATTCCTGCAAACTCAGAATGAAACTTGACTGACGTTACTTCCCTTTAATACATACTAGGGCTTCTCCTTTGAATGGATGACCCTGTAACCTATGAGGGCAGAAACACTGAGGTCTTACCAGAGGACCAGCCTGAGGGGCAATGCCTGGTAGGCCTGATCATTTTAGAACAGGGTCTTTTTGGTGCTTGAGGACTAGACCTCCTTATGTGAGCTCCCAGACAGAATCACCTTATGCTGCATTCCCCAGTCAGTGCAGAATATTTTTGTGATGTGTCTGTTGACTTTGTCAATATTTGACAATTGTGATCCATGAGACTGATTTTGTTTCAGAATGTCATATTTTGAAACACTCCCTTTATGTATATTTTTAAAAGCCAATAAATTCTGTTTTCTGTTTTTTTAATAGGATTTAATGACTTTTGAACACCAATGGACCAACTTCTTTGCTAATTTTGACACAGAAATTCCCTTTCTTCTAGAACTTTCAGAATTCCAGGCGGGTGAGGTACGTATGTATAGTTAGGGAGGAGAGTGTGGGGTGGGGGAAAGAAATGACTAAAGGAGGAGGAGGAATGACATAGGATGATAGAGGGTGGATTGGTCTGTGATTTGAAAACCTCATCTTTTAAATTTAGAGTTGTTATTGCTCATTGACTTTCACTATTGATCCACTAGCCTTTCCTAGATAGTTGCTTTAGACAAATTGGCACGTTGCTTCTCTAGTCTTTGGGATACAGAGTTCTGTCTTGAGTATGGAGTTTGTTCTTAATCACCATAGTTTCTTTAGTAAAGTCTCACAATGACCACAAAGGTGTAAATGGTATATTTGTGCTAGCTAAGTCCCCAGGTACCACAAGCCCCCTCTTTTAGGAAAACTAGAAGGAACAGTGAAAAAATAAAGGATAGAAGGATATCAGAGCATATCTGGGGTCAAAAGAGGGAGAAACAGAAGTGTTCATAAGACTATACTATAGACCACCTATATAGAAAGAGGAAATAGATGAAAAGTTTGAGATCACAAGCCTACACAGAGACATGATACAGTAATGGTAGGGAACTTAAACCATTCAGACATCTTCTGGAGCGCTCTCTCTCTCTCTCTCTCTCTCTCTCTCTCTCTCTCACTCACCCACCCTCTGCCAAAAACAGCAGCTAATAACCCCTTGATTTACTGTAGACATAATTATATCCTTCAGACAGAGGAGGAACAAACAAGGGGAAATTCTATTCTGGATCTTATTCTCACCAACAGAGAAGGAACTAGTAGCTGGGGCAGGAATGATGGAAACCTGGGGTGGGTAGGAAGGGACTTTTCTCTCCTTGAGTTTGTGATAGAAAAGGAGAAGTGGTCTGGATATTGTCTGACATGCATGCTAGGTTTTAGGAAAGCAGATTTAAAAGAATTTGAAAAAGAGTAGGTAGGATCCCATGGACTAAAATGTTCCAGAGGAAGTCATCCCAAGAAAGATGGGAGGTGCTCAGAAATGGAGTTTTGAAGACACAAAAGGAATCAATTCCAGTTAAATGTGGATGCACAGGAAACTCACATGTCAATTTAGATTTTAAAAAGAAATGTACAAAAGATGGAAACAAGGCCAGGTAACAGAGAATGAATATGAGTATGGCATAGTCCTGTAAAAAATACTGTCAGGAATACTAAAACTCGAATGAGCTCAGAATGTCAAGGGAAGCTTAACATAGCAAAAAGTGTGGGTTTTAAGCTATATTGCAAGAAAGGAGAAGATAACAGAAGGGATATAGCCTTTGCTTGGAGTAGATGGGATGGTCAACAAGGAATGAATATGCAAGATAAATGAAAAGAGACAGTAAGAGAACTCCTGACTGTCCTTGATGAATCCAGGTCAGGCCACCTCATCTGCCTCAATGACATCCTCAGGAAAGAACTGAGAAGTGTGATGACTGAGCCCCTGCCAGTGATGTTTGAAAGATCATGGAAAATGGAAGAGGTAGAGATTTGAGAAAGGGAAATGTGTTTTGATTTTGAAAAAGAGAGAAAAGATCAAAGTCTACAAATTCCTGAGCATATTCTAAGACAGATCATTAGAGATGGGTGGTAAACATGTAGAAAGAGAAACATTGATCACAAAGAGCTAGTCATGGCAGACCACCCTCATTTCCTTTATGACAGGCTTACTAAAACTAGATGAGAGGAGAATGCTACAGATATAGCTTACCTAGACTTCAGCAAATTTCTATTCTTGTGGAGAATATGAAGAGATAAGGATTTGACAGTAATATGTATTCAGATGTATTCAGAACTGACTGGATGGCTGGACCCAAAGAATAGTTGGTTGGTAATAGTTTAGCTTCATCATAGCAGAATGTCACCCGAGATCTATGCTTGACCATGTTCTGTTTGTCATTTTTATCAGTGACGTGGTAAGCATGTACTTTATGTGCTTATTAACGTATTTTTGAGATGTTGTGAAGGTGAAATCAATAGACCTTAGTAATAGAAATTGACTGTGGGATGGGAGAGAGTAAGGATGATGCCTTGATTGGGAGTCTGAGGGACTAGTCAGATAGTTTTGCCTTCTACAGAAATAGGGAAGGTAAGATATAGTGAGAAGGTTTGGGGAAAAGATGCTGAGTTTGGTTTTGGACATGTTTAGTTTAAGATGGGTGTCCATTTCAGGATGTGTGCAAGGCATTTGGAGATGTGAGATTAGAGGTCAGCAGAAAGATTGGGTGCAGAACAGGTAGGTTTGAGAATCACTAGTATAGAGGTGGTAATTAAATACATGGGAGCTGAGGTGATCACCAAGTAAAGTAGTGTAAAGGGAGAAGAGAAGAGGATCCAGTACAGAACTTGCAGGACACCTGGGGTTAGAGGGTATGATCTGGAGGGGAATCCAACAGAGGAGACAGGGAAGGAGTGGTCAAATAGGTAGGAGGAGAACCAGGAGAGAATGGTGTCCTGAAAACCTCCAGCGAAGAGCATGTTGAGGGGAGAGTGATCAACAGTGTCCCAGGCTATGGAGAGGTCAAAGAAAAGGAGAATTGGCAGCCAAGGTATGATCAGTAGCTTAGGAGAGAGCAGTTTGGATAGAATGATAAGGTTGCAAGCCAAATTGTAAGGGGTTATGAGAAAAGTGAGAGGAGAGAAAGTGGAGGCAACTATTATATACACATAGCTTTTTGAGTTTAGCTACAAAGGACAAAAGAGATCCAGGATGATGGCGGAGGGGATAGAAGGGTCAGTTGAGTGTTTTTCAGGAGCAAGAAGAGCCATGGGCATGTTTTGTAGGTGGTAGGAAATAACAGTAGATAAGGAGAGCTCATGTTCACATTTTAGCTGTTTGCCATAAATTATTTAATTCTGTGTCTCAAAGCTTAGAACTTTATACCAGGCTTTTGCCTCTAGATTCTCCTTCCCACAAAACTTGATGAAATTTTCCATGAGTAAATAAAAATGAGATGTGCAATCCCTTCTGACAGTCTAGTAACTAATAAGCCCATTTCCAATCTAAATTTTTGGTATCAATTTTTTAAAAAGCATCAGTTTGTTGAGAACATAAATGCAAATCAGCCTTAGTCTTTATTGTGAAATTTGAGTAGTATTCAACCCAGCATCTTATCAGGGAAACCTGAAAAACATTGAGAGGAATTTGTTATGCTGATAAATTTATTTCCATTTCTAATGTCATGTTAAAACTTGAAGCATTTTTGGCTACTCTCTAGTAATTCCCTAGGCTTAAAAATTTTAAAGGTAAGATTTCAAACCTAACTCTAATTTGGTGTTACTTTTTGGTTAATTATTTTAGCTAAATGATTTTCCTAACAGCGTAGGTCTACATCCTTCCCCTTCTCAGTAAACTGTATTGACTCCCTCTGGCTTTTAGGATCACGTACAAATTGTTGTGCTTGTTTGGCATCCTTGACAATCTGATTGCAGTTTACCTTTCCAGCTGTGTTATAGATTATTCCCCGTCATGCCTGTGATTCATACAACATGACATTCATTCTTGCTGTTAGATGCAGCTGGATGGTACAGTAGATAGAAAGAAGTCTGGATCTGGAGCCATGAAGCCTTGAAGTAAAATCTAGCCTGAGATACTCACTAGCTGTGTGGCCCTGGGCAAGTCATTTAACCCTTATTACCTCAGTTTCTTCAACTGTAAAATGGGGGATAATATCACCTGCCTCCCAGGATGATGTTTGCCTAGTGCTTCACACAGGGTCTGGTACATCAAGACACTTCATAAATGCTTATCCCCTCCCTTCTTGGTCCTCCCACATCACCCTCTGCATCCTGTCTCCATGCTTTTCTGCTGGCTAGCTGTCCCCAAGGCCTAGCATACTCTTCCTCCACTCCACCCCATGTTTCCTTCAAAACTCAGCTCAAATGCTGCCTGCTCCATGACTCCCTTCTTGATACTACTTTGTACTGTTTTTATATGCACTTGTATGTGTACATGTTGTTTCCCTATTAGAATGTGAGGTCTCTGGTGGCAAGCACTGTTCTGGTGGATCCCAGTGCCTGACACGGAGGAAGTGCTTAATAAATGCTTAGTGATGGCTTGATAACCACCAGTTGTTTGATGAGAAGTACCGAGTAAAAGTCAGTCATACATTTTATCTAGGAGTTTTCTTTCTATGAATAAAAGCCTTAAAAATATGTTTGGGACATATACAGGAGTACACACACACACATTCACACATGCACGCACACACAGAGACAGAGCACAGAGTGAATTGAATAAGATGGGATCATATTTTAAAAGAAATCAAGGTAAACAGTGAGAGAGAAATGGAGTGGGAG
>CM053772.1:232442045-232533858 GCA_028658325.1 Potorous gilbertii
GAATCATTTTTTCAAGAAAATAACCTTCTATGGTCTTAGTTTTTTTCCCTTTTCTGGGCATTTTCCCAGCCAGTTACTTGATTTCTGAGAGTCCTCTCCATCCCCTGGCCTAGATCCACCCGCCAGTGCTTGGGGTCTGGGATTCAAATGCTGCTCCCCAGCCTCAGGGCTTTTGGCGGCAGGCCTGACTGCTCTTCAATGGGAGCTTATCTGCTGGTTCTCAGGTGGGGGCAGGGCTGCCTCTCAGGCTCAGTTCCCTCAGGGGGTTTATGCAGAGATCTCTTGCAATGGAGCCGCCACAGAGCCCCTGCCCGCCCCAGGAGTCTCTGGCGGAGCTGCCTCCGCCTCGCCTCTGCCGCGGCCGCTGGGGGTCAGGTCCCGGAGATACTGACCTGTGCGTCTGTGGGTGGAGGGACCTTCGCAGCCGCGGGAGAATCAGGTCCCTGACGCCTGCTTGGGTCTGCTGGCTCCTCTCAGTGCCGTGTGGCCGGGGTGGGGGAGGGGAGCACTCGGCAGGACAGGACTCCACTCCCCTCCGGGGTACCTTTGCGGTGGGTCCCTCAGGGCTCTCTGCAATGGAAATCTCCTTCACTGTGTTTCTGCGCAGCTTCCACTGTTCCAGAATTTGTCAGGAGTTCTTTTTAGAGAGAATGCATGGGCTCGGTTGTTAAGTCTTTAAAGCTGTTTTTTCCAAGAGAAATGTGGTTCATCATTGCATTAGTAACCACTGTCTCATTATCTAAATGTAGTCGAGAAAAAGACAGCATGGGAAAACAAGAGAAAGAGAGAATTTCAAAACTGCAATCTATATTTGCCGGGGTAATTTTATTGGCTGGGGACTTAGAAGAGGGAGTTATTGATCATTTTTATCACTTCTCAAGGCAAAGAGAGTATTCTGAGTTTAATTCAGGAGGTTCAAGTATTTTTTTCCTTAAGAAAATGCAACAGGTATTTAGGAAATATAAAATCAAATTAAAATAAATTTAATAATTGAAGTTTAAAAACAAATAATAAAAGGGGTACGGAATGCAACCCTTCTTTTGTCAGTGAGTTAGGAATTGAAACTACTTGCCTGTAGCCGAAAGTTCAGGAAAAGATTTCAGATAATCTCTGCCACTGCTTATCTTTTTATCATTCAAACTACCAGGTGCATAAAGCATCAGGACTGAACAGACCCAGGAGCCTGCTGGAACTCCCATTACAGAGAGTAATATGGACTCAGATCTTTCTAGGCAGTATAGTTTGGGGAGGGAAGACTGGCTAGGTGGCACTTTGTCCATTTTCCTTTTCTCATTGTCTTCCCTTGACTAGTTTAAAAAGAAAATAGAGGTTCTTACCCTGGAGACTGTGAACTTTAAAAAATATATTTTTTATAACTATATTTCTATATGATTAATTTTCTTTGTAGTCCTATGCATTTTCTGAAATAATATAATAATGAATAAATAAAGAATGAAAACATTATTCTGAGAAGGGGTCTATAGTCCTCACCAGGGACCATGATACAAAAAAAACTCCCTGCATTAGAGGTATAGAGCTGAGGGAAGGGTCAGAGAGTAAACCTGAGGGAGAACTTAAAGGGAGTGACTAGTAGTTACCTACTTAAGGGTGGGGTCCAGGGAGAGGGAGTGATCAACACCTTACCCACCCAGCAACTACACATAACATAACCATAATACCGCTAGATAAGCGTATGGAAAAATATGTACAAAATAAATACGACGTAATTTTTGAGGAGAGTGGAGGTCACTCCTCTCCCTTTAAGTAGCTAAGACTAGGAGGTAGGCTTTATGTAGAAGTTGACTTTTGTTTTGCTTTTAAAGTTTTTATTGTGAACTTTATCATCAACCAATACTTGAGCTTAGTTTTAAAGAAAACGATGTTCTAAGAAGATGAGGAAGGGATGTATTACAGACATGAGGGACATAAAATATATATACACACATGTATATAGATATGTAGACATATTTATATATCTGCATTCATGTATACACATGCATGTATCTATAGACATATTTACACATGTATATTGTATGTATATATTCGTATATGTGTACATGTGTATACTTAAGTGTGTGTGTATACACACATACACACAAATACAGACATATATATAGGTCTAGAATGAGAGAGATACATTATCGTGTAAGGAACAGTCAGTCTGGCTGGACCACAAAGTATAGGAAGGGAATAGTGGATAACAAGTTTGGAAAGGTTACCATGTTGTGAGGGGCTTAAAAAAATCCATCTGAGGGGTTTATATTTAATCCAAAATACAATAGGGAGCCACTGGTATTTACTGAGTAGAGGAATGATATGTTCAGACCTGTGCTTTAGGAAAATCATTTTAGCAGTTGTGTGAGGGATGGATTAGAGTGGAGAGAGAGAGGGGGCAAATAGGCCTTCTAATTAGAAGGCTATAGCAGTATTCCAGGTAAGAAATGATGAAGGGCTGGCTGCACTGGCAGGGTGGCAGCTGTCTGAGCAGAGGGAGAAGGGGACATATAGGAGAAATATTGTGGAAGTAAGAACAAGATTTAGCAATGATTAGGTGTGTCCGGTGAGTGAGAGTGAGAAGTCAAGGATGACAGAGAGCTTATGAGTCTTGGCGACTGGGAGGATAGTGGTGCCATCAACAGGAAAATTTGGAAGAGTAAGGGTTTTGTGAGTGGAGCTTAAGAGAGAAGCCAAGACTGTAGAAACAGATGAGAAATGAAAATTAAACACATGGGAGTTCATGAGGCCACCAAATTAGAGTATGGGGAAAGAAGAGAGCCTTGGATGGGAAATTGATGATGATCCAGCAAAGAAGCCCGAGGAGAGGTCAAACAAGTAAGAGGAGAACCAAGACAAGAGCAATGTCTTGTATATCTCAGTTGAACTGATCTGTGGTGGCCATCTCCATGGTGCATGCTCAAGAGGTGGCAGTCCTGGTTCTGTGCCAACTTTCGGCCATGTGTGACTCAAGGCTACTGTCTGATGTTGATAAAGAGATGATGAAGAGTCCCCTTATTGGCTACAGATCTAGAAGAACTGATAGTAACCTGTTCCTCTCTATTCTTTCCCAATCATGTTAAGCCTGTTTTAAGCTGGCTCCCAAGAGAAAGAGCTAGGCAAAGAGAAGAGAGCCTTGGTGCAGATAGGCTGATGGACTAGTCCAGTATCACATAGTTAGTATTCATGCTGGGAGTCAACACCAGGTCCTTTAATTTCAAATCTTCTTTCTGTGGTACTTTCTCAGGTAGCATGCAGACTGGGTTTTAACTATAGGGTCCTAATGTGGGGTTTCAAGAATAGAAAATAATGGGGCAGCTACATGGTACAGGGGATAGAGCACTGGCCTTAGAGTAAGAACACCTGAGTTCAAATCTGGCCTCAGACACTTACTAGTTGTGGAATCCTGGGCAAGTCACAACCCTGACTGCCTCCAAAACAACAAAAAAAGAGAGAATAAAAAGCTATTCCTTATGTTGGTTCACTCTGCAAGTTTTGATGTTAATAGCCCTATATCTTCTAAAGTAACTTAAGGAATTAGAAGTACAGGAGTCCTTAACGGCCTCTCTTCCTGAGTCCTCAGGGATAGAACTTAGGATCTACCACACAGACTATGGGAGGCACTTTCTCCTTTCTCTATACAGTCCCTTCCATGGGAACTTTACTTCCTGTTTGAAGGGATGCCATAGAAGGAGGAGGATTGGACTCTCAAAGATTTAGCTTGGGGTAGCCTTTGTATTTACAGCTCGTAAGATGTTAACAGATCATTGTGTTCTCTCAGGAGGGAATAGCTTTATTTATTAATTTATTTTAATGTTCGACAATCACTACCACAAAACTTAGATTTTTACCCCCCTCACCTACCCCCCACTACTCCCCTCCCTCCCCAAGATGGCATACAATGCTACATAGGATCTACATATACTTTCCTATTGAATACGGTTTCACTATAGTCATGCTGTGTAGACAAACTAAAATATGGAAGAAATCATACAACAAATCAAAACATAATACACACACACACACACACACACACACACACACAACATGATCTGCTACATTCTGTGAATGAATTCCATAGTTCTTTCTCTGAGGGTGCAAGGCATTTTGCCTTAGGAGACCGTTGGGAATTTTTTTTTTAAGTTCTTGCATTACTACAAAGTTCCAAGTCTACCAGAAAAAACTCTCGCACACTGTGGTTGTTGCTGTGTACAAAGTTCTCCTGGTTCTGCTTCTTTCACTCAGCATCAGATCATACAAGTCTTGCCAGGTCTCTCTGAAGTCTTCCTGTTCATCATTTGTTATGGCACAATAGTATTCCATCACATTCATATACCATAATTTATTCAACAGTTCCCCAATTGATGGGCATCCCCTTGATTTCCAGTTTTTGGCAACTACAAAAAGTGCTGCTATAAATACTTTTGTACATGTGGGACCCTTTCCCATTTTTATGATCTCTTGTGGATACAGTCCTGGTAGCAATATTGCTGGGTCAAAGGGTATGCACATTTTTGTAGCCCTTTGGGCATAGTTCCAAACCATTCTCCAGAATGGTTGGATGATCTCACAGCTCCATCCACAATGAGTTAGTGTTTCAACTCTCCCACATCCTCTCCAACATTTATAATTTTCCTGTTCTGTCATGTTTGCCAATCTTATAGGTGTGATGTTGTTTTGATTTGCATCTCTCTAATCAAAAGTGATTTGGAGCATTTTTTCTTATGATTATCGATATCTTTAATTTCTTCCTCTGAAAATTGCCTGTTCATATCCTTTGACCATTTATCAATTGGGGGGAATAGCTTCTAAGGCAGAGTTCCTAACATTGTTTGAATCTTCACTCTAGAAACAGGATGCAGTGTATGTGGCCGATGGGCCCCAAGAATGAGCAAGATGGGGGTTAATTGGTGATCTCACCCTCACAGGACCTGGTAATCAAAGGCTTTCCAGGATGCCTGATGGCAGCTCTGGTCACTTTATATCCTGATGTCCACATCCAGGTACAACTTCTGCAGCGATGAGGATTACAAGCAAATTTAATTGATACACAGACAGATGTAGGCTGGATGTGGCATTGACATCATTTATTTTTTGAATTAATTTTGGTGGAAGTTGTATGTGGACTGTAGAAAAATGTGAATCTCAACCTCAATCAACAGAGACACCCAGGAACACTCTGACTCATCAAAATATATGTGAAGGGCTTGTTGGAAAAGCAGGAATAAGAGCAGAAAACCCACTGGTTTGGGCCATCCTTCAAGAAAATTCTTTATGTAGCAGAACATCATGGGAATTGAAAGAACCAAGAAAGTTGCATTAGAAAAATGCAACTGGAGATTAATATAGTGTGGGAAAGCAGGAAGAAGTGAAAGGAAATTACTCATCCTAACTCAGATAGGAGTCAGGGCTGGAAGCATTCTGTGGAGAGGGGTAAGGAAGTGTCTCATAGCATTTTCCTGAGTGCTTCTTTTGGGTATTACCAAAGTGGAGCAGTGAGGTAAGTTAAGACCTCAAGAGTCCACTGCTAGACGTATACCTCAAGAAAGTAAAAAGATAGAAGAAAATTCTCATGTATACCAATATATTCAGAGAAATATATATATATATATATATATATATATATATATATTTGTTGTAGCAAAGAACTTGAAACAAGGTAGGAAGAATGACTGAACAAAATGTAGTATAAACTTACTGCAATGGACTGTTACTCCATCAAAAGATACACATGAAAAATAATAAATTCAAAGAATCGTGAAGACATATTAATTGATGCAAAGTGAAGTAAGCAAAAACCATAAAAGTATACGTAAGTACAACAAAGTAAATAGAAAGAACAGTAACATGAAAATAAAGGACACATAATTATGATGACTGGTCTTGACCTGGCAGAAAAGTTGAAAAAATGCACCTTCCTTTCTTCTTTGTGAAGATGGAGGACAATGTGTGTGGACTCTTGCTTACACTGTCAACCATAATCTTCTTTCTTTCTTTTGGATGTCTTTGTTTCAAAGCATAGGAGAGGCAGGGAAGGATATATTTGGAAATTAATGTAAAATCACAACAAAAAAGCATTACTTAAAAATAAATACGGACTACAGAATGGGATGAATAAATCCCTACTTGGGGGTAGTCTCTGAAAGAACTGTTTTTAAAGGAGCATCCATACTAGTTCCTAGACATGTAGCCTGGGAAGTCTGAATCTAAAAAGAATGTTTCTCTGAAGAAACAAAGACTCCTGAGGCATGAGGTGAGGCTGTAAGACACTTTGGCATGGAGTGAGCTTGAGGAGGCTGAGCTTTAGGAATCAGACACAGGAGGTGGCTTTGGGATGGAGTTATGAAGGTGGAATGTCAGTGATTGAAGTGATGGATGGCAGAGGAACTATAGCTGTGGAGCCAAAGAAGCTGACAGTGGATAAAACTGGCTCTCACAAACTGTGCCCAAAGCAGACCCTCTCTCAGTGACAGCTGAAGAGGCAAGTTGCTGCCTGGAGTTATTCTAGGAGAAGCTCAAGAAACCCCGCTTTCCTGAGGCACAGAACTATCTCAAGGAACAGATCAAGCAGCAGCTTGAGGTAGTTTTGCCTCCACTGTCTTTGGAGCCTCAGTTTCCCTTCCCTTTCCCCCTGGTGATTTGTCACCTTTCCTCTGCTGGTGCAGAAGACTGAAGGCAGGAGGGGTTATTGTTTATAAGGGAGTTAAGCATGATTTTATTGCATGGATTTTTCTGTTAGCTGTATTTTGTTAGTATGAGTCAGTTGAATGATTCATTATTTGATTCATAGTGGTTTGCCATATCAGTGAACTGAGCTTCTGTGAATGGGGGCTTGGGCTCAGAATGTTTCCTTGCCCTCATCATGACACTGAGCATAGTATGGCAGTATGTGACAAACTAAAGAGCAAAAGCCCAAGCTTTAACACTGTGGGTACCAAGGGTAATGCTCCTAATGTCCTACCCAGATTTACTGTCTCAAGCTACACTTTAGACCTTGGGCTTCACGCTTTCACATTCATCACATGCTTTAGCTGTCCCCACATACACTGGCCTGATCCATGATGTATTAGTACCATTCTTGGTACTTTCTTGGTTCTTTCCCTCCATTTATCCATTCCCTACACCATGTGCTGTGGGAGTGTCCCAGAGGGATCATCTCTTGAGTACTCTGAAAGGTACCATCTGTAATCTCTTCAACTAATATGCCCTTTTCTCTCTATTATACTGACAGTCTGGTCTTGTTACAAGCAGTAATTCCTGGATTGGTTTCAGGTCAATGTACTCTACCAACTATCTGTGTCCCAAACTTCATTGTAGCAGCTGAAACCCCAGGGTCACATTAGGGAAAGCTACCTAGACCTGTATGAAGTCTGGAGCCAACAGCTTTTCTACATAGGGTGAAATATGAGAGCTGGAGAAAAGAGAGATTGAATGATTTCTTTCTTCAGGCTCTTCAAGTCTCTGGCTTCCAGTCTCCTCTGGCTTCCAACTCTGAGAGAAAAGATGCATGATGTGACGTTCTCTCTTCAGGCCATAAAGGGAGAAGAGAACTCTGGGTAGAAGTCCCCATTAGAGGAGCTGACAATCTCTATAATGTCCCTTTCCCAGTTTACTACATTAGAGATCTTGGGGAATTTTTCCACTGGGTGAGATTTCAGACTTTCTGTCTTGATTGAACTGAGGTATCATCTTCCCAGTGGGAGGGCTCCCTCAATCTGTATTGTTTCGTATATATTTTCATATATATGCTTTCTCTGACTTGTTTTGCTACTGACTTGGATAAATATAAATTCCCTTCCCCCCATTGTGTTATATTTCTTTATTATGGAACTGTTACTTGGTGGGAAGGGAGTCATGCCTCAGATATAAAACTCAGTCCTTCTCTCTCCATTAATGAGTAGAGCAGAAGTTTAGCTTGAATCTGAAAACTACAACCTTTAGGCTTATATTTAAGAGAGCAGATAGATATAATTCTAGCCTGGTATCCCTCCCTCTGAGGAGAGCAGAGTTAGGACTAGAGAGTCTTTTTTTTTACTGATAGGAATTAGTCTCCTTTGGTAAAGGCAGTGAGAGTGGGGTGGGAGAAAAGAGGCTAGAGTCCCTGTGATTCATACACAACTCCATAGGCTACATGTTGTGAACAGCCTTTGCGACAGGAGCACTGAGATCTGTCAACAAGGTTTTCAGTTGGTCAGAACTGTTTTGTATGGCAGAAATGAATTCTTGGGCAGTATGTGGCTTTAGAAATGGGATAGCTTCATGCCTTTGTTAATGCTAATAGATTTCCTTCCTATAGGGCAAAAGAGCTCATTTTCCCTCTTTCAAATTTCCCCCTTGGGAAAAAGGCAGAGGAGCCCTATTAGTTTATAGGAAAACAAGGCTATGGGATGGTGGTGGTGGTGAAGGGGAAGGAATGTAGCAATCTCCTACTATGTGCAAGGCAATGTGCTAATGAAGCACGTTACATATATTTCATCTGATCCAGAAAATAATCCTGGGAGATAGAGGCCATTACCGCCATTTTGTAGTTGAGGAAACTCAAGACAGAAGAGGTTCAGTGATCTTCCCAGGATCACACAGCTAGTAACTGTCTAAGGCTAGGTTTGAACTAGGGTCTTCCTACTTCCAGGCCCAGTGCTCCAGTCATCCTGCTGCCTAAAGCAAGGGGGGCAAGCACTGCTTTTGGGAGGATTCCACTCAAGGAGCCAATGCATGAAGTACAGAGAAATAGGTTTTACACTGTCCTCCATGAGATGTAGAACACTGAAGAAGGGAGAAGACAATCTGTAGCAGGGCTGTGGTAGTCCACACTGAATAAGTTTTCCTGTTTCTTGGTGGATATGCAGACCCTCTTTTGAATGTTCTACAATTCTTTGCCAGTTTTTACTGTTTAGCAGTCCAAGGTTTTGGTCTGAAAGATTATTACATGATCATTAGATGAATATAACTATGTCACACAAATAAGGCCTTCCTCCCTGTTAGTGAAATCACAGAAAATAAGGGGCAGATAAGAGATAAGGTAATATAGTTTGCTAATGAGATGCAAACATGTCTACCCCCAGCACTCACTGTAAAAAAAAAATGATTAAATTAGGTGGGGGGGAGGGACTTCAAGCCAGGCCTACCTAATTCCTGACTCCTGGGATGATACCTCTATCTCATCTTCTCATGGTGGTAATGCCTCCATGCCAGGGGGACCGCCTCCCTGGAGCTTTCTTTGGAGGCATGCTCACTTTAAATCAGGGTTAGCTCATGACTCCTTGGCCTATTTCACCTTGCCCCCCATGAAGGGACCCCCCCTCACTCCCATCTGCAGCTCCTTTTTTTGTCTTGTTTAGGGACTGTTTGTCTTTTTTGCTTGTATCTGCATCCCTAGTGCTTGGTAGGGCCTAGCACAGAGTGTTTAATAACTGTTCAATCTACCATCTCTTTCTCTCTGTATCTTAGCACTGGCTGGTTGAAGACTAACCGGACTCGTGATGGCTTTTAAAAAAACCAGCCCGGCCAGTCCTGGAGGAAGTGAGCTGTTCCAGGTGCAGAGACACTAGAGGCAGAGAGCAGCTTGGCAGGGTGGGACGCCTGTGCCTCTACTTGAGGTCAGCAGGGCAGGTTAACCATTTGCCAGCAATGCTGTGCAGAGGGCCCAGGAAATCCTTCTGAACTTTATAGAGTTCTAGGTCACCTCAAGGAGACATCCTGAGCTGTCCACTGCACTGCTCCCCACTGTCTACTGCTATCCTCACTGCACTGTTTTCTGCTGCCAGTGGACAGCATCTTCTGCCTTGGCCTGGGTGTGTCCTCTATCTTGCATGGTCTCTCCTTAGGCTGCACCATGCTTGTTTTTATCATTCACACAGTTCCACTGTAAGATTTCTAACTCTTAATTTTATAGGAGCAAAGTAAAATTCAATGTCTTTTCAACTAAACAGTCATTAAAATGTTTGGTCTGAGAATTCTGGAAATGAGCTATTTCAGGTGACGTAAAGATAAGGTGGAAAAAGTCAGAGTTGGTCAAGTTCTAAGTTCTTAGAAGAAAAACTGTTATGATGCTATCAAGAAATAGTAAGTAATAAAGCTCGAGGATATGTTACCAATGGAATTAGTTTTATTTGATGTGACACAAAGGGCAAAGAGAACTTTTAGGACAGGGAATTGATATGAAATTGCGCACTGTCTTCTTTACAGGGACTTTAAAAAACCTAATGATTATCGAAGCACAGCTACGGGCTTTCATTTTAGAAACTTTCACAGTTACATATGACATAGGAAGAAAGGCAGGCTGCACACAATGTGAACATGTACGGACGTTGTTCTCCCAACTGTTGAACAATGGTTCTGTGGAATGTTTGGATCTAAGTTTGCAGGTCCTGCAAAGTGATGCTGCTGGACACTGCTGCTCCGTTAGAGAGCAGGAGATAGGCTGTGGGGTACCTCTGCATACTTTGGGAAGTACTGTGGGAGGTACTCAACATGCTGCTGGAAGGTGAAGGAGAATTCTGGCAGGTATAAAGCTGTACTGTGTCCTTCACTTAAGAGAAGCAAGTTGAGCTAGAAATGGCTGGTCCATGTAACCTCCTGCAACTGCTCCCAGAAGGGGTTCCTCTATCAGTAGGCCCACCAATTCCATTTTATCCTACTGGGAGAAGCACTAGCTTAAACAGTCACTAAGGAAAACTTTTGATCTTCTTCACAAATTCCAATCTCTGAGTCTTACAAAAAAGCGAACACGTGGCTTTGGGGTGACAACCCATAGAAACAAGACCACAAAGAGCTGGTAACAAATGACTGACTTCTGAGCACAGATTGTTTTCCCTTCATTTTCAGAGACCAAAACTCTCAGAAGAACCTCATGTGGCCAGTCTTGCGCAGGGGGCTGAGTTACGACAGTGTTTCAGCTGCACACAGTCTTGTCTCCTCATCTTGTAACAGGGTGTCCTCGGGTCTGGTCAGAGTGATCACTGATCTTAAGATGGCCAGTGCAATTCGGACAAGTATGCGCAGGAGGAGGAAAGCAAAAGGAACGATGATTTGCATGAGGTGGAAGATGGTTGTACTGAATTCACTTAGGAAGCAGGTAGAAGAGAAGGCCACAAGGCTGACACATGGGTAGAGGGCAAGTTTAGCAAACATGAAGGCATGTTCCTTCCCCCCATACCTGGCAAATGGGTGCAGGGTCTCCTGCTCATTCAGTAGAGCTGTGCTCCAGATAGCAAACTGGAAGATACCGGCAAAAAACGTGATGACGCAACTGACACGGATGCTCTCGATTTCACTGTGGGATTGCTCAGCAAACTCTGTGGTCTGCTGATAGGCAAGTGGGAGCCCGCCAATGAAGGCCAAGGAAAATGTGTTCAGCAGGCCCATGAACTGGGTTGTCTTTCTCACATGGAGAAAGAGGGAGTGGTGGACAAACCACAGGAGACCAATGGTTACAAAAGAGCCAAAATAGGCCAGGAAGTTCGGTCCATATTCTCTCAGTGCTTCAACAAGGTCGCCATGAAATTTTTCTTTAACTTCTTTGGCATCAGGAACATTGTCCTCACTGTTGATGTTTAAAAATAGAATGGTCAATTTCTATAAAAGAGCCTCATAAAATTGGCCTAGTATTAGTCCGAGAAATAACAAATCCAAAGCTTCCAAGCGGACTGTTAAGGATCCAGGACTGTGATGACTTGTCCTGATCTTCGACATAACTGGCTCATGGTTCTGTCTGCATCTCAGGGTTTCCCCATTACTGCTCTTACCAGGTAGTCTGGCCCTTTGTTTGCTGGCCACCAGGGACCTTCTTTCTACCCTTCATGGTGAGTGTCCTTAATACACTAAATGTGAAAATGGCTACCTGCCTCTTATTGGTGATCTCAAATGAGATTTTAAATCAAATATCTTTCTACGTACTCGCCAGAGACCTGAAGCCCGTCTGACTAACTGCAATTCCTCCTTTTCTAAGCCAGAAAACTCTGCCACATTTCATTTCATTGCTTATCTTAGGAAAATGCCCACTGTTCAGAAGACTAGTGGGTGAAGATTCCCAAGCTGGGCAGAGGGTTGGATTAAACAAGCTCTAAAGTTCCTATTTTCTCTGAGATTCTGTGAGTCTGCTTTTACACCACAATCCTGGCCTTCCCAACGGCGTATCAAGAAACCAAAGATGAAGAGATTCTCTAGAGATGTTTGTTTAGCCGAGGTTTAATGACAGGCCAGCAGTAATGACTGATCTATGCAGTCTGTCTGGGTTTCACAAGAATGTTTATGTTTTACCAGTCTTGCTTTTTATATTTGGATACCAAGATAACTGATAGTATCCTATGCTCAAGTTATAACTAAAGTGGGGTTAATTCCAAACTATGTGATCAGGGTAACCAAGGCCCCATGTTATCTTTGCTTAGGACCCAGCTACCCTGTATAAAAATATAAACATCACTCTGTATTTATAGAAGTTTGAGAGCTCTGTCAGATAGGAACCAAGCCTTACCAAATGTCCAGGATGAGGAGGGTCGCTACAATGGCATACACACCATCACTGAAGGCTTCTACTCGCTCCTTACTTAGGGGTTCATGGATGTTAAAAGTAAAAAACTCTAAGCTCTGAGGTTGCTCTTCTGATTTGGTACCTGTCAGTGCACAAAGCAGAGGGCTAAGTCATAGGCATCAGTCCAAGCAGAGCAGGGGGGCTGTGAACCCAGACACGTGTATTACCTCTTAGCAAAATAGGTTCTTTCCCACCTCACCCCACCCCAGACTGTGCTTTGTAGTTTCTTGCCTCTCTGCTTTCCAGTGTCCAGATGTGGAATAAATTCTGGGGCTCAGGTTACTCTTAACTCATGAACAAAAGTAACTTACTTTAATACAATGTTTTAAGGTTGGCAATGTATTTTCTCACAACAATCCTGTGGCATGTATAGTAAAATATTATTATTCCAATTTTACAAGTGAAGAAATTTAGGTTCAAAATGGTTAATTTACTAGCTGATGAGTATGCTGTTGGAGCTAGAATTTGAAATGAGACCTGTCTTTGTCCAGTGCTCTTTTTCGCTACACTATCTAATTAAAGGCTTTGCCTTTTTAAAAATTGATAGGTGCCCTCCATTGGTGGGGTATTATTCTCTGCCTTGAGAGGCAGAAAAGTTGGATGTGTGGCAATAGTAAAGTGAGCTGGATTTGGGCATACGGCTATCTATAGTGGTGTGCTAGGCAAAGTTTAACAACCAAGCTCCTGTGTGCTTGACACACTTTTAAATCTAACTGCATTATTAACATTTTCTCCATGACTTTTAAGCCCATGCTATCAAGGAACAAGAAATCAACTCCCGATTTACAGTGTGATTTCCAAAGTGTAAAATTTTATGCTTACACTAAAAATTTAGCCACAGGCTCTTTTGAGACCAGTTTGAACTAGCTCCAGCACATTCCTGGCTCTCCTCAGCATGCACGTGGTAAGTGCATGGGCATCTGAGGGCATCTTTTCATATATAATGTCAAAGGGTGTCCTGCTGCTTTGTGTGTCTGCTTAGGATATGTCTCAATAAGGTGAAGAACTGGGCCTAGAGAGAAAGTCTGAAGGCTCTCAGGTGAGGTCTTGATGACTCTATATTTTCCACTTGGGACATTGAGCTGTGCTTGTTAAACAGGTACAAAGTTCCCTCAGTGACAATTTAATAATACCTAGTTCCAAACAGTCAGGAACAATCTTTTTCATATCAGAATCCATAACAATCTCTTTGTGAATCTTGTGCCTCAGAATGGTTAGAACCTTTAGAAGAACTCAGTGCCCAATCCATCTGTTGTCAAACTGCCACAGAAGGTCGAAGAGGTCAGTAACATTTCATAGAGATTTGATGTGGGCAGTATTTTGTCACATTATTAAAGAAATGTGACTTATTAGCTAAAGAGGGGACAAGTGAGGCACAGAGAAGTTAGGTCACACCAGAAGTTGACCCATTAGTTGACCCAGGTTTCATGCCCACAAGCTCAGGTCTCAGCAATACTCTTCCGGAGCCAGCACAGCATGGGGCATACAATACTATACTGTGGGTGAAAAGATCTGGGTTTTCAATCCTTGCCCATAAAGTTGTTGTAGGGATCAAATGAGATGAGGGATGGGAAGCACTTGGAATGGCCAAGTATGACACAAATGGAAAGTGGGGCAAAAGGGATATGCAGGAAGAAGACCTGGGCTTGAGTCCCAGCTCAGTCAGTTTCCCAATCTGTAAAATGGGGATAATAATCCCTGTCCCCCTCCTTTTCAGTGCTGCTCAGGTAGTTCAACGAAGTAGCTTGGTGAGAGCACTTTGGAGCCCAGGGCGACATGTACATCACATGTATGGAGCCCAGTGCTACATGTACATCATATGTATGGAGCCCAGTGCTACATACACATCATATGTATGGAGCTCAGTGCTACATAGACATCACATATATGGAGCCCAGTGCGACATAAACATCACATGTATGGAGCCCAGTGCTACATAGACATCACATGTATGGAGCCCAGCGCTACATAGACATCACATGTATGGAGCCCAGTGCTACATAGACATCACATGTATGGAGCCCAGTGCTACATAGACATCACATGTATGGAGCCCAGTGCTCCATGTACATCACATGTATGGAGCCTAGTGCTCCATGTACATCACATGTATGGAGCCCAGTGCTCCATGCACATCATATGTATGGAGCCCAGTGCTACATGTACATCACATGTATGGAGCCCAGTGCGACATACACATCACATGTATGGAGCCCAGTGCTCCATATACATCACATGTATGGAGCCCAGTGCTACATGTACATCATATGTATGGAGCCCAGTGCTCCATATACATCACATGTATGGAGCCCAGTGCTCCATATACATCACATGTATGGAGCCCAGTGCTCCATATACATCACATGGATGGAGCCCAGTGCTCCATATACATCATATGTATGGAGCCCAGTGCTCCATATACATCACATGGATGGAGCCCAGTGCTCCATATACATCACATGTATGGAGCCCAGTGCTACATGTACATCACATGTATGGAGCCCAGTGCTCCATATACATCAATCATTATGCCCACAGGAGCACCTTGCCTCAGTCAGAAACAAGGTCTTGGCTGCAAAGAACAAGAGGCAAGGACCACCTGCTGTCATTGCAACTGGCATCTGTTATGCTGAAACACAGGTTACCTACCAACAAGTTTGTCTCTGCACCACGTGATGAATCTATTGATGTAGGGGAGGAAGATGACAAGGCCAAGAAGGAGGTAAGACTGGAGGAGTAAATAAAAAACATTAGTTTCATGCCTTCATTTCTGATAGTTTTAACATAGTATTTGTGCCGTAATTCAATCATATTACACATAATCCCTGTTAGCCAAACACAGATGATATTTAAAGCAAAGAATTTAAAGCACTCAATGAATCAACCAGTGTAAAGTATAAACAGCTTTGTCTAGGGACTGCTTGGGTAGGATCCAGTTGAGTACAAGTTCTAGAGGAATCACACCACTCAGATTCATTCCCCAGTTGCTCTGATGGGTAACAAGGGGACTGAGCTTCAGGGGATCCTCCGTGGTTTTCATAGCAAGGATTTCCTAGAACCATGGGAGGTCAGAGTTGGAGGGGGTCCAAATCCCCCCCCACTTTTTTTTTTTTTGTAATCAATGTGGAAACAGAGGCCTAGACAGAAATTTGCCATGTAGCTAGTCAGTGGCAGGGTTGGGACTAGAACTCAGGCTTCCCGTTCTTTAACTTCAGTGTTCTTTCCTCTATATTGTGCTGCTATCTTTACTTAAATTGTCTTCGGAAGAAAGTGCCCCTGTATGTCAAAAGCTATCTACCCATATTGACTGTGGAGGCCTGAAGCCAGGGTGTCACGCTCCCTTTCTTATTGCTGGGTAAGGCATCATTGAGTAGTGGAAAGTGTCAGGAAACCTGCCTCTTGGTGTCACTGAATGAGAAAACAGATAAATATTTGTGCAATCTTAATACACCGCAAATCAAGATCTTATTTGGGGTGGAAATATTCTAATGGAATATCTTGGAGAAGTTTTAAACGTATCATTGAAAAAAAATTTTTGCTTGTTTTAAAAAGAGAAGGAAGATCTTACTGAGTTCTAGTCTTCAATCAGTTCTAGGTTTCAATAACTGGCTGTGCCACTAACTTACGAGTGACGCTAGGTTAAGTCACTTTCCCTTTCTAGACCTTAGTTTTCTCCTCTGTCAGAAGAAGGTTGGTCTCTAAGATCTCTTCAATTTCTGACAGACTATGGTTCCGTTCAATAAAGGTTTGCTAAATGTCGATATGAAAAACACTGCTGAGTAGGTGCAAAGTACAAAGTAGACAGCAGCTGCTCTCAGAGTTTGCATTCTCTCAGGGAGACAGGTTACTAACAACTGCTGAAAGTGTTAGGGAGATGAAGAAAGGCTTTGCATGGGAACTGGGTTTTGAACTGAACCTTGAAGGAAGCTATAGATTTAGGGAAGTGAAGATGAGGAAGCAGGACACTTCAGGCATAGGAGAAAGCCTGTCTGTTGCAAAGGCAAAGAAATGAGTGACAGAATGTTCAGGGCACAGCTGAAAGACTAGTGTGGCTAGACTGATGAGTGCACTTTAAATGTGGAAAGGTAGAAAAAAGAGAGAATAAACAAGACTCAGCAAAAGTCAATAAGACCACAGGTGTGAACCTATTTAAATAGAAGACAGCAGTACTCTCCATAGAAATAGGTAATTATAGAACGGGGTGGGTGGGAATAGAAAATAAGGAGTCTGCCTTGGAATATCTTCACTTAGAGATGCCAGTATCGGAGAGATATCCAGCCCAAGCCTGTAAGGCAGAAAGGAGGTTAGAAGAGACATTAGAGTTGGATATATAGATTATGAAATCTCAGAGCTAGAAGGGACCTCAGAGACTATCTACTTCTTGAAAAAGAATTCCCTGTTATCTGGCCCTACAGGACAAAAGAGAAGATGGGGACAAGGGAAGGGAGGGATGATAGAAGACAGGGCAGATTGGTGATAGGAGAAATTAGAATGCTCGGGGTATTGGGGTGGGGGGAGGGGACAAATGGGGAGAAAATCTGGAACCTAAAATTCTGTGAAAATGAATGTAAAAAGTTAAATAAATAAATTTATATAAAAAAAGAAAAGAAAAAGAATTCCCTCTACAACATATGCAACAAGAGATTATTTAGCATTTGCTTGAAGACAACTCATGAAGTCAATCCAATAACTCCTGGGGAAACTCATCTTACTTTTGGTCAGCTCGTGTTGTTAAGAGGTCTTCCTTTACAGTCACCTAATTTTGCCTCTTTGCCACATTTATCCATTTGATCTTAATTTTGTCTTTGATAAGCATTATAGTTCTGTTGTCTTTTTCACATGATGATAGCCCTTCACATACTTAGCTATGCTCCCCAAATCTGATTTCCAAACTCTGGATCTGATCCTTATATGTTATGAACTAAAAGGACTTTACCATCTACACTATCTTCCTTTGGAGAGAATGTCTACACTATCTTGCTTCTCTTAAAATGCTGCCTGATATCACATTAGTATTCCTAGCTACCCTATGACACTCCTAAAATCCCCCCAAATTTTTCCAGATAAATTATCTAGTTACTCTTCATCATCCTATATTAAGTTGATTTTTAAAACTCAACCACAAGATTATTACTAGAGGAAGGTAGAAAAAGTCCAAATAAAGGTTTTCTTCTGGATAGGGAAAATGCAAGTTATACTGGATGTTTTGGGGAAAGCTCTCATAGTCCTATCTGGTATGTCTATCAGAGTGGGCCCCCAAATAATTCATTGTTTATGTTTTGGAGGTTCATCTTGGATCTTTGCTTTTTTAGGGCTGAGATTTTCTGCATTAGCCATAGCTGAGTTAAGACAGCATTCATATGAGCATGAACCTATACAGGTTAGAGCCAGTAGGCATAAAACTGCACATATCTTATGTCTGAAAATTAATAGCCCTAATATGTAAATATGTTCTGAATGATTTCACAGGTAAAATTGGTGTCACCTTTCTGGCTTTGTCAATGAGTAGGGGAGGGGAGGAGGGAGAGAATTCAGAATTCAAAATGTAAAAAAAAGTACCAAAGTAAATACATAATAAATTCTAAAAAAGAAAATGTTAAAAAATACCATTATCACTGCTTAGTTATTGGAGGGCTGAATAATATAACATGAATCTATGTATGACAATCGTATTTAGTATAATCTGCATGTAACTGCTATCTATAACACCGTGGGTGAAGTATAGAAGATTAATCTGTAGGCATGACGTGTTCCTACACATTGTTCACTGGTACTTGGTGTACTTGTCAACCTCCACAAAGTCCAATCCTCCTGTCTCTCACTGTGGTTTATGGAGATGGCACTGGGTTCTCAAAGACCACACAGGAGAGCGGATGGTCTAGAAGAGCTTCTACCAAGCTTTCAAAAGATCGGTCTAGGTATTTGCAGAGGCTCATTCTTAACAGACTGGCCTGTTGAAAAGGTTGCCTTGGCAACCCATAAAACAAAGGAAAATATCCTGTGTGGTCCTCTTTGGCTTCTGCAGGGATGGTAGTTGGAACAGAAAGCACAGTGTGCTAAGAATCACACCCTATTTGACCTTCTAAAAACACTGACTTCACTGTTGGTTCTCTCTATGTGAAGTTCTTGTCCAGTGATCTATGGGGAGACATGCTACTAAAGGAACTGAATTATATGAATCTCAATATTCTTATAATCAGTGGAATCAGACCACAAAAACAAGTTGCAGCTAAATAGGCAAAGGGCTCGCAGTTTCTCTTTGGAGACACAAATAAAGGATTTGTTAGAATGGGTTTAGTCATGTGCCCAGAGGTGACCAGAAACATGATTGATGGAGATATTTCCATATTTGCATTGTATCCTGTGTTGTAGTGCTCAGGAAAAGCATGCATAAAAATACCATGGATATAATTGTAGATTATGAACCAACATCTGTTTCGGAAGAGGAGGAGGTAGAGGAATTCTATGAAGAACTCAGTGCAATCTTTCAAATTAAATCAATGCATACTTTGATACTTGATGATTTCAGTACAAAAGGAAGGACAGTGAAAAATGTTGGGAAAATAAGATTCATGAGCAAGAAATAGGAGAGGCTAAAGACTCATAGACAATACAGAAACCTCATGCCTATATATATCATGAATACTTTCATCAAGAAGAGTAAGGAAATTCCCCAATTGATAAATGGTCAAAGAACATGAACAGGCAGTTTTCAGAGGAAGAAATTAAAACTTTCTATAGTCACACGAAAACATGTTCTAAATCACTATTGATTAGAGAGATGCAAATCAAAACAACTCTGAGACACCACATCACACCTATCAGATTGGCTAACATGACAAAACAGGAAGATGATAAATGTTGGAGAGGATGTGGGAGAGTTGGAACACTGATTCATTGATGGTGGAGCTGTGAGCTGATCCAACCATTCTGGAGAACAATTTGGAACTATGCCCAAAGGGCTACAAAAATGTGCAAACCCACTGACCAAGCAATATCACTTCTAGGACTGTATCCCAAAAGATCATAAAAGTGAGAAAGGGTCCCACATGTATAAAAATATTTATAGCTGCTCTCTTTGTGGTGGCCAAAAACTGGAAATCAAGGGGATGCCCATCAATTGGGGAATGGCTGAATAAATTGTGCTATATGAATGTAATGGAATACTATCGGGCCATAAGAAATGATGAACAGGAAGACTTCAGAGAGGCCTGGAAAGACTTATATGAACTGATGCTGAGTGAAAGGAGCAGAACAAGGAGAACTTTGTACACAGCAACAACCATAGTGTGCGAGGAATTTTTCTAGTAGACTTAGTCCTTCATTGCAATGCAAGGACTTAAAAAATTCCCAATGCACTCTTTAAGGCAAAAATGCCTTCCACAGCCAGAGAGAGAACTATGGAATTTGATTGTAGGATGAAATAGACCATTTTATTTTGTATTATGTTTTGTTTTTATAATTGCTCCCATTCATTTTAATTCTTCTATACAACGTGACTAAGATGAAAATGTATTTAATAGGAATGTATGTGTAGAACCTATATAAAATTGTATGCCATCTAAGAGAGGGAGTGGGGAGGGAGAGGGAAAAAATCTAAGATACATGGAAATGATTGTAGAACACTGAAAACAAATAAAATAATTTAATTAAAAAAAAGGAGAGTAAGGAAATATTTTTTTATAGTGGGCACTAAACAGCAGAACAAAAACTGAAATTTTTTTACATTTTAACAGAAAATGACTTGTTTCTAATATTCAAATTATTCCCAATTCATCTATTTGTGTCTAGGCAACTTGTTAGAGCAAAGATCAAAATTAATACAAAACTTTAAGAATAAAAATGAGGAAATAATATGGCATACAATTAAAACTGCAATCTGATCTATTTAAAACCATCGATAATGAAAAATGATAAATAGGTGAACAGGTTTTTGACATAAACCTATGACTATTTTCTTAAAAACTTTAATTGATATACATCTATTTCAATAATTAAAAAAACCTGGAAATGCTTAGCACTGAAATATTTCATACTGCTAAGAAGAGAAAAACATGGTGGTTAAGGGTAATACCAGTTTGTTAAATCAGAAAGGATAGTGGAAGGTTATGAGCATTGTTACCTCATAAAACTAATGAGCAGTAGAAAACAAACTGAAGCTTGGAGAGAGATCCAAGATTGAGAGGGCAATGAAGAGTCAAACTAGAATGACGACATCAAACATGAAAAATGGAAAATATTTGTAAAGGCTTTCAAAGTACCTTTTACTTTTTCATTATCAAAGGCCACAATTGGCTGACTTCACAAGGCTGGATTCACTAGATGCAGAAGTTGATAAAGCACTGGAGAAAACAAAGAAAGGAAGAGTGGGTAACTATTGGAAGACCATTTTTTTGTGCAGGAGGTAACACAGTTTTGAGGATGCTGAAAAATTGATTCTCAAGAGAAGTAAAAGAAGAGAAAAATCCAGAGACATGGAAAAATTTTATTTTTACAAAAAAGTCAACAACAACAACAAAAACCCTAGTGATTCGCATCCTATTCTCTCATCTCTCCAAAATTTCTGCACATTACTGATGAAGATATGCAAAAAGGCTCTCACAGTAGATCTTGTTCCACAGGACAAAATACCTCTTTTTAAAGGCCTTCCACCAAGGTGTCCCTCATACACGTCAAAATAGTACAAAATTACTTGAAAAACACAACAGAAAAACTTGCAAACATCCTTCTTATTATGAATATATCAAGGGAAGCTTCAAACTCAGGGAGATTTGCTCACCAAATGTATTTGCCACGGTCATGAAAGACGTCCAGCAGATAGAACAAAATGAAGACAGATTTCTTATGGATGGTGAGGTCTTCCACATGTTCTGTTTGTGGGTGATGCGGTGCTGATTTCATTAAGCCCTACAGCACTGCAGTCTCTTAAATGAGATCCATAATCATTTAAGAGAATTCTAAGTGGATGAAAAATTGCTACTGTCCAGACTATAGCATACAGTGGGATAGATGAACTCCATACAGCCTACCCATCAGTTGATACGTCATGGACCATACATACAGCCTACCCATCAGTTGATACGTCATGGATCATACATACAGCCTACCCATCAGTGGATACGTCATGGATCATACATACAGCCTACCCATCAGTGGATACGTCATGGATCATACATACAGCCTACCCATCAGTGGATATGTCATGGACCATACACCTCAGATGGATAATAAATCGGGCTCTGAGATGAATAGGAGAAAGACAGTAAGATGGATCTCTTTTGGTAAACTGTATCCCAAACTGCTTTCTGAAACAAAGGGCCATCTTTTTTTAAACACCAATATCCTTTCAGTGATAATCTATGGCTGTGAGTCATGGAAATATTTGTCTTTAAAGAAATGAAATTGAAGGCTGCTCATCTTAAGAGCAATGGAGAGATGCATTGTGCATATAATTAGGTTACAACCCAGTATAAATGAGTAATTGAATGGGAGTATTGGTGAAAATGATGTCAACAGAGAAATGTACAAACAGAAGACAGGCTGGATATATAAAGAATAATGGATGACAGTCAGGTGCTCCTGGATACATGCAGTGTTAAAAGAAACAGAAGGGGTTAGTATATCAGGAAGACCTTTCTCCCCCTCAACCCCACAATAGTAGACTAACAGCATGGTAAGGACAAGAAGCACACAGGACGGGCAGGCATTAGTGGAAGGAATATAGTCATGAACAAAATCATAGATTTTGTATTCAACGAAGTATTCAAGTAAGTAGTTTACCTGGGTGAGAATGAACAAGAATACAGGTCTTGGCCACTGCAGCAGGGTTGATGGCAGCTAGTTCTGCCTCTCTTTCTCTGACTTTTCTAGTATTTTTTTTTTGTTGTTGTTGTTTGGGGTTTTTCTGTTTGCTGCAGGCTTCTCTGAGACTCAGGATAATTGCATGCCCTGATGCTAGTCAATGGGGAGAATACTAGGAATACTGTGAATGGAAAAAAGTGAGTTTTTTTTCCAGCCTCCCTAAGATTCAGTGGGAGGTGCTGACCACCGAGAAAGTGTTACATCTGAAATCTGATGCAGGGAAAAGGGGAATAGAATTCACTTAGGAATAAGTCATAGAGACCTTAAGGCAGAAATCTTCATGGATAGGCATTTGTACATAGTCTGATTCACAAAAGCACTAGAGAGTTTCTAGTGTTGATCAGCAGAGAGGAGGTCATAGCAGGAGAAAGTAAAGTAAAGCACAGTCTGATATGCAGATCCTAGGTTCTAAGAATAGATTTCAAACAATCCAGAGAATGGGTGAATAGGATTGGATGAGTAATATTCCTCCAAAGGTGTCCCAATAGGAATGTAAGTTTCTGAGAGTAAAATTTTGAAAACTAAGCAGATATTATCATGAGGAGGAAAAAGAGCAGCACTTAAAGAGAAAAATGGCTGCACGGGGAACGTCTCCCATTTCAGATTTTTAAAAGACATACATAGAAGAGGGAAACAAGGATGAACAAAAGAATGCAACATGGTCCTATAAGAAGAGTGTCAGAAGCATTAAAGCTCAGATTGAGCTGAGGCTGGTGATGAAAACAAAGGAAGAAAATCATTTTTTTAAAGGTTACACAGGGGCCAAAGAGAGCAGGAAAGAAGAGGCAGGACCACTACTTATTTAGGGTGATAATGGCCAATAGCAATGATCTTCGGATGGGGAATAAAAATTACTAGTAAGAGGTGAAAACCAAAGAGAAATGAAGAGATAAAAGACTATATCCAACTGTTTCCCATAAGTTCAAGTCACTAGACCAGGATGGAAACTGTAGAAGCTAAGATTTACAGAAAGCTTTCAGGTTTTCAAAGCACTTTCATATATTGTCTCATTTGATCATCACAAAAACTCTGTGAGGCAGGTGATACTCTTAAAAGGCACAGAGAGGTTAAGTGACTTGGCTAGAGTCAGCCTACTAGTGTCTGAGGCAGGGCTTGAACTCCAGTCTTCCTAACCAGAAAGCCCAGGGCTCTATCTCTTGTGCAAATCTGCCTCTCCAAAGTACATCCTATGGTACTGAAAAAATTGGCAGATGCTACTGGTGGTGATCTTTGAAAAACCTTCAAAAATAGGAGAGATGCTGTGGAGCTAGGAAAGGGTTAACTTTCTAATTTTCAAAAAAGTAAATACAGTCAAATGTAGAGATCACTGCCTAGTCTGCTTTAGAGCACAATTCTAGAATGAAGAGGTTTGTGGGTACTAAGAACTAAGGAATGATTACTAAAACTAGCACATAAAGGGAGGTATATGTTGGGAAACCATATGGATATAAATATAAAAGATACTGATAATTTTTCAGTAGGCAAGAAAAAAAGGCTGCCATCATTTTATCCAGAAGAATCAGGCTGGACTAACCTGACTCTTTGACAAAGAATGCTATAGATGTTAAGATCATCTGACAAAACCATGTTATGTGTGAACAAGATGGAGACATGTGGACTACATTAATAGCATGGGCAGATGGGTCTGGAGCTGGTTGGATAATTGGACACAAAGAATTATCACTAAGGGGTCAAGTTCTCTAGTGCCCTTGTCCTGTGCTAGTCAGCACGTTTGTTGGTTTCTGAAGAAATATCCCATCCAGCTTTAGATCTTAGAAGGGCCCCTAAGGTTCATCCAGTTTAACCCCCTCATTTTACAGATGAGGAAACTGAGACCCAGAGAGCTAAAGTGTTAAGCTAAATTGCCCAAGGTCACACTGGCAATAGGGGGCAGAACTGGGATTATAACCCACCTCCTTTGAATTCCCATTGAATGCTCTTTTCACTGCACTGGCAATAGAAGCATTATCAAGTTTGCAGATGATACAACCTGGGAGGGATAGCTAATATGCTTACAATATTATCGACATCCAAAAAGATCTTGACATGATAGAACACTGAACTGAATAATAATAATTCCTATTTATACTGCCCTATTGCCAAGTATTCTTTGCTTTGTGAGGTAGGTGGTACATAAGCATTATCATCATCTCTACTTTACACATGAAGAAACAGATTTTGAGAGGCTAATGCCAATGGTCACACAGTAGGGGTCTGAGATAGGATCTGAGCCCAGGTTTCCTGACTGCAACACTTTCTCCATTACGTTGTACTACTTCCCTAAATGGGATAGGATGAAAGGTGAAATTTAAAAGGCATATATGTCAAGTTCTACACATGGCTTCAATAAATTAACTTCATAAGACAGAGAAGTCATAGGTAGATAACAGTTCACATGAAAAAAGATTGGAGTTTTTTAGTGGGTTTCTAGTTTAATATCAAGTGAAATAACAAATGTAAAGCACTCCATCAATCTTAAAGTGCTTTATAAAAGCTAGCTCATTCCTATTATTACTGATATATTAACAATGTGATTGGTAGTTAAGAAAGCAAGTGCTCCCTTAGACTCGATTGAGAGAGGACCAAAAGTGGGGTAAGGCGTTTCAGCTCTTTACATCCTGTCTTGGTTGGACCACAGCTGGGGCACCCGGCTCAGTTCTGGGCATTATGCTTAAAGAAGGAATCACAGAACCATGGAACCCTGAGGCTGGAAGAGACCTTGGGGCCACCTGGTTCAACCTGGGCATGAAAAGTCATTTCCTCTATCACATGCCTCTGCTCCAAGATGTTAAGTGAAGGTGAACTCACTGCTTCCCAGAGGTAGCCCACCCTATTCAGAATAACTCTCAAAGTTAGGAAGTTTTTCCCAACATCAAGCCCCAGTATGTCTCTCTATAACTTTCACTATTGTGGCATCTAGAAAAGGGTAACCAGGACTACGAGAGGACAAGAGAACATACTGTATCAGGATCAATTAGAACAATGAGGATGTTTAGTCTAGAGAACTAGAGACATAACAGGAGTCTTTCTGTATCATAAAGGCTTATTTGTTCTGCTTGAACTCAGAAGGCAGTAAAATAAGAGTAACTGGTGGAAACTGTAAAGGCGTAAATTTGATATGTCAATCATTAGGATGTAAGCTCCTTGAGGGTAAGGGTTTTTGTTTTTATTTCTGTATCCCTAGTAATTAGTATAGTGCCTTGCACATAGTAGGTACTTAAGATGGTATTTGTGGAACTGAAATTAATTAGGCCCCAAAGGCTAATGGGCTATGTTGACAAACAGCGGGTTCCCTATAGTTAGATAACCACTTGTCAGGAATGTTATGAAAGGGATTCTTTGTCAGATAAAGGTAGGACCAGATGGCTACTGAGATCCTTTACAACTCTCTGACTCAGTGATTCTGAGCAAGGATAACGTCTTTATCTAATTTTATAAAGTGGTAGATTCAAGAAAAATCCAGCTGAAAGTTCAAATCATTCACTATGGGGTTTACATTTTACATTAGACACGCTTACACTTTGTATATTTTTGCTTGAGTGCTATTAAATATCTCTACTTTTGAGAGACATACTTGATATTTTGTCTGACAGAAAACCATTGTGAGGGGAATGGCATTATTAGGACTTTACACTAAGGATTTGTGGTTTCATGGGTGTGGTTAATCTCACGATGCAGGTTGCAACACTGCTACTGTGGCTTAAGAATTCATCCCTTTGCAGTCAACCTAATGATAAGTCTCCTTAAAGTTAACTAGGTTCTTCTTTAGATCAAATAGTCTGTTGCTAGGCCCATATTTGAAACCTTGCCATCTTGGTAGGACCTGCCTGGGCTTGTGCTCCATTAGTATAAACCTTGGAGAACCCAGGGGCACCTTCACACTTTGACTTTAGTGGAAGGTGAGGAACTTACCACAGGAAAAAAGAAAAAGGAGAAGATGGCTGCAAAAAAGCACAGGGCTGGCCCCCTGAGTATAATATTTAAGATATGCTGCTTGTAGAAGGCCTTGTTCTCTGACTGTCGGATCTGGTGATTCAGTAAGTATGGGTAATGGAACCCATAGGTCACAATTGCTGCCTGGGAGAAAGGAGGAGAAATCAAGATCAGCATTTGTAACTGGCATGCACAGCAGTCTCAGAAACAGGATGATACACACAAAGAAAGATGGGCTGCACTGGCTCTTTGGACATGAAAGTTGTAAGGAAAAGCATTGTCTCCTGAGAGATGAACAGCATATAAACTATATACCAAGTTTTATACTCCAATAGAACTAATTAAGTTTACCTTGTAACTGTTATATTTAAATTTCAATAAAAAACAATTAATTTTTAGATATTAAGTCTCCATCAGGTTCTTGGTCTATTTGTTCTCATTCACCTTTCTTCTTACAGGTTTATACTGAATACTTGATTTTTCTGGGTCTTTTTTTTTTTTTTTTTTTTGCTTAGCATTAATTCTAAAGGTCTTCCCATAATTCTTTATATTCCTTATTTTTTTTAGTCTTAATTGTACTATAGTATTATTCTATTACATTAATGTGCCAACAAATGAACCATTCCCCTGTTGGACTTTTAAGTTGTTTCAAGTTTCTTGCAAAATGAAATAATGTTCCTGGGAAAACTTTTGGGAAGACAGCTTTAAAAAATATAATACTTTCAGGATCAACTTCACCAAGCCAGGATTTCAAGGTGACTTCACAACAGAGTTATTGGGTCAAAGAGTATGATTATTTTTACATTTTTTTTTTTTTACTGAAGAGAGGTGCAGTAAACATTCTACAAGTCTGCAATGCCACCAGAAATAAATGAGTTTACCTCTCTACCCCCCCACCCCATCCCCACTCCACTAGCTCTCCTTGAGTTTCATTGATTTTTAATTATTTATGACAATTTGATGGGTGTGAAGTCAGGGCCATACCTAGGGCAGGGTAACTGGGATTTTGCCTGAGGCATTGAAATTTAAAGGCTGCTTTTTCAATACTTCTATTCCTTCAGTCAGCACTCATACTACTCTCTGTCATTTCCCTCAAATCATACTTTGCCCTAGAGTCTGGGGTAGTGTGAAGAGAAGGAGGAGTATTTCAGAGCTTCTAATGCACACTCTACTCTTCCCCTTCTCCCATTAGGATACCATCAGGACCAGCATGCACTCAGAACAGAACAAAACAGTGGCTGATGCACAGGTATGCCTTTACTCCTTCCGCACTTAGTTACTGCCTTTGAGACTTAAGAACTTTTGGATGGGAGAGCATGCTATGGGCAGCTGTGTGGTCTGACGTTAGAATCAGCATGAGAACTGAGGTTAGAAGGGCAGCAGGAGCAGGGCCCTGTGTGCAAGGGCATGCCAATCTCAGAGAGTTTTTGACTGGGAACTACTATACAGAGGTGAGTCTGGATCGGTAACTAAGATAGGCAGCTTCTGAGAATGTCACCAGCTAGAGAAGTCTGGGGAGATGGAGTATTCCTTGTTTTTTTGTTTTTTTTTGGTGAGTTTCACTATTCTAACATGAGACCTGGATATAAGTATCATTCTCCTCATGGCTCTCCCATGTTTTCTGGGAATGGGGGGTTCTGGGTTACAGCTGGGCAAGAATGTTCACACAGCAGCACTGAAGAACTTTGCCTTGTATCTTTGCTATTAAATATATTATTTGGCTACAGAAAATTTACTGACTGTGTCTAATAAACATAGAAGGTTACTGATTGAGAAGGTAAAATTCTAGACATAGAGAAAATATGGAAATAACGAGCCATACATTTATCCATAAACTTCCAATAACCTGGAGCCACATTGAACCATGGTGAAATTACTTTGCTGGTGGCTTTAGTGCCCCTTGGTGGACAAATTAAATATTACACTCTATTGTATGGTAATAAATATGTATACATTCTACTTTTTGCAGGCTTAAAGAACGCAGTACACAATACAACACTGGTTATTACTCCCCACAGGGGGTAGCATCCCAAGTGACATGTAGCCTATACCAACATCATATAAAGCAACTGAATTAGCTAAATACCATGTGAATTAGTTAAAAAAGGAAACAATTGGATGTCTTAGCAGTCTCTTACCTCACTAAATATAGAAAGTAATTTTGCTAGTACTGTCATTTTCACTAAATTAATCTAACCTATTTACAAATACTAACAATCTCTGCAATTGTTTGGGTCAGGTCACCTTCTATTTCAATCACTGTGATTTAATAGTTGTCTTTAGACAGGTGGGCCTATGCATTTATTTCTATGTAGGTAAATGTTCCAATAATTGATGTTTTTTGTTCTTATAAATGGGTTTTTATGTTTTCTTGATCTTTATTGCTAGTAGATAAGAATCCAAAATTTTTTGTGTATTGATTTTGTATCTTGCAAACTTGTTCAATTCATTTATTGTCTCCATTAATTTACTGGTTGAGATGGTTGGATTTTCTAGATAAACCATCAGGTCATCTGTAAATAATGATACTTTGACTTCTTTTTAATGCTAATGTCATTAATGATCCCCCCCCCCACTTCATCTTATTACAATTGCAAGTAATAAAAATGGCGATGGTGGGAGTCCTTGGACTGTACCTGTATTTAATTGCATATTATACTGAGTGTTGGCTTGAGGTAGATACTTTTGATCATGGCTGAAGAAAAGTTCCTCTATACCTACCCTTTAAAATTTTTTTTGTCTGTATGTTGTATTATATTGTCAATTTTTCAGAAGTTGAAACAACCTTATACACCCAGAATAAATCTTGTTTGGTTATGATGAATAATTTTTGAAAATATATTTCTCTATTTTATTGGCTATTACTTTGTTTTCTACTTTACCACTTCATAAATGGTATCATTAAAAATTTAAAAATCAATAACATATTTGCTTCATAAAGGTATTGGGTAGTATTCTGTATTTTTCTATGGGTTATATTCTATATTTTTCTATATCTATGAATAACCTTTAACATAGGGATGCTGGCTTTTGCAAAATTTTAAAGAATTTACATATGAATCTGGGTAACTGGTGGAGTAATTGTTTAATGCCTTTTTTTTCCTCTGAAATTGATCTATTTAAATTACTAGTTCCTTGTCATGTCAGTTTTGGAAATTTACATATTTTAAAAAATCATCTATTTCCTTTAAATTCTCTAGTTTATTACTTATTTCAAATACACTTTCATTTTCTATTCTGTTAATCTCTGCTATTAATTTTGAAACTTTTCTTTGATTGACCATTTTGGTCCTTTTTTGTTAATCTAATTTTTGCATTAAATGTTTTCCTGTAAATAATGTATTTATTGATTTTATTAGTCTGTTCTGTAACTATTTTAATAAGGGACTTAAGGCCATTGTTATTCACATTTATTGTTACAAATGATAACTTTTATTTGTTTTCTACTATTTTTTCCTTCTTGGTGTTGTCCTGTGGGAGCAAAACTACCTTATTCTTCTATAATTATTTCAACTAGTCCAACTATATCTATCTAACTATCTGTATCAAACATGTTATATTTCTGTTTTTTAAACTTTAATTCATGTTTCCTTGAGGTTTAGCTCACTTTCAATATAAGATAGGGAAGTTTTACCTTTGGGATTGTCAGTTCCTTTTTCTTTAATGTTGTTAATGATGTTTTTCTTTTGTGCAAAATACCTTTTTATGAGTAAACATGGATATTAAGAATACATATTTTTATCTGAGTGCTAATTTATTTTTAATCATACCCTCCTTACGAAATGAAGTTTTGGGAGCCATTGATAAATGGCAGTCATGCCAGGCATGTCCTTCTTGAGAATGGGCCCTAAATCCCAAGGAACCTTTCCTGGTCCCAGCCTGAACTTATTCCAGTGAAGCCAAGGGCCCTGAGGATGGATCATTAGGTACCCTCTGCTACAATAACTGTCTAACACCATATAGGAATTTTCATACATTACAGGACTAAAGGATAAAGCATACAAGCTGAAGAGGTGTTGGTAGAACTATATTTCATCTTCCTGCTTGATAAGTAGAGAATTCTAGCATCTCCGAGCTTGTCCAGCCTGTTCTTAAAGCATGAGTCTTCTGTACATCACTGATACATGGTTCACCTGGTCTCTACTAAACCTTCTGAGGCAGTCAGCTCAACTTTATGCCAGTTCTGATTGTTACAATGTTAAAACCAAAAGTGGAGGCAAGAGAAGAAGCCTGAGCTCAGGGAAACAATCTAGAGAAGTAAAACCCAGTAGCAAATAAATACAGAATCCTAAGAGTACTGACTACGAGGGGAAAGATTTAGTATTTGATAGACCACTGAGAAAACCCGAAAGCAGTCTGGCATGTTGCAGCCCACACCTTAAATGAATACTCGGGCCCTCAGTTGCTTTAGCACCTGACTTTTACAAGAAAGGTTCTATACTGATGGTGACAGTGGGGTTACTAGAAAGAAGTAGTGAAGTAAAAAATATCTTCGATAAAACTTTTTTAAAAAAAGAAGTCATCTGAATTAACGTACCTGACTGAGGCCAATGGCGATGACACAAATGCAAAACAGGAAAATACCCAGAGGCACATCAGGAAAGGAGGCCATTAAGGAAAACTGCAAAGGAAAGTTCAAATGTTAAGCACTTCACTAAGACATTAACCAGGAAGAAATGCTATGAAATTAGGAGCTAACACCACTATTCCACCATGAACTTTAAATACCTCTACAATACAATGCAAAATATCTAATTCCAAAGTCAAGTTTTTGGACTCCTGGGCATCAGGGCAAAACTGATGTCCATAAGTACAGGCCTAAGGTACATATATTTGAGAAGAAAGAAAGGCAAGAAAGAAGGAAAAAAAATTGAGAGGAGGGGAAGGGACAGGAGAGAGTAAGGTGAGGAGAGAGAGTAAGGTGAGACAAAGGAGAAGAAAGAAAAAGAGAGAAGAAGAGAAGGAGATGGGAAAAAGGAGAAAGTGAGAAATAACAGGAAGAAAAAAAAAACAGGTGAGAAATGCCTGTAGTATGATTAGGAGAAGACTGTAATTAGCCCTCAGGGACCTAGTGGCATAACTGCCTTACCAAGTTGTAGCCAGCTCACATCTTTATTCTAGGGAGGGCTTATTTCAAACTGGTATCTGCCTTTAACAATCTTTGGGAAGGTTTAGAAATATGAGTTTGTGTTACACAATGGACATTTAAAATTTAGCTTGGGTTAGGTATTTATCCATGATTGTGGGGTTAATGATTGAAAAGTAATACTTGCTTCTGTATTCTTAGCTACTTAATTTAAAATGATTACTTAAAAACAAAAAAATCTGAAGCTCTTCCCCTTAAATATCTTCTTATATATTGAAATAGTTCCAAATATTGTGATATATTTTAAAACCCACTGAATTATTCCTGCACATTTATAAAAATATTACATTGTACCCTCAGAATTTATAGTTCACTGAAGATCTTTATCTAATAATTCAACATTCCAATGAGGTAGATGATAGGTATCACTGTTAGTTTGCAGATTATACATTTTCAGAATTGGAAGAGACTTTAGAAGCCACTTACTCTAACCCTCTACTCAGTACAATCTATACTATCCCTGACAAGTGTTTATTTAACTTCTGTTTGTACAGTCCCAATCACAGGAAGCTCACTACCTTTGGAGGCAGGACAAACCATTGTGGGATGGCTTCAACTGTGAGAAAGTTCTTTATAATACTGAGCTGAATTGGCCTCCTGGTAATAGAAACCCAGTCCCAGTTCTCCCCTCTGGGGCCAAATGAAACAAATTTAATCCCTCTTTCATAGGAATGCCTTCAAATACATATCTATTTCCCTCCTCTCCAATCTTCTTTTCTCTTTATTCTAAACTCCAGAGTTTGGTGGTGTTTTACAGCATAGCACTTCGTTGTCCCGGGTGTGTAAGATTTATTTCAGACTTCTTGAAGGCAGGGCCTAGATCTACTTTTTCTTCTTCTCCACAGCAGAGAAAAAGGCAAGGTTAAGCATGATAAACTCAGGAGATATTTGATGACTTATGGCTGGTACCAAGAGGGATCTGAAGTTAACTCACCGTGTATGGCAAGAAAGTAATTATCATCATACAGGCCTGTAAAAGAAAAAATGTCATTCACCTGCTGGCTCAAAGTAACGTCCTGGTCATCCCCATCAGCATTTCTCTTTCCAGCTATAGTGTATCTACAAATAAGGGGAGGCCAATGACTTCACAGGTCCCTTCTGGGGTCAGAGCAGAGGAAACCACCTTGGATCCTACTTTTTTAAGTACCCAAGTACTCTCCTCCTTCCTTCTCAGTGTTACAGGGATCTGTGCTTGACCCTCAATAATTTTATCAGTGATCTGGATAAAGGTACAGATGGTCTGTTTAATATGTTTTTATATGAAACAACAATAGGAAGGATATTGCACATGTTAAATAGAAGAACCAGGATCCAAAAATATCTTGACAAGTTAATATGCTGGGCCAACAAGATGAAATTTAGTAAAAATAAATAGTTTACATGAGTTAAAAAAATAAACTTCATAAGTACAGGATGGGGAAGTGTTGCTACACAGCAGAAATGGAAATGGACGGTCGAATGAAAAATTGGATCTAGGGTTTTAGTGGATTGTAACCTCAATATCAAAGCTAATATAATCTTAGACTGCATTAAGAGAGGCATATTATCAAGAACTAGAGACATGGTAATTCTGCTGACCTCTGCCCTGATGGGGCCATAACTGGAGCACAGTTCTGGACACCACACTTTAGGAAGCACAAGAATAACCAAAGGAGGGCAGTGAAAAGAAGGCAAATTATGGCATGTGAGGATTAACTGAAGTAACGGGATATTTCACATGGAGAAGAGAAGACCTGGGGGATACATGGGAGCTGTCTAAAGTTCTTGAAGGGGGGTGATATGGAACAGAGATGAGATACATTGTGTTTGGTGCTAGAGGGCAGAACTAGGATTAGTAAGGAGAAAGTGAAAAAAGACAGATGAGAGCAGGGAAAGGATGTCAGATCGGACTTGGGAGGAATCACTCTCAACCACTCTCTTTTACTTCAAGTTTGGGTTAAAAGAAATACCAGGGCTTGGCATGTCATAGACATACAGAACAGTTACAGCTCATACTGACTCATCTCAATTTCGACTACAGAATTTATCTTCTTAAGCTTTCTTACATCAAACCATCTACCTTCATCTTTTGACTGTTCCTCAATATGCTCTGATATATCTGGAGCTAACAGGTCAAATAATAAATGAAAAAAGTCAAAATAAAGAATTCTCCATGACAAAACAAATTTCTGTCTATGTTAGATCGGGGTCAAGACTAATCTAATTACCCTGGTACATGAGGAGAGGAATTATTCATCTCAAATTCACTTCTATGAGAATCAAATTTTAAGTTCAATTTATTTCTAAAAATAAGCAAAAGAAAACTCACCAGGTTTAGCAAGGCCAAAGTATCATCTATCATTCCAATTACCTGGAATAGCCTACAAAAAATGCAATTAAGAAAGAGGAAACCAAAGAAAATACACAGTAATAAATATATTCTCACATTTCATTTTGCAACATTTGTTAACAGACACCAAAGTATTTGGAAACCTTAAAAAAAAAATCTCCCTTCTGACCATATAACTACTCAACAAACTTAATGTACTTTTTTTTTGTCAAGGCAGTTGGGTTTAAATGGCGTGTCTAGGGTCACACAGCTAGTGTCAAGTGTCTGAGGCTGGACTTGAATTTAGGTCCTTCTGACTCCAGGGCTGGTGCTCTACCCACTGCACTACCTAGCTGCTCCTAAGCTTAAGGTACTTTTTGCTGTCATGTTTTTTTCAGAATATTGGTGTGATGATATTTACTTGTTGCTAGTAATCAATCCTGACAACAATCCTTGGAGGTATACAGATGAGGAAACAGAGGCCCAGAAGTTAAGTGCCTTGTCACAGAGTGAGTCAGTGGCAGTCAAAACTAGAACCTAGGTCACCTAATCTAACTTTAGAAGCCAAAGAATCTAGGTGGTGATTGGGATTCCTAGAGACCAGATACCTAATGCTGATAGTGAGAATTAGTCAGAAGGGGCTGCCATACCAAAATTTCTGGGGTTTGTCCTTGTAAGAACTCAATAAAAAGAAAACTCAAAGCTATTTTCAGAGTAAGGTTTCCCAGACTGGTCTCCTTCCTGCCCAAGCCAGTTTCATTGCAACTAACTTGTGGCCATCCCCCTCATTTCAGATTTCTAGGGCAATGGAAGCCCTACTTAAGGATTCTCTTTGCAGCAGGTGCCACTTAATCTCTATCACCATCATGAAGAGCATTCCTTGATAGATGTAATAGGTAAGGAAGCTCTAGGGCAAGCTTGCTTTATGGTATGTATCTTGGTGGCTAGTTCATAGCAACTTATAATTCAAGTTGGAAGGGGCCTCAGATGTAGTTCAATTTCCTATCTTAAAGATGAAGAAACTGAGGCACAGATAGTTACTTACCCTTAGGCATACAAGGTAGTAAGTTGAAGAACTATGATTTGAATCCAGGTCCTTTGACTCTAAATCTAGCATTTTTTCCCACTGTACTACACTGACTGAGGGAGAAAGTATAGAGAGGAAAAAATCCAGGGGTTGTAGGGCCAAGCAGGAGAGGGTATGGGTAACGTAGGGAAGGGAAGGAAGAACAGGAAGTTCCTGGTGGGGCAGGCAAAGAGACTGAGGAAGTGGAGAAAATGGGAGACTAATGGGGCCCTCAGAGGTGAGAGGCAAGCTAGGGAAAAGAAGAGAGGGATGATGGAGCAGCCAGAGATATGGGGAAGCCAGCTTGGAGGAAGAGATTAAGAGAATAAAGAGATACCAGGCATCTGGGTTCTTATTGAGAGTTGTGGGTCCGGCTCAAGGCACTTTTACGTGGCACTGCTGCTTCTAAGAGCAGATCTGGGGCTCTAGGATTATCCTATGTAGGCTAGTCTAAAAGGTAATATAATCTCCCAGGATTTTCTAAAAACTGACATTGTACCCAGATGGCTTTGGCACCTAAGATGAGCATAGTCTAGTCAGCATTCCCTCAAATCTGGTCTGTTCTGGTCTTTTGTCTCTGTAACTAAATGGTCCTCTGTGACTGGAGAAATATGAAGACACAGGGCACAAAGTGACCTTGTAACAAACATTAAAAAAAAAAATTCACATACAGGTATTCCAACTGCAGCCCATCTGGCCTTAGTAGCTAAGATTCACTTCTGGGATTCTCATCTTTTGTTTGGTGCTCTGATTCTCCAAGGTTGACTATACTTCTGAGGAATTCTAATTTGCAGAGGAAAGTGTTGATTTGTAAATAATATTTTTAGATTATAGAAATCTTAGAAAATGCATGAAAACTGGATGTTTTCTAAAGTAGAATCCTATTTTCATAGTGAAATTCCATTATCCTTTCAGAGATGTCTTTATTAAAAAATTAGGTCCAAGGTATTCCTTTAAAAACATAATTAAGAAGGCAGTCAACATGATTAAATTATATTTATAAGCTCGTATGAATTTGTAAATGCTATTCATATAATATTTATAACTATTCAAACTACTATACTAGGAACTTACGATAAAGTATGATGACTCTTCAAAAAATTAAGCTTTTTTGGTGGGGGAGGGAGGGCTGAGCAATGATCCCATCTAGTCTAGAACTAATATACTGGATGGCAAAATTCAAACAAAAAAAGATCCTGACAGACTAGCACATTGGTTTTAACCTATGAAGATGAAATTTAATAAGGATAAATGTGAAATCCTATATGTAAGTTAAAAAAGAAATCAGCTTCAAAAGTACTGAATGAAGGAGATGTGAATAGATAGTAATTTGTTTAAAAAGGGTTTCAATGAACTGCAAATTTAGTATGGGCCAATAGTGTGATATTGGAGCCAAAGGGCAAATGTCATCTTGGGCAACATTAAAAGAGACACAGCTTAATAAGGTGCTGATGGTGCCCGCTGTACTCTGCCCTGGTTAGATCACAAATGCAGTACTGAGTTCTATTGTGGGCACCTTGATTTAGGAAAGGCATTGATTTAAGAAGGCATTCAGTAGCCAACTAGGGTGATGATGGACTTTTAAGTCCATGCCATCTGAAGATCAGTAGAAAGAAATGGCGATGATTAGCATGGAGAAAGACTTGAAGTATCTGAAAGGCTGTCATCTGGAAGGGGGAATTATTTGTTCCCAGAGCATAGAACCAGGAGCAATTGTAATTAAATAAATTTTGGGCTTGAAGTTAGAAAAAACTTCCTATTAGAATGGAAGGGGATTTCTTGAGAGACAGTGGGCTCCACTTTCCTTGGAAGTTTTCAAGCAGAGGCTGGAGGCCCACTTGTTGGCTGTTTTGTAGAAGGGATTCTTTTTTGGGTTTGCGTTGGTCTAGGTGTTTCCTAAGGTCCCTTCCACCTCTGAAATTCTGTGGTTCTGTAAAGTTCTTCAGAATTTAAGAAAACTACTGGGGAAAAAAGGGTAAAGAAAATCACAGAGATTCATTCATCAGGAGATTAAAAAAAACTTTGTATGTATAAATAAAATGATTTGAAAACATCCCAAGTTTAATGAGAGAAAAAAAAGGAAAAAGCTATTTTTGTTTGAATGTAAAGGCTTACAGTCACCACATGGATTTTCCTGGGTGCTGAGAATTTTCCTTCTGAGGCTGTTTCCTTGGTACTTATACAAGTAATTTACTACGGTACCCTTTGTTAACCTGTTGAAGAAGGTAAAAAATACTGAGTTTCATTTCCCACTGTCTGACCAGGAACATGGAAATGGCTTTCATGTTCCAGTGTTCTGCTCCTCTTCTGGAACTATGCCAGGACCCTGTGGGATTGCAGAGCTCGTAGAAAATGACAGCACACAGCACAGAGCTGTGCCTGGCATAGAGGAGAAGTTTAATAAACTGCACTGTGTAGGATGGGGTAAGTTATTGTTACTGCTATGAAGCTATGAAATGAAGGCAGACATCTTTTTATAAGTTTGCTATAATATGCTTACTAACTATTTCATTCCCTCCATGATGCAGAAAGGGGCATATAGTAATCTGTCAGCCTATACTTGAATTCTTAGACAGAAGGGTCCCAGTGTTTACTTATTAACTTAATTTCCATTGTAGTTGCAAAGAAATGACTTACTGTAGCAAGTAAGCAAAATTTGCTTGTCTTTTTAGATTCTGAACATTTAAAAAAACCCTCCCCATTTTGCATACCTTATATGTGCTGCCCAAGCCACGGTTACTATTAAAAATGTCATCAGGTAAACCGCAATTTTAGTTGCTAGAAGCTTTTGTACACTTTTGTCAAACCGCTGAAATGAAAGACAATTACTATCAGTAGAAGAATCGGGCATCATCTGGTATTTACTCATCTACAATGACACAATTCTTCAATCATACACGGATGGCAGCATGATCTATTTTCTAAGATTCAGGGGGAGAACCTCTGACTGAAGATGCATTTTATCCCATCTCCACATCAATATGTGCCCTTTGGTGTTCCTTTCTTCCCTCTTCCAGAGTTGAAGGTCATGTTCCAGCTCATCTGCATCTTTTTCAAAGGATGGGAAGATAAATAATAGATAAAATCACCCAAATCTTTCTTCTCCAAAATCATGAAACTTATGGTAACAAAAACAAAACAAAACAAAACCAACACGCTAAAACTCATGTATTTTAGTTATTTTTTCTGATCCTAGTTCTAGGCTGCAGAGAGTACATTTTCAGTAAAAAGGACAACTGAATTAGACTGAATTTGCAAGTTGATGGAGAGGCTGTTTTATCTTCAAAGAGTAGGTAGCTGGATGCGTAGCTATGGAGAGAGGAGGAAAGGGTAAGTTAGCGGTGAAATGGGTTTTCTGGAATCCAGGGTTAATCTCCAAATTTAACTTTATCCAGTAGTTGCGCCTTGCTCTGCCAGCCAACCTGCTGCAGTCGAAGTGGTGGGCTTAGTTCATTTCCCCAGCCCAACTCCACAGCAAGAGTGACTAGGTGGTGAAATGACTCCACACTGAGGCACAGAAGAGAGGAAAGGGTTGCTCAGAATAGCAATGGTTTTTATATAGTAAATAGCAATAGATAATGGTTATCAGGCCCTGGGAAACTGAGAAATGACTGCCGAACTTAGAAACAAACTTTCTTAAAACACTCCTCTATAAGACACTGGGGTCACCATTACATTATTAGGCAACGGTATGTTTTGAACCAGATTAGCCTAATTCAGTTAAATAATGATGTATCTTTGCTTACCACTTTAGAAAATCAATCTTACTGCTAAGGACCTGCTCTGAGTAAACTGAACCAAACTTTAAGTGGTGGTTTTACTGCAAGCATAGAGAAATAAAATGCATTTTCCCTAATATCTCTCACTCTTCTGAGAGACCCACTTTAGGTTACAATTTTTTTTTAAAGAAAATAAAAAGAGGAAGATGAGAAAAGCAAGATTGATCAATGCATTAAAGAAAAGTCTTAAAATTCCCCACCCATGGACCTCAGAGTTCTGCAAAGGAGAAGGGTGGAGGTATTTCCTCACATCTCTTCTTTGAGGCTGTGCTTCTTCTTTGTAATTTTGCAGTATTTATTTTGATTATTTTGTGATTCCATTTACATTGTTGTAGTCACTATGTATATTGTTCTCTTGTCTGTACTTAATTCATTATCAGTTCAAATTTTTCTATGCTTCTCTATATTCATCACATTTGTCATTTCTTTCAGAACAGTAATATTGCACTATATTCATGTGCCACAATTTCTTTAGCTATTCCTCAATTTATGGGCATCTACTTTGTTTCCAATTCTTTGCTACCGCAAAAATATATTTGTATGACATATAAAAATATCACTAAGTATACTTGTAAATGATATAAATCTAAGTCTATATATAAATCTGTAAGGCTGCTATAAATCTAAAACACCTTTTAAAAAAAATAGTGCTGTTTAGGTTACCAGAAAGTGTTTTAAATTTTATCACCTAAGTTCAAAAACAGACAAAATAGTTGCATTTCTATGAATGTTTTTTCCAAACTCTAAATGCAATCTACAAGTAGAGATACTATGTAGATAACTTCTAATTATAGGCATTTCTTTTATCCTAAAACAGTAGGGCTGTAGTCTCCCTAGAGAGCTGCAGGGATGGCTTGAATCACTTTTCAAGTTTTCTTCCAATTTTATGATTTTTTGACCTAGTTAAAAAAATATCAGTGTCTTTGGTGTTAGATTTAGGCAGAATCTGCACTCTAGGGCCTACAACTAAGTAAACTGGAACTAACTTTTATCTCCTTGTCATACATCTTAAGCATACATACATTCTTTCATTTCAATAATGTACTCTGTGTAGTCACACAACTTATTTTAATCCTTCAGGTATTTGCAATACGTCCCTGTGGAGGCATAGTTCCTCCATGGCATAGCCCATAATCCTTCTATATCTTAGTAGCTTGTCTTTTAGGGTAGTTGTGGCCTAAAAATTCATCATTCTGAACCTACTCTAGTGATGAACTCTCCAATCCTCAGACAATGGGCACATAGTCCATTATCTGATGAATCTTTAGCTGAATTAAGACCTACCAAAGTTGGCACTCTACTGGTATAGCTTAAGAATACAGGATCACTTTCACATCATGATGAAGCACTGAAGTATAAGTTAAAAAAAATTCTGAGTAGGCTTTTGCTGGAGAATCATCATATTATTCCCACAAAGCCCAAGGAACATATTCTGGAAAGGGTGAATATGTCTTAGAATACTTTCTGTGCTATAATTTCAAAAGAAGTGTTGAGCATATTATTGCTGCAAAATATAGTCCCCAAAAGGATTCTCACCTCACTTCAGAAATACTTGGAAAAAAAGTGAAACTTTCAAAGCACTGTTTTTTTTTTTAAAGAACTATTTTGAACAAATATTTGGTTTACACAGTAGTTGAGTCTGTAGTTGTAGCTGAGTCTTTTATCAGAACAATAATTCTTAGGATTGACCATGACTGTGCCCCTGAAGATATAGGCATTGAGTACCATAGCTTTTATTCTATCCAATTTTGTTCCAATGTATTCCTGTGAGAGACAGTTAGTGGCCATAGCTAGATTAGTAAATGCTGTAGAAGCAGGGTTATCATGTACTTAGACTTTGTTAGTACTAAACCAAATAGATCACCTGGGGATTGTCTAGAACAGACATCTAGGGCTACATTCCAATTACTAAGTAATCAAAACATGAATACATCCAGTCTAAATGGGTAACTTCAGCTTTATTGATTGCTTGGGGACACAATCATGAGAAGAAACACTACTATCTCAGATACCACATGTGAAAGGCTTTAAGTGCAAAATTATAAGGAAAAAGAAATCAGTATTAAAAGGTTACTATGGTTTTGAATCTTGGGTATTGAGGCATCAAATGCTTTCTGGTGATTTAAAGCAGCATTACAGCAAATGAAATGAAACTTTAAATCTCTTACAGTACTCTACATACAATAGGCACTTAATGTTTGCTCAACTGTATTTTATATAGGGGGTTTTTATTAACCATAAAATGAGTTGTGGCTGCAAAGCAATGAACAAAGCAGAGTATATACATTCAAATGAGCTTGTCTTTCCAGGTATCTAGGAGGCAATTTACTTATTCCACGGATGCTTGCTACTGTTCACAGTATCTGGAACTGTTCCCTGATCATGAGATGACATTTTACTTTATGGTCACTTAAAAAAAATACTTAAGTTGGTATCACCTACTTTATCCATTGTTTTTAGCTTTGAATGACATTTTTAGTTGTTTCCAAAAATTAAATTCACCCTTGAGGGCCAATAAAGCTCTAAAGAAAATTCCAAAAGTAGAGATGCAGCATCATCACAAAAACTTCCAAAGAGGGATAATTCCATTTGGACATGTAAGTTTGGGGTTCTGTTAAAAAATTGTGTCTCTTTGTTACACATTCTGTATGCTACCTTACTTCCCACTTCTTGTCATACTTGCTCGGCCCACCAGAGGCTGACATCCTCACTGTACACAGTCAGGAACCAAACCATTCCTGCCTTGGGGCTTTTGTACCACCTCACCTGCTCCTCTCTGTATTTGAATCCTGCCTTCAAGGTCTTTTTCATATTCCTTAATAGAATCTTTCCATGGCTTCTCCAGCTCACACTTGAAGTCTCTCTCCTCTAAACTTCCACTGGCCTTAAGATGCCACAGAGTTTGGCACTTGTTGTTTTACACTTGTTGTTATATGTTGAGCTTTTCTCCTTAACTGGAATGTAAATTGTTTGGAGGTCAGTGACCATGTCTTATACATCTCTAGCTCCCAAGAGACTGAATTTTCAGCCATGGATGTGGTGAGTTAATAGATCTGATTAACAAAAAAATTCATTAACTAAACATGATTCTGCAAGGACATAAGTCAACCAGTATTTACTAAGTTTTAAGGAGGGCAATAGTAGATTTTCTAATTAAGCCCTGACAAAGCATTTGATTGCTTTCTTAATATCGCCTGATGGGGAATGCAGCATTTCTTAAGGCTAATGGTTGTGGCAGCAGCAAGGGAATAGTTCCTGCAGCTCTAGTTCTGCATGGAATTGTGTAGAATACCTGGTCGGGGTAGATTTTCGTATGGGCCACAGGAAGGATCTGCAACAGAAAAGAAATAAAAAGATGAATAACAGAATATTTGTTTTCAGAACTGACTTTCTCCTCTCTTGAACTGCACATAGTGTCGACCTCAAAGTTTGGTTAAAAGAGGCAAACAGGCTAGGTGATATATAAATTTGTATTGTTTTATTCCCTTAAAGCTAGCACATACACGTGTACATGAAGCCAGATAAAAATCTGACTGTCTGATAAAAGGCATGAGAAGGGTTAAATACATTTCAGAACAATCCCAACTCAAGATCTGTTACTCAAATTTATGATCTCCATATATGTTTAACCACAGTATGAGAAAGGAATTTTCTTAATTGAATAAATGGTAAATACAATAAGAGAGTTGACAAAGTGTTAACTGAAATTACAATCCAGGATATCTGAGTTTTCTTTTCCATTAACATGCCACAACATGGTATATGTTCACAAAATATTAAGAAAAGTCCCATTATTCAAGATGGTATCTTGGGTTAAGACATCTTGTCTTTGGTAGTCATAACAGAAGAATGCTCTGGTCAGCTTAACCTGGCCTTATAATATTGACACAGGAAGAGGCATTCTCTGAATTTACTCAGAGAACAAACAAGGGTTTCTTCTAGGTTGATTAGTTCAGGCTCTGGCCCTTACTGAGGTTCAAATGATATTAAATGATTACCCACAGTCAGTCTAAGGCCTAAGGAAGGAAGCATTTGATTGGATCATGGGGGATGGGAGGGATGTTAGAGGCTAAGGGAGTGTGTGGACCAGGCGCACATACACACCATAACAGTGGCGATGATAGAAAGCAGGGCATCACTGAAGCTGAGCATTCGGTGGGATGACTGGGTGTTTTCACAGGAATTCCCATCTCCCGAGTCTGCTGAAAGTTCCATCTGTATGTCTGCATCTTCCTCTGGTGTCCCTGTTCCAGCCATAGGGTCAGTAGCTTCCTGTTTAGTTGGAAACCACCCTTTTCTGGCAGCTGTTGAGCATGCCCAGAGCAAAAGGAACTTCAGAGTCCAGATTCCACTTCTCCAGGTTTTATGAATCTCTGAGAAGGAAAGCAAGAGAGAGGGCTTGGGGTGCAGTAAGAAGGAGAAGCACTTCTGGAAATTTCCCTACATAGCCCTCTCACCCTAGTCACTTGGGGAAGTATACTTTAGCACCACGAAAGCATAGAGGATTTAACTTGTACACTAATCTAATCTAATCTGACAAACATTTAATAAATGGCTATTATATGCTAAGGACTGCTCTCAAAACATCTTATAATCTAATAAGAAAAGGCATCTAAACAAGTAACTGATAAAAATGCAGTAAGAAATTTTCAGAAGAGATTGAAAACTTTCATGGAGGAATGGGCACCTTAGTTGGGCCTTGCAGAAAGGTAAAGACTTCAACTGAGACCAATGGAGATGAGATTAGGCTGGAAAAGTAGACTGGAGGCAGAATGTGGGGAGTCTTAAATGCCAGAAAAAAGAATTTATTCTTTATTTGGTAGGCAATGGGGAGCTACTGAGGATAAGTAGGAAAGTGTCACAATCATAACTTTGTACAAAGAAGATTATTCTCAGCAGTACAAAGATGGATCTGAGGAGAGAAGACTGGAGACAGAGAAGATGGTGTTGAATAACCCAGGCAGGTTGTAATGAGGGCTTTATTAGGGCATCAGTGAGGAGAAGGGAATGGATGTGATTGGTGCATGTGTGTATATATAGTTACAAAGTAAAACAGGTGAATAAAACTGTTATTGTAACCATGTCTGCAATTTATACTACATTCTAAATTTGCAGCTTTCTACCTCTGGTTGTAGAAAAAGGGTTTGTTTCATCACTTCTCCCTCAGGGCTCAGGTTTTTCATTATAATTATAGTTCTATGGCCTTTTAGTGTTGATTTTGTTAATGTTATTGTAGTCCTATATATTGTTCACATGGGTCAGATTACTTTGCTACATCTGTTCCAAAATCTTTTCTCTGAACTCATACTTGTCATTTCTTATAGCACATTATTGCATCAATATGTGCATTCTACTTACCCATTTCCCAAATAATGACTGTTACCCCACAAAATGCTGCTATGAATATTTTGGCATATGTGGGGAATCTCTGAGATCTTTTAGTGGGGCTGTTGGGTCAAAGGGTATGGAAGTTTTGGGAGTTTTCTCAAGTCATTTAAAATTATTTCCCAGAGTGTTTAGACCAGTTCAGAAGTGAGAGATGTTACAGAAGTGGAACCAAACAGCCCCCTGTAGATGAGAAAGTGAAATATCAGAGAGGACTCCCAAGATGATGAGCCTGTAAGACTCAGAAGTTGGAGTTACCAACAAAATATATAAGCATGGAAATTAGGGAGAGAAATGGGTTTGGAGGGGAGATAAGTTCAGTTGTGAAGATTTTCAGTTTGAGGAACTTCTGCATCTAGCAGCGAGTACAGAATTTAGATCTGGAACTCAGGAAAGGCTAGACTGGAAGTTAGGAGACCTGGGTTCTAGGTCCAGTTCTGTAGCAGCTAGCCCTGCATGGCCTTGGCTGTCATTTCCTCTGAGTCTTACCCTCTTTCAAAATAAAAAGGCTGTATTGGCTAAGATCACTTTCATTTCTAATACTTATGAAAATATAAATTAGGCTAACTTTGTCCTTCAAATGATTAACTTTAGCTTCCTTAGCAGAAATACTCTAGAGACATATTATGAAACTAGCCTCTGCATTCTTTTGGCATGGGGAGTGGGAGTCATCAGCAATGTAACCAGAGAAGTGTGTTGTATGTAGGTATAGTGTGAATTCTTAATCATTCAAGGAGTAGGAGTTAGAAAGCTTCTCAGACTCTATTTGCAAAATCTGAAGTGCTGGGGGTAGAGCTTTGATTTGACATTCACAACATGACCTAAGGCGATTCTGTTCTTCAGGTCCATTTGACTGGTAAATGGCTGGAAAAAGATTTTTGCCCATTTCTTCAATAGAATGCTATCTTATCAAGAAGGGGAAGAGGAAATAAGGCGTTGTAGGCACTAAAGGTTTTGCAAATCCAAATCTAGACTTAGAGAAGCCAAGTCAAAAATCCCATCAGAAACCCAAGGTTTTTCCAAATTATATGATTTTATTAAAGCTGTCGAGGCACACTGGCTCATTTTAAGATGCCAGATAGCAGCTCTGCTTCACTTCCTGTTATAGATCAGCCTTTTCTTCCCTTTTTGCTGGTGACAAGTTTGTTGGAGGCTGACATTTGGGGAGGGCTGACTAGTATAAGTTTAAAAACCATTTTGAGCATAACAAATCATGTTAAACTACACAATAAAATACCTTTTGATTTGCAGCAAGATGAGGATCAGGACCAACAAAAACATGGTAAAATAAGAAAAGCAATGAGCTTTCTTACCTCTCTAAGGACTAGTCTAGATTGAGAATATGACTGCCTATTACTTTCTGGTGAGGAGACAATTTTTCTGCTATCAATGACTTGGTAATTCCTTTCTCTGGCCTTTAAATTGAAGCCTTTCAAGGTTCCTGGAAAAGTGTGCTATTCTGCTCTGGGAGACAGATAACATTATCAAGATGTGAACCAGGCTTTCGGATGCTGTTTCTCTTCTACAGAATCAGCCAGTTCTTTGGGCCAGGTCAGCAGCAAACAGTAGACCAACCAAATGGGCTAGTTCAACATGGGCGGCGAGATGACACTTCAGATTTCAAGGGCATACTTATACTCATGAAGAAAGAATAAGTAGCTGTCAAGAATCTTCTTTGTTCTGACACTAACTTGCTTTCTATTGCTTCTTGCATCTTTTCCATGAAAACTAGAGTTACTGGATAAAATGAGTAACTGACTTTCAACCCCTTCATGCCTTCTCCAAATAGAAGATTCCTATATACTCCAACTCTGAGAGACTTATTTGTAGGAGAGGTGTCTCTACGTATTTTGGGGAGGGAAGCGTAGCACAGGAATGCATCCTGGCACCCAGTTTACTGATGTGCAATTTCTGCAGCAGTTTCTGGAAAGAGTCAACAGGTGGCACTGTGACCCTGCAGCTGGTTCTACATACATTCAACTCCCAATTCATCCTCACCCAATAGAGCCCTGGAGTCCCCAGGTATTAGGGGAAGAGGGAACATAGGTTTGGAAAGGCATTTTATGTAAATGTAGAGTTCATGTTTAACATTCTAGAATCTGAAGATTTCCGAGCAGAGGAGTGAGCATGCTTAGGCCTGTGTGAGGAAAAGAACTATAGAAAGGAGGTCATACAGGTAGGAGAATCAGAAGAAAGGAGAGTCACAAAAGTCCAAGTAGAGTATAAGAGGTGGCAAATACTGCGAAGTCAAGAAGTATGAGGACAGAGAAAAGACCACTAGATTTAGCTATTAGTGATCTCAATGCTACAAAGCAAGTTATAGAGGGAGAGACATGCTTCACACACATTGGTCTCCTTTTGAAGGACAGATCAAAATTGTTACAATAATATAACTTCATTAATGAATCCTCTGATATACTTCGATGGCTATGACCTGATCAAAGGCTTTTCATTCAAAGAATTTCCCTCCACTGTGAATGGTATAGGGCCTTGAATATTGTTTTTTGGTTGCAATTTTTGGTTTTTATTTTTAAAATATCTGCTCTGAATTTGACAAACACCAACAAAAATTTCAACATAAAAGAATAGATAGAATATTGCTTATAAAATCATGAATTTCATTATGAACAATTAAAAATATATATTATATATGTATAGAACATTTAACTTAGGATATTATTTCCAAAGTTATCTCACTTTTTTGTGTTATTCTAGGAACCTCTTCCTGATTTCTTCTGTACATTTTCTTTCCATTTTGATTGGTGATGCCCTCCCTTTTTTGGGGGGGATGCATAGCTATCATTAACCCTCTTCCCCTCTCCTATAACAAGTGAAGCAAAACAAATCCACACATTAACTACATCTGAAAATGTGTCTTAGTCTGCATCTCTAGTCCAACACATCGGAGGCAATATTTCTGAAGGTCTTCCATCATTCATTACATACAAAAGTCAAGATCCTACCACTGCCTCTAGGACTAAGTAGAGTACTGTGATGAAGGAATCATATTTGTGAAACTCTGATGTAACATATAATCTAGTGAAAAAGGCAATCAGAAGCCCAGAAACCATGTTATGTGATAGTGAATTAAGGGAACTCAAGATACTTATTTGGAATGAAGGAAATTAAAAAAAACACATTAAGTATTTACTCCCTGCCTGGCACTCCAGGTATAAACACAAAAGCTAGCAGATCCCTGCATTCAAATGTTGTGCATTTCAATATTAGGAGGGAGCAACCGCAAGGAAAGGTCTGCTTATCTGAAGGGCAAAGTAGCAGGGTGGATGGCAAAGAGAAGGCATGACTGTTGTTTTAAGATGTCAAAGGTGGTAACATAGAAGAGGGTTCAGACTTATTTTATGTAGGACAAGAAAACTGAGCTGGAAGAAGAGGGGGCAAACAGTGGATAGTCAGATTTCACAGAAGTGTAAAGAAATATTTCTCAACAAATACATCGTTTAAAAGTGTAAATGAGTGTTGTAATCATAAAAGCTAGCATTTACATGGGGTTCCAGGCACTTTCTAGGGCTAAGGCTAAGAACACTCTCCCTCCTCTGCTGTACCCAACTACTTCCTTGGCTTCTTTTAAGTCTCAACTAAAATCCCACCTCCTACAGAAAGCCTTCCTAATTCTAGCGGCTTCTCTCATTTATTTCCTACTTTAACTGTAAATAGCTGGCTTTGTAATGCATTTAATAATATGTAGTCTTCCCCAGCAGATTTTAAGCAGCGGAAGGGCAAGGAATTGTCTTCAGCCTTTCTTTGTATCCCTGGCACACAGTGTGCACTTAAAATGTTTAATGGGCAGGCCAGAGCAGCTAGAATTCTGGTGAAGCGGACAGAGAGCCGGGCCCGAAGCCCGTTAGACCTGAGTCCAAATCTGGCCCCAGACACTTATTAGCTGGGTGAGCCTGGGGCAAGTCACTTAACTTACCGGCCTCAGTTTCCTCATCTGTAAAACCAAGTGGAGATGGAAATGGCAAAGCAGTCCCATCACCGCAAAGAGAAACCCATATGGGGTCACAAGGAGTCGGACACGAGGGTACAACACATGCTGAGGGACCGACGGCCTTCTGCTCGGGCACAGGCGGGGTCTGCGGGGTTTGCGGGCCTCGGAGGCACCCGACAGCACAAGATTCCGCCCAAGCCGCTCCCGCACAGCCGCTGCGCGGTTAGCCGGCAGCACTCGGGACGGCTGCAAAGAGCCGGGTTCCAATCCCGCCCCGCCCCGCCTCCTGGTTTAGCGGGGCCTCCCTCGGGGCCCGCCCGCTCCCCGCCCACGTCAGGGCCGACGCTCCGGGGCTGTTCTCGGTCCGGCCCCGGCCCCGAGTCCCGAGAGCCAGAGCGAACTTACCTCCGAGCGGGCGCCCGAGCCTTCAGCCAGACGCCGCCGCCCGCCCCGCGCGCTCCGGAGGTCACGGCGCATGCGCCTCCTTCCGTCGGGGCCCAGGGGCGCCGCGGCGCCGCCGCGGGGGAGGGGAGGGGAAGGTCGCGGGATCGGGGCGCGTGGCGTACAATGCAGCGGCCGGCGCCGTGACTCGTCGCCGACGCCTTACGTTCGCGCCGACGTCGGCGCGCTGGGGCGGAAGATGGCGGTGCGGTGGGCGGTTGGCTGTTGATCGGCGGCCGAGCTGCCGCGGAGTGGGTCGCGCGGGAGGCGCCTCAGGCTCGCGGCCGGCCTCCCCGCCGCCTCCCCGCACTCTCCCGTCGGCCGGCGGAGCCCCCGGCCGGGGCCGGTCCGGCCGCCGGCGCCGCCATGTCCCTGCTGCAGTCGGCGCTGGACTTCCTGGCCGGTCCGGGGTCCCTGGGCGGGGCCGCCAGCCGTGACCACACGGACTTCGTGGGGCAGACCGTGGAGCTGGGCGACCTGAGGCTGCGGATCAAGCGGGTCATCGCCGAGGGTGAGGGCCCGGAGGGGGAGGCAAGCAGGCGGGCACCCGCAGCTGGCAGGGAGGGCTCGGCCGGTCACTGCTGGGGGGTTGTGTCTGGAGGTGAGAATCCGAGGACAAGCCCCATCTGGAGGGGGGTTCGGAGTGGGCACCACATCTGGGACGACCAGGGTTGGGGAGAGGAAGGCGGGCCACATCCGGAAGTGAGGCTCTGAGGACAGGCCACATCTGGAGGGGGGTTCGGAGTGGGCACCACATCTGGGACGATCAGGGTTGGGGAGAGGAAGGCGGGCCACATCTGGAGGTGAGACTCTGAGGGCAGGCCACATCTGGAGGTGAGGCTCTGAGGACAGGCCACATCTGGAGGGGGGTTCGGAGTGGGCACCACATCTGGGACGATCAGGGTTGGGGAGAGGAAGGCGGGCCACATCCGGAAGTGAGGCTCTGAGGACAGGCCACATCTGGAGGTGAGAATCAGGAGGAGGATGTGTCACATGGGGGGGGGGAAGGGTGCCTAGGGGGAGCACTGATCCTTCGTGAAAGAGATTAGTCTGGGGGAGATTAAGACCACATGTGGAGGGAGGCAGTGGAAGCAGGAGAAGAATAGGTCACTTCTGGTGTGGAAGTTGGGAGAAGATAGGTCACATGGGTAGCCACTGAGAGGAGGGTGGGCCCCATCTGTAGACAAGGATTGCTGATTATCTTTGGGAGAAAGATACCTAAGTGGGTCTCCATTGTATATGAAAGGGAGAGGTGGGGAGCTGGAGTTTGGGATTGATGAAGTTTTAGTCTTTGGCAGAAAAAAAGGGGAAAAGTGAGAGAGAAGCAGGAAGTAGCCTGGTTGGTTTATAGCAGCTATTGTCTAAAATAGCATCAACTTTTGAAGGCAGGGACCAGATTTTTTTTTTTTTTGTCAAGGCAATCAGGTTTAAGTGACTTTCCCAGGGTCATACAGCTAGTAAATGTCAAGTGTCAGGAAACTCTAGGAAGCCTAGAATGTAATTAGTAGGACTATGGCCTTTGTCTTACCTATAATCTTAAAGCAACAAATGGCCCCATTTGGGTGTGGAGGGTGGGGAAGGATATGGTTGCCTGTTCAATCTGTTCTAGACCTTGTAATAGGCATTTTCAGAGGAATGATGGGGTAAGGTTCTGACCAGGAAGTATCTACATTATATTCCTTCCTGTAGAACTGCCAGAAGGAAGAAATTTTAGTCCCTGGAAAGTAACTTGATGATTTAATGTTTTGAAGATAGCTCTGTTCTCAGCTGCCCTCCTTGCCTGGAATTAACTCCTTGCTTGTCTCTGCCACCTGGCTTCTTTTAGGTCTAAAATCCCTTCTTCTGTAAGAAGCCTTTCTCAGTCTTTCTAAATACAGTATCCTCCCGCTAATATCTCCAATTTATCTTGTATATATCTTGTTTGTACATAGTTGCCATTAGATTGTAAGATTGTAACCTGTAAGATCCTGGAGGGCACAGATTAATTTTGCCCTTTTTTGTATCCTCAACTCTTAGCACAGTGCAAGGTACCTTGTTGTTCAATCATTCAGTCGTGTCTGACACTTTATGACCTTGGGACCATAGCACTTCCCATCCTGTCCATGGTAGTTTTCTTGGCAACCATAGTGGAGTGGTTTGCCATTTTCTTCTCTAATAGATTAAGGTACACAGAGTTTCTTAAGTGACTTGGCCAAGGTCACACTGCTAGTAAGGGTCTGAGGCTGGATTTGAACTGAGATCTTCCTGACTATAGGTCCAGTGCTCTGTTCACTGAGCCACTTAGCTACATTCAATTCTGCACAGCACATAGGAGAGGGAGAGCATTATCTAAGAGTAAAGCTGTCAAGAACTTTTATGTGCCAGCTTTTGCTTTAGAGTCCTAAAAGGTATGAAATATTTCCAGGGATGCTGTTTTGTGTTACTAATATTTTCTCTCTTAACCTGTATTTGGTGTGGTGATGAAAATTAATGAACAAATATTATCAACTAACCATTACATATGAAGCTTTGTTAAAGTAGCTCTAAAGATCTAAAACTTAAATATAGGGCAGTTGTGTAGTGCATTCTATTATTCTAGACAAATCAGAATACAAAATGTCAACTCAGTTACCTAAGATACATTTTTAAGCCTTATTTTAACCTCCAGTTAATTTACCAGGTAGCCTGTAGTCTGTATGTACTTTGGAGCCTCTGCTTGAACAGTCTCATTCAGCTACAAGGAACGTAATTTTGCAGAAAAGCATGCATATCTGACTTCTCATATCCCTCAATTTAATTCAGAAACTTTTATTATGTACTTACTATGTATAAGGCATTGAATTAGATATTAGGAATAGAACTGTAGAGGGTGGGGTGGGCAGGCATGGTTTATAGCCGTTTACACAGATGAGTAACTGTGGGAAAAAAGGAAAGAGAAACTATAAGAGAACATTAAACTTAAAAAGAAATGGAGACAGAGCATTCAACTGTGGAGATCAGGAGAGACTTCCCAGAACAGGTGAAACCAGCTCCTGGGCTGAGCTTCGAAGGGACCAAAGAATTCTGACTGGCAGAGGCTTAGAAGGGAATGCATTCTAGGCAAGTGGCACGTTGAAGCAGTAATGCCAACATGTTGATTTGTTTGGAAAGTAGGAAGGGTGAAGGGGAAATACAAGTCAGATGAATAAGGCTGTAAAGGTAGGTTGGAACCAGGTTGGGGAGGGCCTCAGATGCTAAGCTGAAGAGTTTGTATTTTATCCTGAAGGCAATAGGGTTCTTTAGTAAGGGCTTTTGAGTGGAGAATAAAATGATTAGATTTGTACCTTAGGAAATTTGGAGAGGGAAAAACAGATCAGGAGAGCAATGATGAGGCCCTGAATCAGTGGTGGCTATAGGAGTGAAGTGAGAGGAGAAGCTTCTAGAGATGTTGATGACAAACCTTCACTGTCATTCCTTCCATGCAAGGTTAGAATGTGCTGTGTACATGTTAGGTTCTTAACATGTGTGTCATGTTGAATTTGTTGTTTAATGGACTCTTCAGGGATAGAAACTGCTGTGTCGTGGTCAAATGTTATATATTCTCAGCATGAAATGGAGAAGTTGAGAAGGACAGGAAAGACTTGGTCATTAATAGTTTTGTTTGTTTTGCTTAGCCAACATGTTAAGCATCTCGTATGTCCTCTAGGCAATTATGCTAGGCTGGGAGAGATACAGAGTTTAGACAAAGCATAGGTTCTTCTCTTGTGGAAATTTATAGCACTATGTGTACACAAATAACTAATTCAGAATGATACCTGAGAAGTACATGAAAAAAGTGCAAAAGCAGACTGCTACTGAGGCTGCTCCCTTCATAGCTTTGTTCTGGTGGATCAATAATGAGTGTCCTGAGCTTTGATTCACATATATTCCAAATCCACATGTAAATGTTTTTATATACAGTGATGGTTTGGATTATGACATTGCTTCTCATGTGTGTGGCTAATTCCAAATTGATTATTAGTTTAAAAGCAAATTAATACAATCCATATACAAAGTAACTTTTTTTGTTTTTTGCTCTAGGCAGGCTGGACAGGTTCTCAACATCCTCTGCCTCCATTGTGTCAATAGCCTCTTATGACAGGAGTCAGTGTGCATTCTTAGCTAGTCAGAGATTTAGAATTGACTCTGTGTCCTGCCCAAAATAAGATGTAGGGGTAGAAGAAGAGAAATAACAGGGCATGCCCTGCCCACATGGAGCTTACATCCTGGTTGTTCAGAGGCCTCTCCAATGGAATGAACGTGTGCCAAATTTATCAGCTTTTTCCAGGTTGGCCTTACCTTTTCTCGCAACATTTGACCTTTGAATACCCCTTACTCTTTTGAAACTCTTACTCCTTGACCCCCTTGATAGCTGTGCTGTTTCATTGGCTGGCTCTTTGTCTTCCTTCCACTCCCCTTATTTCTGAGTTCTTATCACTGAATGCTGTCATCTTGGAACTCTCATCCACTCTTATAGTTTCAGTTAGTAACTTCTCTTTGAATGATTTCCAAGACTGTATTTCTACCCTTGATTGCTTTTCTAAATTTCAATTAAACATTTTCATCTTCACAGACACTTGCACTTAATCTATTTTCATCTCAAAATTGGCATGTTTAAAATCTGTTTTCGTTTCTTGACCCATAGGTTAGAAACCAATATATACATATATGTATATGTGTGTATACATATATATCATACAGAAATATGTATGTATGTATATATGTGTGTATCCTCCTCATTCATCAGTCATTCACTCAGTCTTTTTTTTTGGGAGGGTGGGGTAGGCAGTTGGGGTTAAATGACTTATCCAGGGTCACTAGGCTAGTAAGTGTCTGAGATCACATTTGAACTCAGGTCCTCTTGACTCCAGGGCCAGTGCTCTATCGACTGTGCCACTTAGGTGTCCCCCACCACCCAGTCTTAATGGTTTCTTCATTTGCAAAGCCTCTTTTAGATACTATTGTTGCCTTCTAGTTCAGGACCCCTCTAGTTGGACAATTTCATTATTTTTGTAATTGACCTCTCTGTCTCATGCCTTTGCCTTCATTCTTTCTATCCATTAGTCAGTAAACATTAGTTGTTTACTCTGTGCTAGGCACTGTGCTGGACCCTAGGAACACATGTATTAGAAAAGAAACAATCTCTGCACTCAAGGAATGTGGGAGAGATACCAAACTCATATGTAAATAGCTAAATATATGGTAGTTTGGGAAGGCGGATCAGGAAAGGCTTCATGTCAAAAATGACGCTTGACTATCTACTTGGAGGAAGAGAAGAATTCTGTGACTGGGAGTTAAGAAATGAAATGCATTCCAGTCATGGCGGATACCTAGTGCACAAGCAGGGAGACTTGAGATCTGGCTTCATTGCATGGGTTGATCTTAAAACGCATTTTGGTGCTATTATTTCCCTGCTTATAATCCTTTAATAGTTTCTTACTGTTTATAGGATAAAGTCCAAACTCATCCAAATTCCCAAAATGCTTTTCCAGGTTTTATTTCAACAGTATGTAAGCTTCTTGATTTTATTCTTTAAAATCTGTCATTCCGAGGACCTAATATGTTACCTAACATATAGTATAGATTTAATAAATACTTGTTGAATTGAATTTCCCTCTAATTTTCTGCATGAATCCTCCTTTCTGGACAAAATGGTTTAATCACTGTCCACAGAATGGGCCATGTGCTTTCCCTTCCTTCCTCTCAAGAATGTTATCCCAGCTCCCTTTCCTAGTCTTTCCTAGAGGCTAACTCAAGGTCTGTATTCTTCATGAAGTCTTCCCAGATCAGTTCCACACTTCTCTAAATTCATGGCATTGTCATTCTCATTTATTTGACAATCATGTACTACCTTGTGACATCTCATTAATATTTCATTTATTGTTAAATTTTTCATGTATTTGTCTAGTCTCCCTTAGAAGAGTGTGTGGCATGGTGGAAGGAAAACTGGATCTGGAGTCAGGAGGATCTGAGCTCAAAGCTTTATTCTGCTAATGTCTAGTTGCATGACTAGCTGCATGCTTTATCTCTCTGGCCTCTATTTCCTTATTTGTAAAATGAAATTGTACTAAACCAGAGGTTTTTATTCTGTTGTGTGTCATGGACCCCTTTGGTAATCTGGTGAAGTCTACAGACCTCTTCTCAGAATGGTGTTTTGTTTCCCACACTCATAACTGAAGGAAATGGTAAATTTTACTTAGAGGAGGAGTTCTTAACCTTTTTGTGTCATGTCCATTGAAACTCATGGACTCTTTTTCAGAATATTTTTTAACACATAAAACAGAATACATAGGAACACAAAGTAAAACAAAGGTTAGTGAAAATAATGATGTATTTTTTTGTATCCAAGTTCATGTACCCTCTGAAATCAATCCATCTCGGGGGAGGGGATATCTATCCAAAGACTCTAGGTTAAGAATTTCTGGACTAGATGATCTCTAAAGTCTTTTCTAGCAGACTGGAATTAACTAGTTGAATTTATGGTAAAGTCTTTAAGGTCCAAAATCACAGGGGCTATGTCTTAAATTTCTTTGTACTTATATTAATAAAGATATTAATAAATATTAGGTGATCAGTTGATGCTAAATTGTGGGGTGTAGTCAGTATACTCCATATGTGTTTAAAGAGGGCAGATCAATATGGATTACAGTGGTTAGAAAGATTTCATGGAAGGAGTGGGGCACAATTTGAAGGATGACCCCAAATAATGTAACTGAACAATGTGTAAACTATATCGTCTGTAGTATAGAGATAGCATCTGCCTCATTTCCTCCAAACTGGAGACAATTTTATTTGAATAAAACTATATGCCATGGTTAAAAAAAGGTTTTACTTATGCCTTTTGTTTTTGCGTCACAAGATTTCTGAATATATCCTTTGTTGGCCAATCAAGCCTTTCCTCATTACAAAGTTTTTTTAATTAAATTCTCCTCCAGTTCCCTCCCCCCCTTCCCCTAAAAAAGAAAAACTCTTGTAACAGATACGCATTGTTGAGCAAAAGAAATCCCCACCTTGGCTATGTTTGAGAATACGTGTCATTCTGCATATTAAGTCCTCACCTCTTATCAGGAGGCGTGGGTATCATTTTCAATCATTGGTTCTCTGGAAAATGGTTGTTAGTCAGCATTCTTAAGTCTTTATAGTTTTTACAATGCTTTACAGCAAAGATTTTTAAAAACCAGGACATTTTATCAAAATCAGACCCACATGTTGAACAGGCTGACAGTGAATACCTCTTCTGTATCCATAACTTTCCACCTCTCCAGCGAAAGGAAGAAGAAGCATTTTCTCAATACCTTTTGGAAGGGCCAAACTTGTTCATTATAATTACATGCCATTCAGTTTTTCCTTTTATTGTTCTTTCTGTTTATGTTGTATACTCTTTTCCTGATTATCCTTGCTTTTACTTTGTGTCAATTCGTATGTCTTCTCTGTGCTGTCAGTGCAAGTGTAAGTCTTGACATCAGTCACGGAGCATGTATTAAGCACTTTCTGTATTCCTGGTACCTTGTTAAAGTTCTGGGAATACAAAGACCAAAACTGAAACCTGTCTTTGTCTGCCCTCAAGGAATTGACATTTTTCTCGGGGGGGGAGGGGGCACTGGACTTTTTCACAGGTAAGTAAATACACACATGGATAAATGCATGGTGATTTGGGGGTTACTAAGAACCAGGGTAAACAGGAAAGGCCTTTTGAAGGACGGGGCACTTGGGGACAGCTTGTGTAAAAGTGGAAGCCAGGAGATGGAATAGTGTCTGAAGGGTGGGTGGATAGCTGACTACTGGAGCTGCTCCTGCTTCTGGTGGAATGTATGTGTGTGGAGTGGGGGAGAGTTATAGTGTAAATCAACCCTGAGAGGTAGACTGGAGCAAGACCACAAAGGGCTTTAAGTCCTGAACAAAAGGCAACAGAGAGTCATAGAAACTTCTTGAGCAGGGGCATAACATGGCTTTAGACCTATCTATTTGGCATCTCTGTGAGGTTGGATTGGAGAGAGGAGAGCCTTCATGCAGGGAAACAATGTAAGAAGCTCAAGTGAGAGGTGATGAGGACCTGGATTACAGTGACTGGTGGGCAATGTGGTGAGGTGCCTTGATGCACTGCTTGGTACATAGGAGGTTCTTGAGAAAGGTTTATTGGTTGATTTGGAATCCGAAGACCTGGTTTTAAATCCCAACATTGTGTGTTGTGACCTGTGTAACCTTGGACTAGTTAATTCATTTCTTAGTGCTGCAGTCTAATCCTAGGCAGACTTGAAAGTCTCTTCCAGCCTTAGATCTACAACCCTGACATTTGTTTTCTGGTTTGGGATAGGAATGTGAAAGGGATTTTAACTATTAAGGTTTCCCTGGATGGTAGGAAATGAACTGTTCCTAGATACTTGATGATAGGAAACTATTGGTCATAAATTATTTTCTTGTAGATTTGCTTTCTTTTCTTTTGGTGATGGAGGTTAATGTTAAAGGGAGTCTCTAATATTAATTAAGATTGCTGAGTATGATTGGACTTGGCCTCAGACTTTGAATAATTTCCACCTCCCTCCTGGCCACGTGGCATTTCCTCCTCTTCCCTTTCCAATTTGTATTAAATGTTATATTTTAATGTAAGACCAAGTCAAACAATAATTAGGTAGTTAAGTCATCAAAAGAAAGAATAGGCATCCAGAGCCAGTGAATGATTTGGGGGTCACCTGTAATATTACCATTTAAGTGAATCTGTCCTTGTTGGTAGTCTACCCACAGTGCCATTCCCAGTATAACATTTTTCTCAGTCATCGAGATTACTTAGTACCTTCTCAACCCTTCCCCCAAGAAGACTTGACTACTGCCACCAAGTCAGAGGCACAGAGGTGGAACACTGCCTAGTACAGGAAACAGCTAATAGGCCAATTTTAAATAAAAGAATCAATAAATATTTTTTAAGATACAGAGACAAAGTAAAATATTCCCTGCTTGTAGGGTCATAAGAGGTCATTTAGAGGTCACAGTGTGTGCATATATTCAAGTACTGAAAAACAGATTAAAAAGTACATACAAATTGTCTCCAAATTAATTGGAGTAGTAATTTTATATTTTAAAATATTTTTGTTAAAGGTTTCCTAATTACATTTTTTAATCTGGTTCTGCTTGGTTGCCTGTTTGATGCTTTTGATCTAAACTACTAAACAATGAGATAGTTTGAGTCAAGGAGTTAATGTGTAGAACCTTGGTGGGAAAGGGAATTCACAAGAAGAGCAATGATGAGTTAAGTTCCCAGTCTAGGGTCACTTATAGTTACTGGGAATATTTTCTATATCTATTTATGGGCTTCTTTGAGTTTTTTCATTTTCTGTGGATTGAAATAAAAGCAGTCTTCTACTTAATATACATTTGGTATCTTTGAGTACTTGTACAAGACTTGGAAAAATTCTGTTACCCACATTGGTGAAAACCTGGGCTTGAACATATTTGGAGATTTCCTAGAATAGCCTCTATAGTAGAACCAAAAGAGATCATTCTTTTCTTCAGATCAGCTCCTAAATTCAGACCTGGCCTATGTGAACTCAGGGTTCATTGTGAACCTCGAGAACATTAATGTTCTGCACACTGAAATTATGTTGCCTTTATTTCATGTGTATTTTGCATATTCTTATTTATATATATGTTATTTATTCCCAGTAGAAAATAAGCTACTTGAGGGCAGGGATTGTTTCATTTTTGTCTTTGTGTCCCTAGCACTTAGTACAGTCACTAGAACATATAGCAGATGATTAATTAATTGTTGAATTGAGTGAGTGTAATGGCTGGATCCTCTCTGTAAACTACTTGAAGCCACTTTTAAAATCATCAGTGTTTAGCAGTGTTATTCTCAGTAAACACTAAATAAACAATTGAAGAATTACTGAGTTCAATCTATTTGCTCTAATACTGGGTTCGTAATTTTGTTTTATCAGATCTAGAGATGAGTTCTTCAGAATTTTGCGTGACTGATAGTGAGGATGCAGAATTGTTTGTCATGACATAATAATAGCTTTGCTCTCTTCCCATTATTGGTGGAAGTGACTGTAAATTTCTGCCTTGAAAAGGCAGTTGAATTTCATGATTGCATAATAGTACTTTTCATCAATTATCTTTCCCTTCCAGAGCAGTTACATTCTTATTTTATCAGGACTCTTTAAGGGACCTGTCAGTACAATAACCTGATCATTGAATTGTAGAATTGGAGATCTAGTGGGCCCATAGAAGTCCTGTAGTCGAACTCTCTCATTTTACAGAGGAGAAATCTGAGGCTCAGAAGGGAAAATCTTAGCTTATGTAGGGGGTCACACAGTTAACCTTTGTCAGAACTGAACCTGGAACCCCATGAGCCATGGGCATCCATTTTTGGTGAGTTATGCATTACATGTGACATTTTAAATTTCTTTTTCAGTTTTACTCTTTTAATAATAATTAGGCTGTGGGATGTTTTATGGAAGCCCTATAAGTAAAGCATTGGCCGGCCCATGTTTTGAGGAGTCTTCAAAAGAATCTTTTTTGAGGATAATCTACTTTATATTTTTCTAAGACCATGAAACTGTCAAGCGGGAAATATCGTGGAGCTTCCCCTGTCTCCCATTTAAGTCAGAGAGCAGGTTGTGAGAGGAGATACTCCTTCCAGCTATGCTAACCTTCTAAATGAGAACCGTGATAAACTAGAAAAACAAGGTAGAGTCGTAGGTCAAGGATTGGGATTAAGCCCAATTTACAGGTGGTAAAAATGAAGCCTAAGCAATTAAATGACTTGTACAAGATTGCATAGATAGCAATAGCGTTAGGATTTGAATCCAGATCTTTTGGTTCCAAATCCAGTGCCCTTTCCACTACATAACAAGTGGAAGTGGCCAGCACTGTTGTTTGTCTTCAAGATCTGTGTGTCCTATAAATCCAGGATGGGGAATCTCTTGGAATCTCTGTGCCAGAGGAGGAGGAATTTTCTGACTGAAACTGAGTTGGAATCAGTGTGGTAAAAATGACCTTTGGATGAGAAAAGAAAGAAAAAATGACATGTAATTAATCACTTGGGCCGACAAGTGGCAGATGTGATTGCTAAGCTATTCTTTGTGGGTGATATCTGAAAGACCATGGAGAACAGGAGAAATACCATGAAACTGGAAAAAGGCCAACATTCTCCTGATTTCCAAAGAAAGGAAGTGGATAGAATCTGCAGATTACAGACCAGTGAACTAGGTTTTGATTCCTGGTAAGATTCTAGAGTTCCTTAATAAAGAGATTGTTAGTCAACATCTAGAAAAGGAAGTGGTGATTACAAAGAACCACCATTGTTTGTGCAAGAACCAGTTAGGCTAGCTAGCTTTATTTCCCTTTTTCACAAATGTCAGGTTAAAGGAAAGCTATAGATGTAATTTACCTTTATTTTAGCAAAGTATTTTTCAGGTTTTTTTTTTTAATGCTGTTTTTGAGCAGTGGAGAAATACGGTCTCCATAATAAGAGAGTTAAATAGATTGAAAGATAGTTGAATGAACTCAGAGCAGTCATTAATACAGTAGCATCATCTTGGAAGGAGGTCTCTTGTGCAGGCTCCAGGGATCAGTTCTTGGTTCTTTACTATTTTACCATTTTTATAAATGATTTGGAAAAGGCATAAGTGGTACCCTAATCATATTTGCTGATGACAGGAAGCTGGGAGGGATTGCTAATGTGTGCTGGATGACAACATAATGATTCAGAAAGGTCTTGTCAGGCTAGCACAGTGAGCTAAATTTAACAGGAAGCAATTAATAGGAATCAAGTCATACTTGAGTTTAAAAAATTGACTAAGCAGATATGAGTTTGGGAGCTATGGTTAGCAGAGTGTTTGAAAAAGATCTTAGAGTTTTAGTGGGCAGTTGTTTCCATGAGTCAGTAGTGTCATGTGACAGCCATAAAGTCAATTATTGGCAACTTGGGTAGCATTGAGAAGGATAGCTTCCAGGTGTAAGGAGCTCATAGTTTCTCAGTAGTCTACCCTGGTCAGAGCACATCAGAAATATTGTGTTAACTTTTGGATACCACAGTTTAAGAAAGACATTGATAAACTGGAGAGCATGTAGAAGACAATCAAAATGGTGAAGGGCCTTCTAAGAATGAGCTGAAGAAACTGGGGATGTTTAGCTTTGAGAATTGAAGACTAAAGGGGCAAGGGAAATGATCAGTGTTTAAAGCTCTCTCATATAGAAGAGGGATGGAGACATGTCCTATGAGGCCCTAGAGCAGAACCAGGAGCAGGAGCAGATGAAAGGTGCAGACAGGCAGATGTAGGCTTGATGTCAAGAAAGACAACCTAGAAAGAAACTGTTCCAGAGCGCTCTCTTCTGCAGTAGTGAGTTCTCCCCTATTGTGGTTCTTCTAGAAAGTATGAGTCAATTACTTGCTGGATATGTTGTAGTGTTTTTTGGTGTATGGGTCGGAGTAACTGATTGTTGAGTTCCATTCCAGCTCTGAAATTCTGTTATTCGGTGACATCCTCCCAAATGGGATGTTGAAAACCTCCTGTTATTAATTTTTGTGTAACTAATACCCAGAAAGTTTGAGTAACCCGTAATCCTTTGTATTTTAGAACCAATACTTATGCTGTGTCCCATTTTGTTTTTTGAATATATTATTTTAGAATTCTGGTTTTAAAATTCTAGATTTCAGATTCTGTTATTTCTGTATCTAAAACCAGTCTGCATTTTTGTTTGTTCAGTCAGTATTTATTAATTGCTTATTGTGTACTGTGCTAGACCCAGGGCATGAAAATTAAAAAAAATGAAAACACTCCTCCTCTCAGCTTATTTTTCAGCAGGAGGTGGTGGGAGATAGATATAATACATGTACCAAAATATATATAATGAGGGGAAAATAAAAAGAAATACAAATTATTTAAATGTGAGGTATTTTGGGAAGGAACATGCTGGTAATTGGGGGAGGAAGAAAGGTTTCACGTATCAAATGGTGAAGGAGAGGGGCTGTGTAAGGAAAGAGTGAGGAAAAAAGTGCATCCCATGCAGGCGAGAGGAGCATTGCAAATGCAAGGGGATGATTGATGGAGTGTCCCTTGGAGAGGCAGAGAGAAGGCCAGTGTAGGGAGACTGGGAAGACAGATCACGGCCAGGACTGAGAAAGTCTTTCAAAGCTAAACAGGGTTTACATTTTATCCTAGTGAGGCTCTGGAGTTTATTGAGTAGAGGGGTGACATGGTCAGATCTTTGCTTATGGAAAATCACTTTGGGAGCAGTGGATATGACGGACTGGAACGGTGAGGGAACTGAGACAGGGGCACTGATCAGGAAGTCATTGTAAAAAACAAATCTAGACCAGAACACAGCTGGAGGATATGTCATGATCACTTTTACTGGATACATGACAGAATCATATTGTTCCACCCCAACTGAGCCTTCACTGCAGCAGTTCTTTTATTCTTTTTTAATTGATTCCCTATCTCATTTCCCACAGAAGCTCTTTTTTTCAAGCCTCTTATACCATCACCCACCTGCTCCTTCTCCAGCCGAGGACCTTGCCTCTTCTTTTGCTGGGAAAATTGAGGCTATTTGAAGTTAACTTCCTCATCTCCAGTTCTCTTTATCTCAGAAAACAAAAGAAAAAAAACCCTCGATATTATCTTCTACTCTTTCCACCCTTTCCCTGACTCAGACAAAAGGGTAGCCTTTCTCTTTGCCAAGGTCAGCATAACCACTACCATCTTCTTTAGATTACAGCCTCAATGTTCTCCTATCTTTCTCTAATATTTAACTTCTCCCTATCCACTGGTTCTGTCTTTACTGCCTTCAGACAAGTTCAAGGCTGCTACAGCCTATTAAATCTTTACTAGCCTGTATCATCCTAAACTCTTTGACCTACTTGTCTCTCATAAATTACTGTTGCATTCTTACTGCTCAAACAGATGATCTTTTCTTAGTCCTTATCCTGCTCCACCAGTTTGCTACATTTCACATTGTTGCTCATTCTCTCTTCTGGGACCCCTTTTTCTCTCCTGGTTCTCCTTGTAGCCCTTTCCTTGGCTCCTTTGCTTCCTTATACAGGTCCTGCCTCACTACCTGTGGATGTTGCCCCAGGTTGTGTTCTAGGTAGTGTTGGCTTTCTGTCTCTGTTTCTCTTTGTCTCTCTCTGTCTTACTCTTCTGCTCCCACAGGTTCAGCAGCCTCTTCTGTGCAGATGAGTCCCAGGTTTATGTAGCCAGCAATGAGTCTCCTTTGAGCTTCAGTCTCATATCACCAGGCAGATATTGGACATTTCAAACTGCATCTTCCAGAGATATCTCAAACTCACCATGTAACAAAACTGAACTTAGTATCTTTCCTCCAAACCCTTTCTTCTTACAAACTTCCTCTGATTTTGTTTAAAGTATCACCATCCTTCTGGTCTCCTGGTTTGTAATTTTGCTATCATCATGGAATCCTCGTTCTTCCTCCTTCCACACATCTAATCAGTTGTCAGATCTTGCCATTTCTGCTGCCACAATATGTCTTACATCCAATCCCTTCTGTCTACTCACATAACTGCCACCTTGGTTTAATCAATCAGCAGGCATTTATTAAGCACTTGTGTGCTTGGCATTATAGCATATAATGTACTTGTGTACAAAGAATGAAACAATGTGTATTTACAAGGGCTTTATGTTCTAATGGGGCAGACAAGAAATACATACATAAAAACAGCATAAAGGTAAAGTGAGTAAGTATCATTAGACACAGATTGGGTAACACAAGGAAGTTGGCACAGCAGAAATGGCTTCCTGAGCTGAGGTACCCACTGGAGAAGCCATGGAAGGGCTAGGAGAAAGAGACCTGAGTGGAGGGGAGAAGGTTTAGAATAGGGAATCACTTAGGGATAAATGAAAGGATTAAGCTTTGCTTCTGGAAAGTTGGATGATGGGGATGTACTTCATGATCCACTCTCAGTAAAGATTGCTTTTGCTTAACAGCAGGACTAAAATACCTTTTGAGCCAATCAGCAAATTCTTATTAAATGTCAGTTTGACTAGAAACATTTTATAAGCTATAAAAAGAAATTTTGATAGAATTTCATTGCAAAGCGAGAATTTTGGGAAAGTAGTAAAGCAGATGTTGACAAATGATTTGTAGCAACCTTTTCATTTGTATAGTACATTTTAATATCAGTCAGTGGTTTTATTCAGAAAGAGGAAGGAGCTTGGTGGAGCCAAAAGTGCAGATTTTTACCATATTTCAATTCTTTTTTCAGGGTGGGAATTTAGCTATATCTCTTCCCAGACTCCTGGTTTCAGTGTCAGTCAGGTAGCATTTATTAAGTTCGGGGTATGTGCCAGGTGCTTTCCTAAATGCTGAGTATAGAGACAGACAAAAAGTCACAGTCTTTGCTTTCGAGAAGCTCCTGGTCTAATAGGGAAGACAACATGCACACAGCTCTGTCCAAACAGGTGCTAGACATGATCAGTTGGGGTGATCTTAGGAGAGTTTGGAGGATATGGCTCCACTCTGCAGTCAGGCTAGAGGGTAATGAATATCATGTATATGTATATATACATATATATCTATATATATGCACACTTCTATCTCATCCATTATATGTATTTATAAACTACATATATGGTCCTAGCAGCTTCTACAAAATGGTTTTCTTTAAATTTCCTGTGTGGCAGGCACCTGAAATACTGCGTTAAACTGCAGCGTGTTGGTGGTTTCCCTTGCTGCTAGTTTAGTTTCATTTTGTTACCAGGTTCATCCATAAGTTGCAGAGCTGTGGCTGAATAAAAGTTCAGTCTTTATTGACACTTTAGGCAGTGAAACTTTACTGAGTAACTTGAATACATAGATCTAACTTCACTTCTGTTAATTTTTCAGGTGGGTTTGCTTTTGTGTATGAAGCTCAAGATCTTGAAAGTGGCAGAGATTACGCTTTAAAGGTAACAGTTATTTGGAAAATTAAACATTGGTATTTACAAACATTTCCCTAAATGAAAGAAGTGTCAAATTGGAGATAAGAAAATATCTGATATTTCTTATTTCTCTTCTTCCTGATATGTCCAATACTTGAATTTCTCCTTTTTTGTGGCTGCCAGCATTGCCTTGGAGTGGACTCCGAAAGCTAATTATTTTTAAAATATAGGGTGTATCACACCTGGGGTAGGTGTGTCATGGCATTCAGGGAAACCTCTTTGGCCAGCTTATTCAGTGTCATTGGATCCAGCCTTTGTGTTCTTTCCCTTCTTTGGCTTTAATTTGACACTAAAAGGAAATTTGTAATTCCTCACTAACAGATTCTTGTTCTTCTTCTAAAAAGTCTCAAAAAAAAAGTCTGTGTCTAGAAGGTGGGAAGCTCAAATTTTAGCCTTAGCTAGTTTTGTGATTTGGGACAAATCACTTGTTCCCACCCTGAGCTGGTGTTTCTCCAGCTGTAAGAAGAAAGAACTAGCCAATTTGATTTCTAAGGGACTAGCTTTAGCCTTAGGGTTTCTTTGATATGCTACATACTACCTAAGCATTTTCTACTTTGGGAGAAGCTTCCGCCTTGCTGGAGATGTGTTTATTTTAAGAGTAACTGGATAAGGGAACTATCCCATTTTGTCAGTTTTGTTTGGGCATCTGCAATTTAAATGTTATTATCATATCCGAGTTTTCTTGATCCCATTTGGGATGTTCTGGAGGGGTTTGTTGTTTCCTCTTCCAACTGCTTTTGCAGGTGGGGAAACTGAGGCAAACAAGGTTAAGTGATGTCAGGAAGACTCCTGGCCTTAAACTACTAGTTGTATTACCCTAGGCAAGTCATTTAACCCTGCTTGCCTTATAGTTTCCTCACTTGTAAAATGATCTGGAGAAGGAAATGGCAAATTATTCTTTTATCTCTACCAAGAAAACCCTAAATGCGGTCGTGAAGAGTTGGACACAATGGAAGAAAACCCAAAAAACTAAACAACAACAAATAAAAATGTCCTTTGACTCCCTTTGTAGCATCCTAGTCAATACTTAAAGAGATTCCTCTTTGTCCCTCACTTTCCCTCCTGCCCCACCATCCCTTAGTCTTCTGCTTTCCTTGTTTCCCATAATCAGTAAACGTTTGTTTTCAAATATGTGTTTGTGTCTAATTAGAACAAAAGGTATATAATCTAAAGAGAGTTGAGTAAGTCTTAAGGTAAATTGTGTTTATACCTTTATAAGATATTTACATATTTGTACTTACAAGTTAAACATGCTACCTTCAAAGAAGAAATTTTCATTTTTAATCTACTCTTACTTTTTGTATTATTTTGTGATAACAGAGGCTGCTATCAAATGAAGAGGAAAAGAATAAAGCAATCATTCAAGAAGTTTGTTTTATGGTATCCTTTTTCTGAAGACTTTAGATGTAAAATCACTTTCCATATTAGTGGTCATATAGCTTGAGTTAAATGATGAGTTGTAGACCAGACCAGGCCTATGTTTCATTGGGCAGCTCACTTTCAACTTGACATTACTTGACCCGTAGACTGTAGTTCCATGGAAAAAGAGGATTTCTCTTTCTTAATATTGAAATCCAGCTTCAATTCAACATAGTTTGCAGCATTATAAATAGTCCTTTTCTCAATAAAAATACACAGGTATATATATTTTTTATTGTACTGATGTATATATCACTAGGCAGCTGTCATGCTCTTGCTGTCCTCTTGATACCTTTTTTGGATATTATAATGATTAATAATTACCAACTAAAACCAAGGTTGTAAGTGTCTTGTCTTCTCTTCTTCCTCCCCAGGATTAGGTACTAATAATCCCTGAGTGCCCCGTGACTTGATGCTCTCTCAGAGATCAGAGAATACCAAAGTCTTTGTTGCTTTCTCTTGAAGAAGCATTGCTCCAAATTAGCATTTTATGAGAGCTGTATGAGGTGGCTCTCTAGGTGGCTTTTGACAGAATACTGTCTTCGTCTTCGGGTAGAGAGTGAAGTTAGGGGCCACTCTGCCCAGCAAACAGTATATGCCCCTCACATCTGCTCTCTCCTTCAGAGTTTCTTTGTTTTGTTGTGTACCATTTGGCCTGATGTACTTGCTTACCTTTGCCTAGATTGCCTGCATCTTTTGTGGATTTATTTACTAAAAATAGTTATTTACTCTTTCCTCCAAAGCAGTGCTAAAAGCTCTCTTCTTTTCCATGAAGCCTTACCTGACTAGATCAGGCATTATTTCCTTTTTGTCTTCTTATCCCAAGTGCTGAGCACAGGGCCTTGCATGCAGTAGTAGGTGAAAAAGTGTGTAGTATACTGGAAAAAGCCTTGAAGTAGGAATCAGAGGCACTGAGTTCCTATCCTTTCTCTACTACTTGCTTGTCTTGTGTAAAATGAGAGAGTTGGATGAGATAACTCAGGATTCCCAGTGGCTCTGAGTCTCTGATTCTATGATTCTATGTTGCCTAATAAGTGTTCATTTGAAAAAATGGACATCTTGGACATGTTTTCACACCCAATTTCGGTTGGCTTGTCTCTTCTGCCTGACTCTCAATCTTTAAACAAATATTAGTTAAGCACCTACTTTGGGTAGATCACTCTTTACCCAGGGCTCTGAAAGGGGCATAAAATTTAGATAAGACACAGACCCTGCTCTCATGGAACTTAGAAAAGTTTAGGGAAATCAGGAACAGTCTTAGTTAATCACTATATCTAATAAGCAATGTGATGTGAGGCCCAAAGGTGGGAGAGATGGCTGTTTATTTGGACAAAGGGAAGACTATGGATAAGGCATTTGATCTGAGCTATGCATAGTTTTACATATTAAGTCTTGGTGATAAGGCATTTGATCTGAACTATGCATAGTTTTACATATTAAGTCTTGGCTTTGGATTAAACAGTTGTGTGTGGACTGCATTATAAGCTGCCTCGTTTCTTTCTGTTTGGTATCCTCATCTACTGTTTGGGGTTTGCTACACTGCCTACTTGCATCTTGGGGCTATTTTAGCCCCAACTATAGTTAAGAAAATATTAATATAGTTTTAAGTTGATGACCACAAATGTGTGAGTACTCATTTTTTTCCTCTCTCTTTTTACTTTAACCCTCCTGTGTCCTGGTTCTTCACTTTCCACTTCCTTTTCCCCACTTTTTTTTTTGTTAAAATGATAAAGTCATAGCACTCATGGGCACATTTGTATTGAAGTATGTTTTCTGTTTAAAAACTTTATTTGGACTATGACTACAGGTTTGTAGAGATGTCTATATATTTCCTCTTTAACAAATTGACTTCAGAAAAAACTTTCTGGACATCCTAACATTGTCCAATTCTGCTCTGCTGCGTCAATAGGAAAAGAAGAATCAGATACTGGACAAGCTGAGTTTCTTCTGCTCACTGAACTCTGCAGAGGTATGATTTTCCTTTATGTTATTTGTGTTTGTGATTTCTTTTTTTAATGCAGTTGTAAAATATATGTGGGCATTTTCAGTGCTCACAGGCTCCTGTCACAAATGCTTAAGTATGAAAAGGCAAGGTTCGTTTGAAGCTAGACTCCCACTGTCTAGCAGAAGGGATACGCTTTGTTGGTGTGCAGTATACAAAGAGTGTGTAGAAACACGACTCTTTCAGAGTTAGTGTATTTGCTTCTTGGTCAATAAGAGAATTTACCCTACGAACCCTTTTCTATTACTGGGGTTCTCTTGGCCTCTCATTGTTCGTTGTTTGTTTTTTTGTGAAATGTTTCCACAAATAATGATTTAAATGTTTAATCAGCTATTTTTGAGCATCTTTTGTGAGCCCACGCAGCATGTTATTCATTAGGTGCTGTACGGTTGCAGAGGATGAGCTGTGTGACCCATGAAGCCTAGAGAATTATGAGGTATTACGTTAGAGTATTGTGCCTGACCATGGGAAGCTCGTGGGCTGCACTGCAGAGGTGAAGCAGACGGGTGATAAGGCAGGGACTGGCGGAGCCATTAACACTATCCTGGAATGATTTAGCCCTGAGGAATGTGCCTTGTCAGGGTAGGGGGGCTAGAGTGTGAGGGTTTATGAAGTAATGATTTATATATATATATATATAGTTTGGCCACATTGTCTTGCTGGAAGACTTAAATGTGGACAAAAGTATATGTGTTTGGGGGTGGTAGTAGAGGGAAAGTGGGAAGCCCAGGAGGGACTAGAACTTTCTTTGACACTTTTATTTCCTTCTCCCATCTTCATCTTCATCATTTTCTTTCACAGATCCTTCAGAAGTCTTTCCTGAACACAAATGACTAGATTCAGTGGCCAGGTCGTAGGATCATAGCTTTTGAGGGCCTCTGGGAGCTCCACGAAAGAGAATGGGAGTAGCCCGCAGTATATGTTCTGGCTCTCCTTTCAACCGCATGCCTCCTCTTCTCTTTTTGTCCCACTCCATTTTAAAAAACATTCTTTGGAAAGCATTTTTTATGCCCATTTTATCCCTGATTCTGATTCATTTTAATGTATGTTTTTTAAGTACCTGCTTTGTGCAAGAGATCCTGCTGAGAATGCTTTGTACTAAAAAATGCTGTATATGATTTGAAGTTTAATTTTCCAGAATATCTGAAAGAAAGGAAAATATATGTGAAAGAGTTCCTGTTTGATTCTAATCCTGGTATAATCCTTGTATCATTTCTTAATTTTCAAAAACACAAGTCATCAGTTTATAAAATATTTTATAGAATTATATAATTTTTATTTTATCTTTAAGTATTCTGAAAAAGAAAAAAAGGTAGGTCTATATGAGAAGCAGACTGTTATAATTTATTCCAGTATGGTTATTCTCAGCTAATGAGGACACAGAACACATGTTAGTGGGGGAAAAATAAAATTTGAAATAATTATAAAAAAATTAAGTTCTTGCATTTTATATAAGAACAGAAAGTGAACAGTTTTCAATTGTGAAGGATTCATGATTAATCCTCTTAATAGGGAGTTCACAGAATTTTATACTTAATAGAGACATTAAACACCATCTAACCCAACTTCTACTTGAGGAGGAATTCCCCCAAAACGTTATTGAAGACCTAGATGGTTAACCTAGCTTGAAGTTAGAGATTATTTTCATTTACTGAAAGGCATGCTAAGAGTAACATTGTTTCAGGTCTCAGGAAGGACTTGTTTACACATGGTGAAAATTGTTTCACCTTCCCAAATGGCCACATTTTGAATGTGAACTGTGGACACAGATATTTTCCCATGCCCAGCCAGTATATGATAGTAGAGCACCATCAGTGACTTTTCTCAAATTGTTTCCTTTTGTTTTTTCATAGTCATCTTTATTTTGAAATGTATCCCCTCCCTCTTCTTCTATCCAGTAAGCCATCCCAAAGAGGAAAAAAGAAAGAGAAAAAAAAGCATTTCAGTCAAACCAACTGGCATATCAGCTGAATTAGCAATGTATGCAGTATTCTACATCCATAGTCCTTTACCTGTGCCAAGAAGAGGGAGGGAGATGCATTTCTTTTACTTTTCTTCTGGCCCAAGCTTTTTTGTCATTATGACAACACGGCATTCAGATTCATTTTGAGAGGGGATTGTTTCCATTTACAAATGCCTTTTAAATTGCAAACCTTTCTCTACATTTTGCATAATTTTTTTCTAATTCATTTTCCATCATATTTCATTCTTGTGCTATTTCTTAACCATTCTTGAGAACACTTCCTTTAACCCCTTCTGAAGTCTCATCATGCTTCTTTTTCTCAAAGTTAGAAGGCCCTTAGGTACTCTGAGGAGGGAAGGGGCTGCCTATAGTCACTCAGCTAGTTAGTACGAAGTCCGAACCCCCTCCAGCTAGTGGAGTGCACTGTTGTTGTAAGTGAGACTACTAGAGCACTTACAATTCAAACACTGATCATGGCAGAGAAAAATACAATCCAAAATTATTGGTCATTATATTTGGGATCAGTTATCTTTGCTAATAGGAGGAATCTTTGACAGGAATTTTCTTAAGCCATTTGTAATTAGTATAATTTGGTAAAATGTGAGAGATTATGTTTTTCAATTTCTACAGAATTAGAATGATTTGCATCAGTGCTTCTTAAAAAGGACTGATTATATTCATTTTCACGCAGCCTCTGTGGCACTGACCTCTTTTCTCTTAGAATGGTTTTCGTGCAGTTCAGTTTACCCTTTTTCCTCCAGTGGAATAGAGGATTTTATTGGTGTGTGTGTGTGTGTGTGTGTGTGTGTGTGTGTGTGTGTGTGTGTGTGTGTGTGATAGATAGTTGATAGTTGTTAGGAGAGGATTGTATAGGGCACAGAAAGTGCTAACCATCTGGGAAGCTTGAGGAACATCATAGCTTGAAAATGTTTGCGAACTCTTGAATTGCAACAGCTCTCTAGAAAATACGCTTATGTGCCAGATGTCATTATGTGATTCTCATATTATTCTAAAGGGGAGCAGGGTCTGGAATATGGCAAGTGCCCTCTTTGTGTGTTCCATGCTGTCTGGTTCATTCTCCTCATGGTTAGATCTAGAATCCTGTTCAGAATGGTGTCACTTACTGTTACGTATGTTACTGATATTTTTCATTTCATTTAGCAGTTATGTATTTACTGCATACCTAATAAATCCATGTCTCTGTGCTATGCACCTAGGACCAGTTTTGCGTATCTGATTCTGTCTCCATTGAATGCCGTTGTGATTGGCATAAATCCAAGGGAAAAACTTTTATCCCTTTGTTCTCCTATGATTGCTGGTGATATCTAAACCCAGTTCTTTCACTACTTTGCCCTAATTAGACAGCTTGGATTCTTGTTCTTTGTTGCCCTCTTTTGACTGTTGTTGGCCTTGGTGAATACCTTCAGCTTAAAAGAGTTTCTGTTTTTCCTCTAAGTTACCTATGGAAATATCCCTCTCTACCACTTCCCTCATTCCCAAATCATAGAATTGTTTGTCCCAAGCCTCAGGTAGTACTGTACTATTTAGCATTTTGAAAAAAAATTTTCTTTTGGCTTTTTATAATTTTTAATTTGAAATATATCCCTCTCTCATTTCAGTGAGGCATCCCTAAGTTTGATGTCATCTTGCATGCTTGTTTACCTTTCTGCAAAGTGAAATGTTTGTATGTCTTTGGCATTCTTGTCCCTTTATTTGCTTTGGTTTTCTTTACTAGCCTATTGAAGTAATTGATGGCAATTGGAGGAAGAAATTAGAGCAATCCAGAATAATAAGCCATGGTTCTATACTTGTGTCCCAAAGAAATTGGGGTAGGCTTCATGAATGGAGAGAAGAGGTACAGAACTAGGACTTTGGCCTTCTTTTAGCTATGTTATCTGGTAATGTGGTTATAAAGTAGTTTACAAAATATTTTATGTTGTTAAACTTTGTTTAGAATTCAGAGCTCCAGGAACTCGAAAGTGCCATGTCTGGAATGAGCCTCTCTCTTTGGAAGGGATCCCAGGCACTAAGCTATAGATAAAATTCAAAGCTTTGAATCCTTTTTTAATAGCTGAGTAGTTGAGTTATGTTGATTCATCAAGTGCTTATAGCATTATAGTTCACTAGAATAAGCCTTTGTCACTGGTTTGTTTACTGGAACGGTGCCTGTCTGGAGATATCTATCTAAATGGTACTGGTCAGGGATGGCCCAGAGATGTAATGTTAAGTCACTGTAGCCTAACGGAGTCTAGTTAACGTAGAAACAGGGTTTGTCCTCATCTTCGGCTCACCCGTGGCCCAACTCTCAACCAGTAGCAGCCTTGAAGTTGGTCCACTTTTGGGGAAGGAGGAAAAGACATGCTTTATGTCCATTTTTGTTCAGTTGATTTTGTGAGGTCATTGATGGTTACAAATCACACTGATAAAAATACAATATTTTTGTCAGTTGATTTTTTTAATATACAAATTAAAGATAACAGATCATAGGTTTTAGATTTGGAATGGATCTTGGAGGCTGTCTAGTCCAGCCTCGTTTTAAGCATATGGAAACTGAGGTTCAGGGATGTTAAATGACACGAAGCATCAGAGGATGTGTTTGAATCATCAGAGGTTGATGGCATGTGAATGTATGGAAATGAGAAGAAGCATTTCACATTTGAAATCTGATCGTCTGATGTGAAAAGGCCTGTATAGTTCTTTTCTGCTGCAGTGCAGTTGTATCTGTTGTGTTGGATTCTTTGTGACCCTATTTGGAGTTTTGTTGGTATATATAAAATAGAGTGGTTTGCCATTTCTTTCTCTAGCTCTTTTTTATTAATGAGGAAACTGAGGCAAATAGTATTAAATGACTTGCCTTTTACTTGCCTACACAGCAAGTAAGTGTCTGAGGATGACTGAACTCAGAAAGAAGGGTACTCCTGAGGCCCAGCTCTCTATCTACTGCTCTTTCCAGCTGCTAACAATCACAACTCATTTTTATAATGCCCTTTCTTACAATATTGTGAAGCTGGTTGTGAAAGTGTTATATCTGTTTTGTAGAGAGGAAAAATGAGCCTTAGGAGGGGCTGTGTACTTTCTCATATCATTATTTGGGATCAGAAGTGTAGCCCTGTGACTACTCTTCCCACTATACTATGCTGCCTCTGCTGGACCTGTATGTTGAAGCTTCAAGTATTTGGCTGTGCTTGATTTTCATGGTGAGATGTTTATGTACTTTTCTGGAAATCAAATCAATTCATTTCTCCCCATTCAAATGGTGGACACTATTTCAGGTTCTAATTACTTCTTGCCTGGGATATTTTGGTAGCTTCCTAATTCATCTCCACGTCTCAAGTCTTTCCTTTCTCCCTTTTTCCTTGTATGAGATAGCTGTTGTGACAGTGGCTGGAGTGCTGGGCTGAGAGGCAGGAGATCATGAGCTCAGACCCAGGTTCTGGCACTTACTTGCTGCTTGATTGTGGGCAAACCACTTCCCCTCAGTTTCCTTATGTAAAATGGGGGTAATAACAGCTCTTACCTCTCAGTGTTGTTGTGAGGGTCAAATGAGATAATACTTGTATTTAGTGTGCTACTTGGTATATAGTAAGCACTATATAAATGCTCTTTACTTTTTTCCTGCTGCCCTCCTTCTCTTCCTTTTTCCTCCAATTTATCCTCTATATGACTGACATTCTAAAGTATAATTTTGACCATGTCACTCCTCTCCTCGATAAATTCTAGTAACTTCCTTTTTATCTCTAAGATACAATCTCCTTTGGCATTTAAGACATTTCGCAGTCTTGCTTTATGCTATTTTTACAGGTTTATTGCATATTTCTTCCCTTCATAAACTCTGTCCTTCAGCCAGCCTGGCCATTTTGCTGTTCCTCATACCTGACATTCCATCTCCCATCTCCATTTCTTTCTATGCCTGCAATGAACTCCCTTCTTACCTTTGTGCCTTAGAGTTCCTAATTTCCTTCGAAGTTCGGCAAAAAATAACTGCTCCCACATGAGCTCTTTCCTGATGACCTGAGCTATAAGTGTGTCTCCCTTTCCATCCCATCACCTTACATTATCCATGTTGTGTCTACTTATATGTTTACATGCTATCTTCCTCAATATAATGTAAATTCCTTCAAGGCAGAATATGTTTCATATTTGTCTTTATGTCCTAGGCATATAGTAGGTGCTTAGTAAATGTTTGTTGATTGTTTGTTCCTACAGAAGGCAGAATGAAGGACTAACTAAAGACCTCTCTTGATTTGTTTCCTTCACTATCTTATCTGTTCCTACCACCTGATCTTTCTAATAACCAAAGTTATAAAAATAGCTCTTTTAAAACCAGTCACATCATTGAAAGTATTCAGAGAGGGACATACATCAAAGTGAAGTTAAGACATTTAGCTAATTACCCCTAGAGTGTGTGGGAGAGAAGGAAGGAAAGGAAAAGAAAGAGGAAGTGTGATATCAGCTTTATTCTGGATCATCTTCCCCCTTTTTTTAAGCACTATAATTTTTTTCATCAACCTAGCTATGCTTTCTTAGAATTGAAGAATACTAGTTGTCCATATTGCTGACCTCATGAGTAGGAGCAGTACCACTTTGGTTACAAAATGCTTTCTTTTATGTTACCTTGGTTGCTTCTCACACCAACTCTATGAAATAAGTAGTATAAGTACTATTTTCTTCATTTTATAGATAGTAGCTTAAGATTCAATGCAATTAAATGACTTAATTGTACCTTACAACTAGGAAGTGGTTATACTGGGATTCAGATTCGGGTCTTGGTGATAGTTCTCTGTCCACTAGACAGCACAGTGGTATTGCCTTAACTAGCTTTTAAACTAAACTTCTGGTACTAACTGAATCTTCCTAAAGTGCTGATCTTAGTAAAGCTTACATATAACAGGCACTCAAGAAGTTGCTTGATTTTTGTTTACTTAAGTCTGGTGTATTTGAGAAGCAGAACTGATTTTTTGCTTTCCTTAAATACTCATGGGAGATCATTTTTTAACATTCTGAAAACCTGCTATAAGATACAAGAAACATTTTTAGGTAGTTTGATTGTGGTAGCTTTTGAGTTCACTGATAGAATCCTATGTTAATGAACCTTACAGTTGTCATGTTGTGTCTTAACCATGTTGAAATTGAAGCCAAGGATAGAACTGGAAAGGGTAGAGATCGATTAGCTGGTTCTGCTGCCACATTTGTAGATGAGGAAGCTGAGGCTGGTTGTGACTTGCCCATGGTTATACCCTTAGCTACAGGGCATTGGTCTAATGCATCTGTTATATAGATGGGTTGTTAACATTATCTGAAGCTAGGTGAGTTTGTATGACTTGCCTAAAGTGGGAGACTTTAGCTGTAGGGCATGGATCCAGTGTAGCTTATATAGATACATTGCATAGCTGGATAGGTACCAATCTATTGCTAGAGTGTTTCATTGAGCTCCAACAATTCAGCTGTAAATTGTGCCGTTGTACATATCGAGTGCTGTTCCACTTCCATATCTTGCTTATGTGATTATCTGTGCTCTTTTCCTTTTGTCTGTTAAATGCTGTGCTGTAAGAGTCATCTTAAATATCACTTCCACTGAATCATACAGGTATTATTGTTTCTTCCTTTTCATATGCCTCACGTCACAATTTATGACTCTAGTATACTTAAAGATGAGTTTGTATTAGTTTTATATGTCTGTATATGAGTCTGTGTGGGTATATACATATATACATGTGGACATATATTGTATATGTAGATATTTATAGTACTCTCATACACTAGATTGTGAGCTCCATGAGAGCAGGGACCACATCTTATTAAATCTTTGTATTTCCCCCAGTACTTAGCATGGTTATTGCCCGTGTAGTGGGCAGTTAATACATATGGAAGTTAGAAGTGATTAGATAGAACTTGTAGGGCTGTGGAATAAAAAGAGAGGCAGTAAGTTATATCTGACGTCTTCATTTTCTAGTTAACAATTTACGGGATTCCCATTTGCATAGTGATGTGAATTAAATTGACTGTCTTTTATAATAGGGCAACTGGTGGAATTCTTAAAGAAAGTTGAATCCAAAGGCCCTCTCTCCTGTGACACGGTTTTGAAGATATTTTATCAGACATGCAGAGCAGTACAACATATGCATAAACAGAAGCCCCCTATAATCCATCGGGATCTCAAGGTACATACAGCATTGAAAAATCAGAGATGCTGAAGATTGTTATCAAGGGAGATTATTCTTTCTCTCTGGATTTTTGCAAAAAGGTTAAATGTTTCTATTGATGCTTTATTCATCTTCAAGGCATTGAGGAATGGAGGATTGCACAGAAATAAATTTGCCAGATAACTGAAGCTTATCCTTTGCAATTCTGAAATTAATTTGGTTTTTTAGCCATTTTTAATATATTTCTCAAATACAAAGACATACTTCCTGTCTTCATTCTTCAGTGACTCTTTTGAATATAATATAAACTTTTCTTGATTTCTCCGGGTCATAATTTATTAACTTCCATAATTAGATTGTGCAGTAAGAAGCCTAGGATTATCTGTGTCTGCATTGACTGGCCCTGCCCTGCATTTATAGTTCACAGGGCTAGGGTCTATGCCTGTGATTTCATGGAGAGGGGAAATTCCTGGATGAAGAACCATCTCTTCCGCTTCTAGTTGAAGAGAGCTGCCTATTTCCCTGTCAAGAGACCTGCTTTGCCCAGAGTCCCCCTAGTCAGAATGGGTGAGAGGGGGAGCTTGAGCCCTTGTCTTGCTGGTTCTGAGCTCACTTCTCAGTTCACCCTGATATTCTGTAAGCTCCTTGGGAGGAGGGATCTTTTCAGTCCCTATGTTTATATTCCCAGCGCCCAGGATACAGGCTTGCTGATTGATCAGTAGTTTATCATTCTTGCCTGCTCTTCAGTTTCCTGTCTGTTCTTTGAGCTACTGTTCTTTGAAATTCTTTCCCATCAACTTTCTTCCTGGTTGAAGCAGGCAATTCACTGCTGAGACTAGGAGATAGGCTGAAAGCCTGCCCACAGAAGGGCCTTTTATTTCTTCAGGCTTCACTCCCTCTCTTTTTCCTGCTGGGCTTTTAGCTAATTTTCTGGTCTTCAGCTTTGCCCAGCTTTTCTGTTTACCTTCTTTTGAACTTATATACTTTCTTTTTAGCTTTTTACTGTTTTAGAACCACCGTTCTTCACCAGCACTTCTGTCCCCTGGATCATCTCAAAACTCCAAGTCATGTGAACTGCTTTGTGCTCATTCCAGCTGTTTCTGCTAATGCTTTATTCTTATTCACCTCTTTATCAGCAAGCATCCATTCTCCACTTGTCTAATTTTTGGTCCCTTTAAACGAATACTCGTTCCCTTTAGACAATTGAATAACAAATTGTTGGGTCTCTGCTTAGTGGAGAGGATTTCAACAATTTGCTCATGAGGACTATTCAGGTGATGGCTGCAGCCTGTTTGGTGGCAAGGGAGACCAGACACTGTTGCTGTGTATTCTGTGAGAGGAGTGTGGAACAGGCTGACATTTGCCCTTATGAAGACTTGTATTCTTGGTTTTCTAAATACTGCCTTTTGAAAGAAATTTCGTCTTTAAATGGGTCTGGGGTGTACAAAATGTGACCAAGTTTCTCAAATGTTTTTATGTTTCTAAACCTGATAGCATTTTTTGTTAGGAAGAAGGTACAAAAGACTTTAAATTCAGGTATTGGAGGCTAATTGAAGAAAGTTTTATTTGTACTTTTTAGCTAGAACCTGAATTAAGTATGTTTACGTTCTGTGTTTAAATTTTATGTGTACTTCTCCAAAGTTCATGATAGATGTGACTGCTGGTTAAGGGATCAGCAGTAAATGTACCATATGGTCATTTCCCAAATAATTTTGGTGATTATCACCTTAAGCTTTTTAACTTCTTTAAAATGGAGTGAGAGTATTTGAGGAAGAGCCATGTTGGAGAGATTTTAGATGAATTTTACTGAATTATATCTCACATTCCTCTAAATCTCAGTGTTTTGTGTAGTGGTCAGATATGGCTGTCTCCTAGAGCACCTAAGACCCTTTCTCCCCTACATCCAAGCCATTTCCTCAAGGATGTGTAGGTGGAGTTGTATCTTTATCCGATTTTTTTTCTGACAGGTAGTTTTCTTTTGTCTTCCCTTATAGAGCATGAAGAAGTAATAAGTAATCTTCCTTTCTTTCTCCTCTCTTCTTACTCAGCATAGCTAAACCTTCAGATAGTGTAGGTTCATTTACCTTTTGCTTAGTCCTAGAGGCCATCGTTTGAGGGAAAGGGGTCTCCTTCCTTCCTGATGTCCCCCAAGGACTATTTTTTGCTCTTGCTTTCTCAGTCCATCATTTTGCTCTCCCACACTGGGAGAGGGGTTTTGATCAAATTTTCAGGAGTTCAGGACTGAATGGATTTTTTTCTTGGCTTGAGGTATCCTTGTGGAGGAGAGGCAATTTATTTAGGCAGGAGGAGGGTACATCTAAAAATTGAGGAAGAAGCAACTTATATTTTAGGGAGAGGGAAATTTTTAGTGTCATCATAAAGAATTGCTCTAGATTATCTTTTCAAAAACTCAGATCCATTTGACAGGGATCCAGCTCGTTGTCTTCTTTTCCCTCTTGATTCTTTTCTCTGCCATGGCAGCATTTAGTTTCATATCCCATCCTATAGCTGCACAGTTTGTAGTCCTGATGTGTGTGGCTAAGCCTCCCCTTCGTTCACATACATCACCTTGGGGTAGTAGAGCTGTTTTAGCTTCAGACCAGATTGTCTGTCAGTGGCTTTCCAAATTTTTCTATAAATGTTGGCTACTACTAGTCAGCAGCTAGACATAGAGTAGGGCTTTCTGAGGGGAATGAGGTAAAGAAGATGTCAGCACTATAGCTGTAAAAAGTTGGTATAGTTTAATTTATATTTTCTAAGTTACAATTTATCATGTTCCAATTTAATAAGTGCTTAAGGTATTTATAAAAATTTACAGGTTGAAAATATGCTGATTAGTAACCAAGGAACAATTAAACTGTGTGATTTTGGCAGTGCTACAACTGTGTCACATTATCCTGACTACAGCTGGACTGCTCAGAAGAGAGCAATGGTTGAAGAAGAGGTAAGAAACTATTAAGGGAATCCAAATGGAGGAAGAAAAGTTGCATGTAAAAAATTATGTTTAATATTTTCTTGTTGTCTTAGTTTCACATTCTACCCAAACAGTGATTGTAACAATTTCATATGAAATTAATCCAAATATGACGACAGAATTATAGGGCTGCCATTTTAACCAATCTAACCTGTGATTGTGAATGTCCGGAAAGGGAAACTAATAACAGAGAGCTAGCCTGTCTTCATTAAGAATAGGTCACACCAGACTAAATTTATTCACTGTTTTGACAGTTTTACTAACCTTGTAGATAAGTAGAAAGCTGAAAATATAGTTTACCTAGATTTTAGTAAACCATTTTGAGATGATGTTTCATACTATTAAAATTAAATGAGTTTGGAACTAGTTGACTGAATAAATAGTCATCAATTATTCGATGTTCGTATGGGAGAAAGACCAGTAAACTGCCCCTGGGACCCGTGCTGGGCTCTGTGCTGTTGTTAAAAATTTTTATCAGTGATATAGAGAAAGTCATAGAGTTAAGAGGGATAGTTAACGTGTTGGATGACAGAGTCGAGATCCAAAAAGGACAAGTTAGAACATTAAACTGAAGTGAGTCAAATAAAATTTAGTAATGATAAATGTAAAGCTTTAAACTTGGGTTTGAGAAATTGACTTCAAAAGTACAGACATGGGGGAAGTATGGCTAGAAAGCAGTTTGAGAAAGATTTAGTGGTTTTCTTGTATTGTAAGTCACCAAAGCTAATTTGTTCTCTGGGTTCATTAAGAGAAGCAGAGGCAAAAAGGACCAAAAAGCAATGGAGTCCAGAGGGACTTGTGATGAAATGGGCTGCCGCTTGCCTCTACAGAGAGGCAGTGGCCTCAGTGTACTTTTTGGGTCATGCCTACAGTTTTGTATCAGTTTTTTTGCTTTGTTTTATTTTTTTCCAATTATATGTAAAAATTTAAAATTTGTTTTTAAAAATTTTGAGTTCTAAATTCTCTCCCCTATCAAGAGGGCAAGTAATTTGATATAGGTTATACATGTGCATTTATGCAAGACATATTTCCCTATTAGTCATGTTGTGAAAGAAAACACAGAACAAAAAGAACCCTCAACCTCAAGAAAAATTTAAAAAGTTAAAAAGCATGCTTTTTTTTTTATCTTTATCAGCAGAAGTTTATCAGAAAGAACTTTATCAGCAAGTTCTTTCTCTGCAGGTAGAGAGTTTTTCATCATAAATTCTTTGAAATTTGTATTGGATCCTTGTATTTTTGAGACTGACTAATACCATAATTCTCAATACCTTCTTCTCTCTGTTTATCTCCATTTTATCTTATATATATATCTTGTTTGTGCGTACTGTTTGCATGTTGCCTCTCCTATTAGATTGTGAGTTTTTTGAGTATAGCCTCCGTTTTTTTGCCTTTCTTTGGATCTGAAGTACTTGGCACAGTGCCTGGCATATATAGTAGGAGCTCAGTAATTGCCTGTTGACTGATTGTGACCACTTCTGCTGTCGAATTCTAGTGAGAATTTTTCTTTATGGTAGTAATAGAATCTTATAGCTATGAGTGGTTTGGCATCATTGCAATGACTGCACATTGCAAATACAATCCAGCTTGAACTCCCAATACCGGTGCTTATTTCTCATTTCACTTTTTTGTGACTAATATGTTGATAGATACCTGGAGTAGGCTTAACCTAAATTGGCAAATTTACAAAAGTAAAAACTTTTTAATAAAAGTTTATACAAAACCTCCCTTTGTCAATTTAGGTGCAAAGCCCCATAGTCTCTAGCTGCCTCAGGCTACTCTAAAATTATTTGTCATTTGTTTTGAACCAACTATTGGTTTTCTGGGTTGTGATTATATATGTGACTTCATTTATTAGAATTAAAAGAAGATAGGATCTTACAGGGGGTAGTGAGGAAGAAGTCTGTTTCCTGTCATTTTTTTAGGGGGATGCTATCAGTGTCCCCTGTAATTGGATTAGCAGTACTTGTGGCTGTTTTTCTGTTCCTTGAGATCTAGAATTGTTCTAATACGTGAAAGATCTGAGCTAGGTACCCTAACATGTAGAACAGATTTTACCTGCTAGAACCACCATTATTATTGAAGGATTCATTTTGCTCTGTTCAGTCAAATGGTTTCTTAGAGCTCTCAACAGCAGACCAGACACAATTGAGTCAGTGATGTGATAAGGCCTGGATAGTCACAGATTACAAAAGCTGAGGTTTCTTTAATGTTTTATGTACTTTATGTGCATTATCTCATTTAATCCCCACAACATTCTTTGGAGGGTAGGGAGTTCAAACTTTATTACCTAGTGTTTTTAGGTAAGGAAGTAGGCTTTGAAAACTTAAGGACCCCAAAAGCCAAATATACCAGAAAGTATTTGAAGATAGTTAGGTGGTGCAGTGGATAGAGTGCTGGGACTAGAGTCAGGAAGATCTGAGTTCACATGTGATCTCAGGCCCTTACTAGCTGCGTGACCTGGGCAAGTCACTTAATCCTTTTTGCCTCACTTTCATCATCTGTAAAATGGTCTGGAGAAGGAAATGGCAAATTACTCCAGTATCTTTGCAAAAGAAAATCCCAAATGAGATCACAAGAGTCTGACATGACTTAAATGACTCAACAACAAAAATTTGCTAACAAGTTTATTCTCTTACGTATTTTAAAGTGGAACACTGTTGCTACAAACCTTTCTTCATAGATCGTGTACAACAACCTGAATCCTTTTCCCATTCTGAAGGACATTAATGTTTATAAGGTTTATTATACTTGTTAGCTGTAATTTAATAAATGTTCATTTTAATTTATGTGAATTTAGGAGCTTGAAATGAATTGCCAGAAATTCGGTTTTTGGTTTGTTTCTAGGTTTCATTCATTATCTTTTCTCTTACATGCCAGTAGTTTATTTTTAAATCATTTCTTGTTTAAATGAACTCGGCCACATTAATAAACTAAAGCCCAGATTTGCTCAGTGGAATGTTGTTCTCTGCTTCAACTTTGAGAGTTTGGCAGTTGCATGTTTTCAGCTGCCCTCTATTCCAATAAAGGCACTGAAGTATAGCAGAGAGATTGCTGGTTTTGGAAGCAGGAGCCTAGGCTCTAGTTTGGGCTCAGATACCTGTTAACTTGGTGACCCTAGGCAAAATACTGTGCCTTTATAAGCCTCAGGTTCTTAATTTGTAAAGTGATGATAATATTTGTACTACCTTCCTGATAAGAGTGGTGGAAGCTACCTCTGTGTACTGCAGTGGTTGGGGCCTGAAGTTTATAGATGCAAATTCAAACAGAACAGTACTTGAGTGTTTATGAAATTCGCTTTGGGGTTTATTTTTATTATAAACTTAGAAATAAAATAAATGATTGTAAAGATTGACAATCCTATAGTGAAAAATAATATTCTAAGCCTGAACACAAAGAAAGAAAGATCTGGGCTAATTGGAAAATTAGAAACTCCCTAGGCTAAGAACTCCTTCATTGTGTTAGGGTCATTTTTTTTAGTAAGTAAGATGTTATTTGGTGTGCAATTTTACCTATGAAGAATGAAATATTTGAATTTGTCCATAGATCACAAGGAATACAACACCGATGTACAGAACACCAGAAATAATAGACTTATACTCAAATTTTCCAATTGGTGAAAAGCAGGATATCTGGGTAAGAACTGCTGTTTCTTCAAGTGAATGGGTGACTAGAAGGTAGCACTGGAATTATTTTGATGTTTGTATTCCCATGACATTTGAGTTGTTAGAAAGCAGCTACGTGTTTCCCCATGTCCCTGTGACTGCACAAATTAGGATGAGATGTGGAGTTGTATCCCAAAGCCCTACTGCTCTGCTTTCATCTCTAGAATCTGCTGTCTCTGATTGGTAGGAGATCACTAACTGGTTATGGCCTGGGTACATTGCTGGGTCTGGGATGTGTCTGGTAGCACCACCAGACAGATCCTTAAGTAGCTATAAGCCATCATAAGTTTTGCACATTATCCTAATGTTCAAATAATAGTATTTGGATTCCAGGAGATTGGTAGGACCATCAACAGAAATGAATTTTGGCCTTATTTCTGATTTCTGTGCAACATAGTGTATAAATACATGTATATGTACACATATATGCTCTTTAAATGCTGAATTTTAATGAAAAATAATAAAAATAATAAAAAAGTCATTTGAAAGTGAAGATTTCATAGCATTCCTTCAGTCAACTGGATCAAGACAGAGTTCTACATCATTTTGCACAGGTGTGATTGGATTCGAGTTCTGTTTCTTAGAAATTGTCAGTATCCCTTATGTTAGGGTTAATTCTTTTGCTACAGTTAGCATCTGTGACAAGGACTTCAGCCAGCTTGAGGACTCACTGAGCTTTTCACTGAAAATACTGTTTCTATAGCTGCTTCTTTTGGAATACATTCTTCCTGAGTTCAAGCCTTGATCAGTTTGGCTCTCTGCTCGGGTTTATATATATGAAAACTTGTGGAAGAGAGACATGCAGGCCAGTGTTCTGATGACAGTCTCTCTTACCACGTAGGAATGACTTGCTCTTTTTTATGACTTTTGGCTTTGAGAGCCATAATCATTATAAAGTAAATTGTCCAAGTGCATGTATTATTCTAGCACATCACCCATTCCTTCCAGATGACCTTTCTAGGTGGTAATCACCATTCAATAAAATACTTTTCTTTTGAGTTAGGGTCAGACATGACTAATTATAAACAGAAAACTAATGTGCCTACCAAAGTACAAGGGCAATTAGGAAAGCTGTTAATTTAACTACTTAAAAGTCTCAATCTGTACTTCTCTGACAAGAGCCCAGGAGGTACTGATTGTCCCTACCTTACAAAGGAAGAAAAGGAAGCTTAAATGACTATAACTATGTACCCTTAAAGACAGAAGCATGGGAAAGTTGTTCTTACATTTCAGGAGTAACTGTCATCAGAATATGGTCCAGCATCTTTCTATTCCTAAGCTTCCATCTATATTACAAAAAAAAGGTAGTCTTCAGAAAATGTCCAGATGTTGTGTAAAGCTCAGTTACCCTTAATGTTGAAAGTTAAAAACCCTTGAATAGAGAGGAGGCCTATATTTTATCAGCAGAAGGAAGCCCATGTAATTTGCCTGTCATTTGTCAATAGGATATAGTGAAATTGACTCTGGGCCTACAGTTACTGAGCCCCAGGTTTGAATTTTAGGTCTTTGGGCATTGGCAAGTCTTAGAATTAGTAGAATGCTCATTGGCAAGTCATTTAAGCTTCCATTTCTTCCTTTATAAGGTAGGGACAATCACTACCTTCCTGGGCTCTTGTCAGAGAAGTACGGATTGAGACTTTTAAGTAGCTAAATTAATAGCTTTCCTAATTGCCCTTGTACTTTGGTAGGCACATTAATTTTCTGTTTATAATTAGTCATGTTTGACCCTAACTCAAAAGAAAAGTATTTTATTGAATGGTGATTACCACCTAGAAAGGTCATCTGAAGGAGTGGGTGATAAGATATATCGTGTACTGGAGTAATATATGCAGTCAGAAAAATATTCATATTCCTTTTCTCCATTGATATATGAATAGGCCCAGTTTAATAACTGTACTTTAGCTTCTGTGCACTAGTGATCTTTTTTCTTTTCCCCTAATTTCTGAATAGGCCTTGGGCTGTATTCTGTACCTGTTGTGCTTCAGGCAACATCCTTTTGAAGATGGAGCAAAACTTCGGATAGTTAATGGAAAATATTCAATTCCACCAAATGACAAAAGATACACAGTTTTTCATGATCTTATTCGTAAGTTGAAAATCTGAATTTACAACAGATAATTTTTAAACTGTTGGGAGGGACTCCAGAAAAAAGGCAAAAGTTAGGTTGGTTAAGACTTCATGGGTATCGCTTGGAAGCCACAAGTTTTCTGAAGCCACAGTCAAGAAGTTGGGAGCCTTTGTTACCCCACTGCTTCACGGGCTTTTTTTGTGCCTTTTGTCACAAGAGGGGTTGTAGGAAGAAGGAGTTAGTAAAGAAAATAGCCATAGATCAGGCAATAAGTTTATAGGAGAGCATGGGATAGCTCATTTGAGCCTTCCTGTTGCCAGCTTCAGTTGGAAAATCCATAGAATTATGGTGGGTGACTAATAGGCCTAACAATTAGTATAGCAGCTCATTTCGGCCCTCTCCTGGGTGTGTCAGATAGCTCCCTAATGATTTCATAGTGTGGACCCAACCCTTAAAGGTTCTAAGATCAGAGCCATTCCTTAAAGGATGAGAAAGATTTTAGTAGGTGGATATTGGAGAGGGAGTGGGCAGGATGGTAGAAATGCTCAATTCTATGACATGGCAGAATGACCTTATGAATATTTGAGTAGTCTGATTGGGCTGAATAGACTATCATAGAACTTAGCCCTGGAACCAGTCACAAAGAATTTCCTTCTACAATAGCCTTGACTTATATCCTCCACTTAAAAACTTCAAATATACACACGAATATAGGAAAGTGAGTCAGGAAGAGGAAGAGAAAGTGTCCCTTCAGATCTACAGAAAAAAAGTTTAGCCTCTCGTTCTCCACCATCATCATGAAAAAGCATTAATTTTGTGTTTCAAAGTAAATATGAAGTCTAGAGTATATGTGCACTATAAAAATGACTCCTCATTTTTTCAGAAAACTTGTGGCTTCCAAAAATGACTGCTCTAAGAAACTAGTAACTAGATATAAAGTCTGATACTACAAACAAATTAGGGGAGCAAGGAATAGTTTATCTGTCAGACATATGGAAAATGGAGGAATTTATGACCAAATAACAGGTTTTATTGTCTACGTTGCCATTGCTCTATAGTACTTAAATTGTTTTTAAATGAATAAAAATTCTGTTCTTGCTTTTAAATTAATAAAAATTCTGTTCTTTATGGGACCATCTTCTGAATACACGTTCAGGTTAAGGTTTTTTCCTTTTGTGGGTTGATAATAATTGCTAGCTTTATTCTACCTGCTCTGATCCATTTTCAGACTGATATGACTAAAACATCCTTGTGTTTTAAGGCTCTACATTGAAGGTGAACCCAGAAGAGAGGTTGTCAATCACAGAACTTGTGAATCAGCTACAGGAGATAGCGGCTGCCAGAAATGTGAATCCAAAGTCACCCATCACAGAGGTAAGGGGAAGGGATTTATATGGTTTTGTGGGTGGTTGTGGAAATTTAAAGTGGTGCTTAAACTTGTCTATGCAACTTCATGTCAATTCACCTGCCCCATTTGAGCCAATACTGCACAGCATCAGCCTCTCCCATTCTTGACTCTTGCCTTCTAACCTTAGAATTAGTAGAGTGGGAATGGAGAGACAGTAAAAATACCGTGATGGAGGGTTAGGACAGTTCCATCCATAACTTGGGAAATGATGAGGTGCTGTGGGGTGAGGGTGAACGTCTTAACAACCCAACCTTACTGATCACCTAAATGCCTTTTAGTGATGGAGTCAGGCATGTTACCTGCTCATTTTCCTCTTTTCCCTTGTGTCTTACAAGGAGTTGCCTTAACTGTAAAAAGTTCCATATGCAACTGTAGAAGGGAACCTGACCCTTGTCCCTTTGTAAGAGTTTGGTTTGGTCATGCTAAGGCCAAAGGCAAGCCAGGCCTTGACCTGTGGACTTTGGTGATGGTGTCAGTGAGGACTGAAGCAAGCCCTTGTGTTATCCTTTAATCTGAGGAGTGACCTTCTGGGAGATTGGCTTGCTGCTTGAGCTGCCCTGGTTTTAGGACTCCTCTACAACTGAGCTCGGAAGAGCCAGGCCTAAAGTGAGTGAATGATTGACAGCTTCCCAGTTCCCTCACTTTTTTGTGTCATTAGCACTAGTGGGAGTAGAATACATCATAAATGTTCTTTTGTTCTTTACAAGGCTCTTGGGAAGCTGCTCCATTTGATCAGACCCTGATCTATCCTGTGTGGATGAAACATGAATATTTCTGGTTATTTTGCGGCTCGATGGATAGAGTACTGACCTGGAGACAGGAAGACCTGAGTTCAGATCTGGTTCCAGAAATTTATTAATTTTGTAATTCTAAGCAGGTCATTTAACCTCTGTCTCAGTTCCCTCAATAATAAAATGAGGAGAACAGTAACATCCATCTCACAGGGCTATTGTGAATATCAAATGAGGTAATATTTGTAAAAGTACTTAGCCCAGTCCTGGCACGTAGTGAGTACTGTATAAATCCTTATTTCCTTTTCCGTTCCTGTCCCTCCGCTCCTCTTACTAGTCTCTGTCTTCTAATTCATGGGAGACATCCTCACACTCAGGAGAACCTCTAGGAAAGATTAGCAGAAGAGAAGACCTGCGATAACCCCTACGGTGGTTTACAGGTCTCCTTGTTGGTTCTGATCCTCTTTCCATCTCTTTGTGCTGCCCCAGCATTTGAATTCAGGGGCCCTCTAAGGTTTGGGAATGAGGCATATGGGGCTCTCTGCCCCTGGTTCCAAACTTCTTATTCCTGTGTTATTACCTCATACTTTTCTTCTGAGAGTCTGAGTTTATTGTACTGAACCTTGAGGTTCAGATTCTCCATTCATCCTCTTTCCTTATTCGTTCAGTTCCATGTGCCAGACTTAACAAAATAAATTTTGACTAATGAGTCCCTGGAATATGGAATTGGAAGGGACTGAAGAGATCCTTTAGGGGTTCTTAGCTTTTTTTGTGGCACACTGTGGCTCTCCTCTGGCACGCTCTGAAAGCCTTTGGTCTCCTACTCCGAATGATATTGGTAAATGTATAAAAAAATACCAATTATAGTAAGAGTTATGGAAATATTAAAAGCAATGGAGAGTCTCCAGGTTAAGATCTCCTGATAGAGTTGGATTTCCTCATTTTTCAGATAAGAAGACAAAGCCCCCCCCGAAGGAAAAGTGATGAGGCCAGACAGTTGTTAAGTAGCATAGACTGCTGCGTCTGACTCTACTCCTCAGTCTCCAAACCAGCGTTTTTTCCCCACTGTAGGGTCATCTTTGTCAGTGACAGTGCTGGAATGTCTATATATAGGACTTGTGATATTTCTGTAGCACTTTAATCGACAGACTTCTTTCTTTGCTACGATCCAGCGAGGCAGGGGGTACCATGTAGTCTCCCTTTTGTGCAGAGGAGGGACCTGACAGGAACCAAGTTCTGACTTCTAGGCCACTAGTACTTCCACTAGTCCTTCCACTGTGACATCTTGTCTTTATGTGATCTGAGTGTGACTTCATGAAGGTTTAAGACTCCAAACTATTCTTAACTTGTTTTGGGTAGCTGAGACAGGCTGCTAATATCACTGACTCCCTTTGCCTAGGGATTTACTACATCTCCATCAGATAGAGATTCTTTAATAATTGGTAGCAGTCAGGGCCAGGGCTTTTCCCTAATGAAAACCTTGAGTTGTGTGTAAATTTCTCTGGATTTTAGTTTTTCTGACTGTCTGGATTATGATTTTTAAAATCTTTGGCTATAAGCCTTGTGCAAGATAATTTATAGTCTCTTTGTATTTTCTGCCAGAGCACTGAAAGACTTGACAGTGTTGAAACATCCCTAGAATTGTTCAAGTAATTTTTTGATTGTTAAGAAACAAAGCCCAAGAAATGCAGATTAAAGAAAACCAAAGAATTGTCAAAAAGAAAACTTAACATTGGGATTCCATTTTGTGATTTGTTTTGGAATGAACTAAAAGTGTTTTTTGTATTTGTTATTAACTGATAAACTTCATGAGTGAGAACAGTTAGCAGCTTCATTAGTTGCTCAACTCTTTTCTCAAGGATAACTATTTAAATCTTCTGTCTTATTGTTCAGAGGTATGTTATGGCATCCAAATCTGGTTTCCTGGGATGAAATGTAATTGTTCAATTCTGACATTGTGAAATATAGAATCAGTCATCAAGGCATCATCTTTTACATATTTGATAAAGGAATGTTTCTAGAAAAATAATTTCTGAATGTGATTAATGTTCTCTGCTTTGGGCATTAGTTATTGTAGATGGAGCATTTGCAGCTTTGTATCCATAGCTATGAAGACAAAAATCAAATGTCTGTGTACTTTGTAGGATATTTGTTGGTTTAAATTAGTAGCTCACTTTGTTATGAGGAGAGTATAGTGTAGTACTCCTAGTAAAATGTATGTCACATCTATCTGTGTGATTCTTCTGATATAAACTTAGTAAAATGAACTTGTGGTAGAAAATCATTTGAAACAAGTTTGACAGGTTTTGGTGACACCCAGTCAGAGACTGGAATAAGATTTAAATAAAGTTCTTGGATTGTCACTTTAACTTACTTCCACTGAAAATTTTGTTTTCTGAATTTTTATTGTATATTCATGATATTCTCCCTGTTTTCAAAAAGATTGGAGTCAACTTGTAGAGTTAATGCCTGTGTAATTCTGCCTCTTTGCAATTTTTATCCATTGTTTCTAGTTCTGGCCTCTGGGAGCAAGCAGAACAAGTGGAATCTGTCTTCCATGTGATAACCCTTTAAACACTTTGACAAAGCTAACACGCTCCTAAAGACTTTTCTTATTTGGGTTAGATCCCTCCAGTGCCTTCATATCCACATGTGACCACACATGGTCATAATGCCCTCCACTCTTCTTGTTGCGGTTGAGTTTAGCAGTGCTCTTCCTAAAATGTGGTATCCAGAACAGAATACAGTACGACAGATGTGGTTTGACTGGGGCTGAGGACAGTGCTGAGCTTCTCTTGATTCAGCCTTGTTTTAGCTCATAAAGTACTACTGGCTCTCATTGAGCTTGCTGTCCAGCAGAACCCCCACCTCTTTGACTTCTCTCACCACATCACTTCCATTTTGATGTCAAGTTTATTTTTGAATCCTTATGTAAGATTTTACATTTATCATTTGATTTGGCAACTAGTTGGATTAGTGGTGTCCTAGTACTGCCGGGTCTGGAGTTAGGAAGACCTGAGTTCAGATGTGGCATCAAACACTTAGTGGCTATGTGACTGAGCAAGGCACTTAACCTCTGTCTGCTTCAGCTTCTTCAGTGTAAAATGGAAATAGTAATAGCGCTTACTTCCCAGGTTTGTTGTGAAGATAAAATGAGAATATTGGTAAAGCACTTTGCAGACGTTCAAGGTCAGGGAGGGGGACCAAGCATTTATGTAGCACATTCTATGTGCCAGCCACTTGTACCAGGCACTTTTACAAATATTATCTCATTTAATCCTTACAGATATTATCCTTATTTAATCCCTAACAGACAACCCTGTGAAATGGATACATTTTTGTCCTCATTTTACAGTTGAAGAAACTGAGGCAGAGGACAAGTGGCTTGCCTGTTCTCACACAGCTATTTGAATTCAGATCTTTTTGACTCTAGACCCAGTACTCTAGCCATTGCGGCACTAGCTGCCTGTAAAGTATTGTACAAATACTAGTTAATATCATCTTATTTGATTTAGATCTTTTTGGATCCTAACCTGGTCATTTACTACTTTAGCTTTGTGATATGCTTGCCTTCTATGCCTTATCCATATCATTTTACAAAAAAATATTAAGTGGCATGGAAGCAAATAGACTCTGGGGTGCTCCACTGGAGAACTTGTCTCAAGGTGATATTGAATCATTAATGATTACTTTTTTGGTTCCAATCATTTGATCATTCCAGATCTATATCCTTGAGTTACTGTCTTGTCTACAGCTCTTAATGAGCATTGTCAAATCCTTTGCTAAAATCACAAATATACTCTGTTCAGTTTAACCTGAACCTCAAGTTACTCTCCTTGGTTCACTCTAGACCCAAGGATGTCTGACTCATTATTGTATATTCCTTCTTTCTCTTGAGCTTTTTGCAGCTAATGATGGTTATTGCTCCTTAACAGTTTATCTCCAGCAAACAAAAATAGGTCCTTCAAATAGCACTGGTCTCTGATAGTTTATGGTATCATAGATTGGAATTTGCTGCTTAAGATTAGATAATATCAAGCAGTAGCATACACTTGTGTATTTATCTCTGAGTGTGTATGTGTGTGTGTGTGTATACACATAGGCATACATGAATTGTTACTAAATGTAAATATTGTCCTTTTTCTGGGAATTCCAGTACACCTCTTATCTCTTGACATCTTAAGTATATTATATTATTATGATAATTTTCCTTGTATTGATAACTCATTTTGGTCTCATCTCTGATTCTGCATCATCCAACTCATGTCCAAGGCTTCCACTTTTGGGCTGAATATACAGTCTGGTTCTGACAGATTTGTAACTCTTGTTCCCTAGCTAAACATCCATTATATCCCAACAAATCTTTTTTTTTTTTTAGTTTGGAATCCTCCCTCCTTTTTAATTTCAATTTTTTATTAATTTATTTGTTTTCAGTTTTCAACAATCACTTCTATATGTTTTAAATTTTCTCTCCCTCCTACCCCACCTTCCCCAGGATGGCATGCAATCTTATATGGGTTCTATACATACTTTCTTATCAAACATATTTTCCCATTAGTCATTTTGCATAAAAGAATTAAAACGAAAGGGGAAACCATGAGAAATAACAAAACATAACAAAGGAGAAAATAGTCTGCTTCATTCTGTGTTCCGATTATATAGTTCTTTTTTTGGATGTGTATGACATTTTGCATCAAGAGTCCTTTGGAAATGTTTTAGGTCTTTGCATTGCTGTGAAGGGCTAAGTTCATCAGAAACAGCCCTTGAATGCTGTAACTGTTAGTGTGTATAATGTTCTCCAAGTTTTGCTCATTTCACTCAGCATCAGTTCATATAAGTCCAGTTTTTTTCCGAAGTCTACCTGCTAATCATTTCTTATAGCACAATAGTATTCCATTACAGTCAGATACCACAACTTGTGCAGCCATTCCCCAATTGATTCTCTTGATTTCCAGTTCTTGGTGACCACAAAAAGAGCTGTTACACAAAAGGTTTTGTACATGTGGGTCCTTTTTTAATGATCTCTTTGGGATACAGCCCTAGAAGTGCTATTGCTGGGGCAAAGGAGATGCACATTTTTATAGCCCTTTGGGCATAGTTCCAGATTGCTCTCCAGAATG
>CM053772.1:232533958-232645881 GCA_028658325.1 Potorous gilbertii
TGTTCATATCCTTTGACCATTTATCAATTGGAGAATGACTTGTATTCTTGTACATTTGACTCACTTCTCTATATATTTTAGAAATGAGGCCTTTATCACAGACATTAGTTGCAAAAATTCTTTCCCACTTTTCTGCTTGCCTCCTAATCTTGGTTGCATTGGGTTTGCTTGTGCAAAAACTTTTCAATATCCATTTTGCATTTCTTCATGTTCTCTGTCTTTTGTTTTGTCATAAATGTCTCCATTCTCCATAAATCTGACAGATAAAACTATTCCTTTTTTATAGTATCAGTATTTATAACTAGATCATATACCCATTTGGACTTTATTCCAGTCTACGGTGTCAGGCATTGGTCTGTGCCTAGTTTCCGCCACACTGTTATCTAGTTTTCCCAGCAGTTTTTGTCAAAAAGTGAGTTCTTATCCCAAAAGCTGGATTTATCAAACAGTAGACTGTTGTAATCATTGACTACTGTGTCTTGTGTACTTCACCTATTCCACTGATCTACCCCTTTATTTCTTTGCCAGTACCGAATGGTTTTGATGTTTGTGCTTTATAATACAATTTGAGATCTGACGTGGCTCGACTGCCTTCCCTAATATTGCTTTTCATTAATTCCCTTGAAATTTTGAACCTTTTGTTCTTCCAGATGAATTTTGATATTATTTTTTCTAGCTCTAGAAAAGAATTTTCTGGTAGTTTGATTGGCATGGCACTAAACAAGTAAATTAATTTAGGTAGAATTGCCATTTTTATTATATTAGGTCAGCCTGCCCATGAGCAACTGATGTTTTTCCAGTTATTTAGATCTGACTTTATTTGTGTGAAAAGTGTTTTGTAATTGTATTAGTTTGGAATTTTTGCTAAGTTCCTGCTCTAGGAATTGTGGGACAATCATAGAACTAATCATAAGAGTATCAGTGACTGTCTAGTCCAACTTATGTCAGAGAAGACACCTATTCACAACAGCATATTAGACAAGTAATCATCTAGTGTGAAAAAAATCTCTAGTGATGGAGAACTCACTACCTCATAAGGTTGCTCATTTCACTTTTGGACAGCTTCAGACAAATATGAATCCAGATGAGTGTGGAACTCTTGCTGTCAGAGCATCCTTTCAAATTTTAGGTCACAGAAATTCTTTGAAAAAAATATCCTGGAACAAAATACCTTTGCTTGTGTGCTGTAGTATACTTGTTTTCTTCTTATGGGCAGGAAAATGTACTATCTGTGTGATGATAAACTAGAAGGGGCGAGGTTTGTAGTGATAATATGGCAGTAATTTCTTATAACTTGTCCTTTGACTTAAAATATTTTTTTTCCAATTACATGCAAAAAATTTTTTTTAGAGTTTCTTTTTTTTTTAAATTTGAGTTCCTAATTCCCTTCTTCCTCTCCCCCTTCTCTGAGAAGGCAAATAATTTGATATGGGGTTTTACAAGTGCAATTATACAAAACATATATCTGTACAGTCATATTGTAAAAGAAAATAGAGACAAAAAAGATCTAAGAAAAATATAGTTTTAAAAAACTTGCTTCAGTTTGCATTTAGACTCCATCAATTCTTTCTCTGGAGGTGGATAGCTTTTTTCATCATAAAGTTCTTTGGAATTGTCTTGAATTATTGTATGATTGAGAATAGCTAAGTTGTTCACTGTTGATCATTGTACAGTTTTGCTGTTGCTGTGTACTATGTTCTCTTGGTTTTGCTTACTTCACTTTGTGTCCGTTCATATTAGTCTTTTCTGTTTTTTCTGAATGCACCCTGTTCACCATTTTTTATAGCACAGTATAGTATTCCATTGTAATTATGTACCACAACTTGTTCAGCCATTTCCCAGTGAGTGGGCATCCCCACAATTTCCAATTCTTTGCCACCACAAAAAAGATTTTTTTTGCCACCAATATTTGCCACCACAAAAATCCTATAAAGACTTTTATACATATAGGTCTTGTTCCTTTTTTGAAAATTGCTTTGGGATACAGACCTAGTAAGAGTATTGCTGGGTCAGAAGGTTATGCAGAGTTTACAGCCCTTTGGGCATAGTTCCAAATTGCCCTCCAGAATGGTTGGATCAGTTCACAACACCAGCAACACAATTCGTGTCTGTTTTCCTGCATTTCCTCCAATATTTGTCATTTTCCTTTTCTGTCATGTTAGCCCATCTGATAGGTGTGAGGTAGTAGCTTAGAGTTGTTTTAATTTTTGTTTCTCTAATCAATAGTGATATATAGTATTAGCCTTGATTTCTTTGTTTACAAACTGTCTGTTAATATCCCTTGGGAATATAACTTGCTGTCCTTTGAAAAAACTATAGCTAATTGAAAACCTGGGTGATGATATAAACTATTGATGAAAATTTTCATTATAAAGGAAATGATTTTGAACTACTTATTCCTCATTTTCAGTCTGCAGAAACTCTTCTCTCCAGATTTGGAAACTTGAGAAAATCATATTTTTCTTTTTCTTTTTTAGGAGGTAGCATTATCATTTCCTGTTACTGCCATTATTATAGCACTTTTAAACTTAAGTGAGGGTATCATTTATATGATAACACAATATATATATATATCTTCTTTTATGATGAATTAAGTATTTAGAGTTTCAAATTTACAGACTTGATAATAGACTCATTTTAAAGTTAAGGCTGGAATGGACATAGCAGTTATTAGATTGTGAACAAACCTGGAAAGTGTGGTACTGCATCTAAGCCCTATTTTTTCTATTGTAAGTAATCATTGCTTAGTTTGGCAGTCAGTAAACACTTACTAAATGCGTACCATGGTCAGGCACTGTGCTCAACACTGGGGATACAATTTAGAAAAGGAACTCCCCTCAAAGGAGTTTACAGTTTGATGGGGAAGACAACACACAAAAGGATGTGTCAAAGGGGCCTTGGGCAAAGTTTATTGCTTTCCTTTTAGTCCTTCCATCGAGGGGAGAGTCAGCTGAAGGTGCTGAGGTGGGGTTGAGGATCATGGCCGAATCAGTCTCCAGAATGGGATTTCAGGTGATGGACTTACCTTGCAGCAGCCACAATATGGTGACATTGAAATCAAGCAGAACAGCTGACTGGACATGAAGTTTCGTGGGAGCTTTATGTACTTGGGGTTATGTACTTGTAGAATGAGTCTGGCAGGGCAGGTGTGTTGCCAATGATAGGTGGGCCCTAGGGAAGAGTGGAAACAGACTCCAAAGGAGCACTGCCTGGAAGCTTCCTGTTGGCTTAGCGCTGCACTGGGGGGTGTTACATGCTTACTTCCTGGTGCTGGCCAGAGCTACTAGCCCATTCTTGTGGGGAACTGATTTGCCATGGGATTTCTATTTTTGACTACAAAATGCACATGAATGGGCAAATAGAATTCACTTTATAGAGCTAAACTTTATAGTCAACTTTGCTAATGGCATTTATTCCCATCTTGTTGGTTCCAACTTTATGGTGTGGGAAAATGTACTATAAGCACCTTTTGTTGGCTGATTTTTGTTCATGCATCAAAATTTGTGAAAATAACCTATTGAAAGTGTATGATGATAAATATGACAGTATTGACTTTTTACAGCTTCTGGAACACAATGGCGGTTATGGAAATAATATGCAGCCTAGAGGTTCTCTCAGTTCAGTACCACAAAGTACTAAGGCCGTGGGGCAGCTCAGCAATGTGTACAGTGGAGGTATGTGTTCATATTAAAACTCTCAGAATCTACCTTCTTTCCATCCGTAGCATGTTCTAAATACTGACTTCGTTGTACGGGGTTTTTTTGTTGTGAGCAGGGAATTCTCTACTAAGCCAAATTTGATAACATTTTGCTTGATACTCCTTTGAGTAATATTCAGTCATTTTCATTTTGATATTGGTTTTCTCTGTTAACATCTGACTTTTTAATACTTAAGTGTGATTTCAGTGCAGAAGGTCCTCTCAGTTTTAAACAGGAGTCTGTGGGACAAGGCTGTGCCGGAACATACCTTTGCCTAACACACTCTTTCTTTACGGTGTAAGTTGGTAATAATGATAGATAACCACCTTGTAGTGCCTGCTGCGCGCCAGGCCTTGGTCTACGCGCTGCACAAATATTTTCTCACTTGTTCCTCACAAGAATCCTGGGTGGTAGGTGCTGTTATTATTTACAGATGAGGATACGTCTTTGAGTTAGACCTAGGATAAATGACTCGTACAGGTTCTCACAGCTATCAAGGTATCTGAGGCCAGGTTTGAACTCCAGTCTTCCTGACCCCAGGTCCAGCACTGCAGCACCTACTTTTTCATATTGTTAATTAGCATGAAAATGGGATTGTTGTAGCTTTCTAATGACTTAATTAAGAGTATGGTGTTCCCATAGTTCTTACAAAGAGGATGATATCCTCATGTTTGATGAATGAGTAACTGAATTAAGAGCATAGTTATTCTCATAAAATATTTTTCAGTAGACTAAGGTACTATTATCTTCTTGCTTTGGAATTTTTATTGCAGATCATGACCTAGTGTGATCCTAGTAACATTAATTACACCAAACTGAGCTCTTGTAATTCTTAATACCAGAGTCAGAGCTTCCCTTGACCTACATTTGGGAATGACACTGAGCTGATCTTTTAAAGCTCATACTCACTTGGACTTTGTTAGTTCTTGTCAGACTGTCCATTATTCGGGAGTATACTTCTTTTCTCTCTTCATTCATCATTTTGTTTAAAGTTCATAATTCACCTCCTCTATAGTCTTGATTAATACCATCTCACTGATGAGAATCGTGTCGGGCAAGACCTGTCATTTTTACCTTTGTAACATCTTTGGAAAGTGTCTCCTCTCCTCTGACATCCATCAGCCTGGATTATTGCAATAGCTTGCTGAATGGTTTGTCTGCTTCTAGTTTCTCCCTGCTCTGATCCATCCTCCACTCAGCTGTCAGTATGCTTTTCCCGAAGTGCAGGTCTAACCAGGCTATACACATATTCAGTGAAGTCCAGTGACTTATCACATACTCCAGGATCACCACAGGGATCTTAAAGTCCCCTAACTTCTCCGTACTTTTAGTTCAACCTTGTATTTCTATTTTATATACATACACACATACACATACACATACACACACACACACACACACACACACACACACACACATACACACACATATTTTAGTGAACCACATGTATTTATTCTCATCTTTTTTTCTGAGAAAAATGTTATCATCATCATTTTTTGGTTACTGTAGTCTTTGCCCCATGTGCGTCACCCATGGTAATTTCCCCCTCAGTCTCTCTCTATCTCTCTGTGTGAACATTGATTTCCAGTGGTAAAGCTATTTAGGAGGATTTTTTATTGTTAATATTTAGATTTGTTTGTAAATACTGCAGAAAGACATTTTACATGTAATATAAGATGCTTTGAATACAAAATGATAAATAGAAAGTTCAGTGACTTAAAGAGCAGTATATTCTAATTTGGCATTTTACTGCTGACTGTGGAGCTTTGGTGAGAAAATCTGGTCTAATCTTCACCTTTGTCATGAGTGGTCACACACATGCAGGAGGGAAGCCGGGCCTGTCAGGAAACTTTACTGCTGTTCCCTTCCTCAGCTTCGTTATATGCAGTCTCTACTTGGCTAAGCCATGTCTCACCTGTACCTGATCTTGATCATGAGCATAAGAGTATAGGTGTGAATAGACAGTAATGTCACTAATTTTGTGAAGCAAACATACTGGCACTTATAAATCCAAATGTTTTTCCCTTTATAACAGAATTTAAAATAAAACAAGCCTTTGAAACGTGTTTGTGTGTGTGTGTATAAAACATATTAATGGGACATTTACCACCTTCTATGGTAGCCTAATTTTATTTTTGAACAGGTATAATTAATATTTAGCTTTTCTTTACAGCAAGCCTATATCTGCTCTTTGCAACTTCTCTTCATTTCTCTCAGTTTTGTTTTTTGGAGCCACAGAACAAATCTAATCCCTACTTCACATAACAGCCCTTCATTTGACTTAAAGATAACTACGATGTCCCCTTAAACTGTCTCTTCAGATTAGATATCATCAGTTACTTCAGCCATTCCTTATACCCCATGGGTTGTAGCCCTTTCATCATCCTGATTGCCCTCATGGTCAAGCTTCAGTTTAACTTTCCTTCTTTAAATGTGGTATCTAGAGTTGAACTTTTTGCCCTGGTATTGACTCAGATTGCATTTGCTGTCCACTAAAGGTCCAAAATCTTTTTCATACAGATTAATTAGTCAACACACCTCCTATTCTTGTGTAGCTGATTTTCTTTAATACTGGTTTATGATTATACCTTTTTCTGTGTTATAGTTCATCTTAATAAAGATACTGTTTATGATTTTGAATTTTCATATCTTTTAGATTTTGATTCTGCAGTCTAACTTGTTAATTCATTTCAGCTTTATGTCATCTCCAGATTTGATATGTGATTTAATCTGTGATTAAAAATGTTGAAAAGTTCAAGGCCAAGGAAAAGTCCTCAAGTATTCTACTGGATCATTTTCTTGGTGTAATTTCAGTTTTGCTCTAATGCTTCAGCCAACTTCGAATCTCTGTAACTGCTAAATTCCTACATACTAAACCTTTTGGTATTAAGTCTGCATGAACAGTGCCATTGATAAAGAAATAAGCCAACATTAAGTTATAGATTCTGAGTTGATAGAAGCCTTAGAGATGACCTGTTGCAACTTTCCACCTAATATGTATTTCCATGAGAGTATCACGAGAGATTTTGTCATATATCTTGCTAAAGTTAGCAATACTATATCTGTGGAATTCCCTGACTTCAAGTCAAGCCTTCTTGTCTCTTCAAATCTTCAAAACTTGTTCCATTATGCCAGATTACCTTTTCTTTGAATATGGTTTTGATTTTTGGAAACCAGATAAGTAAGTGATCAAGCTAATATTAGCCAGATATTATCTTTGGTGGAAAAACCAATTTTTACTTTTGTATGATAAAGAATCTCTGAAATGCTATTAAATTTCTACATAATAAACCTTTTGTTATTAGTTCTGCATAAACTATCGATGTCAGATAAATAAGTCAGCAATAGGTTATAGAAAATGATCCATCAGATGGTTACCTGGTGCAGCTTTCCAACTAATGTATAATTTATCATGCATCATGTTAAAAAAAGTATTTTAAATAATTGTCACACATTTATTTTTATCCCCTCTCATTTCCTCCTTGTAGGAAAAGAAAAAAAACACTCCTGTAATCAGTCCGCAGGTTTGCAGAAAAGAAATTATGTGAACTTGAGCAAGTCACTTGATCTCTAAAGCCTAATTTCCCTCATTTGTATAAAGAAGGAAATTGGAGTAGATGGCCTCTAAGATCTTTTCCTGCCCTAGAGCTTTAATTTTTGGATACATCATACACAAAGTGAAAAAGTGCTAAGTCACAGAAAAGATCTAGGTATCTAAACAAAACTAGAGATTCTATAGCTGACATTTGCAGACCATAATACATTAAAATTAATAAATTGTTATACCATATCTAAAATACATAGTTCCCCATAGACATTTTAAGCTTACAAGGTGAAAGTAAAAATTATAAAAACAAGATCACATCAGAGATAATGAAAAAAACATACTCATCAAAATCTGTATGCATCCAGAACACTGCTTGTGGTCAAATTCATATCTTTGTTGCCTATATCAATAAGAAAGATAAATTTCACAAATAGAACCAGTACCTAAAAACTTTCTGTAAAGAAACACAAGCATAAACCAGCAGATACAGAAGAGAAATAATTGAGATCGTATTTCTGTAGTATAATTGAAATGATAAATCTAAGAATTGTTCTTAATTTTAAAAAAAGTTAACTTTTTATTCTGACCTTAAAAAAACAAAGATGAACATTTTCATACATAAAGTGGTACAGGAAAAGAGTGAACACAAACTGCATTTCCATTATCTATACTCTTGCTTTTCCTTTTAAGGATAAAATAAATTCAAGTTGTGAGCTTCCAAAATTGCTCTCCTTGTAAGAATAAAATTGATAAGTTATAAAGCTAGCAAATCTTATAAAAAAGTAAATTCAAAATTGGAAATGAGAAAGCAAATTATAAGTACAAAAGAAAAAAAGATCAGTTTATTGCATATAGCTCTGTGCTGATACATTTATGAATTTAAAAGACATAGATGATTATCTGTCAAAATTTAAAGCACCTAAAGTCATAGTGGACAACCCACATAGATTAAATATTAAGAAACAAGGCTGCAAAAAAGGCACCAGTCTCTGGTACGTTCCATAAATGAATGCAATAAAACTTTTAAAAGGACAGTAATTCCTCTATGTCAAAGCATAAAGCAAGATCATAGACTCAGTAACTCTTTCTAGGCATTCCTTGTATTAGAAAAAAGGACACTGATAAAAGGAGATGGAGATTGATAACAACAGTGAATATTCATACCAAAATGCTCATATACATAAAAAAAATCCATTTTGATCATGTAAGATTTATAATTGGGTGCAAGTGAGATTTAATACTGGAAAAGTAGTCACTATGTTACATCTTTTCCAGCTGTCAGCACACCATGTTTCCTCTACCCCTGCTATACTTGTCATTTGGGATAGGATTGTGCCCCTCATAATTATATGCTGTGTTATCTTCTTTGCTTTTAGGCATGACAGTTGCAGAGTGTGATCAGACCTACAGCGGTTTCTTTGACATACTTAGAGGAGGAACAGAGCGATTTTTTACTAATATCAAAGATACTTCTTCCAAAGTTATCCAGTCTGTTGCTAAGTAAGTATGCTAGTAAAACCACTGAAATTAAGATAGTCATGCTAAATAAAATGTAAGTTGATAATTAATGAAAGTAACTCTGAAATACTGATTGTTTATGGCTTCATACCTGTTTGTAGCATATTTTGAATTTTAGTCTGACATTCTAGGGTCAGGATTGTCTTTTGTATAATGAACCCCTTTGGCAGCCTGGTGAAATTTATGAATGGACCCTTTTCTTAGGTCAGAATAAAAAGTTAACTTTTTTTAAAATTAAGAACAATTCTTAGATTTATCATTTCAATTTCTTCATCTGTCAAATGAGTAGTCACATCATGACTGTACCAGAGTTTTTGTTACAAAAGCATTTGTAAATCTTACAGTGCTACAGAAATGAGAGTTATTATTGACTCTCTCAACACTTATGTGGTAGTACCAAGTTTTAATGATATCTTTTTACTTTTGACCAAGTGCTTTTCCTGCAGTGACTCTGTGGTCCAGATCATATCAACGTGATTATTCACAAATTGCGGATATGTTGAAAGTTAGGCTTAGAGTGGACAAGAGAGTGGCTGGGTGTCCTCGGCTTCTAAGTATTAGAACAAACTAAGTTTTCTCACTTCAAGCTTAGTGCTCTTTCTGCTCCATCATGCTTTTTCTGGAAATAGAGTCAGGGAAGGGGGCTACTCAGTGTGATCTGTGAATCTACACAGTTTAGTGGACTAAAAACTTGGGGGAGCCTTTGACCAAGCCTCTCCCCAGTGTAGCTTCAGCTCGGTTGGCCTTCTTTCTAGTCTCTGGGTTGGGTGTGTTTGAGTTTTGAGATGACGTTGGTAAACAAAAATGGAGGTTAATTGGCCTCATAATGTTTCACACATTTCACTGCTTATTAGAAGTTTTGTTATGCTGTTGTACTTGAAGAAGAGTTTTGTTTGAAGTTTATAGGAAAAAAATTTCTGAAGTATCTCCTCTTTGGTTCAGACTGTTGCCTTCTAATGAAATGTGACTGTTTTGTGTGATTTAGAATGGGAGAAAAGTAGAGCTATCTTGGCACATGAAAACAGTTGTTATTGACTTGAAAATATTTAAGATAACATTTATTTCATTGTCAAGAAACTCACTAGTCATTACATAAAAAACTAGGAAAACATAATTGGCTTCCACAAACACTTTTTGCTTTCCATTTAATTTTTATACATTAGTACTGCTTAGTATTATTTTTTTTTTGAAATACTACCTTCAAATAATTACTGAACACATAAGTCTATGAGTCATTTTGGTATTATTCATTACAGTTGCTTGATGTCCTCTATTTATGAAAATGTGCCTGCCTTGGGGGCACATACAATGACATACAATTATAATTGCAGGGATCATTTTTTTAAAGTGGCAGAATATAGTCATTGAAAGAAAGGAGTAGAACCTAATGCCTTTTATGTCACATTAGGAAGTAAAACTCAGGAATAGGTTTTATGTTTTTGGTTTGATCAAAATTCTAGATAAAAACTTTTTTTTTTTGCAGCTATCTTGCTTCTTTGTTCTTATTTGCTCACTTGAAAATATTCTTACTGGGGTCTAGCCTGATGGAGCTGCCCTGCCCTCTGACTTCAGATAGAGTGAGGCTTAGGAACTGGAGCTTCATGGGTCGCGAGAGAAGCCTGTCCTATGTGTATATATATATATATATTTGTGTAACCAGGTTTTACCTCCAGAATAGGATAGACTAGAACAATGTTCTTGCTTTGGCTGACTCTCCACTGAGTAGGCATATTTGTGCCCTCCTCACTTTGCTCACATTTAAAAATGCGTGGACACACTATTATAAAATAATACAACCATAATTCAGTCTTTATTTATAAAATTGGTTTAGGAAAAGACCTTGTGTTAAGCAAATTAATATTGGGAGCAGGATTATAGAGAGAAATGAGGAATCTTGAGAGAACAGCGTCGAAAGACATGGTAATGCAGATAATCATTGTGATCGTGCCAAATTATCCTTATCCATTCTATAAAGTGGATACTAGAAAGAAATAAAATTGTATTTCTTTTAACATATTCCTTAGCATTATTTGTTTAGATTAGCCTTTCTCCAAGTTAGTCTGAATTAGTGCAGTTTTACTGTGCTTTGTAAAATTATTGGTTAATATTTCTGGTGTCAAGTGTGAAGTTCAGTTCCTGTCACTTAGCTTTTCTGCATATAATTATGTGAAAAGAAATGGAGTTTTGGTCCTTATATTTCTAAAAGATTTAAAAAGAAGTCATTTTGAAGCATTAATTGTTCCATTAGTCTACAAAGTTGGAGTAGGGGTGGTGTTGTTGACTCAATGACTGCCATGAAGCAGTGTGGTACCTGGGATTCCTCTTACTGATATTTATTTCTTGGAGGTGACACTGCCATATATGGCCCAGGGAACTGAAGGGTAATGGAAGTGACTAATTTTCACTTGTTGCTTCTAAAGACCATACCCTGTTGGAGGTCAGTGATCTCTGGTCTGACCCTTCACCTGAAGGCATCATTTGTAGATATCCTGCTGCTTCCTTTTTCCAACTTCCAGTAGTTTTTCCTTTCCAGAATGGGTTATGGTAGCTTTGAATGGGAAATTGGAATAACAGCAGTTATTTATTCTCCTTTGTAGCTCATTTCAGAGTTTATAAGAAGATGTGTATTAGGGTAGGGGAGCAGTTGAATTAGTTATAGGGTCTTGGGCTATGGTAGGTGTCATCTCATAGAGTGGTTGTGGAAAAAAAACTGGGCTGTAGTTTTGCAGTAGCTTTATCTCATGTTGTCACCATCATCTTTCAAAATGTTTTTGCCTCATTTTCATTGCTTTTTTTTATGTTATTTTTTATTGTTTTGTACTTCCACCTGTTTACAGCCCCAGGTAAAATATGCATGCTGTTTTTACTAATGTGTGTACTTTGTGCAAATCAGTGTTCTTTCTAAATTTTTTCCTTTTATCTTCCTAAGCTTAGCCAAGGGTGATAGAAATATAATTCTTTAAAAAATCTTAAATGACTTATTGTTTAATTGCAAAGAGCTGCCAGCATGCCATCTTTTTGTGATCAGTCTCTTTGGAAGTGTCATTAATGCTTGTCCAGCATGTTTCTGGGTATTGGATGACAGTTTTCTCTAAAAGATTTTGTTGATTTTTTTTTTTTTTACTTACCTCCTGTTTAACACCCTTGCATCTAATCAGCTTCATGAAAGAAACCAAGAATTGGCAGGATTGCCTTCATCTGAAGGAAAATTACAAAATAGTTTGCCTCATGAGTTTAAAACTTGCTGGCTAAAATTTCTGTGTTTTGAGTGAAAAAAAGTTAATTGTGGAAAGGGGTTAATTACTTATAGGTACTGTTTTCCCTTTTAAATTGCGTTCATGTCAACCTCTGTCTTGTGTAGATGTGATTGACGGGACCTCTTTCACTGGTGCTTGTGCTAGAGTAGGTTTGTGCCATGCCATTTCTATTCCTTTTGTGTCCCTTTTGTGACTTATGGGCATGGATTTGTGATGTAGCCAGTGGTAGAGAACTTGGTTTTTCTCTGAAGCTAATTGACTTGTGAAGATTAAAGCAGTGATGTCTTAACTTCATTTAAAAGTACTCTAACCCACTGAACTGAACGTATTTAGCTCATGATTATCTTAGTCATGTGTATGCGTGCACACACACGCACACACATACATTTTCATTACATCATTCTTCACCACAAATTCCTTGTGCCTTGCCCGTGATAATGAAAAACTCTACCAGGTATGCCGTAAGATACATGAACAGATTTGTTCTTATTGGTACCATTTGAGTCAAATCCTTATTGAGAGAATGTGGAAGTGTGAACCTGGAAATACCATGGAATGGGGACAGAACAATCCCATCTGGGATAGGGTATTTTTGGTCATCTCAGAGCAGTTCCCTGGGTGGGTTTCAGACACAGGGTCAGGATTCAGCCTTGGCAAGAATATTTTTTATTTTTACTGTGGACTATGTACTTCTCCTCTTTTTTCACCTTGTGATCAATTTGTTCCCTGTTCTTCCTCCCACCATCCTTCTGTCTGTTTCTTCTCTTTCTCCTCAGGCCCATGTTAGTTTCTCTTCTCCTATACATCATAGTTTCCAACCTTTAGCATACAGACAGTAATTCATGTAGATGAATGCCAGACTATTAGAGCATGAGAGAAAGCCAGCCCAAACTGTTGTCTCTTGTTTCTTTCTCCCTAGCTAGGAGGATTCCCAGCACAGTGGGTTTTGTGTGTTGGGAGTAGATAGGAAATTATAACACCAGCTCTCATTTACACAGCCCTTAAGGACTACAAAGTGCTTTACACATGTCTCATTTGTTCTTCACAAAAGCCTATGGGAAAGGTGCTGTTATTATCCACATTTTAGAGATGAGGAAACGAGGGCTGAGAGAGGCTAAGTGACATGCCCAGAGTCACATAGTAAATGTCTTGGCAAGATTTGAACTCAAGTCTTCTTGACTTCAAGTCAAGCATTCTACCTGTTGCACTCATCTGAGAATGTTCATAAATGTCAGAATATTTTTCTTCATATATACTTAGCCTATGATTAAGTCAGCTTTATTCATTTATTCATATATCTGTTCTGCTGGCTGTTGTCTCAAATAGTTAACATCATTTGGAGGATCACAAACCTTGTGCTCACCCTTCGCTACTTTAGCTATTTTGCACTCTGGAGCTTGGGAGGCAGTTGGTCAGTTTTTTAGCTTCTCATTAACCTAACTGGGAGGCAGCTGTAACCACAGAGACCATGTTGATTCAGATTCAGACAAACGTTACCATCTTGAAAGGAAGGAATTATGTGACAGTTTTGGAATGTCCCATGAGTCAAAGTTGTGTGGTTGTGTGTGTGTGTACATGTGTGTGTGTCTTTGCTAGACCACACAGGTTTGAGACAGCCACAGGCTAGCTGCAGAAGCCTATTCAAACTCTTTTACTTTGGGATCAGAAGTGTGTAATGGACACTCAAAACCTAACCACATTTCCTTTTTTGACAGTATTTCTAGACAAGCTGGTTAGCAGAAGGAATGCTGTAGAAATATTTTACCCAAGCATTTGACAAAGTCTTCATTGCTTTTCCTATGGACAGAATGAAGAGATATGAGGTAGATTGTGTGGTACAGTTAGGTGAATTCAGAGCTGGTTTACTGGCTGGACCCACAAATAGTTGTTTGTGGTTCTATGGTAGCCTTAAGGAGATCTTAAGTGAAATGTTCCAAGTGTTTGTTCTTGGCCTGTTCCTTTTAACATTTTTCTCAGTGACTTGGATAAAGATGGCCGTAGTCTTGCTTATCTCATTTGTAGATGAGACAGTGCTGGATGGGATAGTTAATACACTGTGTAACAGAATCAGGATCTGAAAAAACCATGATTGTTTGGAACATGTTGCCAAATTGAATAAGATGAAATTTAATAGTGATAAATGGGAAGACTTAACCTTGGCTAAGTGTCCTTCAGCTGCATGGAGTTACTAGTGTGATATGTCGTCTAATTCTCTTGTGAGCTTCATTGAAAGAGAAGTGTCCAAGACTAGGGAGAGGTTAGTGCTTTAATATTCTGATCTGCTCGAGATACATTTGGGCCGTTGTGCTCAGTTCTGTATTTTGAGGACAGACGTTAGTAAGCTGGCAAGCTTCTAGAGGAGGACAGCCAGGGTGCAAAAGATCCCAGGATCATGCCATATGTGGATTCAGCGTAAGGAAGTGGGACTGGTTAGCCTGTGGAAGAGAAAGCTTGGAGGAAGGGGTATGATATATGTATGTATTTAAGGGCTCTCACATGGAAGGGGGATCATATTTATTTTGCTTGACCTCTGAGGGTAGAAATTAGGAATAATAGGTGGAATTTCCAAAGTGCCAAATTTAGGCTTGATGTCAGAAAGTTTCCTAGTAATTCAAGATATCCCAGAGCGAAGTGGGATTAAAGGAGTAAAAGAAGCCTTGGGAGTAAAGGGTTTCCCTTCACTGAAAGACTTCAGGCAATACTTGTCAGGTATATTGTAGCAGGAGTTCTTGTTTAGGTGTGTCATGGACAATGTGATCTCTGAGGTTCCTCTGAATGCTGAGATTTGGGATATGCAATTAAAAAAATGAAATAGGGATCATTTATAATTTGACCTAATCTCAGCTCATTTGGTGACATGATCCCACCATATGGTAAAAATAGACCTTATTCTTTTTCTTTTGGGCAAGGCAGCCAGGGTTAAATGACTTGCCAAGGGTTACACATCTAATGAGTGTCAAGTATCTGAGGCCAAATTTGAACTCAGGTCCTCTTGACTATGGTCTGTTCACTGTGCCACCTAGCTTATTCTTTTAATTGAGATTCTATTCCTTTCAACTTTTAGGTTGGAATTAGTGCTTTGTTTATACAAAGAGTAGCTAGCTATTGGCTTCAGACTGAAGAGTGCTTCATGGATGAAGCCAGGTCCTGATTGGTTCTGGTTAAATCAGGGACAGCAAGGTTGGAGAAGTGATTGTGGAGAAGTGAATGCTCATAGTCCAACCTTTACTCTAGCCCTGTCCTTGTTTTGAGCTGTCGCTGTGCCGTCTGCTGTTGTCTCCTTTATTTTTCAACTTTCTACCCTCTTTTCCTCCAGTTTCATTTAGCTCTTTTGCTGTCCACCTTCCTTTACTTTCCAGCATTTGGTAGATTTTATCTGTCAGTTTGTCATTGTAATCTTGCCTGTGTCTTCTTCTTGGTTACTTACCCCACTCTCTGACAGACAGCCTCCCTTATACTGCTCTAGCATATCCTTTCCTTTCATTCATATGGCTGAACCTTCCCTATTTATCTGGGGAAAGTTAGACATTTTCCTGGCTCTTCTATTAACATGGGTTTTCTTTCCTGTCACTCAGGGTTCCACAGTATTTACTTTATGTCTGTTGGTGAGATTAATATAGCCACTCCTAGGCTGGCTCTTGACTTAAAAAAAATTAAGATCCCAATATATACAAATCATGATTTACTCTTAGGACCCTCAACATGAGAAAACTCCAGTTTAAACTATATCTTAATGTAAGTATAAAATTTCTTGAAGTAACTAGTTAATCTTTTCTGTTTCAATTTCAGTTATGCTAAAGGAGATTTGGATATTTCATATATCACATCCAGAATTGCTGGTAAGTTTGCCAAAGATTCATAGTTATAATATAATAGCACTCTCACCACCCTTGTCCTTTACCCTTCACAAATAACAATTTTTTTTTTGAAACATACATGAAATCCCTTTATGTCCTCTAATGTCCTGCCCATAGCAGGTACTCAGTTAATGTTTGTAGAATTCAAATAAATCTTATTTACTACACTTGATAGGAGAAGAAGTTGGGAGTCCCTGACTTACAAGGCTAGATTTTTGGAATATCCCTTGATAACAGCTAGCTGACAAGAAATAGAGCATCTGGTCAATGGAGAAATGCTCCTTGTTCTCTTTTGGGATTTGTGGCAGTGGGCCTGGGATGTGGTGAAGCTTCCGGAAGCTGGCCTCTTGCTTCCATCGGTCTTTGGTGTCAGCTGAGTTTATGTGATATCGGGTCTAGGTGGAATCATTCTAGAATCCTGTCACGAGTAGGGATCTTTCCACAACATTGAGCCTGTGAGGTAAGGAATAAATAATTGATATTGACTGTGTATCATACTAATTGGGCTCAGGGAAACCATTATTGGTATGTTTAAACTTTGTGTAACTGAGTAAAAAGTTTAGAAAAGTTTCTGCCAAGGCTCTCAAATTCTCCTGTATTTTCTGTGAGTCCTCCACTATCACTAATACCTTTCCTGTTCCTGGGAACTTCTTATGCATTGTGGCACCCTAGCATGGTGATGCTTTTCTCAGCTGGTGGGCATAAGAAGCAGTTTCACTTCATCTTATTCCACCATTCTCATAAAGTCTTTTGGAATGAGAGTATTTGAAGTTAAAAAGCTTATCTCTCGATCTTACTCACTTCGTATACCTTTTAGAACTGGAAGGATTCTTAGAGATAATCTATTCAGATCCCTTTTCTTACAGATGAGGAACCCAAGACATAGATGAGATGGGTAATGAGTTGCTCAAAACCACTCAGCCAATAGAAGGAGATATTAAGGGAAGGGAACATTCAGAAAGGCTGAGGGAGTGTGAGAACTGAAGCACAATGTTGCCCCTCCTGTTTTCTCTCTTGTAGGGCTAAGCCTGATGATATCTTTGGTAGGTTCCCCACCCTTAATTGTGCTTTTCACAATACATGACAGCAGGGGAGGCCAGGGCTAAATAGAATGGAAACACAGACATTGAATACCTTCTGTGAGTCCTATACACACATGCACTTGTATAGAATGTGTATAGAACGTGTATAGAATGGAGGCAGGAAGGAGAGAGCAGACACTGAAGGCTAGCATGCTGCAGTATGCTATCAGTCGCTTGACAGCATGAAGCCCAGGCCTAACAAAGCTGAGTCCCCTTCTTTCATAGGGGAATCCCTTGATACTAGAGTAGATGCTCTTGAGACAATATGTAGTCTCCTAGAAAATATGAATATTTAAAGTTCCCTCGTAGCTTCGACTTTCTTGTTCATCTTTTCCCTGCCATGTATTTTACTCGTTGGTAGTAACCATGTGAACACATAGCAGAATGATCTGTTTAGTGTTCCCTCCTCTCTGCTGAGCACCTCAAGGTCATTGCCAATAAGCTCAGACATCCCCCATGCTGGAGAGTTGAAGTAAGACAAACAAAGCAATGGGCCAATGGCCCCCTATTGCCAATATAGTGTTCTTTCTTCGGTCTCTTGTCTCTCAGGCTAAGAAAAGGCAGGCAAGGGATGGGCCACCTCCTTTCTGTTCGCATCCTCCTCTGTGTCAGTACTGCTTGCTTTGCTACAATTCACGTTTGTCCTTTGAGGTTTTGTCACTCTCTGGCTGACCTTGTGCTCTTCTGCCAGGCCTTGAAGGCATTTTTCATCAGGGATATCTGATCATTGTGTGAATGCTGACATGGTAATCCTCTCATTTCAGTGATGTCCTTTCCAGCAGAAGGTGTAGAATCAGCCCTCAAAAATAACATCGAAGATGTGCGGTTGTTTTTAGACTCTAAGCATCCTGGGCATTATGCAGTTTACAATCTTTCCCCAAGAACATACAGGCCTTCCAGATTTCATAATCGGGTAAGTGACAGATTTTTATCATTATTGTCACTTCAGCCCTGCTGTGGGTCAGAGTGTACAGCGTGGCCATTGGTAAATAATTTTGTTTTCTTTTGGAAGCAGCTCTCATTTGATTTTCTGTATGCTTTTCTCATTACAATCAGTAAAGGTTAGCTTTCACCTTAAATTTAACTTTGAAATTCTGTAGAAGACTGACATGGCAACAAGAAAAATAGGGTGAGAGAGGGGGTCTTCACGGGCGTGGCCTGGGAAGGCATGAGTAAAGCAAAGTCTGTCCCCAGAATGGGCTTTGCCTAGTCAAGCTTAGAAGTGGAGAGAGTTGTTCACCCTGGCACCACGTCTGAAAGGGAATCCTCATCCTCTTGTTCTTTTTAATCTCTTCTGTTGGCTTCCTATATCTCCCCACATTGCTCCCTTTCCCTATTACAGTTCAAGTCAGTTTACCAAATAATAGACCTCACATTCTCACTGCACTATTTCATCTATCTTCCCTTTTTTACTTCGTATTTTTCATATTCATCATTCTTGCTTTTAAAAGGATTTTCAGCATATAGATTTATTACCCATATCAATAAAAATCATAGACAGGAGAATGCATTTTGGTCTACATACTTACAATAAAAAAGACTGATTTATATAGAATTTTTTTCTAACTTAACTCATTTGGATCCCTCTACTCTAAATAGGATATAATTGACTGAATAGTCACCATTCTTTATGGGGCACCAATGTGCCATTACATTTTTGTACCATGGCTTACTTAGCTATTCCTCAGTTATTGGGCACATATTTTTTGCCCCTCTCTTTTCTCCTCAAGCCTCCTGAGTCAGATCCTGTGTTTCAGTTTTAGAGCCTTTCACAGTCTTGCTTCAAGGTGTCCTTCTGGCTTTATTGCCTGTTACTCCCCCTCCCCCACTCTGGAGTCCAGCTCCACTTCTCTCTGTTCCTCGCACATGACATGCAGTTTCCCATCTCCATGCCTTCACACTGGCTGTCTTCCCATGCCTAGAGTGTATTCCCTCCTCACCTCTACCTTGTTCAACTGGTGCATCTCAAACATTGCTTTTACATGAAGCCTTTCCTTATTGCCTCACCTGCTAGTGTCTTCTTTCTCAAACTGTTTTGTTTTATTCTGTATGTCATTATATCTGTCCTTATATCTGTCCTTGTTGTCATTGCCATTACAGTATAAATACCTTAGAAGTAGGGTCATTGAATTCATATATATACACACATGTCCCCATTGTCGGGCACAGTACCTAGTATATATTTTTGTTGCTGTTCAGTTGTTTTCAGTTGTGTCCAAGTCTGTGACTCCATTTGGGTTTTTTTGGTTTTTTTGACGGAGATACTGGAGTGGTTTGCATTTCCTTCACAAGCTCATTTTATAGGAAAGGAAATGAAGGGAAATAGAATTAAGTAACTTCCCGGGGTTACACAGCTAGGAAGTGTCTGAGGCCAAATTAGAATTCAGGAAGATGAGTCCTCTGACTCTTGGCCCAGTGCTTTATCCACTGAACCACCTGTCTGCCTCCTAGTATGTAATAGGTGCTTAGTAATTGAGTTCTCTTTTTTTAAACCATTTCTTGTATTATTGCTCTGAATATTTTTGTTAGTGGGCCTTTTCCTCTCCTTAGGGCAGGGGTTCTTAACTGGAGGTCTGTGAATTTGTTTTTTAAATACTAATGGTTTTCTTTGTAATCCTAAGCATTTTATGCATTTAAAAACTTAATTCTGAGAAAACCAATATAGCCTTCATAGACACAGAAGGGGTCCATGGCACACTAAAATCATTAAGATCTCCTGCCTTAGGATTATAAACCTCAGTTGGGATTGTTGGGTCAGAGGATGTAGCTATATCTCTTCTTTGTTCTCAAAATTGTTTCCCCAAACAATTGAACAAATTCAGAACTTTGCTAACAATGAAATTAGCTTGCTTGCTTTTCCATCCCCTGATAAACATTAAATTTTGTCACCTTTATAAAAATTTTTGTGGTGTACAGATTTTCTTTTGTGTACATTGCTTTTATGTTTGTAAAATCTGATTATAGTGAAAATTAAAAATGACAACAATGTCTTTGATGATATGAAAAAGCTTCTGATTATTCTGAATTGAGTCTTACCCACTTTTTCTCCTTTAGGTTTCAGAATGTGGTTGGCCAGCAAGACGTGCACCAAACCTTCAAAATCTTTATAATATCTGTAAGAATATGCATTTATGGCTAAAACAAGATCACAAAAATGTTTGCATTGTGCACTGCATTGTAAGTAGGAGTGTAACTGTATTTTTCAATTTTTCATCAAGTCCATTTCTGATTGCACAGAAATAGTCTGATCCAGAACATAGTAAATGGGGAGATGATCAAGTGATCTTTTCTTTGAGGGATTTTAGGAAAAATAGTAGAGAACCAATTCGTCAGGAACAAGCGTACTCTATTTCAGCCTGGCTTTGGGCTTGACTGTGGAGTAGAAGCTGACTGCCTTTGTTGATATAAGAAGCTGACTGCCTTGGCCAGAGATGCTTCGTAACTATAGAAATGTGCGAATTCTTTTTAGATCATTTTGGTAGCCATTTACCAAACAAACTAGGTGGATGTTTAGTCACTGCTTTCTACCCTTGGTGAGACCTTGAAAATGATTGGGAGCAGCTGCTTCCAGAGTAGTTTGTGTTGTATTTTTCTCTGGAGAAAATTCTCTTATAGCTCTACAAATTAGGAGATAAGCTTGGCAGCAGGAGAGGAAAACTGTAGCCCTAAACCCTGGTAAACATAGTCCTCATGAAACACCTGGGCTAGACACAAGGCACACCATCTCTTTTTAACATTCAGTATAATTGTGATGATTTTGTGTGCATGTGTATACGTTTATACGCCTAGATTATGTGGCATACACTAGCAATATAAAGTATATAGACATATATATTGGTGCCAGAATTTTTATGCCAACTTCATCTATACTTGTTTACATTTTTATTAGTTTATCTTACTTATTATTTTACAATAAAAAGTTCAAATAATTGTTTCTAGAAGGCTCTTGTTCCATTGTACAAATGTAGCTAAGGAACTGAAGGAGAATCCTAAAGAATTGCGATATCTCTTCTGCAAGCATATTAGTACAGAGCAGACCAGTTAATTTTCTTCTTGGAATTCAGAGGAGACTGATCCTGAAAGGTCATATATGGCACAGGACAGAACAGAGAGAGAACAGGAAGATAGTAGGAAGACCTGCATGTGAAGAAGTAAAGTTTCTCAAATGTGCTGACTGAAGAAAAGAGGTTAAACTCGATCATCATTCTCTGCCTACTTGCTCCTTCCCACTGTACTCCTAGCCTCCCCAACACACACACACACACACACACACACACACACACACACACACACACACACACACACACACACACACACACCCTACTGTTTGGGTTTCTACATACAGTGAGAAATCTATGTAGGGATATGGACTCATTATCTGTGTCCTTAATGAGTTGAGTGTGGATGAAATGTAAGTTCTACTCCCTGTGTTATAGATTGTGCCTGTGCCACCCCTATGACATTTTAATTCTGCTGTCAAGATTCTGACAAGTTTCTTGGTACTTTAGGGGTCTACATTCAATACATTTTTGGGTAAATGGTATATTTATAATTGGTGGCTTTTTGATCAACAAAGAACTGTCTTGTGGGGCATCATGGTGCAGACGAAAGCTGCTCTTTTAAAGCATCTGAATGTGTAGTAGGTTGAAGCTAGAATCAACAGATTTTAGATTACTTTTTAATATTTGTGTTAAGACAGTGGAGGAAAATTTTTAAATCTTAAAAAAGAAACCAAAGATAAAGTGATTATCTTGTCAGTATTATCGTTTTGGGAATAAACATCTAGAGAACTGTCTTTCAGACATTTGTAGACCTATAGTAGGCAAAGGCAGGAAACTGATAGAACACTGTAACACTGTAAGGGTAAGCTTGAGAGGTATTTGGGATTGATTGGGGAAATGATACTTTTCTTTATTGACATGGCATGGAGATCAGTAAAGGGGCATGGAAAAATGGCTTTGGAGCTATTGTAGCCCCTTTTTATCTTTTGCTACATGAGGATGAGTCATTTGTATCCTGTTATCCCCATCATGATTGTGAGTAATTGAGATGACAACATAAATACAGTATTTTTAATAATTTACTTTAGGATGGACGAGCAGCATCAGCTGTTGTTGTTTGCTCCTTTCTGTGTTTCTGTCGTCTTTTCACCACGGCTGAGGCTGCAGTTTACATGTTTAGTATGAAACGCTGTCCGCCTGGCATCTGGCCATCTCATAAAAGGTACCGTGCAACTTGGCTTCAGGGCTTGGGGTAACACAAATGCGCATTAGATCCTAGGGCTTAGTCATAACATGTTTCCAAGGTGAATGTAAAATGTTTGATGTACCTAGTTATGATTAGTCCATTGCTGATTTGGCATTAATGTGCTTACTTCTAAATGTGTATTTAAAATTGAGAAAATGATAATTTGAGAATTGCAGAAGTCTATGACTACTCTTGTTTCAGAGTGTCATTCTCTCTTGCATGTGAAGTCATTAAGGTAATCAGATAAAAGAAGCTCAGCGGGCCATATAACCTGATGCAAAATATTATATGTTCAGCTTCTGATTTGTACAAGTAGTCCCATCACGTAAGAGTTTGTAAGCATTGTGGTGATCAAGACATCAAAAGTTTTGTGAGCAGCTAGTTATTTCCTCACTCACCACCCCTCTTCATTCTTCAGGCCTCTCATACTTGTGGTTCCTTAGCTGTTGTCACCAGTCTTGATCAGATCTCTGATTGGAAGTGGTTATGAGTGCCTTTAATTCTCAAGGTCACTGGTGAAAACATTAAGTAGAAAAGTCTCTCGACCTTTGTGGGGCATACTACTTTTTTATCCCTTCATATGTGGATGACCTTCTAGTTGTGTTCCCCTAAGGATTGACCATTCTATGCCAGTATTTCTGAAATTTGGGGTTGTAGAAAGTTTAGTGGGTCATAAATCCCATGCCTTGGGTGAATGAGACACTATAACACTTCCATCTCTGTAGCTCTGATTACTTCCGAGCCCTAGGCCTACATCTCTGCTTGCCTACAGAGCATCTCTTCTGTCATATTCTACTGGCACCTTAGACTCAACATGTCTAAAGGCGAGCTCATCATCTTTCCCTTAAACCAGCATGCTCTTCTCCCCTGACTTCACTGTTCCCGTCTGTGGTAAGAATTTTACTGTTTTCCATATTTATAACACTAGATACTTCCCTTTAGTCCTGGTTTTTCACTTACTGTATCCTGTTACCATTACCAAAGTCTGCTGCTTCCACCTCTGTAACTTCTCTGCCCTGTGTTGTAGGATCATAAACTTAAAGCTGAAGTGGGGTCATCCAGTCTGTTGGTGTCAAACTCCAATAGAAACAAATCTCTGCAAACACATATTGACTTAGAAAACCACAAATTGACATTACCTCTGTTTTATTGTATTTTATTTTGTTACATATTTCCCAATTACCGTTCAGTCTGATGTGACTACACTTGTAGGCCCCACAGGACCTGTGGTCCATGGGTTTGACACCTCTGATCTGGTCCAATCCCTTCATTCTCCGAATGAGGAAACTGTAGCTCAGAATGTTGAAGTGATTTGCCAGAGTTCCTACAGATAACAGATCCTGAGTTCAAATCCAAGTCATCTTACTTCAAATCCAGGTCTGTCTACTATGCAGCCTGGCTCCATCACTGTATTCAGACAGTTCTTGCCAAAGACACTGATGGCTTCCTAATAAAATCCAAGGCCTTTATTGTCTTCATCCTCCTGGTCTCTTCTGCTGCACAGAACACTACTGACCACCTTCCTCCTCCTCTCTTGGTGCTGACCTTCATCACCACCAGCTTAAATTATTGTAACAGGATCTTAACAGGTCCTTCTGCTTCTATATTCTTGCCGTCTGCTTGGTACTGATTAAGATTGATCTTTCTTATGCGTAATCATAATGTTCTAGTCATTTTATTCCTCTGCTCTAAATTATTTTTGTTGATTTCCTTAGTAAAATTCAGACTCCTTAACCTGGCATTCAAACCTGTTCATAATCTGGTGCCAATTTTTGTTATTTTATTCCTCTCTATATACTCTATATCCTGGCTAAAATTAGATACAAATTGTCTCTGTTAAAAAAAAACCCTGTGTTGTAGGATCATAAACTTAAAGCTGAAGTGGGGTCATCCAGTCTGTTGGTGTCAAACTCCAATAGAAACGGATCTCTGCAAACACATATTGACTTAGAAAACCACAAATTGACATTACCTCTAATGGAAGGGGGTTTAAGAGATTGCCTGCTGTAACCCTTCCCTTGAGTCAGGTTGATAACTCTAGTGTGGCTTTTGGGCATCCCTGGATGTAAACATTCCCCAGCCTCCTGTCAGAGCCCCTCAGCATGCACAGCTTGTAAAGTTAAGAAGTCTTTCCTTTAACTTCGCTGGGTTTCCTGTTGCTGTGGTTGTATGACTGGACTCTTTTATTCATTTTTCTTGGAGCTGAACAAAAAATGAGCTTCCTCCCAGTAGCTTTAGAAAAAATATTGACAATATCAAGACCTCTCTTGGTTGGCTAAAAAGTCCCTTGTCTTTAGAAACCCCATATTCCTGGAAGCTATGTGATCTTGAGAAAATCATTTACTTCAGTTTCCTTGTCTGTAAAGTCCAGGTGTTGGATTAGATTGCCTTTCCGGCATCTTCCAACTTTAGGTTTATTATTTTCTTGCCTTCTAAATTATCTTGTTGACTTTTTGCAGTTTTTCCATGACCTTTTAATTTTAGTTTTATTTATTTTACATTTAATCACTCTTGCAGTAAATGAATTTGTTCACTAAAAAGATTGCCGGCTGTTATTTCTTCTGGTGATTGTACTGATCTGTTCATTGAAATCATTGTAGTTGCTTCAGCTTCTTTGAAAGATCATGATCTCTTTGATAGAGACAATCCCCCTGTTGGGCAGAGCACAGCTCATGCATCCTGGAGGTGCAAAGACAAGTCTCAGCTCTTCAGGAGCTGACAACAAGCTAACAAATAGGTGCAATTGAGTTCCGTACATACAGTAAGTAGGAAATAATTCAGCAGAAGGAAGATACTGGAATTGAGAGGTATTGGGGAAGTCTTCCTGTAGAAGGTGGGATCGTAGCTGGGATTTGAAGGCATCCAGGGAAGTCAAGAGATAGAGATGAGGAAGGGGAGTATTCCAGACCTGGGTGCAGCTAAAGAAGTTGCCTGGAGCTGAGAGATGGAGTCTTGTTCATGAAACAGCCCAGAGATGGGTGTCATTGGATTAGGGAATGAAGATGTAAGAAGACTAGGAAGGTTGGGGAAGAGTGAATGACTAGGTTAAGAAGTGCTTTGAACAAAAGGCAGGATTTTATATTTGATCCTGGAGGCTAGTGAGAACCTCTGTAATTTATTGAGTAGAGGATGACATTCATTGTGAGACTGTGCTTTAGGAAAATGACTTTGGTGGCCGAATGAAGGATAGATTGGAATGGGCAGAGCCATGGAAGAGGCAACTCTACTAGGCTGTTACAGTAGTCTGGGTGTGAGGTGAGAAGAGCTTGGACCAAGGTGGTGACAATGTCAGAGGAGAGAAAGGAGGGTATCTGAGAGATATTGTAAAGGTGAAATTGATAGGCCTTAGCAACAGATTGACTATCAGGGAAGAAGGAGAGAGCTGTCCAGGAAGACCTGGGTTTAAGCCCTGCATCTGGCACATACTGGCTAGGAGACCCTGGGCAAGTGACTTCAAGTCTCAATGCCCTGAGCAATTTTTTAAGACTTCAGGTCTGAGCGAAGTTGCTGATCTGTATTAGTAGAGGAAGTTTTTTACCAGGAGCTCTGCATATCATTTAAATTATGAGCTCTGTCACTATCCGTATGTCTTAGAATCATTGGAAACATTGTCCCAGTTTTCAGATGTGTTCTCTCTACCTAATCTGCTCTAAGCCTTCCCTGTCCATCTGTAGTGTGTGTCTAGAATACAAATGCATACACTCTACATTCTTTAAAAAATAGGGAACATAAAATTTTATACCTGCATACAACTCTTCCACATTGTTGTTGCAGATTTTGATTATAATAGGCAGTATTTAACTAGCATTTTAAGTTTTGTCAAGTGCTTTCTATATATTCTCTCACTTGATGACAACTACTGTGAGGTAGATACTATTAGTGTCTGCTCTTTACAGGTGAAGAGACCAGCTCTAGGAGGTTAAGTGATATGTTGAGTCACACAGCTAGTGTCTGAGACAGGATTCAAACCCATGTGTGTCTGGCTCCGGCTTAGTGGATCGGAATGTCATTTGACACAGAATGAGAGGCCCTGTCAAGGCAGAAATACTAATATTAGCTTCCCTTCAATTTGTGACAATATTTCAGGTGATTTGGTTAACCTGATAAACTTCATTCTTCACAAAATATTTATGTATAGCCAAGGGAGGTTCTCTCCTGAACTCCTTTAGCACTCATTATCTTTGTTTCTTTTGTATTTAACACATTGCTGACCTTTTGTTATGAGATAATTCTTGATATGTATTTGTGTTAAATTCCCAACTAGACTGTGAATTCCTGCGAGGTAAAGACTATATTAACTACATCCCCTATAGTGCCAAGGCTGTAACAACTCCTTAGTGATTATTCGTTGACCACAGCTTGTCAGTGTTTCATTTCCCTTAGTTATTACAGTTTATGGTTTAGAAAACACTTCCAGACTGCAAAAAGCCAGTGTGAAAGCATTCTCTTTCTTCCCTAGCCTCTCTCTCTGTCTGCGTGTCTGTTCCTGTGTCTCCCCCCATTCACCTCCCATTTCATAGGACAGTGAGTGATCACCCATCCAGGACTAACTTTATCTCTGGTAGTGGAATTGGTTTTGTTGCTTCACAGGCTCTGTCTCTGAATCAAGAATGATGATAGATTTTTTTTTCCCTTCCATGTTTGAAATGATGGCAGTGGGACTTTATTCTTGAAGTAATTGCTTTAATGAATTTTTATGCATATAGTTTGAGCTAAATGACTATGTTGTAGTAAGCCTTGCTCTGTAAACTTTGTATCCCTGCTCCACAAAGTTGGCTCTATGTTTGTTGCTCTTTGGTTTTATAGGTATATAGAATACATGTGTGACATGATGGCAGAAGAACCTATTATCCCTCATAGTAAACCAATCCTTATTAAAGCAGTTGTGATGACACCAGTGCCCCTGTTCAGCAAGCAGAGAAATGGCTGTAGACCCTTTTGTGAAGTCTATGTGGGAGATGAACGAGTGACCACTACGTCTCAGGAGTATGATAAAATGAAGTAAGTTCAGAATAGTATATCTCTTGTACTTCTTTTGTTAACATTTGTGTGTTGGTAATTCTGTGGTGCAGGACCTGTTCGTTTATTAGAATCACTTCTGTGTCTGATACTCATTGAAAATTTGTAAGATGACTAGACCATTCTGATGGAAGTGTAGTGTATCTAAATAAGCAAAACCCCTTGGGATTTGATTGTAGAGGGTGTGTAGTTATGCAGAATGAAATGAAATCAGAAATTAGTCAGGGATTAGGAAATTTGGAGTCCTCAAACAGTTGCTATTTTGTAGTCATTCATTCATATCGACTACTTAAACTTTGTGAAAAGCAGCTTCTTGTAGAAAAAAGAAAATATTTCTGGAAAATTTTCTCCCCAACAGATCAAAATCCAAAATCAGTTAAGAAGATTTGTGATTTTATGAATTTTTCATTTTAGAAAAATCTTAATATCTTTAGGAAGAGCATTTCTCCTGTCTTTGAGTATGATTATTTTGGTTAGACTAGAAGCTTGACTTCAAGATGGTGATCCTAAGTATGGCAAGGATTTATTTTTATGTAAAGTAAACTTAAGTAAACAATTTATCTTTATTTCTGTTATTTAGGGATTTTAAAATTGAGGATGGAAAAGCAGTAATTCCATTGGGCATAACAGTCCAAGGTGATGTACTCATAGTAATTTATCATGCAAGATCAACACTAGGAGGAAGATTGCAAGCTAAGGTAATAACTTAGGAAACCTTCTCTTTTCTGTTACTTGTGTGTTGATCACTCACTTTTTCTGTTGTATCTGTTAGCAATGGCTAGCTCTTCTCAGAGAGTTGAATTGTATCATTACCTGAGTTCTGAATACCTGTGCCATTAGACGTTGCTCTTGGTTGTCGTGGGGTTTTCTTGGCAAAGATACTGGACTGTTTGGCCATTTCCTTCTCCAGCTCATTTTACAGAAGAGAAAACAGAAGCAAACAGGGTTAAGTGACTTGCCCAGGGTCACACAGCTACTAAGTGTCTGAGGCTAGAAGGCTCTTTCTGACTCCAGGCCTACTCTGTCTTGTGCCAGACATTATTTAAAGAATAAAAATGGATAGATAATCATATAGTTGGGGAGACCTTAAATGAAGTAACTTGAGAACACTGAAAAATTCAATTCAATTTGAAAATTTTTTAGTGCCTCCTGTGTGCTAGGCATTGTGTAAGACACTGAGGAGACCAAGATAAAAATGAAACATTGTACCCTGGGGCAGCTTACCACATGTATGCTGCTTAGTAAATACAAGGCAATTTAGAAAGAGAATGCGCTAAGAATTGGGGGTGCAGAGTGGGGTGGAGGATGGTTCAGGAAAGGCTTCACTTATGCACTGGTACCTGAAGTAAGCCCTGAAAGAACCTAGGAGTTCTAATAGGGGCAGTGAGAAGGGAGTGCCGTCAAGGCCTTTGCAGACACAGAGAGATAAGACCTTTGGGAAACAGGCCACTTTGGCTTAAACATAGAGTGTATGAAGAGGCAGAGAAATAGGAAATTAATCTGTAAAGATAGATTGGCAGCCTGATTGTGGAGAACTTTGAAGGTCGGGTGAAGAGTTTGTATTTTATCCTACATGCAGTAGGGAGCCATTGAAAGTTTTGAATAGGGAAGTGACATGATCATTTCTATCTCTTAGAATATTGATTTGGCAACTGTTTATAAAATAAATGATTTGGAGAGGGAGTGATTTCAGCTAGGAAGACAAATTAAAAAGTTATTTTAATAGTCCAGTGAGGAGGTGATAGGGCCTAAATTAGGGTAATGGTCATATAGAAATAAGAACAGTAATAGTATGTATATAGTGCTGTGAAGTTTGTAAAGTGTTTTACAAATATTACCTCATTTTATCCTCACAACTCTGACAGTCAGATTCTTTTATTGCCCCCATTTTTGCAGATGAGGAAGCTGAGGCAGTCAGATAAAGTGTCTTGGCCAGAGTTAGTTATTAAGTGTCTGAGGTTGAATTTGAACTCAGGTCTTCTTGACTCCAGGCCCAGCTCTCTATGCACTGGTAGTAGCATACCCTAGAGGGTTTCTATATCAGCAGTTGTACAGAATACCACATGATTCTTTGGTTCATTTAACCTATATAGTTTCTGAGCATATGTAATGCGTAAGGCCCTATCCTAAGCAGTAGGCCTATACCATGGCTTAACTCAGTGCTGGGCTTTAGGTAGGTGTGGAACACTCCCTGGGAAGCATAATGAAGTCACTCTGACCCCTCAGTCAGCCACCTCAGCTCCGCATAGCCCTTCTCTCTCCAGTTCCTTGCCCTCAGCTCCTGTATCTGGTCCCATTTACTCAGCCTTACCCCTTCCCTGTGTCTTCCACACTTCTCTTCATGTATTGCTGTGGGGATCTGGGGAAGATTACAAAACTGAGCTATTGGGATGCCCTACAAATGTTAGCCAGGCAACAAGGCAGACAATCTTTATTTCCCCAGTTGAGTTGATTATCCACTCCCCATGGCAACTGTGCTATATGCCTCTTGACCTTTCCTCAAGCTACCCATGGCACCTCCTCTCCCTGTCTTCTTAGCCTGAGAGTCTGGCCTCATACTTCACAAAAAAATTGAGTCTGTTTGCTACTTTGTTTTTTCTTGCTCATATCACATCAGTTTTTTAAAGAGTTTTATATTTTCATTGTTTTTTCTTTAAGTTTTAGTGTTCCACATTCACTTTTATAAGATTTTGAATTGTAAATTTTTCTTCCTCCCTCTCCAAGATGGCATGCAGTCTACATATCACATCATTTAGACGTTTATTTCCCACTGTTTCCTCCTTCACTCCTTTCTGTGAACTTTAAAAAAAAATTGATAACTTTCAGTATAATTAGCTTCCTTTGTAATCCTGTGAATTTTATGTTATGCATTTAAAAATATTTTTCTGAAAGGGTGCCCATAGGTCTTACCAGACTGCTGGGAAAAAGAGGAAGAGAGGGTGACACCTGTTCTGTACTCTCTTGCTTGGGCATCTCAGCAACTCTTGAGTTTATTACATTCCTGTGCAGATGATTCCTTGATTAATTTTTTTATCCCTAATCTTTTTTCCTGTGTCCTTTGTTCTAGACTCACATCCCCAAGTGCTTTATGGACATTTCCAATTTGATGTCTTGTAGGCATCTCATATTCCCTATGTCCTCAGCTGAACTCATTATCTTTTTCTTTCTCCTCTCTTCTGAATTTCTCCTTGCCTGGGGTCCTGCTTATTCTCCCAGTCAATCTGGCCTCATCTTCGACTACTCACTCAAACTTGCCTCACAGTTTGTTGCCAAAATGTGTCATTTTGATCTTCACAGTGTTTCTCATATGTGCCCCCTGCCCTTCATTTACTCAGCCCCCACCCTCATCACTTCTTGAATGGTCTGTTGCTCTAGCTTCCCAATTGGTTTCTCAGCCTTACATCTCTCCTCTCTCTGCCATTTTTTACCCCTCACTGTCACTTTTTAATTTCTCTGACTTTCTTCAAGACTTGGATCAAATCCCACTTTCAGGAGTCCTTTCTCTTTTCCCCAGTTCCTAATATGCTTTGCCCTCTCAGAGTTACTGCTTTTAATGTGTTCTCTATAAATCTTTATCTGCCTAATTTGTTATATGTTGTCTTCTGCATTAGAATGTAAGCTACCTGAGGGTAGGCATTATGTTCTTAGTCAAACAAGCAGTTGTTAAGTATATACCAAGCATTTTAAGTGTAAAGAAAGATAAAGGTTGAACCTTGCCCTCTAGGAATTCGTACTTTAACTGGGAGAGAGCATGCAAACCAACATATACGGACTAGCTGATCGGCTGGATAGATGGGAGGTTGTTATGAGAAAAGAACTTTGTGATCCTTAAAGCACTGTTGAGTTGGGAGTTACTGATGCAGTAAATGCTAGTGTCTTAACTGAGCACCGTTTAATAACCTGAAATTGGAACAGGTCCATTAGTGTTTGACCTTTCATTTAATATCAGCCAGGTCTGAGGTTTTTAAATGTAAAAAGCCCCTAGGTACCTGAATACTTGGGTCATTTCTGCAACTCCAAATATTCTGGGATAAAATTCCCCTTATTTTCTGGCAGACTTTCATGGAATTAATTAGCTTTTTGTTGGATTATTGATGATTTTTAAGACTGTGTGTGCTTTCCTTCACCAAAAGTACTTGTAGCTATTTGGAGACACCATTGATGGAAATGGTCATCCCAGCCTTGCAGATTGCCTCAGTTTTTTATTTAAATTTTTTTTTAATTTAAAATTTTAAATGAACAAAACCCTTTGTAGTAAATATGCATAATCAAGGAGGACACTGTTTTAAATCATTGGGAACAGCTGAATAATTATGAGTCCTTGACTCTGAAAGTTTTATAGGTGGCAAGATATAAAGGAACCATATAGCTTTGGTCAGCTGTAGAAGATGTTGAACTAGAACTGCTAATACAGAGGTTGGCTTAGTGGCTAGAGTGCTAGACCTGTGGCTAGGAAGATCTAGATTCAAGTCCAGCTTCCAACAGTTATTATCTCTGGTCAAGGCAATTAGCTCAGTCTCTTTGAGCCTTGGATGCCTCATCTCCAAAATGAGAGCAACACTAGTAGTCCCTGTCTCACAAGGTGGTTTTCAGGCTCAAAGATCTCCTACCACCTTTTGCAAATTTTAATGTTCTGGGTCAGTGCCACTGTTTTTTAATTCCTTTGTTTCCTGGTCTTTAGTGTAAATCAACACATAGTCATTTGGAGTTAGCAAGCAGTACTTCACTTTGTATATGCTGACTTCTATAGGGATTTCTTCCAGTGCCGGTGAGGTGAAACCACCAGAATTGTGTGGAATCCAAATGAGGAATAAACTCATGGTTCTCTTTTACTAGAATTGACTGCGATATGAAAGTTACCTTTCGTTTGTGTTTCAGGTAGTTAGAGGAGTTGAAAATGGTATTGGAGAAGAGAGATCCTAAAGTAATGTGATGGTTAGCCCCACTATGGTGGGGTGGGAAATAGTGACCAGTGACTTGATAAAGGATGTCCTGAGAACTCTTGGAGCCTCAGAGAATGGGTGGTGAACCGATTGATGCTTTGGTCAAATTATCGGCCACTGATTGAGTGACCAGTTCATATATTTGGAATGCTAATCATGCCCTTGCTTTCTGCCAAGTTTGCCTGGTAGCAGATGCCATATTTGCTTTTCTTATGAGTCTATGCTGTGGGAATTGTGCTTGTGAGATCCTTTGTCTTTTAAACATGCATGACAAAGATTATAAGTAAATTTTAATTTAATGTTAGAAAAAAATATGACAATTATTTTTCAAAGCTAAACAGTGCAAATGAAAATATTTTAGCTTACACATCAGCCACTCTTTGGAATATTTTCAAAACAACAGTGCCACAACAGAGGAGCAAAATGGATGGTAGCTTGTAGGACTGAAAACATGATATTTTCATTAGGTTCATAAATAATCTTTGTTTGTCATTCCCAGATGGCTTCAATGAAGATGTTTCAGATTCAGTTCCACACAGGCTTTGTGCCCCGAAATGCTACAACTGTGAAGTTTGCCAAGTAGGTTAATATTGGACATGGTGGGATTGTGGATGATCTTGTTCTTTGTGAGGTTATGTAGGCTATCTAGATTAGGAAAGAGTAAAAGTTTGAAAATATTGCATGAATGAAATTTAAAATTCCAAGGACTTTTTCTTTGCAATATAAAACAACAGTATTACACAATTAGAGGGAGAACTAAGAACCATACATTGCTGAGTTTGGTCAAGTACGTTGTGTGCTTAAGACGGATTGGATCTCTTGTAGTCCAGCTGTCATCACTGACAGATGATAACTACTTGTGCCAATTCTTTGCTCAGCTTTTACTAATCTACTCAGATTCTTCACTCCTTCTACCAACCAATGACATAGCATAACTAGAACAGACTGTTTACTGTTTTTGATGAATTTTTTGCACCAGTTTTCTCAACCTTTATTTATTTCCTATTTTTATCACATCTTTTTTCACATTGACCCTTTTCACTTTTTTTTAGTCTGTTTCCTTAGTCTCTTTCTTTTAAAATTTCCTTTTTTTCCTTTTAAAGTTATCTCTTTTGCTGTGGTAGTTGGTATTCATTCTGTACTTATTTTAAAATTTTGTTGTTTTACATTTTTAAATGAGTAACTACCCTGCATATAATGTCAAATCTCATGTTGTTGCCATCTTAAATGACCTGCTAGTTGTGAGATTGGTGCCCTAGATGACCAAAGAGTTGCAAACCTTCCTTTGCTCTTGTGTGCAGAAATCAGAGGAGAGAACTACTCTGACTGTGATGATGCTGAAGAAAGAGGCTGAGCTACATATTCAGGTTCAGGGAGGGCCAGTAACAGCTCACCTTCACACAGTGCTTTAAGGCTTGCAGAGAAGTTTACACATATTCTTTTCTTTGTACAATTGGGAAGTAGGAAGAAGCAGTAATAATGTGCATGAATAAAAGTGAAGAATTTGGATTTCAGCATAAGTATTGGGTATGTTGTCGACAAGAGTTAACTGAGGGAGCAGTTGATTGATTAAGGGGCTTTGAAATACTCCATACCAATAAAATTACTTAAAATCCAAAAAAAATTTCATTCTTTTAATTCAGTAGCACATATTTAAATGTGGGGCCTATAGGTGAGAATTTTAGCTAGTGAATCCTGATCTAGTTTTCATTTCATAAATTAAAATTTTAAAGTACCTACTTAGTGCAAGAATTTGTGCTAGATATTTAGGATCCAAAGTTTTAAAATATGATATTCCTTCTTCAAGCTACTGGGATCTATAGTGGCAAGAGTATCAAACATGAAGCTGAAAGACTTGAATTCAAATCCTCACTCTCTCACTTCTTAGCTCTGTGACCTTGGGCACGTCACACCTTTTCTGGGGCTCATTTTCCTCATTAGTAAAATGGAGACAATAACTGTGGGAAGATTAAATGAAATTCTGTATATAAAACATTTCATCCCTCAATCACTGTGTATGATCACTATTGAATTTACATTCTATTATTAGTTGCTGCATAGCTCTCCTTTATGTCCTAAATTCAGAAGCTGCTTGGGTGGCATTTTCAGTGATGCAAAGTATGCTTTACCATCATTTTATGGCATTTATGAATGAATGAATTTATGGCATAGAGAATATGCTGACTTTAGTAAATAAAGACCCTGTTGCAGCCTTTCTGCTGTAGTCAGTATGTCTCTAAGCTGTCTGAGGCTCTTGCCTTTATTCTGTATTATTGTAATGGAGGAAGGGTGTCTGTGACACACACTCATGTAAGGACTTGTGTGCAAATGTTGTACAATCTTTCTCTTCCAAAAGATCTTCACCCCCTCGAGAGGCAGTGCCCATAGGCTATACTGGGTGTTTCCGAGCCAGCACACTGGCCATTTGCCATGCCTTAGAGCAATATTCTCAGAGGGCTCAGAGCTACTGATGTCAGGATACAGCGTCTTGGCCGGTGCTTGTATCAGTTTTGATCTTCATGTGGTGAAAGACTTTGGGTGAGGAGATTCTGGAGGTCCCTTTAGCTTTGCCATTCTAAGGCTGATTCTGCTTTGATTCCTGTTCCAACCAGTGGCTGAGTGTAAGGAAGAAAACCTCTGGATTGCTCCATGCTAATGTCCTGGGTACTACTGGGACTCTCTGATGAGTACCCCCAGCTCATAAGACTTTCATTGTAACCTCATCATCTGTGTGGGCTGAGTTACAAGCTCCTGCCCACCTTGGCAGCTCAGAGGCTGAGGGCTGCTCCTTGAAGGAATCTCTATGGGGACTGTAGGAGGAGGAGAGGGAAGGGAAAGGCTGTCTCCACCCCTGGGATGAGTGATGCTGAAGGTCTTAGGCCATTTTCTTCTGGAACTGCTGGAGCTGAGTGAGCTTCGTGGGAACTTTGCTTGTCAGGACCCCAACATCAGAGATGCTTTAATTTCATTTGAATCTCCCTCAAATTTATGTTCATCTATATATTATTTTGCTTTCTTCCTTTCTTCATTCTTTTATTCTCTGTCCCTTTCTCTTGCCTTTCTACCTGTCTCCTCTTCCTGATTTATAAATGAACTTTAAGCATTTCATAAAATGGTTTTTGAACCTTCTACAGAAAACTTGTCAGCTCTCCACTTATGAGTCCCCCTTTTGGGTGGTTCATACGCGGAAACCAGTGGCCTTGATTTGTTCATGTGTAAGATGGAGGGTGAAGTGTGAACATTAGAGACTTCTTCATGGCCCTTCTAGCATTGACTTCTTAAAAATGTGCATTCTCACTTTGGAATTGCTGTTGATCCTGTCACTTATTCTGTCCAAGTTTGTTGACTTCATTACAATCTCTGGCTTTTTAACATATTTCTTACATTTTTACGGTTTCCAACACACTTTCACAGAAAGGTCTTTGAAATGGGCGCACTTAAGGAGCTGGGTTGTTCCAGGGGCAGCAGATTTAGGAAAGGCAGGTTTTCCTATATTGGTGCTTTGCTGTGGCGGTGAGATTGTGCTTTTCACTCCGTCCAGATGCCAGGAGTTGTGCCAGGAGGCAGGGGGAGAGTAGAAGGAATAGGTAGGCAGCGTTCCGGCTTCTCCTGGGCCAATATTCGTTATTGATCTTCCTTGTTTTGCTTGGTAGCTTCTTACTTCCCACAAAAACATTCCAAAGTCAGGCGATTTGGGACTCTTCAGCTTTGTGTTATTCTTACTCAGCTCCCTGGAAGTTGGCTAAGATAATTGACAGTTGGCTGACTGCAAAACTAAAAATCAAGGAAATTTCAGAGTTGAGCATTTGATGAATACTCCACAGGTGGTTGGTGAATGTTCAGGCTTACAACTGTGTTAAGATTATTCTTCCAGAGCACTAGACTTAGAGTCTGAAGGCCAGTATTTGAATTCTGGCATTGCTGGAGTCATAGTGGTGGGACCTTGGGTGGGTCACTTTACCCTTCGGGGACCTTAGTTTCCATATCTATAAAATGCATATAACAATAGGTGCAGTATATGCCTCGTGGGGCTGTTGGAAGGATCAAATGAGGACACACATAAAGGTTTGTGCAAGTCTAAAGCACCATATAAATGTCAACCATTATTTTTATTTTAATGCTGTTCACTCCATAGCAGTAGGTGTCCTGAAACAGATGCCGACATGTGCCTGGACACAGGGAAGATTGAGGGAACCTCTGCTGAAAAGGGATATCCAGTTCTGCTGTGTGGACACTTACAGGAGGGAGGAGTTCTTGGTTTGGGTTTCAGGCTAGAGGGGAGAAATGAAAGAGGACCTGAGGCCAGAGGCACCACTTTCCCTGCTCTAGGACTAGAGGTGATTATAAGAAGAGTTGCTCTAAATTTAAAAAAAAGAGAAAGAACTCAACCATAGAAAGTTATCATGGGAGTAGAGAAGACCAGGGTTTGTCTTCAGAGGAAGATACTGAAGCAAAAAAGCCTCTCCTACCCCAGAGAGTAACATCAGTTGGTCACCTGCCAAAAAAGAATTCATAGAAGAACTCAAAAAAATTTAAAAATCAAATGAGAGAGATTGAGGAAATTAAAAAAAAAAAAAGAACCATCCAAGAAAAACAAGATTATGAAAAGAAAGTTAACTACCTGGAAAAGGACATCCAGAATCTTAAGGAAGAAAATGACTTCTTGAAAATTAGAATTGGCCACCAAACTTGTAAGAGACCAAGAAATAATCAAGCAAAATATAAAGAATGAATAAATAGAATAGAATGTGAAACATCTCATAAGAAAAACAACTGCTCTGGAGAACAGATCAAAAAGAGGAAACATAATAATAATTGGGCTACCTGAAAGCAACAATAAAAAAAGAATCTTGATACAATAATGCAAGAAATAATTAAAGAAAATCTCCTGAAGTGTTAGAATAAGAGGAGAAAGTAGAAATGACAAAAATCCACTGAACCACCTGAAAGAGAGCCTGAGAGGATAGGAATATCTTGGCTAAATTCTGAAACCTCCAACTTAAGGAGAAAATATTACAAGAAATAAGAAAAAAACAACATGGTAAAAGCACAGTTATAATCACATAAGTCCTTGCAGTGGCTACACAGGGGTGGGGAACTCGAGGTCACATGTGACCTTCTTGGTCCTGAAGTGCAGCCCTTTGACTAAATCCAGACTTCATGAAAGAGGGTCAAAGTGAGATCAGTAGAATTGCTAGACTTTAAGCATTTTATTGCAAAGACTTAAACTCTAGAAAATCTGTATACGGACATCAAGGACTAATTACAAGGGAATCAATAAGGACAAGCTGTTTACTTTTTATAGGAGGAAGTATAAACTGTCTTAAGAATGTAATTAGTAATTGGGTAATTTGAAAGAAAGATTGAGGTAGACCTGAGTAGGATATGATTCTAAAAAGTAATACTAGTCTAGGAAAAGGTAAAAAGAGTAATTAATTAGAATGACAAATGACATGTGAGAGGAAGAACTGACACAGTATATTAGATGGGGCAGGGAGGGCTGATAGTTCTTGAACCTTGCTCTCATGGAGAAAGAAATAAAAGACTAAGGAAGGGGATAGGGAGGGGGAAAGAAATGAGGGATTTTTACAGGAAACCTTATATCAGATCTGGGTTAAAGAGAGAACAGTATATACATTTAGAAGGGAATAAAAGTCTTCTAAATTTATAAAGAAATAAGAGGGTGAAGGGAAGGGTAAGGGGGTTATAGAAGGCTATCCAGATTAATGACAATGGGATAAAGAGGGAACTCTCTCTATGTACACACACACACACACACACACGTAAATTATTTATATGTAGAGAGATATATGAAGAATATGTAGTCTTTTAAATTCAGATAGAAACAAGAGGGCAAAAGGAAAGGGGTGGGGGGAGAGGATAAGAGTATAACTTTGAAAGTGAGTAGGTTAAGTAATAGAAGGGCAAGCTAGTGGGTAGAAGTAAAGTAGAGGAGTCAGGGGGGATGGGAAATAAGAGATATATATAAAAATGTAAGATAAAGATCAGGAGTTGAACTTAATAGGAAAAATCTAATCATGATCTCAAACAAAGTTAAAGCTAAAGTGGATTTAGTCAAAAGAGAAAAACAGGCAAACTGTATTATATGTCAGCCATATTAATCAATATTGTTTTAGACTATTTAAAATAACTAGATAGCATAAGGTTGGTTGGAGTATTGTTGTGTTGTAGAAAATGATGAGTTGGTGGACTTAGAAAAATATGAACTAATGAAGGAAGATGTTATTCACTCTTAGAGAAACAATAGATAGACAAGCATAGTACAGTCTTACATTGATGTATATGAATGTGTATATGTTTGTAAATGAATATGATTATAAATATTTAAGTAGATGTATATGTATGTGTATATATATGTCTCTCTGTGTGTGTATGTACACATATATATATATATATATATATATATATATATATATATATATATATATGTGCATGTGTCTGTCTGTCTTCACACTTAATTGTAGCCTTCTTGGGAGAAAGGGAGAGATGGGGGAAAAACAAAGTTAAAAAGGCACAGCAGAGAACAAAAGAAAACTCAAAAAGAAGCAGAGAGAGATGGACAGCTCTGAACACAATGTAATAGTTATATAGGCTTTCTTGAAATGGAAATTTATTGCTGTATATCTTGAATCTTCTCTTATGTTTTACTGTGCACATAGCAGTACTTCTTTTTCTTTTCTTATTTTGTAGTTAAGTTTTAGTATTTAAGTTAATAATATTTCTTTTTCTTTTCTTATTTTATATTTGAGTTTATAACGTTTTTTCATTTCTTATTGTGTATCTAAGTTTAAATAGGTTAAAATAATAATGAAAAGAAAGGGCCTCAGCAGACTTGATTAGGCACTTCGGCAACCAGCATTTTTAGACCCATGTATACACTTGGATGACATCACCATTGTCATTACCGTTGTTGTTTTTGTTTGTTTTCACTTAATTTTCATTTATAAATTGTCTCTCCTGGATCTATTTTCCAGGTCACTTGTTATTCCAGTGATATATTTCACATCGTCTTCTGTTTCTTCATTCTTTTGGTTTGGTTTTGTAATTTCTTGGTTTCCCATAAAGTCATTAGCTTCTATCTGCTCCATTCTAATTTCAAAAATTAAAAAAAATTTTTTTTTAAGGTTTGTTTATTTTTGGTGTTCAACATTCATCCACAAAATTTTGAGTTCCAAATTTTCTCTCCATTTCTCCTCTCCCCACATCCCATAATACCTCGCATTCTGATTACCCCTTCCCTCAATATGCTCTCACTTCTGTCACACCCCTCTCTTCCCTTGTCCCCATCTTCTATCTTTTCTTGTAGGGTAAGATAGATTTCTATACCCCATTACCTGTATTTGTTATTTCCCAGTTGTATGTAAAAAATAATTCTCAACATTTGTTCCTACAGCTTTTGAGTTCCAGCTTCTCTCCCTTCCTCCCTCCCCACCCATCCCCATTGAGAAGGCAAGCAATTCAATATAGGCTATATATATGTAGTTTTGCAAAAGACTTCCATAATAGTCATGTTGTGTAAGACTAGCTATATTTCCCTCTATCCTGGCCTGCCCCCTATTTACTCTATTCTCTCTTTTGACCTTGTCCTTCCCCAAAAGTGTTTACTTCTTATTATTCCCCCTTCCCATTTGCCCTCCCTTCCATCATCCCCCCACCCCACTTCTCCCCTTCTCCCCTACTTTCCTGTAGTGTAAGATAGATTTTCATACCAAATTGAGCGAGCATGTTATTCCCTCCTTAAGCCAAATGTGAAGAGTAAGCTTCGCTTTCTCCCTCTCACTTTCCCCCTTTCCCCTCCATTGAAAAAGCTTTTTCTTGCCTTTTATGAGAGATAATTCCCCCCATTACAATTCTTCCTTTGTCTTTGCATTATATTCCTCTCTCACCCTTTAATTTTATTTTTTTAGACATCATAACAGTTCAACTTTAGTTAAGTCCCTTGTGATTTCTCTTTCCTGTTTACCTTTTCATGCTTCTCTCGATTCTTGTGTTTGAAAGTAAAATTTTCTATTCAGTTCTGATCTTTTCATCAAGAATGCTTGAAAGTCCTCTATTTCATTGAATGACCATTTTTTTCCCTGAAGTATTATACTCAATTTTGCTGGGTAGGTGATTCTTGGTTTTAGTCCTAGTTCCTTTGACTTCTGGGATATCATATTCCAAGCCCTTCAGTGTCTTAATGTAGAAGCTGCCAGATCCTGTGTTATCCTGATTGTATTTCCTCAATAGGAAATTCTTTTTTGGATCTCTTTCAGGAGGGGATAGTTAGATTCTTTTAATATTTATTTTGCCCTCTGGTTCCAGAATATTAAGGCAGTTTTCCTTGACAATTTCATGAAAGATGATGTCTCAGCTCTTTTTTTGATCATCTTTCAGGTAGTCCCATAATTTAAAAATTTTCTCTTCTGAATTTGTTTTCCAGGTCATTTGTTTTTCCAATGCAATATTTCACATTGTCTTCTATTTTTTCATTCTTTTAGTTTTGTTTTATAATTTCTTGGTTTTTCATGAAGTCATTAGCTTCCATCTGTTCCATTCTAATTTTTAAAGAACTATTTTCTTCAGTGAGCTTTTGGATCTCCTTTCCCATTTGCCTAATTCTGCTTTTTAAAGCATTCTTCTCCTCATTGGCTTTTTGGGCCTCTTTTGCCATTTGAGTTATCCTATTTTTAAAGGGGTTATTTTCTTCAGCATTTTTTCGGTCTCCTTTAGCAAACTGTTGACTTGCTTTTCATGGTTTTCTTACATTGCTCTCATTTCTCTTCCTAATTCCCTCCACTTTTCTTACCTGATTTTCAAAATTCTTTTTGAGGTCTTCCATGGCCTGAGACCATTGCATATTTATTTTGGAGGTTTTGGATGCAGAAGCCTTGACTTTTAGGTCTTCATCTGATGGTATGCATTGTTCCTCCTCATCCGAAAGGATGGAAGAAAATACCCACTTACCAGAAAAGTAATCTTCTTTGTCTTATTTTTTTTCCCTTTTTTGGGCATTTTCATAGCCAGTTACTTGATTTTTGAGTTCATTGTCAAGAGGAGGGCCTGTAAGTTCCTCAGTTCCTCCAAAGTGGCACAATCATGGGAGAGGAGTTTGCTCATCTCCTGGCCTGCGCTCTGTTCAGTGAGCAGGATTCCTTCTCCAGAGCCTCCACCATGCCAGCCAGTAGTCCTTCTCACCCCAGGGCTGAGATCCAGATCAGCTGCTCGGTTCCTGCAGGGTCTCTAGGCCAGGGCTCTAACAATGGCAGCTGTTGCTGCCTGGGGCTGAGGCTATCCTGCTGTGTTCCCTTCTCACTGAGGTGAAAGAGCTTCCTCACTGACCTTTGAAACTGTCTTTGGCATTTGTGAGTTGAGGAATCTGAGACCAGCAGATGCTGCCAGTGGCTCCCTGGAGCCTGCTCCAGTCCTGTCCTTGACGTGGGGCAGCCAAGATTGAGCTACACTCCACTCTATACCTGGTGCGACAGACCTTTCCTGTTGGCCTTCCAGATTGCCTTGAGCTGGAAATCTCTTTCACTCTGTCATTCTGTGGCTTCTGCTGCTCTAGAATTTCGATTTCTAAATATATTCTCTCTCTCCCTCTTTCTCTCTCTATTCCTTATAACAGTAATTTCAAAGGGGGAGTGGAAAGCAAAACTAACATTGCATTGCAGTATATCAACTATGGTTAACAGTATTTGCAATATTTTACATTCATAGTCTCCTAACTCTTGAAGGGGAGGTACATTTTCTTTCTGTAGGGTATGGTTTCAAACCCTTTATTATGTTTAGAATTATATGCATTTTTGAAAGCAGTTTTAATGTAGAATAGAGTTATTATCTATATTGGAAGTTCTTAAACTTTTTTGTGTCATGGACCTCTTTGGCAGTCTGGTGATTCAACCTACAGGGCCCTTTCTAACCCCCCTACCCACTTTAGAATCATGTTTTTGAATGTACAAAATAAAATCTGTTGGCTTACAAAGGAAACCATTTACATTGTATTTTTTTTTAAAGTTTATGGAAACCAAGGTAATAATATCTGATCTAAATAGAGAGAGTGGAAGCCAGGGCAAGTGTTTCTCTTATTTGGAACACACATTCTTGATTAAAATGATTTATTGAGTATAAATGTGATATTAAGTTGATTGGTAAATTTCTTGAAGTTAAAATTCTGATTTTGTGTTTATTATCTTAATGTTTTTAGGTATGATCTGGATGCATGTGACATTCAAGAGAAATACCCTGATTTATTTCAAGTGAATCTTGAAGTAGAAGTGGAACCTAGAGACAGGCCAAGTCTTGAGACTCCACCATGGGATAACTTAAATATGAGGGGACTGAATCCAAAAATTCTGTTCTCCAGCCGAGAGGAACAGCAAGATATTTTGTCTAAATTTGGTAAAACTTATTATTTGAAGTGATGAAACATGTATCTTATTTTCTTATATATTCAGAGGAATTGTATTTTTGAATGCTTATCTCCTTAACAAAGATAACCATGCTTATTAACCACTAAGTCATATGGGTTTTTATTGAAACCTCCAGAACGATTTGGACTTTATCAATTTACTGATGCTCTTCCACTTATTGGCACACCTCATGCAGATATTTAGGGTTAAGGTTAGTGACCATTTCAAGGTCTCATACCTCTACCTACCAGCAGACTATCTAGCACAAAGAACTTTGAGAATGTTGTGCGCCATTTTGAGATTAGGCCCATTCTAGAAGTCATCCTATTTCTAAATAGTCCAGCAACTTTCTGAACAGGTCATCAAGGATACTTTTATTAGGCCTTGGATCTAGAAGAGGCAGTATGAGTCATCAGTCATATTTCATGTGTGACTATTTTATTCTCTCCTTCCCTATAGTAGCCACACTGGGGCCTAGAGCTGCCACTGTCCTTACTTCCTGGTTTTTCTGTAACTAGGGCTGGTCTAGATGAATAACTGGTTTGCATTAAATTTGTTCCATCGTCCTTTTTCTGTTTTCAGAGTAGATGGATGGTGTATTCAAAACTGGTTTGATAACAGTTTTCTTAGGTTTTCATGTAAAGTGGGAAAATAACATCCAGCTAGTTAATTTTGGAACCCTCTACTACAGAAAAATTAAAATGATGTTTTTATGTGTGTTTTGATATAACTTATCTCAGCATCATTTTTTAGAAAAGTAGAGAACAGTTATACAAATCAGTATTCGTATTTTATTTTCAAATCAGTCACTCTGGTAGGAGTTGAGCTGGGAGGCTAGGAAAGAGTAGATGGAGGAGGTGAGCCATTTGCCATCTTCTCCTAGGTCAAGTGATCTCCGCTGCTTTGCTTGAGAACTTCTGAATTCCCACAAAACCATTCCAGTCCAAGTGATTTGGGGGTTATTTCCCTGGTGCATTAGTCTTGCTCAAGTTCCTGGAAAGAGCATGACCGTACCCATTTAATCTACTGGAAGAAAGTCATCATATTGCTAATTTTATCTCCTTTCTTTAAAAGCTCAACAAGAGGAAAGTTGTTTGTTATAATCAGCTATCAGATAGATTAGGAAAAAATAAGCTTTTAATTGAGCTTACTGACTGAACCATGCTATTTCCACATTCATGGTTTTAAGGCTTTTTTCTTTTCAATTCAGCAAGCATTTATTAAAGTCCTCTTATGAAGAATGGCTATATGTAAAGTAACACATTATTTTAGAGAGTGAGGCTGTGTGTGTATATGTTCAACTAAAGGATTCCTTATTTCATGGAATGGAATTCCTGAAAAAGTTTTATACTGAATCATATTTTAAATGCATAAAGGAAATTTAATAGTAAAGGAATTCCGTGGTAATTTTGTTTATGAAGTAGAGGTTTCTTTTTTTATAAAGTACCACTTAATTTTTTTCTAATAAATCAAAATATTAATTAGATTTTCTTAAAACAGCTGGTTCCTGTTGTGAGAACCCTAGTTGAATTGAAGACTTATTAAGGTTTTATAATTCTGTCACTCTAAGCTTTTTCCTAGGTGCCTAGTATAGATACATACTGCCATAACAGGTCCTGCTGAAATCTAAATAGTGTGGTAAATAGGTAGTCCCTGTCCTTGGAGAGCATGTAGCTTAATGTATTTCTCTGCCTTTGTTTGGCATTTCACAAATTGCAGGCAAACCTGAGCTTCCTAGACAACCTGGATCCACAGCCCAGTATGAGGCAGAAGCCTTGCAGCAGTCTCCTGAAAGTGTGCCCACAGAGTCAGACTCTCCACAGAGTAACAGCACTGAGACAAGCAACTTTTTTCATACATTGGACTGGCAAGGTATGGGGTGTGATGAGGGATCTCCATGTTGTAGAAGTCTAGGTTGATGTGGCTTCCTAAAATTTTGAGAATTGACACATCAAGTCAAGTCACCAGTCTTTCCAAGCTCAGAATGTCTCTGACACTGGTACGAAGGGGTCTGGTTAGAGTACAGTAGCCCTTTTGTTTTGTCTTTTTCATGACGTCACCTCAGAAGGCCAATGTTACTTTTTAATGAAAAGTTTTTTTTTCAATCAAGATTATATCTTTTTTCTCACTCCTGCCTCTTAGAGGGGGAAACAAATTGCTTGTAATAAATAAATGTCAATATTTCACATTGGCCTTGCCCAAAAATGTGTGTCTCATTCTGCTGTATATTCGATGGCACCTCGTCCCTGTCAGCAGGTGGGGAGCATTCTTCATTATTCCCCGCGTGATTGATCATGATATTGATTTGAGTTCTGAAGCCCTTGAGAATGCTCACCTTTACAGTGTGGTTCTGCTCACCTCACTGGTCATCAGTCCACACGGATCTGCCCAAGTGTCTCTGAAACCATCTTTCTTCCTTTCTTACCGCACAATATTATTCCATCACCTTCATGTACGTTGTGTGTTCAGCCATTCCCCAGTGTGGGCAGCCTTTTAGCTTCCAGTTCTTTGCAGCTCCACATATTTTTTCTGTGTGTGTGGGACCTTTTCCTTTTTTGTTGATCTCTTTGAAGTCTAGGCCTAGTAGTGCTATCACAGGATCAGAGGGTGTGTAGTGTATTGACTTGTGGGGCCTAGTTCCATAATGCTTCCAGAATGGCTAGACTAGGTCACTCTTCCACCAATAGCACTTCAGTGTGACTATTTATGGACAATCCCTTCAACATTTGCCATTTTTCTTTTTTGTCAACTTTGGCAATCTGATGAGTATGAGATGGAACCTCAGAATTGTTTAATTTGCATTTTTCTAATTATTAGTGATTTGGACCATTTTTATGGCTATAGAAAGTCAAATTTCTTCCCTTAAGAACTGGCTGTTCATATCCTTTAACAATCTATTAACTGAAGAATGGCTCTTATAAATTTGAATTAGTACCTCATGTATCTTGGAAATGAGACTTATCAGAGAAACTTGTAAAGATTTTTTCCCCCTAGTTAACTGTTTCCCTCCTTATCTTAGCTCTATTTGGATTTGTTTGTGTAAAAACTTTTAACTTTATGTAACAAACTATTGTCCATTTTATCTTCTCTGATACACTCTATCCCTTATTTGGACATGAACTTTTCTTCTTTTCATAGATCTGAAAGGTAATTTCTTCTTTGTTCTTCTAACTTGCTTGTGATGTGGCTTTTTATGTCAAGGACATGTATCCTTGCTCCCTGTACAAAAATGCAGTTACTGTATTCATTGTCCTTAAACTCTCTCATCGCCATTTTGATACCTCCTGCCTTACCATGTTCTCACCCGAAATGCATCCTTTCCTTTTTCTAGCTCTTCAGATCCTTTCTCTTCTGACTTCTATTTCTTCAAGGCTCAGTTTAAATCCCCTTTCCTTCGTGAAAGCTTCCTGTCATTTCCAAGTTTCTGTAGCCCTTATTAATCATTCTCTTGTGACTTCTTTAGCTTATGTTGTCACAAGACATTGTACGTACCCGCATCGTTCATTATATTTCAGTTAATTGTCTTGCATCATTTATTTGCTGTGTTATGCTTGGACAATCTTGTCCTTCATCGAGCGTTAGCTCCCTAAGAGCAAAGGTCATTACTTCTGTAACATCTGCCAGGTACACAGTATTTGCCCAGTAAGTATCTGTTCTGTGCAGAAGAAAGCCTGTTAGAATTGTGAACATCTTACAAGAATGTTTTCCTAAGGTTTTGAAACTTAATTTATCTGTGAATCTGTGTTTTTTCTCACTCCCCTTGTTTCTCACCCTCACCACTCCCCTCCCAATTTTACAGAAGGAAAAATATCAGAATCTGGAGTAGAAAATAACTTTCTTAAAGAAAACCATGTTGTCCTGAATGAAGACAGGGATGGAAGTGAGTTGTCCGATGAAGAGCCTACTTTCCCTAGTGAGAACAAAGTAAATACTGTTGAAGAAGAAAAGTCAAGTGCCCCCGAAAAAGCAGAAGATGAAAACTTACTTTTCGATACAGATTATGAACCCTCAGTCCAGCTGCAAGAGGCACAGCAAGAAGACAGTGTTGATTTGCTAGGCCTGGACTCTGAAGATGTTCCCGAGCAAAGTCACTCCACCCAAGAAATCCAGAGCTCTTCTAGCAATGCTGATTTGCTAAGCAATCTGTTTGTGGGCAGTGCAGCCATTTCAGAAGAACCTACGGGGGACTTGCTTGGGGCAGGGACTGATTTCTTTTTCAGTGGCCCTCCTCCTCCTTCAGATAATGTGCAGAACGCTTCACAAAATGTAGCTCACACTTCAGCTGGTATGTACTTTTTCATAATGTTCTAAGTGTGAATTTCTCATTAGGTTGAGTAAAAACTATCAAGATAAATTAATTTTTAGTTTTTCTAACTTTCCTAACTTTGCTTCCTTCTTTGGTTCATGACTCTTAGACTTGAAAAAAAGGAAGGAAACAATAAAGTTTTTATAGATAGCTGAATTTTCTACTTGAAAGTCCACCTGTTCACTGTAAGTGTGGTGGAGAAGCTTTCAGGATGTTCTGTGCTGAATAGAACTGGAAATCAGTGATTTTGGTGATGTGCTTGTGGCAGGCTTGACAAGGAATCTAGAATGTCTGTGTTGGAGAGATTGATAGAGAAGAGGAAGAAACTGATCTTGGAGGTAGAAGCAGCTGGGAAATACGTGGATTTGAATGACGTGGTGAAAGCTTCTGAATTACAAGGGATCTCATGGATCATTTAGTCATAGACTCATAACATTTTAGAGCTGAAGATTACATCTGGTCTAGCATGCTCATTATTTTGGATGAAATGTGAAGTAACTTAACTCAGGTCATATAGTGACAAACAACATCTCGGTCTCCACTTGTAGTTAGATAAATCTTCTACTCCACCTTCTGTCAGTCCGTAGAGAACACTGAGGAAGGTAAGTCCTTTTCATAGGTAAGAAGAGAGGAATAGAGAGATTAGATTGCCTTGTAAGTTTCAAGATAGTAGTCTAGTTGATGAGTGATTAGCTGATAGTATGCTTTAGAAGTGATGATTGATTGACCCCATTTGAGATGTTATCAGCCCATCACTGGTGCTGTTGGGCTTGCTCCCTTCTGGAAATACACTTCCTGATCACTTCGCAGTTACAGACTGAGAGCTAGTCTTGGCTTTGTGGAACCTTCAGTACTGCAGAGTTTGTTGGGAAATAAATTTCTACAAAATGACTTTTTTCCCATTGACTTTCATTGCATGGGAAATCTGTCTTCCAGGAATGGATCCTCCAGTAGATTTGAATTCAAAACTTTAGTTGGAGAGGTTAAATTTTGGCTAAAGATCTCAGGTGTGCTGGCTAAAATGGTTTCTCAGAACCATGACCTCTCCTCGCCCAATATCTTTCTTCCTTTGTTACTGCTTCACTTTGCCCCCTGGGCAGCTAGATGGTGCAGTGGCTAGAGCATCAGTGCAGGAATCAGGAGGACCTGAGTTCAGATCTCATCTCAGACACTTGACACTCACTAGCTGTGTGACCTTGGGCAAGTCACTTAACCCCAATTGTCTCATCCTGGGTCATCTCCAGTCATCCTGATTAATATCTGGTCACTAGATTCAGATGGTTCTGGAGGAGAAGTGAGGCTGGTGACCTGCACAGCCCTCCCTCACTCAAAACAGTCAAGTGCAAGTCATGTCATTATTTCTCTGATGGTGTGGTCTTCTTTGGCAACAAAGGATGAACACACCTTGCCCCCCAAATACTAGGGAATCCATAGGTATGGGGAGAAGTCTGAATTCCATATTTGTTCCAGAGAAAATTTAGTTCACAACTTTCTTCTCATTTTGTAATGATAACAGAGTTAAGGCTACATTATTACCAGTAAGCATTGCCATCTTTCACTCATAATATTTCACCAATAAATTCCTTATGTTTGAGCCATCAGTTTGTTCATTGATGTCCTACATGACTAATTTTGTACATTCATTTGAAATAATTTTAAATTAATTTTCTCAAAGTTACAGTTATTGTGAATGACATATATATGTAGAATTTCCCACTGAAATACCAGATTTTTACATTTTAAAATCCTTATTTTTATCGTTTTGTAGAAATAAAGGGATAGAGATTTCATTTATGGAAATATGTAAATTCAAATTGGAAAGTGGAAGATGTCAAGAAACTTTTGTATTTTCAGTTTTAGGGATGCCAGGATTCACTATTCGTTATTTTACACAGTACTAGAATTTAATGAAAAGGCATTCCTGATAATTTAGACATTTAAATTTATGGAAGACAGCCTTTTGAGATTTTTCTAACTTTAATTTTATCCACTCTTTTTACTTGGACCTGACTGAATAATTTGAAAGTGTTCTGAACAACCTACAAACAAGTGGCTATAGAGTTAGCTGTTCTTTAGCTCCTGTCAGATTACAAAATAAATTACAAAATGACCACAGTTACAAAATAAACTGACTAAATGCTTAGGTGTAGTAGCTTACTTTAAAATTGAATGTTACATATAACTTCCTAGAAGCCATTTCTTTGCAGCACTACACCAGTGTCCTTAATTCATTGCAGCATACAGATTTTTCTGCACCAATGTGCTACATCTGTGTGGTATTTCTAAGGCTTCTTTTGAATCTGGTTTAGTCTACAGGAGGCCTCCGGGACAGAGGGATGAGGTGGCCAAAGAATTAATGTGCAGGGAGCTTCCATGGGAAAAGATCCATATGCTTGGATTGATTAGGTGTCAGTAAAGGATTTTTTTATTCAATGGTATAATTACTTTGTGTTGGTTCTTATCAGTTGAAATAATTTTTTTTCTTTTATTAATAACTCTAGGAGGAAGGACAGTTAGTGCTGTCACAATGATAAAACATTTACTTAAAAATATTTCTTGTAGGACTTTATCTTACCTTTATTTAAGTGAGTTAAAGTAAAAAACTTCTCCAGTTAGTAAATTCTAACAGCTCCTCTTATTTTGGCTGCCATTTTCCTTAGCTGATCCATTTGATCCATTCACGATGTCATCCAGTTCAGAAACTCAGAGTCATTCCAATCCTGATCTGTTTGAAGATTTTCTTAATTCCAGTTCTGCGCCAGCCTCATCCAGTATGTTTCCTTCGACACACAGCGCGCCTCCTCCTTCTTCCAGCTCTGACTTCTTACATTTAGGTGAGTGCTGTACATTTTGATGTTGCTGTAGTGGGAGGCTGTGAACTGATCAAAAGATTTATATCTGATATTTCGTATCGTGTGCTGTTTGTTATAATGAAGTCTTGTGTGAAAATGTCTGCTGAAAACTAGCATATTTCATAAAACTTTAATATATACCATCCTCTACTCATTTTGTAATTAATTTTGTGGGAGTGATAAAATGATATCCTTATGTGGATTTTGTTCCCCCAACTAATTATCTGAAAATAATGTATTGAATATAAATGGAATTGCCTTATATCTTTGTATGTTCCATGTCATTTTTTGGTTGTGGTTTCCATCTTAAGGAAAATTGTGCCATATTATAATATTTCCAGTGGATAGATTCCTAGCTATTTGTGTCTCTCCTCAGCATTCATCTTTGTTCCAGCTAGAACACCCTGGGCTATGTGCTATAAAACCCATGTGTGTTTGGGGCCCTAGGATGCTTTCTTTCATGGTTGGGAAAGACATGAATGAAAAGAAGCACATTAACAACTTTCTCTGTGCTTATAATCCTACAAATCAAGGATGAGAGGCATAATTCTCTCTTGAGGCAAAGGTTCTTTCAGGGTTCTTGTGGTGCAGTAATAACCTCGTTGGACTTAATTGCCTTCTGTTACCTAAACTAATTTAGTGGGCATGTTGTCCAAACGCTGTAAGTTCTAAGTTCCAAAACTTTATGACCCACCTCCCCCTTTTCAAAAAAAAAAAAAGTTTACTCAGTGCTCCCCTAGAGATCTGCTTTCTTTAACCCTTTAATGATTCTTTTAAAATTTGTATTATTTTAAAAAAAATAAAAATATTTTTAAAAAATGATGCATCTTAAATTTAATAATTTATTGTGAATTTGTGGGTTTTTTTCGTGCATTGGAATTTCGATGATACAGTATTGCATCATGTAACTGTATAATATTGTATTATAAACAAGTCATTACACACACATATTCCTGCCTGGACTTCCTAACAATGCGGGATACCGTCTCCTCCTCCAGTTTGCTTGTTAAGACCTGTTGGCAGACTTGACCACTGATTGGTTATAACTTGCATTTTGTATGTTTATTTGGAAAATGATATAATCTCTGTGATTTTTAACTCTTTTACACAACAGATGAAATATGAATGAATGGTTTTTCAAAATTTTCTTATCTTCTCTTACCCTATGCTTCCACTGCCCCCTTATTTTTATTCAGTGCCTCTCAATTGCACCTGAGGTTACTATTGTTCCCCTCCTTCCCCTTGAGCATTCCTACACCACCCTTTCCCCAGGGTGGTGTTCCCCCACTTTGGGAACCCATGCTAAGTTCTCTGGTTTTCTGATGGCGGTGTTCTTTGTAGATAGTCACATGTGTGACAGTAAGCAGATTTCTTCACCTCCAGGCCCTTGACTTCCTCATCTATGATGAGGATAATAACACCTAAAATTCCTGCTTTTCAGAATTGTGAGAAAAGTCCCTTATAATGCTATGTTAATGTGACTGGTTTTGTAGTTATTGTTAGGAGATGTCTCTGGGCCTGTGTATGACTCTGTATGTGAGACTCTTAATATCTGTTTATATCTGGTTACCCCACATATCTACCTGGGGTTCCTCTGTCTATATTTGTGGCTCTCCCTGACTTGTATTTGTTTTTAAATTCAAGTTAATGGGACTCTAGGTATTCTGAAGAGTGAGAGACTGTGTCAGGCCCCATGACTCTTTAGGATATCTAGGTAGGTTTGGTGTCCTCTAGTTTAATCAGTGAAGCATCTGGGAAACAAGGGAACTCCCCCACCTATCTCATACCAGGGGGGCAGCCCCTGTTTCCTCATTCTCCTTCCCCCTCCTTCCCCCATTCTCTACATGGCTAGCTCACCCAAAAAGACCCTTCCCCTCGAGGTCATGGGATCTAAGAATTTAGAGCTGGAAGAGACTATATATAATGATGATTTTGGCCAACTTTATTGTATAGATGAAGAAACCAAGACGCAAAAAGACAAAGAGTCTTGAGAGTTATGAGGGTCCTTAACTTTGTACCTTATTGTTATAGTCCTGAAAGATTGTCCTGAATTGCATCTGAGCTAGATTTGAAGCATTTCACCGGCCAGCATCTGACAGAACCATGGGGAGGTCTAAACAGATTTTTTGGTTGTTCACAACAGTTAATAATAACTTCTTATTGCAGGAAGATTATTGGAGAATTTAGGGCCAGAAGGGTGCAGAGAGTCCCAGAGTGTCCTCTCATTAGCTTGTGTCACAGGTTCCTTCTAACTCTTAGCCATACTTCATTTTACCCTGATGCAGGATAGTGGTGTTTCTTCCTCTGATCATTCTTTCCTTTGTCCTTTCCAAGGCATTATAGTGTATAGCTATCATTGGAAGGAAGCCTAGAAGTCACACTATCTTTTTAACCAAAACCTGAATCTCTTCTACAATGTCCCTGATGGTTGGTGATCAGTCTAGTGTCTGAACTTCTCTGTTGATGAGAAACTCATGATTTTATAACATGGCCTTATTCATTTTTGGATTGATCTTTTATGATTATTATTCAAAACAACTTGATTTTTATAACAAACCTATGGAATATGACCTCCACATTATGTATTAAGAAACAGGCTTATATTTACTCTTGCCCATATTCACATGGCTAACCAGCGTCAAGAGATGGGAATCAAGCCTAGGTCTCTTGACTCCAATTCTGTTTTTCTTTCTCTTACCACTTGCCTCTTTTTAGAAAGTTCTTCCTCATTTTGAACTAAAACTTGTCTATAAATTCTTCCCATCGATGCTTATTAGGGGACCTCACTAGCAAAAAAAAAGAAACTGATGTTCTCATTCGTCTTTTTTTCCCCCAGAAAAACCCTTTTTTGGGTTTTGTCCTTGCCCCAAAGTAGTCTACCTTCAGACTTCTTCACTTAGCAGAAATTTCTGCATTCAGAATGCACAGTGATCTAATTGTCAGATTATAAGGCTGTTTATTAATCTTTGTCATTCTTCTCTTCCTTATACCATTTGAAACTGTGACCCTCCTGAATACTTTCTCCTCTTTCGGTTTTCATAACTGCTATCAAAGTTGTCCTAACTCCTTGACTGCTGCCAGTTCTGTTCTGCTGGATCGTCATACACATCTTGCCCCCTGTGGTGATAACTCCAAGGCTCTGTATAGGGCCCTCTTATTTCTCTGCATTTGATGGCCTGGTCATTTCTACACAGATGACTCCCAAATCTCTTCATTTGTAGTCCCTCTCATGAGTTCCAGTACCAGCATCACCCCTATCTGTTAGACATTTCAAACTTTATATCCCATGAGCATCTCAAACTCAACATGTCCAAAGCAGAACTCATCGTTCCCCCCAAAAAACATCCTTTTTATTTTCCTTATTTCTCTTGAAAGCACACCTCATAGTTATATAGGTTTGTAACCTTAATATAATCCTCAGCTCCTCATTCTCACTCCACATAGCCAGATAATTTCTCATTCTCTTTGTCTCTTATCTCCTCAAGATCTCCAGCATCTTGCCCTTCTCCTTACAGGATCATCTCCCTGGTTCACACAATGATCACCTTCTGCTAAACTATTGGAGTTGACTCCTGACTAGTCTCTGTGCCTGAGGTCTCTCCCTTTTCCAGTCCATCTTCCACATTGCTTCCAAAGTGATATTCCTCAAGCTTTGACTTACCACTCCCTTGCTCAAATGCTAGTAGCTTCCTGTTACCTCTAGTTACCTCTAGAAATTCTTCTGTTGAGCATTTAAAGCCCTTCACAATCTTGGTTCTAATATGTGATAATCAGAACCATACTGCAAATATTTGGCTTCTTGACCATCACTTTATTTTTGGTTTGTCACATGCCCTGCAAGCCCAGTGGATCCATTGCTTCTCCTTGTCCTCACAGTGCTGTTACAAACGTTTATTAATTGTCTAGTATACACAGTGCACTGTGCTTGGTCCTAGAGAATACAAAGATGGCTCCTGCCTTTGTGGAGCATACAGTCTACCAGAGGAGAGGAAATATGCAAAATAAGATATGATCAAGAGACAAATGACTTTAGGTTCTGCATTTTTTGTTTAGAAATGAGCAAAATTGTATAGTATTTTCTTCTCCAGAGTTATGCTACTTTGTCACTAGCAGAACAACATCTCCTAGCAGCCACTTCTATTCTTGAACCCTCAGTGTTGGGCCTTCCCTGCAGTGCTGTAAGTTGACTTCTGTGTTTCAGGAGAAAATGACTGTTAGGTGACTTTGGTGGAAAGATAAAAGTGATTGATGACCTGTTAACATGCTCAGGTGTGTTGTGGTACAGTAGAAAGAAGACTACCCTTGTTTGTAAGAGGCCTAGGTGTGACCCAGTTTTCATATTCTTACTAGATGTTTTTGAACTTGGGCCGATCATTTCCCTTCGTCTTGGTGTCCTTATCTCTAGAAAGGGGGTGATAAAAACACCTTTCTTTCATGAAAGGCTGTTTTAAGAAAAGTACTTTGTACTTAAAGCCTAAAGAAAAAGGAGGGTTTCTTTTTTAAATGATGTTGTTCTACTTGCATTATTTATCTTCCATCTTTAATAAGATAATGGCTTAAAATGGAATTTTTTTTTCTTTTTAAATAAATTTATTTAACTTTTTACATTCATTTTCACAAGATTTTGGGTTCCAAAATTTTCTCCCCATTTGTCCCCTCCCTCCTCCCCGATACACTGGACATTCTAATTACCCATATCACCAATCTGCCCTCTCTTCTATCATCCCTCCCTTACTTTACCCCATCTTCTCTTTTGTCCTGTAGGGCCAGATAACTTTCTATTTAAAATGGAATTTTGCTGTCAGTAGATGAAGGTTCCAAAAAGTGCTGCCTGGCAGTTGCTCCTAGCAAGACCAGAGACAGATTCTTCTAGACCTGCGATAAGGGAATCAGTTTATTTCCTTAAGTACATGGTGCTTGGTTGACAGAAGCTATTGTGAGAGCGTAACTAAGACATGGATACAGAGCTTTCTGTCACATTTGACTAGTAGCAGGATCCTTGGGAAGATTTCTCAGTCCAGAGACTTTGGAAGAAAAGAACTGAGAAGTGACAGTTACTCTCTGTTGAAATATCAGAACATTGAGATCAACTTATTCAAAGATCTTTGGTGCCTGAATTGGATATTAGAATAGAAGCTGATTTGAATTTGTGTCCTCAGAGAATAGTTTGTCCCCTCTTCAAGTAATGTTTAGGAAAAACACTAAGGGAAGAAATCCAAATCAGGTATAATAATTTTCTACCTACATGTGACCTTGCCCAGAGAGATGTGTGTCCCATGTATCATGCTTGTTTTAGATAATAATTCTCTGTGTCATTGGACCTTTCTTCCCAGGGAATTTGCCAACAGAGCACCCTACCAAGATGACTACTTCTGCCAGCCACCCTGATCTCTTGGGAGGATGGGACTCCTGGGCTGATTCCTCCAGAATTGGCAGTATTCCATTACCACAACCTGCCAAATCTTCATGTGAAGGTATAGGGTATTAACAGATGTTCTCTTACTGAAGAAAGTGAAGACTGTTCTTTTGTTGCAACATTTATTTGAGGATAACTACATGATTACACGCAGAAACTGAGACTGGCAGTTTAATTTCCACTTGAGGAGTCACGTACAGTGGTTTGCATGTTGTCTCCTACATTAGTCTGTGAGCTCCTTTGAGAGCAGAGACTGTCTGTGTGTATATGTGTGTGTGTGTGTTGTAGCATTTCTTTGTATCTCTTGAGTTTAGTACAGTCCTGAGAACTGCACAGAATTTACCAACAGGATAGTTCATCCATCTCTAAGAAGGCAACATTTAATTCCATCAAAAGTAAAGTACAAGCAAAGCTTAGAGAGATGCAGGATTCCTGGCTCAGCAAGAAGGCAGATAAAATTCAGTTTTATGCTGATAGTAACAATCCAGACCACTTTTGTGATTCCCTGAAAGCTATTTATGGACCAAAAACCTATAGTGCATCACAACTGCTCAGTGCTAACGGAGCCACATTGATTAGTAATAAGGACATGATCCTAGAGAAATGGACTGAACTCTTCAATAAGTGTTCTCAACAGACCATCATCAATCAATACCGAGGCCATTGACTGTTCACCTCAGGTTGAAGTCAATCCCTCCTTAGCTGAACTTCCAACTGAAGAAGAGGTTTTGAGGGCCATTAGGCTCCTTTCATGTGGTAAAGCACCTAGTGCTGATTCTATTCCAGTTGAGATTTACAAGATAGGAAGTCTGTTGCTCATAAAAAGCTGACCGAAATTTTCCAGGTTATATGACAAGAGGTGGTTATCCCCCAGGAGTTCAAGGATGCCTCCATTGTTCATCTCTGTAAAAGTAAAGGGAATACATTGTCCTGAGACAATCGCGGGGCGGGGAGGGGGGGGGGTGTCTCTCTCTTAGTCATTGCAGGCAAGATTCTTGCTAGAGTCCTCCCTAATAGAGTCCACCTTCACCTGGAAGATGGTCATATTACTAGAGAGCCAGTGTGGCTTCAGAAAGGGCCGAGGAGCAATCGATATGGTGTTTGCTGCCAGACAACTCCAGGAGAAATGTCAGGAGCAGAACAGAGTTCTGTACACAACATTTCTAAATCTGACCAAGGCCTTTGACGGTGTTAGTCATGAGGGCTTATGGAAAATTATGGCAAAATTTGGTTGTCCAGCAAGTTCATCAGTAATGTACGTCAATTTCATGATGGCATGTTTGCCTGGGTTCTGGATAGTGGACAATTCTAATACCTTCTCAATCACCAATGGAGTGAAACAGGGCTGTGTGCTTGCTCCCATGCTTTTTAGCATGATATTTTCAGCCATGTTGTCAAATGCTTTCAGTGAGGATGAACACAGCATCAAGGCCAACTACTATACTGATGGTAGGTTCTTCCATTTAAAAAGGCTACAAGCCAAGACCAAAGTGGAAGGAGTGTTGATGCATGATTTTCTGTTTGCAGATGATTGTGCAATCAATGCAGCCTCTGAAGCTGAGATGCAACAAAGGATGGATCAATTCTCTGCTGCCTGTGCTAATTTTGGACTAATAATTAACACCAAGAAAACAAAGGTGCTCCATCAGCCAGCAGCACATCATCCATTCATGGAACCATCAGTTACAACAAATGGAGAAGTTTTGAATGCTGTGTATAAAGTTCACTTACCTCAGTAGTGTACTTTCTAGGGATGTACACATTGACAATGAAGTTGATGCATGCATTGCCAGAGCTAGCTCAGTGTTTGGGAGGCTCCAAAGAAAAGTTTGGGAGAGAAAGGTATTAGATCTGACTACCACACTGAAGGTCTACAGAGCCGTTGTGCTGTCCTCATTGTTGTATGCCTGTGAAACATGGACAGTCTACCAGCACCATTCCAGGAAACTAAATCACTTCCGTTTGAATTGTCTTAGAAAGATTCTGAGGATCACCAGGCTGGATAAGGTACAAAACACTGAAGTCCTTGCTTGAGCTGAACTGCCAAGCATTCAAACTATGCTTCAGAAAGCACAACTCTGATGGGCTGACCACATTGTTCAAATGCAAAATGCATATTTGCCAGAAAGACTATTTTATGGAGAACTCACATGGGACAGGTAATCACATGGTGGCCAGAAGAAGCGATACAAGGACATTCTCAAGGTCTCTCTCAAGAACTTGGGATTTGATTGTGCGACATGGTAGACTGGCACAGGACCGCTCAGCATGGTGTACTTACATTAGAAGAGGTGCTGTGCTCTGTGAGCAAAGCAGAATTGAAACAGCACAAAGAAAATGTAGGATGCGTAGATTTGGAGTAACCACCCCAAATGTTCACATGGAATATCTGTGCCCAACCTGAGGTAGAGCATTGTGAGCTTGTCTGATCAGCCACAGTTGTACACATTAAAGCTTCACTTTATCGTGGTGATGTCATTTTCGTCCTCTTTGAAGATAAAGGACAGCAACCAAAACCAAACAGTCCCTGGCATATAGTAGGCATTTAATAAATGCTTCTTTTCTTCCTTCCTAGTAGATAACACTTAATAAATGTTTGTTGACTTTTTTTATCAAATGTTAAATATTTCCTCCATCCCATAGGCTCAACCTTTTCTTCGGGAAGCCAGTCAACTGTTATCTCTGGCTCATCTGTCAGCCAAGCTAAATCTCAGAACTTTGATCCCTTTGCTGACCTTGCTAATCTCAGTTCAGGTATCCAAGGTAATGTAATAAGTGAAATTTATTCCAATAAAGCAGGAGTCTGTATTTAAAATGTCAGTGCTTTTGGGAATGATTTCTTTTCCATAATGTTAAATTGGAACAGCTTACAAAATGCAGCTTAACTATGTATGGATCCAAGTTTTCATTACTGTTGTTATAAACCTTTCTATTCTAACTGTTGATGGGCTAATAAATCCAGGCATTCTGAAATCAAGACTCCTATAAAGCATCCAGTTTTCATTAGTGCTTCTTAGAGCCTCCTTCAGTAGCAGCATGTATGGGGCTTGATACAGGGATTCTTTAGGTGAGGTAAAAGGGAACTTGCAAACTTAGCTGGTAAGTTGGGGCAGTACCTGAACATTTTCACAATTTTTCACTGCCTCTGTGCAAAAAGCAGCTTCTCCTGCACTAGAAAGAGGCAATTAGAGAGCCGAGAGAGTTTGATTTGAATTAGAATTTTTCCAAAATTTGAACAAAGGCTGAACCATCATTAGGGTTTTTAGGTCCCAAATTTTAAGTGGAGGCTGTGCCTGGTATGGTTCAATTCCGGATTAGATCTGTTTGTCTTAAACATTGATATTGATGACATATTTGAGTAGTCATCTTTAATCTGTTTCAGAGCTGAATTTTTTTAGTGTGCTTTTTAAGATACTGTTTTTCTGCTAAGATTTAAAATAACTTCTCATTCCCTATGATACTCTTTTCATGAGAATTCCTTATTCAAAATTTTGATGTTTCATCATTTGACAGATATTAATTGGGAATCTGTTCTGAGGGAGGTACTACTCTTGAACCCGCTTAGCATGTTCTATGGTTTGTACCTTTCTTATTCTGAAAATAGGAATTATATTTGTTAAACATACTGTTCTTTTTTTCCCCTCTGTCTTTCTTATTTGGCTTCTTTCCCTTTTCTTATTTTCATGTTACTTTATCCTTCTTATTTCTTCTTTTCCTGCCTCTATATGCATATTTGGGTGTGTTTGAGCCACTTAAAAAAATTTTTTTTTTTCAAACAACAGTAATATGCCTTCTCCTCCTCTTATTCTACTCCCCACCAATTTAGAGTGGAAGAAAAAAACTTTTACAAATGTGTGTTCAAGATAAACATATTCACATACTGGTCATGTCCAAAGAAATATGTCTCATTTTGTCTCATTTTGCATTCTGAATCCATTGCTCTTCTATCAGGAACATGGGTATAGTATGGTTCATCATAATTCCTCTGAAATAGTAGTTGGTCATTGCATTGATCAGAGTTTGTAAGTCTTTCAGAGTTACTTATCTTTACAGTATTGTTGTCACTCTATCAACTGTTCTTCTGGTTCTGCTCACTTCACTTTGCATCAGTTCGTTTAAGTCTTTCCAGGTTCCCTGAAATGATTCTCTTCATCATTTCTAACAACACAGTGGTATTTCATCATATTCATATATGGCACAACTTGTTCTGCTCTTCCTCAGTTCATCGGCACCCCTTTATTTTCCGTTGTTTTTTTTTAATTCTAATTTATTTACTTTTAGTTATCACCATTCATTTCCACAAGATTTTGAGTTCCAAATTTTCTCCCCATCCTTCCCCTCTGCCCACTCCAAGGCAGCGTGCATTCTGATTACCCCTTTCCTCAATCTACCTTCCCTTCTTACACACCTCTCTTGTCTTATCCTCATCCCTTCTATTTTCTACCCCATTGCCTGTATATCTTATTTCCCAGTTGCATGTTAAAACAATTTTTAACATTCATTTTTAAAACCTTGAGTTCCAACTTCTCTCCCTTCCTCCCTCTCCACCCATTCCCATTGAGAAGGTAAGCAATTCGATATATATTATACATGTGTAGTTATGCAGAAGACTTCCATAAAAGTCATGTTGTGGAAGACTAACTGACTATATTTCCTGCCCCCCATTTATTCTATCCTCTCTTTTGACCCTGTCCCTCCTCAAAAGTATTTGCTTCCAATTACACCCTCCTCCTATTTGCCCTCCCTTCTAGCCCACCAACTCCCGCTTATCCTCTTCTCCCCTACTTTCTTGTACTGTAAGATAGATTTTCATAGCAAATTGAGTATGCATGTTATTCCCTCTTTAAGCCAAATGTGATGAGAGTAAGGTTCACTATTTCCCTCTTACCTCCCCTCTCTTCCCTTCCATTCAAAAAACATTTTCTTGCCTCTTTTATGTGAGAGATAATTTGCCCCATTCTTTTTTTCCCTTTCTCCTCCCAATATATTCCTATCTTATCCCTTAATTTAATTTTTTTAGATATCATCCCTTCCTGTTCAATTTACCCCGTGCCCTCTATGTATATGTATATAATGCCTTCGACCACCCTAGTACTGAGAAAAGTCTCAAGAATTATAAATATTATCTTTCCATCTAGGAATGTAGATCCCAACTAGATCCCAATCTAGGAATGTAAACAGTTCAACTTTAGTAAGTCCATTATGATTTCTCTTTCCTGTTTACATTTTCATGCTTCTCTTGATGATTCTTGTGTTTGAAAGTCATATTTTCTTTTCAGCTCTAGTCTTTTCCTCAAGAATGCTTGAAAGTCCTCTATTTCATTGAATGACCATGTTTTCCCCTGAAGCATTATATACTCAGTTTTGCTGGGTAGGTGATTCTTGGTTTTAATCCTAGTGACTTCTGGAATATCATCTTCCAAGCCCTTCAGTCACTTAATATAGAAACTGCTAGGTCTTATGTTGTCCTTATTATATTTCCATAGTACTCAAATTGTTTCTTTCTAGCTGCTTGCAATATTTTCTCTTTGACCTGGGAACTCTGGAATTTGGCTACAATATTCCTAGAGTTTCTCTTTTTGGATCTCTTTCAGGAGGTGATTGGTGAATTCTTTCAATATTTATTTTGCCCTGTGGGTCTAGAATATCAGGGCAGTTTTCCCTGATAATGTCTTGAAGGATGATGTCTCGACTCTTTTTTTGATCATGACTTTCAGGTCATGACCATAATTTTTAAATTGACTCTTCTTGATCTGTTTTCCAGGTCAGCTGTTTTCTCCAGTGAGATATTTCACATTGCTATTTTTTCATTTCTTTGGTTTTGTTTTATAATTTCACGATTTTTCATAAAATCATTAGCTTCTGTCTGCTCCATTCTAATCTTTAAGTAATTATTTTCTTCAGTGAGCTGTTGCACCTCCTTTTCCATCTGGCCAATTCTGCTTTTTAGGGCATTCTTCTCTTTATTGGCTGTTTGAATCTCTTTTGTCATTTAGATTAGTCTATTTTTTACAGCATCATTTTCTTTAGCATTTTTTTGGGTCTCCTTTAGCAAACAGTGGACCTGTTTGTCATAATTTTCTTGCATCACTCTCATATCTCTTCCCAATTTTTGCTGTACTTCTCTTATTGATTTTCAAAATCCTTTTTGAGCTCTTCCATGGCCTGAGACCAATTCATATTTTTTTTTTTTTGAAGGCTTTGGATGGAGGAGCTTTGACTTTGCTGTCTTCCGTTCACATGTTTTAGTGGGCCTAGAGCTCCAGAAACAGTCACTTTCTCTGCCCTTGCTGCTGCTGTGGCTGCCATGGATTTCTCCACTCCTTTCCCCCTCTGCTGCCCTGGGCCTGGGGCTGAACCACTCCACTGTCCCACACTAGTCCCACAGGCTTTTTCCACTGATCTTCCAATTTGTACTCAGTGTCTTGGGGTCCTGAAATCTGGAAACTGCTACCGGTGCAAGAGCATCAGTCTCCCCAAGGTCTGCTCAGGTCCTGTCTGTGCCAATGTGGCCCAAGCTGGACTGTGCCCTACCCCCTGCATGGTGCGATAGACATTTTCTGGCACCCTTCCAGGCTATCTTGGGCTAGAACTTTGCCTCACTCCATCATTCTGTGGGTTCTGCCGCTCCAGAATTTGTTTAGAGCCAATTTTTACAGGTATTTGACTGGGCGTGGGGGCAGTGCTCCAGAAAGTGCATGCTGTTACTGTCATCTTGGCTCCTCCCTCCCTCAATTTCCAATTCTTTACCACCACAAAAAGAGCTGCTATAAATATTTTCATGCATTCTTAGTTAGAAATTGTTTTGTTTAGGATTAATGCCTACCTTTACCCAGCTTCTTATTTACTCCTTTCTGTCTTTTCCCTCCTGTTTCTCTATGCATTGAACTGTATTTCTACGTCCACTTCTGTGTGTTTGTGTATTTTCCCCCCACTTTGATCAGTTTAGATGACAGTGAGGTTCGAGTTTCAACTGTCCTTCCCTTCTTCTTGGTCTATACTTCTGCTTGTGCTCTGATTATGTGAGGTTATTTTCTTCATCTGTCTTCTATCCCTTCTCCTCTTTGTATTCTTCTTCCCTTCCTTTTCATTCTTCTGTTAAGATCATCAGAACACAGCAGAACAGTTCCCAGACCTTGTATCTAATTCTATTTCCTCAATGACCCCTGAGGATAATGATTCTCTGGGAACACAAAAATGATCTCTATATATTAGAATGCAAGCAGTTTTTTCTGGTTTTAGTCCCTTAAAATTGTTCACTCATGTTTACCCTTTAATGTTTCTCTTGTGTGTTTGGACTTTAGAGTTTTTGCATGGCTCTAAGTCGTTTTTTCAAGAATGTTTGGAATTACTCAGCTTCTTTAAAAGTTCTTTTTTTCCTTGTAGGATTATACTCTTTTTTGCTAGATATGTTCTTCATAGTTGTAAGTCTATGTCTTTTGCCTCCTGGAATACCATATCCCAAGCTCTCTATTTCTGTAAAGTGTTGACTGCTAAATCTTGTGTGTTCCTAATTGTTCCTTCTTAGTATTTGAATTCTGGCCTTTTTTTTTTTTTTTGTCTACTTACAATATTTTTTCTTTGACTCAGAAGCTCTGGATTTTGGCTCTGGTGGTCCTGGGAGATTTCATTTTGGGCTTTCTTTCAACGCAAATGACTGGTAGATTCTGTTTCTACTTTGCCTTCTGGTTGTAAGAGATTTGGGTAATTTTGTTTTATGTTTTCTTGAAATAGGGCATTCAAACTATTTTTCTAGTTGTGGTTAGTAGTCCAGTGATTTTAAATTTTTTTCTTCCTCCCTCTGTTTTTTATGTCAGTTGTTTTTGCTTTGAGACATCTTTGATTTTGTTCTATTTTTCAGTCTTTTGACTTTCTTCTGATATTCTTATTGTCTCCTAGCATCATCATTTTCTACCGTTCCTGGCTGCACTGGCTGCTTTCAGTACTCATCTAAAATTCCTTCTTTTCCAGCAAGCCTTTCCAAACTCCTAAATATTCTAGTGCTTTCCCTCTGTTATTTTCTATTTATCCTGTATGTAGCTTGTTTATACATATTTGTTTACTTATTGTCTCTTCCACTAGATTGTGGACTCTTTGATAGTAGGGACTTGTCTTTTGTCTCTTGTATTTCTTGTGCACTTAGTACAATGCCTGCCATTTAGTAACTGGCAGCCTTTTGATAAATGTTTATTGACTATTTCAGTCTGCATTTCTTGGTGTTTGTTGCTTGAGCGTGGTTTTTTTAACCTCTTAAAACAAGCTGATAATTTCCTTTTCAATATTTTCTTTCATAGCTCTCATTCTTTTTCTAATTTCTTTTCTCTGGGTGCTCACATTACATTCCTAAAGAACATTTTAAACTTTTTTTTAATTCCGTCATCTCTTCCAGGAAGAGTTGAATTTATGCCCAAGCTCTGTTTTTCTTTGTTGTTTTCCTTGTAGATGTTTTGAAGTCATTCTCTTCTTCTGGTCCCTGTCACCATAATTGGTCTTTGTGGTTGGATTTTGTGTGTGTGTGTGTGTGTGGCTCATTCTTCCTGCTCGCTTCTAGAGGAATGTCTAGGGGTTGTTTTTTGGGAAATATTGAGTGTTGTATTATTCCAGGTTGTTAGAAACAGTTCAGGCTGGAAACCTGTAACTTTTCAGTGTTCCACAGTAATCTGGTCTGGGGCAAAGTCTGATGGCTCCTCCCCTGCTCCGAGTTCTGCAAATTCCTTACCTGGGTTTGAGTCTGAGCCCCAGTGGATGCTGCTGAACTGAACCTGTTTCAGCCATCTGGGAAGTTCTGCTGATTCAGAGGAACAGAACTGTTGGTTCTCAGTGAGTCTGTTATTCCTGACCTGGTTATTCCTCTGAGAGTTTCAGGCAAGACTGGAAACTAGAACTGAGATCCTGCTGTCAGCAGCCACTGCTTGCTTCTGAACTTGCTTCTTGCTCAGTACCCAGCCAAGGGCCTTTGACCATTCTTCATTCTGTAACATTACCCTACGCTCAGGTCCCTTTCTCAGTCTGCCCTGGATCTTTGACAAAATATTGGGTAGTGAGCAGCAGCTATTCTTTACTCTTTACAAGTTTTAAGTTCCTCTGTGCTAGTTTTGGGACCCTGGCCTTCTTGCAAAGTCTTTCCTAGCTCTGGAATATTCCATGTGACTGTTCTTGGCCAGACCCCATCTCTAGTCCACCTTATATGTGTCCCTTTGTCTACAGAGGCTGGAAAAATGATTCATTGTGATTTTTTTCTTCCTTGAATTTCCCAGTTGGGACTTAGTCTGATGCAGGAAGGTCAGGGAGGATGAACCTTGAGAAAAGATGGTTGGATTTGGTAAATAGAATTTTATTGATGACTTTTGGAAAGTCCCTGCAGTCTGATGTTTTCTCTCCTTCTTAACTTCCTTACTGTTTTATACTTTTTATTGTCATTTTAGCTTTCATTGTAGTTACTTAGGGAAAAAGAGAACAGACTAATAAATTGGGGTGTGCTCTGAAAAACCCAGAGTGAGAGAAATGAGAACATGATGACTGTGCCATGGAAGAGGGATTAAACTTGTCCTGCTTAGCCCCAGGAGGCAGAGTTAGGAGCAGCGGGTAGAAGTTGACGTAGTTAAGAGTGTTGATCATCTCCATAGAGACAATCTAGGTTCATTAAGAACAAATTATGCCAGATTACCTTCAGTTTGTTTTTTGGCATGGTTGCTAGGCAGTAGATCAGGAGATTTTTAAGTGCATAGTGATTTTATCTTGTCGTTTGACAAGTTTCTTATGAGATCTTTATGGACAAGATGGACACAGGCAAAGTGTGGTAGCAGTTAAATGGGTTCAGTGCTGATTGATTGAGTGGACCCAAAGTTTGAGGATTAATATATCAGTGTTCATTTGAAGACTATGTCTCTTGTGGACTAAATACCCTAGGTTCTGTGTGGCCCTTTTTAACAGTGCCTCGGATGCTTGTTAAATTTCTGTTGGGAGAGATAGCTAATATGTTGGATGGCATTTGGCATCTAAAAAGATCTCAAGGGGTTGGAATGTTGGGCTGAGACTTGTCGCTGTATTTGAATGTAGCTGGAATGGTTGAATGAGAATTGTGGGAAGGACTATTTTTTTTAACTGCCTGAGAATAGGACAGAAGATATGGGGTAAGAGAGGAATAAGTATCATTGAGTGTGAAAAGAGAGCAGTGGCAAGGATGAAGGGCCTAGAACATGGGCTAAATGAGGAAGATATGTCACCTTTCATACGTCTTGTCTTCCTACCTTGTCTTTGAGTGGTTCTTTACAAAGATATTTTTCTATGACCTCCCTTTGTATGTTATTCCTCTTTGACAACCCTGTGCTCCCTGCTCTGATGGTTAGGTGCCTTAGTTGAAGTAAAGTTGTGGGAAACATTGGCCCCATGGGTAGCAGTTTGTCTTCTCAGTCTCCCAGTCCTCTCAGTTCCCTCTTGCAGAGATCAAGCCAACCCAGCCTTCTATAGTTCTGAGCAGTGTCTTTCTTATATACTTTTCTCAGGAGCTCCCTGTTGGGCCCTGTAGCTTCTTACCGTTTGCTACAAAGCTCACTGAGTCAGCTCATCTGTAATCCAGAATATCCCAGTCACTGTTGGTGTTGCTTTGGATGGAAAGAGCTGAGGATCTGATGGACGTATTTATCTGGATAAATTTTCATTCTCTTTGTTGAGATGTGGTTCGTCTTAACACTGGTGCAATCACAACCCCTTAATGCCTTTTTCTACTGTGCAGTTCTTACCAGTTTATTCAGGGTAGTCTCATGGATTTGGAACTGGAAAGGATCCCAGAGATCATCTAGCCCATTTTACAGATGAGGAACCCGAGGCAAAAGACATTTAAATAAAAATAAAGTACATAGATATTTGTAATCTTCTATTACATGTAGCACAGTGCTAGCCATTATGCTGTAGTAATTTCTATTTTTTTAGTGCTTGAACAGTTACTAAATGCTTTTTTTTCATAGTGAACCTGGGAGGTAGTATTATCATTCCCATTTTACAAAGGAGAAAATAGAGGCCACTTCTGGTCCTGTTGGCCTAGTTGATCCAGAGGAGGAATTACTCTATAGAATGGTTTGAATGGTTTACAACTCTGCCAACAGTACATTAATGTCTTAATTTTTCTACATCACCTCCAACATTTGTCATTTACCTTTTCTTTCCTAATATCCAGTCTGTTAGGTATGAAGTAGTACCTCAGAATTGTTTTAATTTGCATTTCTCCAATCAGTAGTGATTTAGAATATTTTTTCATATGACTGTAGATAGCTTTAATTGCTTCATCTGAAAATTGATTGTATCTTTCGATCACTTATCAACTAAGGAATGGTTCTCATTTTTGTAAATTTTTAGGTTCTTCTTGTGGATTTTCTCCTGGTGGATTTGCTTCAAAAGCAGGTCAGTCCTCAAAAAGTGGAAGTCCCTGGCAGACAAGGCCCCCAAATTATGGTCCATCATGGCCTTCCCAGCCAAAGTCACAACAAACCAAGGCCAGCTCACAGACGAAACCTAATTATTCTGTGAACTTCAGTGTTATTGGAGGACGAGAAGAGAGGGGCATTAGAGCTCCCAGTTTTGGTAAGTATATGATTTTTGCTACACCTGTGTTTCAGAAGAAAACGAGTTAAATATGAAATGGGTATTAGTTTTCAGTGCTTTAGCCTCCATTTTGATGAATTTATGTGGGATTTGAGGGGAGAGACAAATCCAAATTAGCTATCAAGATCTACTTTCAATCAAAAGTTATTGGTGGTATGGCTTTTTCAGTTAGAGCAAAGGAGACACTCTTAGAATTTGTCTTAGGAGCCCAGAATTCCGCCTTTTGTCACTGAACTAATGTGTTGATTTGGGAGCTACGGTTCCCTAACTTGTCCTTTATTTGCAATACACCAACACTCTAACAAAAGCTAATCTGAGCTGTAGATCTGAGGGACTCAAGGTAAATGGCCTGTGGGACTTCCCTGCTCAGCTGCCACTTTTTCTCACTTGGCTATTTCTTAGACAGCAAATGATAGATGTGTAGTATTATTTCATTATGGACAGAAGGGAAATCCTTTGGGGTCATTATTAAAGCTGAAGGGTTGAGAGATAAGAAAAAAAGCCTCGATACTATTATCAGTCTTGTATTCTTACATTCTCTTTCATCTCAAGAGACAAATAAATATACTCGTTACCTGGAGCACCAGGTAGGGGTTTTGAATAAACCATAGTCCTAAAGGATCATTGAGCTGGAAAACATTGAATCCACGGCGGGTAGGCGAGGAAGCAACCTGAGCAGAGTTAAAATGTTAAATTGATTAATGGGTATATAATGAGCTCTCTGTATGGGCATACTATTGGATGATGCTACTTCCCAAAGGGAGTTATTTAGCCATGTTGAAAAAAAACGTGTTTTTTTACTAGATTAGTGGTAACGTACACAGTTTGTTAAGTAATTGCCATAAATCACTGTTCAGTTTATTGTTTAGTTGATTGTCTAGACTTAAAGTGATGGAGAAAATGCTGATGATGCAGATTAAACTTAAAAGTATGTTGTTAGATTCCCTTTTTTCCTCCAGAGCTGGTTGTTAAACATTTAGCAGCACAGCCTTGCTTACATATAATATTTATATATGTATGTATGCATATGTATATTCATGTATACTCCAAAAATCACAATTCAAGAAATAATAAATGCATGACATCAGAGATAACACATTTGACCTGTATTAGATAATCACATAAAGTATAAGGACATGAGTGAAAAGTTGGTTCTTGAAAGCCCAAACTTAATCACAGAAAAGTTTGATTATAAAAATTCAGTCATACCAGATAATATATTTACAAATCATCATAACATATAATGTACTGTATATAACATAAACTACATCCTGACCTAACAGAGTAAAAGCATATAACATCAGAGAACAGTTTATAATATGCCATAAAGTATGTAGTAGAAAATATAATGCATATAACCTGTTTGAATTGAACCATATAAAATACAACATATAATGAGACAAGTTGTAATGCCTAACAAATAACACCCCGTATGAGACATGCAACCAGTGGCTTAAAGGAGCGTAACAACATTATCCTAATGTAAATATCACATGTATAAAGTATAATGCATGACATAGAATAGATATAACACAATGCATAAACAGTATGCCATGAATCACATCATATAATTTACAACACAATTTTAACAAACATGTTACATAAAATTACTATTTTGCACTTAGGAAATTGTTTGAACGCCAGGATAAGATTTTGCATTTATCCCTGTGATATTTCATATTATTTGATTTGACCCAAATATCCTCTTCTGTCATGATGTGTTTTATCTCCTGAGTTCTGGAGTAGATGTTGGTTCATTTTATTTCTTTTTTCTTTACATACACTTTTTATTAAGTCTGAACCATACCAACTAGAGAAAACTAGATTATCTGTCAATCCCCTTGTTAGAATTATTTATTTTTATTAGGTCTTGTTCAGGATTTCTAGGGCATGCAGTGGATACAGCACAAGGCCCTGTAGTCAGGAAAATTAAAATCCAGCCTCAGACACTTAGTAGCTTTGTGATTCCGGGCAATTAACTTTAACCTCTGTTTGTCTCAATTCTTCATCTGTAAAATGGGTACACACTGAAGAAGGACATGGCAAACCATTCTTGTATCTTTGCCAAAAATCCACAGGGTCATGAACTACTGAACAAACAACAGGTGTGTTGTTCAGGGCCACAATTCATCAGTACCAATGTATGTCTGTGTATCACCGCCCCGCATTGAACTAGGTTTCCATTTTGTTTAAGAACCCTGCTTTTCAGAAACAACTATGATTGTCTTTTGGTATCCAAATTCTTTAGAAGATAGCTGACTGTCCCAGAGTTTAAGAAGTAACTGCATTGAGCTCCTTCTCTTTCCCTCCTTCCCTCCCTTTTCCTATCTCCCTCCACTCCTTTATTCTCTCTTATGTATGCTGCTTTTTGTAATTTGTTTCTTTGAAAATGGTAGTCTTTCACATGGAGAAAGTACAGGTTTAACAAGGGCTACATAGGATCAACTTCAAAAATATTATTTTTTGTTTTTGTGCCTTAGCTCAGAAGCCAAAAGTTTCAGAAAATGATTTTGAAGATCTTTTACCCAATCAAGGATTTTCATCCAAATCTGATAAAAAAGGACCAAAGACAATTGCGGAGATGAGGAAGCAAGAGATGTCCAAAGATATGGATCCTCTCAAGCTAAAGGTTTGGCCATTTAAATCCATTTGTGGCTTCAAAAGAAGGGGAGGGACGTGACATTCAAACGTATTTGATGTTTTTATTACAATTGTGCCAATGTCCTATATATGTAACAAGGTTGCTTTTAAAGAATTTTGTTTATGGGTAGAAAGCCAGAATGGCTTATCTAATGTCGTCATATGTCATAAGAGGTAAAGATAATGCTTTTCTTAGCTGTGACCGTGCAGAGGCCAAGACAATAGTGCTCCAGGGGGATGGGTAGTATGTAGGCCTTGATGACCACCCAGAATTCCAGGGGTAGGAACATCTTCTAGGAACAACTTGGTCCTAGTGTTTTTTGCTTGGTTATACAGAATGGTTATGTAATTATCTTAGCTGTGGCATGGAAAGGGCTTAGATTAATAGGTATCAGGTCTGTGGTTAATTTGATGCCGGGATGGCTGGAAAACAGGCTCAAGATTTTAAAAAATTTTGGCAGACAGAAGTGATGAATCTTAACAGGCAAAAATGTGAAGCCTTACATTAAAATTGCTTAATCATGTTTTTCCCCATGTTTGGGTAGGTGGTAATTTATAGTGGAGAGTTATAAATAGTCATTTGCACTGGAACTGATTGAAAGAGACCCTGTTAGACCTTTTAGTTGGAGCTTAATATATGACAGCAGCATGGTAGGGATGCTGAAACGTCCTGTAACTCTGATTTAGGCCTAAGGAGTAGAAGCATAGTGTCTGTCATGAAGGCAGTGATAGCCCTGCTGTCTTCTGCCCTGGTCAGGCAACTTTTGGAGACTTGTGGAAAGAGACTGACAAATTGGGATGGTGAGGGCACATGAAATTATCACCTTGGTATGATTGAGGGTGTTGGGGATGTTTAGTCAGGAGAAGACAAGAATAAGGGGAAAATTCATTTCAAAAAACAGTTATTAACTGCCTTGTGTTATTGAAGGCCTTGTGCTTGGTGATCTCGTACAAAGATGAAAAAATGACTGTCTGTGCCCTTACAGGAAAGAGCTTGCACTCTAGTAAGCTGGAACAGCTATCTTCAACTGGAGGAGAAAGGGAACAAACTTTTTCTTTGTAGTTTTAGAGGAAAGAGTGACAACCAACAGGTTGAAGTTATATAGGGAAGTAAGTTTCAGCTCAGTTTATGAAAGAAATTTCTATCAGTTTTTGCGGTCCCACAATGGAAGGGGCTGCCTTCCCAGGAAGTATCTGTCAAGTAGAAATAAGACAGTTTTTCCTTGATTTTCTATTTTTGTCAAGGATATTCTAAAGAGCATTGCTATATCAAATGAGAAATGGGGCTAGAATCCCACCAAGGTTTCTTATAACTCATAATCTTCAGGAACTGTTTAGAGAAATGTAACATTTTCACACACTCTGAATTTAGTACAACTATAGCTAACATTTTTTTTTCTTATTTTATTTGTTTTCAGTGTTCGACAGTCACTTCATATGTCTTAGATTTTTTTCCACTCCCTCCCTTATTTCCCCCCTTCCCTCCCTGAGGTGGTATGCAATCTTATATAGGTTCTACATACATTCTTATTAAGTACATTTTCACCTTAGTCATGTTGCATAGAAGAATTGAAATGAATGGGAGAAACCATGAAAAACAAAACACAAGAGAATATGATCTGCTTCATTCTGTGATCCAACTCCATAATTTGTTCTCTGAATGTGGAAGGCATTTTGCCTTAAGAGCCCATTGAGAATTTTTTAGGTCCTTGCATTGCTGTGAGGGGCTAAGTCTACCAGAAAAATTCTTTGCACGCTGTGGTCGTTTCTGTGTACAAAGTTCTCCTGGTTCTGCTCCTTTCACTCAGCATCAGTTCATATAAGTCCTTCCAGGCCTCTCTGAAGTCTTCCTGTCCATCTGCAGCTAACGTTTATGTAGTATTTTAAAGTTCACAAAATATTTTACACATCTATTACTTCATTTAACCCTTACAGTAACCCTATGAAGTAGAAGCTCTTATTATCCCCATTTATAGAAGATGAAACTGAGAAGGAAAGAAGTTGTGACATGCAAGATCTCACTGCTAGTCTTTGAAGCTGGAATCAGAGTCTGGTCTTCCTGGCTCCAAGTCTAGTGTTCTGCCTTGATATCTCTCACTGCCACAATCCAGTAAATATATTAAGCGCCTTCAAAGTGAATTAGACTGTGTTGGACTGTGATGATACAGAGATAAAAATGGTAACACCTGCTTTCAAGAGACTCACATTTTAATGGGAGGACATACCATGTACATGTAGAAGTAGAATATGATAAATGCAAAGGAGAGAACCAGGTGGTACTATGAAAAATGTGAGGTAAGAGCTATCAGTTTCAGTAGCGTGGGCTCCAGGACTGATACTTGATTTGTATTTTAGAGGAAGGAGATTTGATGTTGATCCTGGTGAAGCCTGCCTCTATGTCTTGAAAGATGACTAAACTGAGGCAGGAGGGAACTGAAGGAAGAAGGGAACAGCCAATAATGTAGTTTGATGGGAAGTACATAAAGGGAAATGGAAACAAAATAAGCCTTTTGATGTAGGTGGAACCTGATCGTGGAGGTCATTGAATTGTAGGTTAAAGAGTTTATGTTTTATCCTTCTTTTGAGTAGGGAAGTAAAATGGTCAAATTATGTACCAAGTTATCATAAATAATAATAAATACTATTAGCTAATACATATGTATGTATGTACACATACATATATAATATACAGAGTTGACTACGTATCTCATTTGGATTTTATCATTAAGGTTATTTTGGTAATTGTGGTATTGTAGTAATTTGGTAATGTTCAGTAATTGTGGGAAGGTTGTTTGGAGAGGTGATGGGCCTGTCTTGAGTGTTGAAAGTGTGAAAAGAAAGGAAACATGGGAACTTCAACCAAGAGAGAATTTATGGGAATTGTCCGATAGTTGGAAGCAGAGGGCAAGGGAAGGAGAGAAGTCAAATTGGCTCTTAGGTTTTAGGCCTGAGTTACTGGAATGTGTAGTGTTGCCACCACCAAAAATAGAGTGTAGTTAGATCTTAGGTGAAAGATGATGATATTATTTATATTGCTTACTGTATTAAGTATGAGGTAGTGTTAGGTAACATTCAGATGAAGACAAGTAACAGGCAATGACAATTGTGGAACTAGAGAATAGGAGAAAGGATGGGACAGGGAGGTCTGGGAGGGGCTTGGTTTGGCAGTCATCTCATAGAAGTGATCAGTTTTAAAAGATTCAGAACTGCAAGGTGCATTAGAGGCTATCTAGCTTAACTCATTTTTACAGGGGAGGAAACTGAGGCACAGAGAGGGTAAGTGACCTGCACATGGTCACACAGGCACTCGGGCCCTTTAACTGCAAATTCAGTCCTCTTTCACTGAAGTCATTCTGTTGAAACCACTGGAAAACTCACCAACTTGGGAGTGAGGAAAGAATAGGGAGAGAAGGAAAGGTTAAAGACAGACTGGCAAGAGAAGCGCCCACATTTAAGGGGCAGGAGGAGAAAAACTAACCCAGCAAATAAAGTAGGACTAACAGTGATGGATTATTATTACTCTGTTACCGGTGATAGAAAATGATTCTAGGGCTCCAAATTGTGTTAGACTTCACTTAAGTTATTTAGATGTTTGGTAAAAAAAATTTTAAAGATTGCTTTTGGAGAATAGGAGCACTCAATACACGCTTCCATTTCTTTAAATTCCTTAAACATTTTAAGACATCTCTATTTTGTATGTATCCCTTCCCATAAAATACCAAACTTCAGGGCTGGAAATAAAGCTGTTAGTTTCGGTCATATCTGAATATGTAGATCTTGTTTTAAAAAGAAAAAAAAAGCCTTTTTCTGTAGAAAAGGCTTTGTATGGTGACTCTTTAGGGCGTGTAGAAAAAAAGCTAGTCAAGTGGTGGATAGTTAGGAAAAGGGGTTGAATGCAAGGAAATGTACGCCTGACATATTTCCCAGGCAGAACATTCTGTAGAACACTCATCATTCCTTGGGATTCCCTATATTATGTGCCTTTCACTCATGGCTCTATGGATAGATAAGGGTTTCAGAGCACTAGAGTGAGTAGAAGAAGATGCTTTAGTACTTGCTGCAGAGTCATTGTCTAGGGATGTGTCTAAAACCCACTTGGCAACAGGAAGAGGAAGATTCCTGAGAAAGTATTTTTCTTCAAAGTATTTTTCTTCAGAATTCTTGCATGAGGGAAGGACAGGGTTAATTGCATCAAATATTACACTGGGAGAATATCTGAGGACTGCCCAGGGTTCATGGTTTGTAGTGCAGTGTGTACAATTAAGAGGAAAAGATCCATCCCTAAGGCCCTTTTTCAAACAGAGTGCATTTTAAGTGACTTAAGGCATTCTCTTCACCCAGATGGGTAGCACATTGACAGGAATTTATGTGGCCGAAGAATGTGCTATCATTTGTGATCTATGGGCAGACAGATTCCAGAGGGTACAGGATACCGAAACAAGTGTTGCTTGGTGAGGAGAGGAAGCAGCAGTGATTGCTGTTCCAGGGGCTCAGAGTCTGGATGAGAGCACTGAAGGGAAGAGACTGACAGAAAGGGCCTGCAGAAGTGCTCAGACCATGAAATATTTATCAAATGTCTACTATTTCCAAAGACCCTGTGCTGGGCACTGAAGATGCAGATAGATAGGACACTTTTCCTGCTCTCATGGAGTTCACAGTGTAATGAAGGAAAAGAGGTATGTACATAAGTAACTATGGTTCAGAGGGATTAATGTAAAAGAGAGGTTCAGATACAGTGCTATGAGAAATTTGAGGAGTGAGAATTGAATTAAGAAAAAGCTTCAAGATTTGAATTAGCCTTTGGAGGAAGGAGGAAGGGTGGAGTGGGAACCTTCTTGGGTGGAGCTGGGGAGCCCATGTTGGATATGGGAGACAGCATGAACTGGAGATGAAAAAGGACAGAACAGCTAGTATGGATAAATAAAGGAGAAGAAAACATGGGAAGGTAAGTTGGATCTAGACTGTGAAAACCTGCATTGCTGTGGCATGTCATGTTTTGTAGACAATGGAGTGCTTCTAGAAATGTTGGAAAAAAGAGGGGTGAAATGATCAGAGCAATTCACTACGAGAGTATTCAGGTAATGATAGAGAAATGGACTAGTAGGAGGGAGGGAATGGCCTCCTATCTTGCTAGGCACTATTAATGGCTTCACTAATAATACTTCCTCATTTGATCTTACCTTGAGAGGTAGGTGCTGTAACTATCCTCATATTACAGATGAGGAAACTGAGGCAGACCAGTGCCCAGCTCTGTGACCCACTGCTCGTAAGGGTCTGAGGGTAGATTTGAGCTCCAGTCTTCCTGACTGGGTCCAGTACTCTGTCTACTGTATCACCAATTGCCTCTAGAGAAAGAATAGCTTTAGAGGCAGTAGGGTATAGTGATATAGGTCATTAAACTTGGAGTTGGGAAGATCTGTGTTTAAATTCTGCCTCAGATACTTACTGTGTGACCCTGGACAAGTCGCCTAACCTCTGTGCTCTTGAGCAGTGGTATGGCAGAGTCAGATTTGTACTTCATGATGATTGTTTTGGCAGAATTAGAGAAGGGAGTGACAGGATACTGCAAAGTTCAGTTAGGAACCCATTGCAGTAGCCCAGGGAAAACTGAAGAAGGCCTAAACTGGGATGGTGGCCATGTGAGTGAAGGGAAGACAACATGATATGAGACATGCAGTGGCAGAAGTGACGAGAGTTGGGACCAAAGAGTTGGTGACTGGAAAGATGATGGTTTCTTCAGAGCACGAAAAGTGATATTTTGAGTAGGAATTGCTTTAGGAAAGAATATACTGGGTTTGGATTTTGTTGAGTTTGAGGTAACTTTAGGAGAGAGACTAGATCTCGGCATATAAAATTATCTACATAGAGACCACAGTTGAACCCATACAAGTTGATGCCATCACGAAGAAAAAAATATAAAGAGAGAAGACCCAAGACAGAACCGTGGGGATAACCTTTGGCTAGAGAGTGGGATGTAGATAAGAGTCCAGCAAGGGAGACCATAAGCAGTTAATAGAAGTAGAAGGAAAATCAGGGTAGAGCAGTGTCATGAAAACACAGGAAGGAGTAAGTGCCCAGCCATCAGTGACTCAGCAGTATCAGATGCAGAGAGTGTGAGAGAAAATCATTTGACTTAACAGTCCAAGAGATTGTTGGTAACTTCGGAGAGACCAGTTTGAGTTGAGCAGGGAGATCAGAAGCCAGCCTGCAAGGGATTGTGAAGGAAGTGGGAGGAGGAGAAGTGGCAGATATTTTTTTTCCCCTTAGGAGTTTGACTGTGAAAGGAATCCCCATGTCAGGAAGTGCCCGGGCAAGCCACAGTCACTTTTAAGCTGTTAGTCTTGACTCTGGACTTTTCTAGCTCCCTCTCATCTCTGGAGATGCCTCTACCCCTTCAGACTCCTCTTCTGATTGGTGAGTTCCTTCCTGGAACCTCCATTAAGGAAGTGCCCAGGCTGGCCAGCCATGCTCACTTCTAATCTGATATTCTACCCTCATTACTGCTTCTTAAAGGCAGTGGTTGTCTTTACTGTTACTTACATTTGTTAGTATGTGCTTAATAAATGCTTTATCTGGTGTGATAAAAAGAGGGACAGAATATAAACGACATTTTTGAAAAGGAGATAAGGGAAGATTTTTAAGGATTGCGGACGCCTAGGATGTTTACAGGCTGCAGGGGGAAGGCGTGAGTGGCTGTGGGGAGAGGAGAGGGAGGGAAGGGCAAACTCATCGAAGAGATGGGAGAGCAAAAATAGGAACAGGAAAAGAAAGTGATGAAGAGGGGTAGGCTAGGAAACGTGAGGGAGTTCATGGGGGATGGTCTGTCTTCATAAAGCATGAGACCATGAGAGCTAACTCACAATCAGATGGGTCAAAATAACATGAAATATAATGGATAATTACAAAGATCCTCCCTCCCTTCCTCCTTTACAGGGACTGGGAATAGAGTTGCCAAAAGAAAAGGGGTCATTGAAGCATTTTTTTTTTAATGCACAGAAGAGAACGGAAGGCCAAATGAATTCACAGACAAGCAAGGCAGCTTTTAAAGTTATATTTTGAATTTATTATATACTTTAAAACAGAAGCAAGCTTTTACATAAAAATGAGAGATTCGCAGTGTCATGTAGAGTCTTTTCTTCTGTGTTTATGGAAATTCTTTATTTGATGTTTAATTCACAGTAAAAATAATTCTAAAATAAAAGTCAGCTACATAAATACAGAAATAGAGGAAGTATGGCTATGATAGTAATAGTTCATGTGAAGGAAAACCTGCGTATTTTAGTAGATTGCAAGTTCAGTATGAGTTAACAGCGTGACTACAGCGACTAATGATGATATGACATTCGGCTACATTAGTACAAGTATTTCATCCAGAGTAAGGGATGTGATAGTCCTGTTGTCTTCTGGGTTTCTCAGACTCCCCCTGGAGTATTCTCTCCAATTTGAGATGCTATATTTTCAGAGTCACTTAAAAAACTGAAGTGTATCCAGAGGATAATTCAGATAGTGAAAATGTTTGAAACCATGCCATACAAAGATTCTGTTGAATAAACTGAGAATGTTTATTTCTCCTGAAAGAAAAAAAATTTAGGGGGGGAACATGATAACTGTCTTTCACTCTTTAATGAGTTGTCATGTTGAAGAGGATTGAAATTTGTTGAATTTGGTCCTGGATTGGAGAACTAGAACTGCAGTGGGTGGAAAGTGTAGAGAGAAGCAGGTTTATGTGGGCCAGCATGAGGAACAGGTTCCTCAGTGTAGAGCTGTCCAGAAGTGGAATGGGCTGCCTTGTCAGGATGGCAGATGTTAATGCATTCCCCATCACTGGCTGTGCTCAGACTGCACTAGTCATTAGATTGTGTGAACTCCTGGGTCCCTCCAAACTCAGGCATCTCATTTTGTGATTCAGAGTACACAGTCATAGGAGTTGGGAAGAAAAGAGTGGAGGCTATTTCTGGTAACCAACAGGCCATTTTATTTAGGCAGAAGTTTTGAGCCCTTGTAAGAAGATTATTTATTATAATCTATAACTTTTCAGGACCAATTCCCAACTAAGGTCAGTATTTGGTGCAGCAGCCTTTTCTGCTAGTGGAAAGGAAGACCTGGATTCTAGTCTTGGGTGCTATCTTGGCTAATTAAAAGGGGTATATGTGTGCATGGGGGTGTGTAGGTGTGTGTGTTCTAGATGATTTTACAAGTCTTTGCTAGTTCCATTTTGTAATTTAATTGAACTCATATAATTAGAAGCTGAGATTTTGAATGGTATTAGTTCTTCAAGATATATCAAACTTTCACTAAGCTAGGATTAATTACTTCCTAGAGGTCAGTTGGAATAAGTGAAAATTTTCAATTCCTGTATATTTTAATATAAACAAACGAGGTTAACAAGTGTTGTCTAATTTTAAAATACTAGCTTTAATGTAGAGATAAGTATTATAGCATCAGTTGTATGTACATATATAGTTCTCTACTATTTGAGAAACATCTCAAATTAATTTTATTTTTACAAAACCTTAGTACTGTTGCTTGAACTGAAGCAGTTCTAGAACTCTTGTTTACATTCGTAATGTAATAAATCCTGTTTATTTTAGCTAATTCCAAAATAAAGTTCAGTCTAGATCTGTGAATGTTTATAATGTTTTATTTTCTCTTTAAAAAGAAAAGCAGCACATGGCATTATGTGCAGTCTTATGTAAGACTGTAAACTACAAAAGAGGAGTGCCTCCTCATTGGTGCAAAGAATTTTCACTCCAGGCATTCCTGAAGGTCATATAAAAGGGTTTTGTGAATGAACTGAAAATTTTTAGAGTGTGCAGATAATACAGATTAAGTGTGTTTCCTGTGCTTTCTCAGCTTCTCGATTGGATTGAAGGAAAAGAGAGAAATATAAGAGCACTAATTTCCACACTGCACTTGGTGCTTTGGGAGGGTGAAAGCAGGTGGAAGCCAGTTGGCATGGCAGACCTGGTGACTCCTGAGCAGGTGAAGAAGTACTATCGAAAGGCTGTGCTGGTGGTTCATCCAGATAAGGTGAGCTGTCCAAGGGTACCTGTGAGATTTTCCTCCTCAACCTCCCTCTCTTTCCTTTTCCCTCCTCTTCTTTCCTTCTCTGTTCCCCCTCCCCCCCCCAACTTTCCTTGTTTTTGAATTGCAAGAATTATGAAGTCAAGATATGAAGACAGAAAAGTTTTTCAGCCAAGTGGATGCCTTTACTGCCGAACATGAAGCTGAATAATTTTGATTTTTATCAACATTAAAACAAACATTTTTCGAATATTTTAAGACATCTAATTATGGATCCTTGAGTTCTGTTATAATAACTTACATTTTCACCTAAGGCTATTTTGTAATCAAGTGTTGTAGTATATCAAATGCAGTATTACTATGTAGCATTAATATTTAGCTGAATGATTTATGACTTATTCTGTTCTGTACTCTGATCTATAAGCAAATTGTTGCATGCTCATGGAGGAAGTAGAATTGAAAAGGTTGCTGTACTTTGTGGATATGCCATTGTTGTTACTGAAGAACCATGAATGGGAGGAAGAGGGTGATTGTTGTTGGTGATGGGTTATGTAGAGTCATATGTACCTTCTTGCTGTTGTGATTGGTATTGGGTACACATTTGTTACCTGGATGTCTCTGGGGTGGCTGATGGGGGGCGAGGAGAAGGGGAAATAACGAAGGTTCTTTGTGTTGCCTTATATAGGTTTGTTAGTACCTTGCTTTGAGATAACTGACCAGGACTAATTGTTCAGTCATTCTCCTTATTGTCTTTGTTGTTTATCTCATCCTTGTATGTTGAAGATCACAGTCAGGAGAGGGCCCCAGTGCTTGAATGACAAGGGAGAGAGTGCCTTTCTTGTGATTTGAGATACTGCAGAGAAGATTGGAAACCTGTTACTCAGTTTAGCTTAGTTACATAACCTTAGTAAGGTTATGAAGTTATATGAAGCCAAGGCTTGGTCATTAGCCCAAAGGTTTATTAAGGACAGAGTGCTGATGGCTGTCTCAGGAACTGTCCTTTGAGGAAAGTTGATCCAGTGAGGATCACATAAGAGAACTGCATCTGATTGTAGGATGTGAAGCCCACGGCTATGGGGTACCATTATTTAAATCACACCTGCTGATATTGCAGGTGTTTTATTACTTTTGCCTTTGTGAACTACACTGCTAAACTTACTGCCTACCCTTTGAACCAGTGGAGAATTGAGAAGGAATTTGTGTTTCTGAAGAAACTATTAGACCCTGAAGCTTGTCTCCTAAGGAGAAATTTAGCAATCCTAGACTAGGGCTAGGCTTTGCCAATGTTAAAGCTCATTCACCTCAAGAACAAATCACATGGGATGTTTTTACCAGCTGAGATTTGGGAGAGAGGTCAAAGAAAAACCGTTCAGAACTTCCTTATCAGTGATGGCGAGCTTCTCTGATCTACAGATCACCCAACTGTAGTTTCTCTTGCCCTGAGGAGCTTTCTTCTGCAATTCCTGCACAGCTTTGTGGGCATTTTGTAAGTGACTTCAGCTGCTTGGCCAATGTTAGACTACATGTGGTTCTGTTAGTGCTGTAGAAGTTGGGGTGGGGTGGGGAACAGAGGGAAGGCCAGGGACGACTTGCTTGAGTCTCTAGAGAAGAAGCTGCCAGATTCTGATGTCTGTCTATTCTTTTTCCCCAGGCCGCCGGGCAGCCATATGAGCAGTATGCCAAAATGATCTTCATGGAGTTAAATGATGCCTGGTCAGAGTTTGAAAATCAGGGATCCAAATCCCTTTTTTAAATCCTCAGTTTTTGGGATTTTCCAAATGCATTGGCAGCAGAATGGCACCTGAAGGTGTTGTTTGTTGGACTTAATGTTCCTAGAATTTGAGAGAAAATTTCATGAGCTCATCCTCAAGTTTGAAATTCTGCTCTTGTAGATGGGGTGTATTGTAAAATGTAAATCAGCAAAGGCCTCTTGCCACATCACAATCATAGCCCAGAACGAACCTTTTTCCCCCACTCAGTTTGATTATGAAACGCAAAAATCTAATGACGTCTTCGTTTGGGGTGCACTGGTGTAAGAAGAGCGAGCCATTCATTCGAAAGCCACCGATATTGGTTGGTTTTTTTTGCCCAAAAGGAAGACAACTCTGACTTGTGCTTCTGCTATGTTTCCCTAGTTTGTGATTGGAGTTTGATGTTTAGTGCCTCTCAGCTCAGTCCAAGCTCTTCAGTGCAATGAGAAACAGTGAGTTTGCTAAGCACAGCATTGTTACCTGAATCTATGGAAGGTGTACATTTACATCTGTATTTTGTGTAATCATCCTGATAATCACTTTTGTATATAATTAAAATGTTTTCTGATGATAACCTGCATTCCTTATACTGAATTGGCAGCCGCTAAGCCAGCGTTCTTGGTTGTGGGAAGCAAGAAACCAAGTTGTTTGCAAATCACATTTCATGACTCTGGACAGTGGTTGTATGTCACATGGAGAAACACTGGCATTTTTACTATAAGTGATTGCATGTTAAAAATCTTTTGTGTTATTTATGAAGAATATTTTGGACATTAAACTGTATTGCCAGGGTTTATTTTCCCAGCTCATGGCACCAGTCACTTCTGATTCCCTACTTCCCTGTACCCCCTCTGGTGGAATAGTGTACATTCCATTGGTTTTATAAATATGCTGGTAGAAAAGAAGATTGTCCTACTTATTTCTGAATCTGATGTTGAAATGTGAGCACAGTATTGTTTACCATGCTTCTTTCTGTTTTAAAGTCAGCAAATGTGATCTCATTTGCAATTTGTTGTTGAAAAAATTTACTGTTGTTTTATTGTATGTCTGGTCAGCTCTTGACTGTATTGACTGATCATACATTTTATTGTCAGAATGTCTTAATAAGCAGTGATATATACCCAGGCAGATGGCTGCTGGCCTTCAGTACACACACACACCTTAGACCCAAGAAGTAACTCCCACTTTCTTAATAAGTACAAGGACCAGATTCATGTCTGATTTGTAACAAGAAGGTATTTTAACAATGACAAAGAATTCCTTACAATCTGGGTTGCTACTGCGTTTGGTTAACAGCTTTTACATGTGTTCTGTTTTTTTGAAAAATGAGAAGGGGAGGAAACAATGCAGAAAGGGAAAAAAGAGGGGGAGGAAAGAGACATGAGGAGGAAAACTATCTTGTACAATGGATGGTGACCTTTTTCAGTGTAAACCTGAAATGATTTCCTCTGGGAAGCTTTGTAATTCCCTAAGTTCTCTAGCCTGAGCTGTTAGTGCCAATTCTAGCTATGCCATTAGTTAATGGCAGTATCTGGGGTGAGAGATTCTAGAATTAAATACCGGAAAGAGAAAAAAAAATTAAATGATAAAATGGCATATATAAGGTAGCTTCTGCTTAGCAGTAACAGGAACATGAAAAGAAAAGCATGGTTAAGAAAACGTTCTTGATTTTTCAGTGTATGGTTCATGTGAATTCTTTGTTAATTGGTATCTGGAGAGGGGAGGTCAGGTGGGGCAGTTTGGCAGTAACATTACAATTATTTCATCTTCCCAGAATACTAATCTCTTTTGACTTCCTGGTGAGCTCTGTTTTTGAGACTAGAAAGTAGAACGCAGCCCATCCGGACAAGTCAGATCTCTTTCTGCTGGTTATGTGTAGCCTTTCTTAGCTCCACAAGAGGCCCCAGTGTAGTATTTAGGGACAGATAGACCAAATTTAGTTATAACGGCTTGAGAGACTAGAGTGTGAGAGTGAACAATCTCATGAATAAATGAGAAAGAAGCCAGCCCCCGAGAACTGAGAACAGTACTCACTGAGGGAGCAGCATGTAGGAATACGTGAGTGGGCCATTTGAAGTGTGCTGTAGGGGTGCTCAATGAAAAGATCCCAGGGGGACAAAACCAAAGGGAGGCTACACTGGGGTCTTATGAAAGGACCAGGGCGTTTTGTCTGTGAAGGTTAGGAGGAAGGCTGAACTTCATGATGTTACCAGTGACCTTTGAACTGCTCACACTTACTTCCCCAAACAATTTGGGGAAATAGCTGAGAACTGTTAATAAGCAGGTAGAAGCCACCTCTTTTAAAAAAAGAAAGGACATTGAATTGTCTTAGTAAAATTAATGATAAAAATAGTGAACAAATGAATCTAAGTAGGCTGAAATTTGTAATATTGTAATCATGTAGATGTCATGATTCGGTGGTCATTCATTGGTGCTTTTGCTGAGTTTTTCCTGCACAGTGGATCCCTGTGCATTGAGATAATACTGCAGTGGAAGGCAGGGAAATTTGCCTTCCTGCCCTAGTGCCTAAAAGTCATCCCCAGGTAGGCAAGTAGGTGGTTTCTGCTCACTTTACCAGCATTTAATCTAAATTTCTAAAGAATACTTTTTTGACTGGAATACAGCAAAAATATCTAGTCCCTTCTCCACCAGCCTCAAGAAAGTCTCTAATCTGGGGCTTTCTCTACTTCAGGGAGGTCACTGCTGCCAGGAGGTACCTCACGGAGTCTGCAGGAGGTAAAGTATCTGAAGCTCTGTGGTGCTAAGCGAAGTCACCTGGATCCAGTCCTCTCCCCACCCCAGGACACAGCCCTCTTTGACTGCCAGGAAAGGGCAACATAGGGAAGGAATTTGGAAGGAGGGGGTGAGGTTCTTAGAAAATAGGAATGGGGTGGGGGGGGTGGGATGAAGAGAGACTTTTTATAAAAAATTGGAATAAAAAGTACTGTTGTCATTATCATTCTTTAGGAAATTGAGTCCTTTTTCATCCCAGTGATATAGATAACACTGGCATGTTCAAGGTAGACAAGATTTGCAAGATTAAGGCACTGCATGGTGGACTATTAGCAGACTTTTCAGGGGGGTGGGGATTGGAGTGGGTTTTTTTTAACATTGTTGAATGAATTTAAAAACTTAACAATGAATTGATTTTTTAAAAAGTAAATGAAGAATGAGGGAAATGTAAAGTTTTACTAAGTTGGCAGAAATGCCCAGTTAGATCATTGCAGATGATTTGATGTAATTTCATTTCCTTAAATAAGCACTGTATCAGAGCTCAGTTGATTGTATAATTTACCCCAAACATAAGAGAATAAAGTTAATCTGCTGGGGTGATCGTAGAATAGGGGTGGAGTGGGGGAGGGTTGAAGGAGGAAATACTCTGCAGCCAATTTGTTTCCTATACTCACAGCAAAGGAGTAATGATAGTCTGTAGATAATGAAGAAGAAATTGTAGGGCATTAATTAAGGAAAGTTTAAGGATCAGAAAGTTTTCTTAACAATAAAGGTGTGTAATAGGATGAAAAAGAACTTGAAATCTGAGAAACTCTCCTGTGAACTACCTGGAGATCTAGAGGAGGTTGTCTCTTCTCCCTCTTTTATCTTTAATTCACAGTGAGAACTCATTCACTTGTCTACAGGAGATGGCTACCATGGGTGTTAGGTAGATTAACCTAACAGATGCTTTGAATCATGCAGGAATATGTAGCCTTCATAGCTCAAGTCTGTAGCTCCAGAATCTAAATAGGGAAAGGTTCCAGAGCTGCTGAGATTGGGTCTCCAATCCATTTCTCAAAACCCTGTCAGATATTGGGAAGGGAAGAACACAGAGCATGGCCAGTGAGTTTTTTTTTTTCTCAGTAGCAGAGTAGTCCAACCAAAGAAAGACAAGTATTTGGCATTAACATGGCAAACCTATTCATGAAAACTCCCACTGTCTATGATGTACCTTCCTCTATGTCTCTGTTTCAGAGAGGAGGGGGTCTCTTCTGCGCAACAGCCATGTGTGTCATTGGGCACCCAAGCAAACTGAGGGAGTGAGCTGATGAGCAAACCTCAACTAGTTGGATTGGGATTTTAGGACAGTGGTTTTTCTCAATTTTTAAAATGATTCAACATGCTCTTGGTACTCTGGGGAAAGCTAAAGCAACTAACAGAATAGTAAAAATGAGTAGTATTGCTCATTTATAACTACTTGAATGATATCAAGCCTTTCCATTAAGTGCTTTAGAGAACACCCATGTGATTAAGCAGGGAGCTAGGGAAGCTGAGACCGGAAGAGGAGCTATCTTGTTCAAGGCCACACTGAGTGAATTGGTTGGTGATAGAATTGAAGTCTCTTAGTCCAGTCTCTTAGTAAGGGAGGGGTTCAATTGTTTCTGACCACTGTTTATAGAGCTTGGAAGTAGGAATTTGGTTCCTGGAATGCTGTTCTGGATTTCAAGTGGTGGACTTTACTTCACCTTCCTCTTTACATCTGGTTTCCTTGCCTGTCCCTTTTTAAAGGTGTGGTCAAAGGTGTGTTTCCTGACCTCAGGGCTTGTTCCCTGAGCTCTGATTTTTGTATGCCAAGCACGAGGAAAGCTGATTTTGATTTCCACAGAAGTTTGCAAGAAAACATTAGGATATTATGTCCATTAATAACAAGAAAAGGTTGTATTTTGAACAGTGCCTTTTGTCATTATTTCTAGATTTGTTTTTGAAGCATAAGTCAAAGTGGCTGAATTCTGCTCGAGACAAGTCATAAAAGTTGATCCTCTTCCAAGGGAACTCCATGGTCAGCACAGATACCTCTGTCTCCATACATTTATGTTTGTTTAGGATTTAAAGGGTTAATGTTTACGAATATCAGAAATGTTCCTAGGTAAGCCTTGCGGCTGGCAGTAGCTCAAAACCATGCCTGTGACTGGGCACCAAAAGAAGGCTTTTTTTTTTGGGCGGGGGTGTGTGTGTGTGTGTGTGTGTGTGTGTGATACTCCTAGTATTAAGTTACTCATAAATAGAAATTGCCACTTTCCTCTTTGTCAAGCCTGAAGCCTGTTGTACCCTTGGATGATGAGGGTAAATTGCCACCCTGGTCCTTTATTTTTGTGATCTACAGTCACCTCTAGATTTGTGTTAGCAGTGGAGCACTATTCTGGGGTCTATAAGTTTCCATTGGTCAGTATATCCCATTCCCCACTCATGTTCCAGGTACAGGAGCTGGATTGGGTCTGGTCAGGTCAGGCCTAAGGAGAATAAGTGCATACCTCTTTGGTTGCTCTGTAGATACCCCAGCTTCACTGGCCCTGCAAGTCTGGGAAATCATTAATCATCAGGACTAGGAACTAGGGTACTAGGCACCAAATCCCTTGTATGGTAGGGAATGCTCTTTGACCAGCTCATACCCCAAAACAGAAATTGGGAGTGGGACTGAAGTTGGGGCCTGAGAATCCTGCCTGGTCACTGCAGCCTTGGACCTGTCTTTCTTCTGGAACTGCTCTTAATGATTTGAGGGTGGATTGAGAGGGATTAGGAGCAGGCACTGTTTTGTGGGTTGAGGACAAAGAACGTGTTTGTTTTACAGAAGGAGCAGAGGTAGGAAGTCCTGAGGAAGTTGGAACTTGACTCAGACATACTTGATGTTCAAGAATTGTAGGTGGTGATGCAAGTTCAAAGCAGAAGGGCATTTTCTTTGCTCCCTCCCGCTGGAAGGAAAGGGAGAGATGCTAGTCTTTTGTGTTTATTAATCCATAGTTTTCCAGCCAAGTTGACCAGCCTCAGCTCAGGGTTTGTTGCGTCAGCATTGACCTCCTTTTCCAGGAACCACTTAGGATGATTCTTAAGGAGCTGGTTTTAACCAGTCAAGGACCCTGTCATTGAAATACTGACTTGCTGCTTGTGTTGTCTGTGAATCAGGCCAGTGTGTTTCTGTTAGGTTTCCATTATTAGTTTCTTGAATTAGTAATTCCAGTTTGATTAATGGGCATATGTTGTCTTAGAGATCCAAAGTTCATTCCAGTATTTCTTGATGCCTTTGCAAACCACCTTCTAATAGAGCTGATAGGGTACCTCCAAACCACTGTTTTGGACAGAGTTCCTGCCCGTTGTATATCTTTTCGGGGCTCTGTTGTTAGAAACCAGCACTGCCAGTTGGTTAGTGTTTGGGTAATGAAAGGTAACTTTTGTGTATAAGCTTCTTAAACTGTCAAATTTGCATATATTCTTTATCCAAAATGTGATTTATTTATATTAAATGTGATCTCAAATGGGAGCCAGAAGCATTATGGACATTTTGGATAAACTTACATTCAATTGAATGTATATTTACATCTCAGTCTATATAAATGAGTATGGGCTGTTGCTGTTGAAAAATGTTAATGTGATAATGGTTTCATGTGCTGGCCAATTTCTCTAGCTGTGACTTTTTTGGTGGGTGGATATAAAGATGGGGGCTTGTCTCATAGTCTGATCATCTTTCATCAGGAATTGCTCTGTACTAAATTTGCTATTGTCAAAAAAAAGTATAAATATGTATGTGTATATAAAAATGAAAAACATGAACAGAAGATGAATAGTCTATTAGGATTCTTGGCACAAAATGTCCTTAAATAAAATACTTTGCTTTGAAGTGTCTTAAGATTGATCAATTGAAACACTTAACTCTAAAACTTCCCTTAAAAAAAAAAACTTCCAGCTACAAATAACTGGACCTGTGGAGAACCCTAACTTCCGATCTTTCTTTACCACCTTTAATTTACTTCTCTGCAGCACTTAAAATGTCCACCCACTGAAAGTGCTTTTTAGGTAAGTGTAACCTCCCACTAGGAAGCAATCTCTATAATGTGTCATCCAATGATGGTAATGGGGATATTTGACCTTGAAGCCAAAGCCTTTCTCAGTCAAGGGGAGAGCCTATCAACAGTAGGGATGGTGGGGTGGGAGGACACCGAACTGAGACAGCGGGTAAGCCCTGGATGGAGGAGGAAGGATGGATGAGCTGGTGATGGGAGGGTAGAGATTGAATTGGAGAAAAAAATCTCAAGACTGCCAACAAGGAGAAGAAAGGTCATCTTGGTGTACCTACTGTTAAGCAGTAGTGGTTTTTTGGGGCATGATTTATGGCTACCTCCAAAAGAATTTATAGTTAAGTTTTACGGTTACAACAACATACATCATCAACCACTTTCTAGAGTTCCAACAAAGTGCTAACAAAGTGAATAAACTAACATGAGAATTGAACCCAGGTTTTGCTGGCTCTCAACCCATTTCGTCACACTGTGTCTCATGGCTTTTTGTAGGATAGATGATTCCAAGCATACCAGCTTACCAGCTTTGGAAAAAAAATTGAAGTGACTTGCCAAGCTTCAGCCTTAGATTTCTCCCACCATTAGCTGCCTTCTCACGTGCTGCTACACAAAGCTGGAGAAAGCCATGAAATTGGATCCACTACAAATCTGTTAGATGATCTCAGTTGATCTCTCACTGTGTCGAGGCAATCTCTATGACTCCCTAATTGACTCACTATCCCACTCACCACAGCCATTTTTTCCAAACCTTTTCATCTTCAAACTCCCTTGGGCACCCCACCTCCACCCCCCACTCTTCCCTCATCCTCTGCTGACAAGCCTTCCCTAAAAACTGTCTCCTCCCCATTTCATCTCACATTACTCAGATGCCTTCTACCACTGTCTCCACCTTCGTCTTATATAATAAGGTGGCCCTTCACTTTGCCAAGACATGCACAAGTGGTCCCATTCCATCCTGTTTTCTCCAGAGGGTAGTCCCATGTAATCATCCCCACACTGTCACTTCGAGATCTCTGCAGGCTGCTTTCGCTGGGCCCATATTTCTCCTAGCCTTTAAAAAAAGACAGAACAAATCCTCACTTCATTCCCACTAGCTGTCATCCCATACATGTATTTCATCTTCCTTGAGGCTAAACTCCTTGAGAAGGCCATCTACCACCGATTCTTTCCTTTCCTCAGGGCTCTTTTTACCTCTTCAATCTGGCCTCTGGCCTCATCATTCCATCACAGTTGCCCACTCCAAAGTTACCAGTGGTCTCTCAATGACTAAATCTAAAGACCTTTACCCAGTCCTCACCTTTCTGTCCTCAGACGCTCTTGAGGATCCTGTGATTTTGACCTTGGAGGTGTCAGCGGAACTAAAACATAGTCCATATTCTCATGGAGCTCTAATAAGGAGATAAGACACAAACACAATCATGATGCATCACATTGCTTGATAAGTACGTTAGTTGAGAAATTTTGTGTCAGGTCTGGGCGAAGGCCATGACTGAGCAAGGAAGACGTGAAGAAGTTAGTTTTGGATCTGGGTTTAAAGGCTGGGTAGGAACCACATCGAGCAGTGGTAGAGTTGGAGGTGGGGGGCATGACAGTCCAAGCATAAGGAGCTCTAAGGGGGCATGTTCAGTTATAGAGTACAGTTTGACTATAGCATAAACTCTTTTGGAAGAGACTATCATATGGAAACAAAATGTTGCAACAGCCCCATATAGCAGGTGGTGTTAGCCCCATTTTATACAGGAAGAAGCTGAGATTAAGAGGAGAAGTAACTTGTCCAGGATTACACAGTGTGGGAGACTGGGTTTCTTCTGTCTTAATATCCAGTGTTCTTTGCATTACATCATACAAGGCTATGAAAGTCTAACTTAAAATCTTTGTATTTTAAGGCTGTAAGGGAGTTTAGAAATCATCCAATCTAACTCTTCATTTTAAAGATGAAGAAACTATTCCCAGAAAGAAGAAATGATTTGTCTGAAGCCAGTAGCAGACATGAGAGAAGACCATGACACAAAGCATGAGAAGGTAGTATGTGAAAGTCCACTTTCTCCCCCTTTCCTCTCTGCTTGCCTTGGACCAGAATTTTACATCTGACAAGGATCTCAAAGTTTAATTTGAGAGAGATCATGGTTTTCCTCCCTGCTATGAACTTCACAAGCCAATAATATCCCCAAACGAACCAGTTTCCCACATTAACATGAAGATAGTTGGACTTTATGTCCCCCCAGTCTTAACAACCCAAGGTTGGCTGGTGACTGTGAAAGCTGTGAGATGACCATGTGAAGAACAGTATGTATCAGTAGGTCTTGCACCTAAGCCATTGACCAGTGCTTCCTGGGGGCCTGTGTTCAGATGTTACTCAATCATGGCTTTTAGATGAGGACTGTGATCTGTCCATGAGAAAGTGGTGAGTTAGAAGATTTCAGCCTCTGACGTTTTCCTCTGAAGGGCAGTGTGAGGGGAGACAAGAGCTTTGGAGACTGGTGTTCATGCATGTGCTGTGGCCCTAATTTCTTGGGTGCCTTTTGGTAAGTTACTTCGTCCTGAGCCTCAGTTTCTCCGTATGTTAAATAAGAATGAGAGGATCCTTCTGAGGCATGGAGGACAGAGAGCTGGCCCTGGGGTAAGACCTGGTTTTAAATCATATCTCTGTTATTTACTGACTGACTCTGGGCAAGTACTCCCTGGTGAAAGAGGTTAGTATCACATTTTTATAACTGATATTTTTCTTACATTTTTAATTGTAAACACAGCAGGTATTTATGGTACCTTTTTGACAGTGCCACATGTTCACTTCTAACCTTCCCATGGAGGTGGAAATCATGAATCCAGTGACTTACAGGACCACAAGAACGCTGGAGGGGACCTTAGAGGACATTTAGTCTAACCTCTACCGGAATCCTTTCGGCAGCATACCAAAAAGTCGGCCTAGCTCCCTTCCAAAGACTTCTAGTACAGGAGAGCAACCTGCAAAGGCACTGTAATTCTGCTTCTGGAATGATCTCATCAGGATGAAGTTTGACGTCCATAGGTAGAAAATCAGTAAGTCTTAAAAGTATGTGCCAGTCACTGTGTCAGGCACCAGGGATACAGGCAGAAAAATAAAACCCTGCCTATAATAAACTCATATTCTAATGGGAGAGTCTACAACTGCATGTGAATTTCATACACATATGTAATATGTTATATAATATATATTGTTATATATGTTATATAACAATAATTACATAATATATAGTGTTATATGACACATCAATATACTAGCACACATAGTAATATTATTTAATAATAAAGTTTATAGTGCATGTGTGTGTGTGTGTGGGGGGGTGTATTCCCCATTAGACTGTGAGCCTTTTAAGAGCAGGGCCTCTTTCTGCCACAATGACTGGTACATAAGAGATGCCCAATAAGTAAATCCTTGTTGATTTGGGAGGGACAATGCTAGCAACTGGGGGGGAATTAGAAAAAGCAGAAGATGGTGTCTGAACTACATGTTAAAGAGAGGGACTTTTGGAGTCCAAGAGAAACAGCACATTCCAGGCATGGGCAATAGCCAGTACAAAGAGCCGACAATAAGAAATGAAGTGTTGTGAGGGAGGAACAGAGATGATCCTGTACACCTGCATATGGTGTTTTGGTGTTCTCTATCTCCCTGAGATAATGAGCTCCCAGAGGCTAACATCCCATTGGTTCTTTTTATGTTAGCCCCCACAGCACCCAGGCAGATCCTGAAGGACTTCAGTAAATCCTGCTCATTGATCGATCCCATAAAACAGCAGAATTCATGTTGGAAATGCTATTTTAGAAAAGTTGGTGGTGATTAAAAATAAGCCCCTATTTTGGGACTGGAAAGTATACTCTTGGAGTATCTGTTTTCAGTACTAACAGGATAATGCCTTCATGTCCTGTCACGCTACAGAAGTTTAAATTGCAGCCCAGAGCCAGGGTAACACTCTTCCAGTTGAAACAATTGAGATTATTTCTCTCAAGCAGGAGAGAGAAGCCCTGCTAAGAGTACGCTCTCTCAGTACACTGGCATTATTATAACATCCTGCCTATGGACAGTCACAGGGGCCTCTATAGGAAACAACAGGTGAACTGAATCAGAGTATCTCTGAAAGGCCCTGGTGGCCTCATTGAGAAGCTGAGGGAGGGAGGCCCCTATTGGCTTCTACACTGGTAAGGGCATTGGTTTGACATAGCATGCACCCTTGGGCCTTGACAGACTGGTGAGAGTCCTCAAGTAGGCTATAATTCCTAGTTGATAAATATTAAATTCTTCTTTCAAAATTTGACCACCCTGCTAGCTTGCTGAGACCTCTTCAGTTCCTGAATCTATTGGCCAATGTGTTAGGTGTAGCTTCCAGCTTTGTCATCAAATGCCATCTGTACTGTCACTCTAAGCTACTGATAAAAATGAATATTATTCAGGAAAGGAAATAGTGTAAAGCAAGGTGGTATATGACCATGTAGAGGTGCAGTAGAAAGAGGGCTTGTCTTGGAACTAGAAAACCTGGGTTTGAGTTCCAGCTCTGTGACCTTGAGCTAGTAATTCCTTTTTGCCCCTCAGTTTTCTCATCGGTAAAATGCGGATAATTTCCCTACCTACTTAGTAGCATTGTTGTGAAGAAAGCTCTTTATAAATTTTTGTCTTTGTAATTGTTTTTCTGAGTATTATAGACAAGCAATAGGGCATAGTGGATAGCAAGACCCATTAAAACTTGGGTTCATATCTAACTTCTGAGGTGTATATTTATTCTATGTATAAACAAGGCACTTAAACTTTTAATTCCCCCAGGCAACTCTCTAAGACTATAAGTTGCAGAGAATATCTGCATTGATAGAGGGAGTTTCCTTTCTTTGGAATTTCCTATACTACAAAAAAAAAAGTTCTATAGTCATAGGTTATTGTTCAATGGTTTCAATTGTGTCCAGCTCTTTGTGACCCCCATTTGGAGTTTTCTCAGCAAAGATACTGGAGTGGTTCGCCATTTCCTTTTTTAGCTCATTTTACAGATGAGGAAAGTGAGGCAAACCGAGTTAAGTGACTTGCCCAAGGTCAACAACTAGTAAGTGTCTAAGGCCAGATTTGAATTTATGAAGATGAGTCTTCCTGACTCCATGCTGGATGTTCTATGCACTACACCATCTAGCTGCCCGTGGGAGCCACTAATATCATTATTGAATTGAACTACAGAAATCTTCCTCCCAACTCCCTTCTTCCAAGTGGGAGGAGGGAAGAAAACTGCCTATGACCTCAAGATCTCTCATCTCCTGCCTAGCATCCCCAGCATTTCCAGTTGGGAAAGGGGGAACTTGGATCATGCCTTGAATAGAATGGTAGGAGTTGGGTAGAAAAAGAAAGGGAAGCTTGGCCAGAAGAATCTGAATAAAGGATCATTGACTGGGAGCTTTAATGACCTTAGAAGTCATTAAGTTCAACCCTCTCATTTTGCAGATGGGCAAACCGAGGCTGAGTTATTTAGCTTGTAAATACCAAGATTAGATTAGGACCCACATATTCCTGACTCCAAGTCTAGGACTCTGGGCTTTTCAGTAGTAGTTAGATGGAGTCAGGAAGAGTTGTGTTCAAATCTGTCCTCAAACACTTAGTAGCCTCCTTGTCTCAGTTTCCTCATCTGTAAAATGGGAATACTGATGGCCCCTACCTCACAAAGTCACTGTGAGGATCAAATGAGTTAGTATCTGTAAAGTGCTTTGCAGAATTTTAAAACACTAAATAAACGTTATTATAAAGTCTGTCACCCAAGGGTTGGCCCACTTAGATGTGGAGAGGCTCATGGTTAGAAGATTGATCACCAGTGGCGACAACAACTCATTGTTTATTATTGTGGCTATATTATTTACTTGCTGTTCCATAAGGCCCATAGGTATCTTGTTTAAGAGCTGCTGGTGGAAAGGCCAGTCTGGCAGGAGCAGTGTAGTGGGAGTCAAGGCCGAACTGAGGCCAGACAACGAAGATCCTCAAAGTCACATGTGAAAAATGACAAAAATGGAACCAAAGAGTTGAGTAAGGAGTGATAGTGAGTATGGGTACAATGGCAGCTCTGAGAGGAAGAGAATGGGTTTAACTAAGGAGGAAATCATAGGAAAGGCATGGGGAAAATGGAGAAAAGGGGAGCCACTGGTCCCCCTGATAGCCCCCAGAATACATTCTCCATCTTTTTTAGTCTGAAACAGTCTGATATTGCGTAAAGAGTCACAGACCTGCAATCAGGAGGCCCATGTTTGATTCCTATATTTATTAACTTGATTCAGGTATTTGTGATGTCCGGCTCCTTATGACCCCATTTGGAGTTTTCCTGGCAAAAGATATTGGAGTGGTTTGCCATTTCTTTCTCTAGCTTATTTTACAGATGTGGAAAATGAGGCAAACAGGGTTAAATGACTTGTCCAGGATCACACAGCTAGTAAATGTCTAAGGCCAGATTTGAATTCAGGAAAATGAAGCTTCCTGATGCCAGGCCAGGCACTCTAAACACTGCACAAAAAATTTCATCTCTTTGAGTCCAGATTTCCTTCTCTGTAAAATAAACATGGTACTACTTCCTCTGCCTGCCTCTTTGGGATGGTAACCTTAGGGACATAAACCTTAAAGTGCTTTAAGAATACCCGCAGTAGCATAGGCTTTCAGAGCCAAGAAATGACCCTGAGAGGTCACCTACTCAAATTCCCCCATTTGACGGGTGAGGAAACAGACCGGCATAGGGGAAGTAACGTGTAGGGTCACACAAGCAGGAGGTGGCAAAGCCAACCTCTATACCGAGGTCTTCTAAATCCAGAGTTATTACTACTATTAATGCTATAATTGCTATTAATTAAACACATGTTAGTTTGATGTTGGATAGTAGAGGGACCCAAATTCAAGGTGGTATCATTTCCCTTCTCCCTCATCCCCTCCCCATGGAAACTTATTTCAGATGGACTTGTTTTTTCTTTAGTCTTGTGATCTAGAGAAAACCAGGAAATCCACTATAATGAAATGATGGGGCATAGCAGAGGGAAAAATTTTTAAAAAAGGAAGAAAAAGCTTATCACAAGATGGCGCTGCAACCCCTCAATTTCCCCAACCACGCCTTCCAAAATGGCGTAATATTCACAAGGAAAAATTTGGGAAGGAAAGATAGAGTTGACCTGGTAAGCAATTTTCTCCACCTATGCTGGCCAATATTCTCTCCCTGAAAATTCTAATCTGTATTACAGAGTTGCCTTGAGCCTTGGAGGACCTTAAATGATTTGTCCAGAATCTGCCAGCTAGTATGTGTCAGAACCAATCCTCCAAGCACCAAGATTAGCTCTCTATCCACAGGACCACACTGCCTCTTAGTGAGAGTTAGTGATTCTTTTTCTACGTCTAGATGTTTGTCAAAATTCACTATCATTTATGTGCCTTTGTGTTTAACTGAGTTTCACTATTAGAACCATCATTTAGCACATCAAAGCCTTATAGGTTGAGACCCATAAAATGATCAGTTGTGCTTTTGTAGGGTATTGTATTTTATTCACAAAGCCCAGTGCTCTTCAAGTCTTTCTTTAGTGTGCCACATCCCTAGAATGACAGCAGCCATCAGTGAAATTACCCATTTGTTTGACAGCCAAAATATGGCCGTGAGTTTAGTTTACTAATTTGCTGACAGTTGTGGGAGCTACTTCATAAGATAAAAGGATTTTAGAAGTGGAGGGAACCTTAGTGATTGTCTAGTTCAATCCTCTTATTCTACAGATGAGGAAACCAAGTCACAAGAAGTCACTTGTCCAAGGTCACACTAAGGCTTGGGTCTATAGCACAGAACAATAATTAGTTATTTAATCATTGAATGGGTTTTCCATATTTGTGGTTAACAAAGGAAGTCAGCAGAAAGAGCACTTTGACCTTTGGAATCAGGAGGTCTAAGTTCAGATACTGGCCTGGAGCGAGGCTGCAGATTCCCTACTCCTGCACTAGCTCCTGCCTCTTAATGGTGTAAATTTGAACAAATCCCTTCAGTTTCAAAAAACAGATACTCTGTGAACCTCACAGATTTCTTATGAGGAAAACATTTAAAGTTTAAGGCTCTAAGGAAATGTGAATTTATGATGAGCATTAGTCTGAACTAAACACTCTTACCTTGATTAGGGCCTTTATAGTGCCTGAAAGTGAATGAAAATATATTTAATTTTTCAGTCTTGCATCTTTTAGTAGGGACATTGCCCTCATCAATCCTTTCTCAGTCTGAAAGTGAAAGTGTCTTTTCAGCTCAATCTGAGAAATGATTGCCCCTTGAGACAAAAGCCATTAACAAGACCCCCCAGTTGTGAATGTGCCAATTGAAAAGGAAAAAAATTAGCTCCTACCTGCAAGGACTATAGCAATGGTGGTGGATGGGTGGGAAACAAACTGTGAATTCAAAAGACTCTAACATATGAGAATAAAAAGGTAAGGGTGGGTGTAGAGGAGGAGGATTGTCACTTAAGAATTCACTGTCTTGTACAACAGGAGGAGTTTTTACTCAAATCAGCACCTAGGGGTGCTTTGGAGTTTGTAGAGTCTGGAGTTAGCAGGTAAGGAAGTTCATTATGATGTAATTTTCGAATAAAGATTGATGATGTGCTTATAAAATCTGTGGATGACAGAAAGCTTGGAAGGATAATTAACATACTGAACAATAGAATTAAGATCCAGACATCCTGAAAGAGCAGCACCATGGGCCAAATCTAATAAGGTTAAATGTAACAGGGATAAATCTCTATTAAATAAGAAATAGATCATCCTTTAGGTTCTATAAACCAGCTACAAGTGGGTGATGGGGAAGGCATAACCAAATGTTGTGTGAAATATTTGTGAAAAAGATATGGGAATCTAAGTGGACCACAAACTTGATATGAGTGTGATTTGGCATCCCTCAAAAAAGTTAATTGGACCATAGTCTGGACTATTTCATGTGAGATTAAGAGTGAACTCTCATGATAAGGAGAGTTTCTTTGCCTAAAAAGGGGAGAAGGCAAGGGCAGAACCTGGAAGTCACAGTGAATTCTGGCTGTCCAGAATATCTTTTCCCTCCCTCTTTTCCCCTGGAAAAGATCTCTAGAAAAACAAATCTAAGCAAGCCACAGGCAAGAGGGTTTCCTCTGGGAAGTGGTATCCAAGAGTCATTTTCCCAGTAAACCAATGTACCCATTGTTCAGAAGCCTCAATGGGCTCGAAATTCTCATGGAATTTCAGGAACTGAAAGGTCAACATCCAGATAATCAAGCAGCCTTTATGGTTCTAACAAATTGATTGCCTTGCTGGTCTACTCTCATGCATAGCATGCTTTATGTTTGCATAGGCTGTCTATCCCCCCATGCCTGGAATACACAGCCACCTCTCAGAATCCCTGGTTTCCATCAAAGCTCATCTTAAACGCTGCCTTTTTCATGAAGTTTTTCAGGGTTCACCCCAAACTACTAGTGTGTCTTCCTTTCCCCTCCCCATTCCATTTTTTTAACCTTGCATTTATTTTGTATTTATCTTGCATATGACCAGAGATGCACATAACAGTGTCCCTTGATCACATGTGAGATCCTTGAGATTGGGGGACTAGAGTTTCATTTTTGTCTTTATCTCCAGCACCTAGCATTGTACCTGGCAGATCATAGGTGCTTAATATTTATAATATGTAAGCTAATTAAAACATTAATTTTAGCACTTCTTTCTGCCCCCTTGGAGAATTGCTGGCATCCAGTTTCCTTAATTTTAGAGGCAAGGAGGTAACACGGTGGATAGAGCCGAGCACTAGACCTGGAGTTAGGAAGGCTGGAAATCAAGTCTGCCCTCAGACACTCACTAGAGAGGTGACCCTGGAACTCAAAGGTCTTTGAACCTTTGCCTACCTCAGTGGACTCAGCTGTAAAATGGAAATAGTAATAACAGTGCCTACTCTCCAGCGTTGTTTTGGGGATAAAATGAGATAGTTTTTGCAAAGTATTTTACCAACCTTAAAGCACTATGGAAATGCTAATTTATTCTTTACTTCCCCTCTCTCAGGCCCTGAACAGAATCACACACAGTGTTTGAATGGTTGGAAGGGCACAATCCAGTGTAAGTCCAATCCTCTTATTTTTACAGATGAAGAAAGGGTGACTCAGATTGAGCAAGGGACTGTCAGACATATAGAGCCAGGGTTAGATTAGATGTCTCATCTTCTAGCTCCTAATCCAGGTTATCTTTCCATCATCCTCATTTCATAATCCTTGGGTCTCTCTGGTATCAATCAGCCACACCACCTCTTTCATCTGTGCCCTTTCAGGGAATTTTCACCTTTCTTATCTTCCTGTACTTTCATTAATCTTGAGACCCTCTCCCTCCCCCAGCCTGCTATGCTGTCTTGGACTCTGAAAGGACATGCCTTCTTGGGTTTAGAGGTCATCTGCTTCTCCTAATGCTTTCTTGACTAATAAGAAAGGAATTAGTGTCTTAGGAGGTGAATTAGCTAGCAGCCTAATCTCCAGTTTAAAGTGGAGCTTAGACTGGACAGAAGACTATGGATCAGAACCCCAACTCTGCTACCTAATTCCTTTGGGATTGAGCTGGGTGGCCCTTCAACTTTTAAATAAAACTCTATCTTGGTCTACCTCCATAATGGACAGGGACTTGGAAGAAAGAAACCAACTGCCCAGACTCCAAGTCCCTTTGCCTCATATGGGTGTGGCCAAAGTCGGAGTTACGATAAGATATTCTCTTCAGCCTTTGTTTGGTACTCCCAAACTTTCTAGACTTAGAGCTTTGAGATCCTTCAAGGTACAGTGGAAAGAGCAGTGGATTTGAAATCAGAAACCTTGAATTCAAATCCCAGTGCTTCTACTAACAACTTATGTTATTTAGGGACAGGTGACTTAAATTCTGCCTCAGTTTCCTTAACTGTAGAATGAGGGAGATGAATTAGTTGATCTTTAAGGACTCTTCCAGCTCTGATTCTTTGATTCTAAGGTTAGCAAACACTTTGATATCTTCCTTTGTCCAGAAAATCTTCCTTCCTTTGCCCAGGCTGATTTGGGATTTTCCTAGATGGGCATCCTGGCTGAGAATTGACCAGTGAACATGCATAATCAAGTCAACAAGCATGTGTTAAGTTTTATTCTTTGTCAGGCATTATGTTAAATGCTAGGGATATAAATACAAGCAAAAAGAAAGTCTCTAGCCTCAAGGAACTTGAGGGAAGCCTCCTCATACCCTGGTAGATTTGGGAATTGTTCCACCTACATTCTTACCTAATCCCCAGCTTGAGAAGAGACAGTATAATAAAGCGGATAGAACATTGGCCCTTTCAGGAACATCTGGTTGAAATGCTGCTTTAGACACTTACTTACTGTATGACCCTTAGCAAATCATTTAATGGCTTGTGCCTTAGTTTTTTCTCATCTGTAAAACAAGGGTATTATACTCTATGGCATCTAAAATCTCATCTAGCTGTAAATCTATGTTCTTATGATTGTAACTTCATGTCCCCTCCACCAAGAAGCAAACAATGTTTCCCTTGCCATAAAAAAAAAAAACAGATTAATTCAAGCCATCCCAAGCGTCAATGCCAGTGCTCATACAGTTAGCCCCTCTGATAGCAGATATACAGAGGACCTTGCTCCCAAGGAGGAGGAGGAGGAAAGTGTCTAGTCCAGTCTGAGAAATGTAGAAAAAACACTTTCTATTTGTATTTTAATAGAGCAAGTGAGAGAAAGCAGTACTTAATGGGACAAAGCTACAGTGCTAGAAGGTCAGGTATTGTGTATTATGAGTACCATGGGTAAATCAGATTTAGAAATTAAAGGAACCTTTGGGGTCATCTAGTTCAAGCCCCTGAGTTTAAACATGATCTGATTGATCCCCAGAGAGGTCACGAAGGATGTGTGGTGGGAAGAAGTACCACTAGGGTGTCTGGAACTACAATATCCTGGGAAGATGCTGAGCAGAACTGCAGCTAAAGGGGGAATTCATTCAGTCCATTAGCACAGATTTATTAAATGCCTACTATATGCAAATACAGTGCTAGGTGCTACAGAGACAAATACAAAAGTGAGCTCCTCAGGGAGCTCGTGTTCTTTGGAAATGCAACATATCCACAGATTGGGGGGAGGTGAAGGGAAGGGAATGGTCATTTATTAAGTGCCTATGGTGCACCAGGCTCTGTTCTAAGCACCATACAGATAAGTCACTTAATCTTCATCTCAATCTGGGGGGGTAGATATTATTATTCTTATTTAAGAGCTGAGGAAACTGAGGCAGAGATTAAGTGACTTGCCCAGGATTACGTAACTAGTGTCTGAGGCTGGATTTGAACTTAGGTCTTCCTGATTTGAGGCCCGGTGCTCCATCCATTGTGCCACCTAGCTGCCTGTTAGGTAGATACAAGTTATACTCAAAATAAAACAATTTTTTTTTTTTTGTGGGAGATGATAACGACTGGGTGAATCAGGAAAGGCATCTTGAGGAAGTCATCATTTGAGCTGAACCTTTAAGGGAGCTAATGGCTTCAAGAGGCAGAGTTAAAGAAGTTAAGGTAGTATTTTGGTCATGGAGGAGAGTCTATGCAACATGGGGGCTGGAGATAGAATGTCATATATGTGGAACAGAGTAGGCCAGTTTATCAGGACCACAGAATGTATGATAGGGAGCAATGTAGGATCAATCGGTCTGGAAAACGATAGACTGGAGCCAGGTTTTGCTGGGCTTAAAATGCCAAACAGGAGAGGAGTTGGTACTTTAACCTAAAGATAATGAGGGGACACTGAATCTTTTTAGCAGGTGAATGACATGATCAGACTTCTACTTTAGGAATAGGATTTGGGCAGTTATATGAATGATGGATTAGAGATGGATGAGAATAGATGCAGGAATGCCTATTAGGGAGCTGTTGTTTCAGTAATCCATTTGAGACATGATGAGGGCCTGGACTGGTATGATTGTGGTGAAGAGAAAAAGACGAAGGATGTGAGAGATACTGAGAAGATAGAACTGACAAGTCTTGTCAACTAATTGGATATGGGGGCTATGAGAATGACTCCTGGGTTACAAACCTGGGTAGCTGAAAGAATAGTGGTGTCCTTGACTGAAAATAAGAATGTTTAGGAGACATTATGAGGAAATTTCTGTTTGGACACATTGAATGTGAGAGATTTCAGATAAGTGGTAAACACCTTTAAAGCAGACTCATTTCATTTTTATTGTTGTTCCAGCACCTAGCAGAGTGCTTGGCATACAGGAGGGTATTAATACATGCTTATTGCATGATTGAGTCAGGTGGAGTTCAGGCAGATAGAACTGTCCAGCAGGCAGATAGAACTATCCAGCAGGCAGATGGAGCTGTCCAGCAGGCAGATGGAACTGTCCAGCAGGTAAGTAGGTGGAGCTCAGGAGAAAGATGAAGGTAAGGGGGAAAACTCTGGGCCTAGGATTCAGGAAGTATGAATTCTGGGTTGATTAGCATCATGGTTGTTATTCCCCCCTCTCTAAGTCTCAGTTTCCTTCTCTGCACAATATGGAGAAAGGGATGGAAGATACATAAAGGCTCTGTCTCAGAGCCTAAGTACTTTCTAAAATTAGACTTTGAAAAAGCATTCTTTAAAGACAGAATTAAAAGTTTAAAACCCCACCTATCTCTTTCCTCCAGTTGTCTAAAAAAAGATTGTGTTATATTAGAATACCTGAATAATACATGATCTTCATTTCACGGCTCCCATTATTCCTGGCAGGATGAATAAGGGGGGTATTTTTCAGAAAAGAGCAGCTTCCCATTTTTATACTTTGCTATTTATAGAATTGAGCACTTTTAAAAAATAATGAGGACCCAGCACGGACTGGAGAATGGCCATTTAGAAGCTGTCTTGGATTCAAACCTTGGAAGCCCTGGAGAAGACTCCTTTACACCTTAAAAGCCTTGGGCAAAGTAGCCTCTTTCAGCAGGGGACAAAATACTTCAGGCTCTACACTTGGGCTAATGCAACTTCTGGTTGCCTCCTCTTGGTAGTGAGTTCCCTAGGGCTTCCTGCAGGAGACAGTCACTCTTTAATAATTCATATGATTCCACAGTCTGCTGAACTCCTCTTCCCTCTAGCTCTGTTTTCTGTGGGACCTCCCCAGCAGCTGCAGCATCACTTGATGGGGCAGAATTCTTATTTGGCAAGAAATGGGCAACCAGCCCCTTCTGTCTGGCAAGCCAATCAAATGCCAAGTGCAGTAATTCCTTCCTTTGCTCACGTCGCCACTATCCTAGTACAGCCCTCAATTCTTCTCTCCTTAACAATTTCAGTATATTTCTACCTGTTCTCTCTCTCCCAGCCTCTATCCTCTCAAATACATCTTACACAAATAATCAACAGGTCTCTATGATTATGTCACTTCTCTTCTTAAAAATCTTTAATGGCTCCCCATTGCTAATTGAATAATGTATAAAACCCTGACTCTGACATCCATTCTGCTCCAATCTACCTTTCCAGTCCTATCTCACCCTTCTTCCCTTTTATATTGTATTCCAGCCAAACCTGTCTTATTATTGATCCCTCATTGTCTGAATGATTTCTCTCCATCTTCATCTACTGAAGTGCCTGTTCCTTTCTTTAAGGCTCAACTCAGAGGTCACTTTCTTCCAGAAGTTTTCTCTTGTCCTCCCTACTGAAATTGATTACCTTTTCCTCAGATAGTTCTTTGGATCTCTCTTTGGCCCTATCAAATCTTTCTACCTTGTGTCATACCTTTTTATGTGTTATTACATCTGGATTTTTTGTGAATTATGAATTCCCTAAAGTGTTCACCTGTATTCAAATTCACACTATTCAAAGTTACAATTACATAAAATATGGTTATTGGTACCAACCCGAAGGAAATATTCAGGGCAAATTCTATTGATGCTATCACTTCAAGGGGATTTGTTATTCATATTAATCTTCTGTACTAGACTATTAGCTCCTTAAGGTCAAAGACTTTTTTTTTCATCTTTAAGCACAAAAGCCCTGCACATAGCAAGCACTTAATGAACGTTAGTTGAATTGAATTGGCAGAATTATTTTGACTGAGCTATGTCTTTTAGAGGGCAACTTAATTGGGTTTATGAGAAATGTACTTGTGGTTCATACATAGTTTTGTGTTAGTTTAATTGGTTTCAACCCTTGTTGGTCGTAGTTTTCAACCAACTGGCCCCTTTAAAAAGTCAGTCATTGCTTCCTGATCCATAGTTTGTTGCATCTCAGCTTCAGAGGCTGCAATGAGTGCACAATCACCTGCAAACAGAAAATCATGCACCAGTACTCCCTCCACTTTGGTCTTGGCTTGTGACCTTTTCATATTGAAGAACTTATCATCGGTATTGTGGTTGACCTCGATTCTGTGTTCATCCTCATTGAAAGCATTTATCAACATGACTGAAAACGTGCTAAAAAAGCATGGGAGCAAGCACACAGCTTGCTCAATCCTCTGCTGCCTGCGCTAATTTTGGTCTAATAATTAACATAAAAAAACCACAGGTGCTCCATCAGCCACCACTACACCATTCATACATGAAACCATCGGTTACAACAAATGGAGAAGTTTTGAATGCTGTGGATAAGTTCACTTACCTTGGTAGTGTACTTTCCAGGGATGTACACATTGACAATGAGGTTGATGCATGCATTGCCAGAGCTAGCTCAGTGTTTGGGAGGCTCTGAAGAAAGGTTTGGGAGAGAAGAGGTATTAGATTGACTATCAAATTGAAGGTCCACAGAGCCATTGTGCTCACCTCATTGTTATATGTGCCATGTCAGGAAACTGAATCACTTCCATTTGAACTGTCTTAGGAAGATTCTGAGGATCACCTGGCAGGATAAGGTGCCAGACGCTGAAGTCCTTGCTCGAGCTGAACTGTCCAGAATTCAAACTATGCTTCAGAGAGCGCAACTCTGATGGGCTGTCCATGTTGTTCAAATGCAACAATACGCTGTCCAAAAAAACTATTTTATGGAGAATTTGCATGGGACATGATGGTCAGAAGAAACGATACAAGGACACTCTAAAAGTCTCTCAAGACCTTTGGATTTGACTGTGCGACATGGGAGACACTGGCACAGGACCACTCAGCCTGGCATGCCCACATAAGAAAAGGTGCTGTGCTCTTTGAGCAAAGCAGAATTGAGACAGCACAAAGTAAACACAGAGTGTGCAAATTTGGGATATCCACCTCCAAATATTCACACGGACTATCTGTGCCCAACCTGTGTTGAGCATTCCAAGTTCTTGTTGGTCTGATCAGCCACAGTCGGACACACTGAAATTTCACTTTACAATGGTGAAGTCGTTTTGGTCCTCTTTAAAGACAAAGGACAACAACCAATTGCTTCCTGAATCAACAGCCTAAGGGCACTGAATATGATTGTCTGGAGTCTTACAAATCTGACCTAGAAGACTTTAATCTGAAACGGAAAGAGCAGGAGAAAACTGCCATATGTGTCTCCCAAGCTTAATTGCCTAGGGAGTGGCAACTATCATTTAATGGAAAATAATAGACACACACAGTAATGCAGAAAAGGATCCAGTAATAAAACCTATAGACCCAGGTGACTACAGACACATGAGTAAATAGAATAAATTAACAAAGGGGAACAAGCCTAATTCAAATTAGAGGTACATTGAACCCCTTGGTGGGATGGTACTCATGATTGGAATATGGTGATGGAAAGACACGACAATAAAAAATAGAATATTAGAAGTGAAGTAGCATTATATATTAAGAAGATAGGCTAATGTGAGAAAATCCAGGAGTTGGAGGGGAGAAATATGGTGAAGAGATTTTAGGTGAAAATCTACCAAAGTAGAAACAGATTGGAATATACTGAACAGAAAGAGGCAACGGATCATCACCCTGGCACCAAAGGCACTCCAATTATCCAGACATAAGTCATAGTTTTCTCTCTGCCTGAAGCAGAACAGCTTATAATTTCTTGACTTGCCTTGATGATAATTTCACCACTCAAAAGCTGAAGAAACTGAGAGGAATTTCTGTTCTGGATCTGATCAATCAAATGTGCAGCAAATATTTATCACATGCCTAAGCATATGCCATAATTGTGTTAGGAACTGGGGCTATATAGACGCAAATGAAATAGCCCTTACCTTCAAGGAAGAACTAGTTTGCAGTTTGTTTGTTTGTTTGTTTTTTGATGAGAGACTGGGCGGGGCTTCATTGGGGTGGGAGATAAGGCCTGATCCCTCTGCCTTAGAATTTATAATAAGGAAGGATAAGAAAGATAATCTGACATGATCTGGCATGCATCCTAGATTTTTGAAAGAGTAGGTTTCAAGAAAGAATAGGCAGAATCCCTTGAACTAAAATTCTAAAGGGGAACACAGTCAAGCAACAATGAGAAGCTTGGCTCATCAATCCTCCCTTTCCCCACTTTGGAGGTCTTCAAGCATTGGCTAGGTAACCACTTGCTCGTGTGTTGTATAGAGGAGTCTTATTCAGGTACAGGTTTGACCAGAAGATAACCTCTTCACTTTCTTAACTTTGAGATTCTGTAATTCCATGAAATTTAAGTATGCCTAGATCTATCCCAAAAATTGCACTGAAAGGATTATTCCCTTCCTGTTCCTGTTCGTCTGTCCCAGGCTTTTTCTAAAATAACCCACAGCCCTGCTTCATTTTCCCAAAATGGAATGGGTCATCTCAGTGATTAACAAGTTATCGATCCTGACATCTTCCAAATGCTCTGAAGAACCTTCTCTGACTTACTCTGTTTGGAACCACCATTTTCTTTCCTAGAAGTGTAGAGAAAGGTGGTGCCCCTGACAGTTTTGTCAGGCTGAATGATTTTGAGATAATGGGAGAATAGTGTTCTGTTCACCTATTAGTATTTCCTCATTTATCTCCTAGTGGTCCCCTAAGAAGTACAGTGTTAGAAGCAATGTGTGTCAGGTGTCCTGGACAGTGGTACCAGCCCCACCACTTACTAGTTCTTGTGAACCTGAGCAAGTTATATAATCAAATGATGATAAGAGTTAGACTTCTGAAGTATCACCTAATCCAGCTCCTCCCATTTCAGATGTAAGATGCAAGTTGAAATCAACTTTGAAGCTCATACCCCCTGCCCCAGGATCTCCTCCCTTTAACAGGAGAGGGTAAAGGTTGGACATTGCAGAGTTCCTCCCTAATGCTCTACCATTTAAGGAGGGCAAGCAGAGAATTCACCTCATTTCCCATCTGACTGACCACCTAGACTTCATGATCTCCAGAAACTCATCATTCTACAAGGTGAAATCAATCCTGTAACTCCTTTCTTCAGATAATTTCTCACCTTGGCTGCAGGACCCTCTCCACTCCCCAACCCTAGCTTTTCAGCTTCTTTCATTAGATTGTGATCTCTTTGAGGGCAGGGACTGTTTTATGCCTTTGTGTCTCCAACACTGAGCACAGTGCCTGATACATATTAGATGTTTAATAAATATTTATTGACTATGTGAAAAATAGACCCAGATTTTGGAAGGAACTTGCCTGAGGTCACTTCAAGGGGATGTGGCAAAGCTAAAATTTGTCTCTTTCCACCAAGTCATACTGTCTCCCACTTCTGTTCACTGAATCTGTTTCCTCCTCTGTAAAATGGCAAGGTTGGACTAAATGCCCTCTAAGATCCCTTCTAGATCTTAGATCTAGGAGCCCATGAACCTCTCACTAGTATTCTGTTTTTGAAGCTGGTGTATTATCTTTTTTTCTATGTGAATAAACCCTAGAAGATGTGTCCTCATGGACTGGAGTATTTGGAGATGGGGAAGAAGGGAAAGAAGGAAATGGATGATGGATCCTGACACTAACGAACCATTTGTCAGTGACAGGGAAAGAGCAAAAGTAAATTGGAATCCTGGGTGGCTCATTTCTGAGCCTGTGGACCTGAACAGGCTCAGGAGTCTGGAAATGTAGAGAGCAGCGAAAGAAAGGTAAAGCATGGAATTGAAAGCATGCTTCCCTGGAGGGGCTTGGAGAGGAAGAGTGCCTAAGAGCCATGTGATCCTGAAGATGTCAAATGATTATCAGGATTTAAAGCTAAAAAGACCCTGAGAGATTCTGTAATCTAATTCCCTCATTTTGCAGATGAGGAAATTGAGATCCAGAGAAGGGAAGGCATTGGACCAAGGTCACAGACAGTCCCTCCCCCTTTAGGTTGTAAACTCCTTGAGACTAGGGACTGTTTTTGCTTTTCTTTGTATTCTCATTGTGTAGCACAATGCTTGGCACATAGTAGGTACTTTTAATAATACTGGTTGACTTGAACCTTGGCATCCTTTGCAATTTAAAGAAAGCAAGCTCTGCTGTGGAGAGAGGAAGGCTGACATCTTCCTTCTGACTGCGTTTGTTGACTGCAACCATGTAGCTGGACCCCCTTTGCTAGCAGCGTCCACAATCCATGCTGACAGACATAGCCCAGGTGCTGTCCAAAGTCTGCCTCCTAGGCTCCAGTCAGCCCGTGGTGCTGAGGGAGAGAGCCCTGCAATTGTAGATTTATGACTTAATTGAAGAAAAGGCCTCTGTCATGTTAGAAATTAAGATTGAATCTGCACCAGAGTGTGTCAGGTTAAAAGGAGACTGGGGACACCTCATCCTTCAGTTACAAAGCCAGAGCACTGCCTTGCGCCTCTGGGGGAAGGTGGAGCCAAGCAGAAAACTAACAGGCACAGCCTTTTTCTATGCCTAGAGAAACAAGGCAGGAAAGTCATGGTGAGTTTGACATTTGGGCATGAGTAATAATAGTAACATGGTGGGCAGGCTCCACAAAGCACTTTCCTGCTTGATGAGACCTTTGATCCTCACACCCCTCCCCACCAAGGTTAGCAAGGCTTGTCTTGGTGGGGGCACAGGGGGCAGCACGGTGAAATGGAGAGTCAGAACATCTGAGTTCAAGCCCCATTCCTGAAGTTTGCTAGCTGTGGGACCCTGGGCAAGTTACTTCCCTCCTCCTTCCCACAGTTTTGCCATCTATAAAATGGCGATGAGAATATTCACAGTGTTTACCTCACAGGATTTTTTGGTGCAATATTTTAAAAATAAACATACATATACATATATTTTAAAATTCATCATTTATTTATACCATTTTTTTCAAATTTTGAGTTTCAAATCTCTCCCTCCCTCTTACCTTCCCACTTCACACTGAGAAGGCAAACAATATGATATCAAGTATACATGTGAAATTCATACAAAACATTTCCATATTACCCATAGTTCAAGAAAAAGCAAGAAAAATTAAAATGAGAAAATTGTACTTCAATTTGCACTCATCAGTTGTTCATCAATTCTCTCTCTGGAGGTGGAGAGCAATTTTCCATTGAGTCCTTTGGAGTTGTCTTTGATCATTGCATTGAATAGAGAAGCCAAGGCTTTCACAGTTGATCATCATTGCAATATTGTGCTATTCTGCACAATCATCTTCCGGTTCTTCTCACTTCACTTTGCATCAAATCATATAGGACTTGCCATGTTTTTCTGAAACCACCCCCTTGTCAGTTCCCACTTGTTCAGCCATTCCATTGATGGAAAACTTCTAATTCTTTGCCACAACAAAAAGTGCTGCTACAAATTCGCATATAGGTTTTTCTTGTTTTTCTTTGTTCCCTTTGGGATACAGAATTAATAGTGATATTGCTGGGTTAAAAGGGATGCACTGACTTTTCAGTCTAGTTCCAAACTGTTCTTCAGAGTAGTTGGACCAGTTTACTAGTCCACCAATAGATTAATATACTTATTTTCCACTCATCCCCTCCAGCATTTGTCATTTCTCATATGTGTGAGGGGTGCCTAAGAATTCTATTAATTTGCCTTTCTCTAATCAATAGTGACTTAGAGCATCTTAAAAATGACCATAGTTTGAGTTCTTCTGAAAACTGCCTGTTTATAGCCTTTGACCATTTGTCAAGTGAGGAATGGCTCTTATTTTTATAAAATTGACTCAGTTCTATACTCAGTAAATATTTGAGAAATGAGGTCTTTATCAGAGAAATTTACCCTTAAAACATTTTGATAGTACATCATTATCTGTGGTACCTTTTAGGAAAATGCAGTTTCTTTCATTGTCCCTTTTCATTATGTCTATTATTTTTTTACTTTGTCTGAGATCATGATTGTTACCCCTACCTTTTTTTCTTCAGTTCAGCTGAAGCATATTAGATTCTGCTTTAGCCCTTTATTTTAACTCTGTGTGTGTCTTTCTGTTTCAAGGATCTCATATTGTAGTTTGGTTTCTAATCGACTCTGTTATTTGCTGCCATTTTATGTGTGAGCTTATCCCATTAACATTCACAGTTATGTTTACTAACTGGGTATTTACCTCCATCCCATTTTATTGTTTCTTCTCTCTCTCTTTTCATCTTGACCCTCTTCAAAAATCTATTTTACTTCTAACCACTGCCTCCCTTAATCTAACCTCCATTTCATTATTACCCCCACCCAATATCTCTTACCTCTTTTCTCTACTATTTCTCTATTGAGTAAGATAGATTTGTATACATAACCAAATGTGCGTATGTATACATATACACACATATATATATACGTATATATATACATATACACACACACAAATATATATATATATATATATATATATATATATATATATATGTTCTTACCTTTTAGAACCAATTCCAATGACAGTGATATTCAAGCACTGCCTGCTCTCCCCATCACTCTCCCCATTTCCCCTTCCATTGTAAAAGCTCTTTCTTGTTTACTTCTTTTATGTGAGAAAAGTTTCCCCTTCTACCTATCCCTTTCCTTTTCTTCCAGTGCACTCTATTTCTCTCCCGTTATTTTTCTGGGAGATCATTCGAGCACCATTAACCCACATTCATGCCCTTTGTCTATGTAAATTTCTTTTAACTTCCTTAAAAATGATTAAGTTCTGAGGAGTTACATGTATCAATGTAGGAATATGGGAATAACTTTATTGAGACTCTTGTGATTATTCTTTAATGTTTACCTTTTCATGCTTCTCTTGAGTCTTGAGTTTGAATGTCCAATTTTTCTATTCGGCTCTGGTCTTTTCATCAGGAATGCTTGAAAGTCCTCTATTTTATTAAATGTCCATTCTCTCCTCCCAGAAGGGCTATATTCAATTTTGCTGGGTATGTGATTCTTGGTTGTAATCCTTTGCCTTCCAGAATATCAGATTCTAAGCCCCCTCCTAAATCTTGTGTGATCCTGACTATGGCACTACAATATTTGAATTCTTTGTTTCTGGCTGCTTAAACTATTTTCCTTTGACCTGGGAGCTCTGAAATTTTTCATTTTGGGATCTCTTTCAGGAGGTGATTGGTGTATTCTTTCAATTTCTATTTTACCCTCTGGATCAAAGATATTGAAGGCAGTTTTCCTTGATAATTTCTTGAAATGTGATCTCTAGGCTCTTTCTTTGGTCATGGCTTTCAGGAAGTTCAATAACTTTAAAATTATCTCTTCTTGCTCTATTGTATAGGTCAGTTGTTTTTCCAATGAGATAGCTTATATTTTTTCTAGTTTTTCTTTCTTTTGACTGTGTTTTACTATTTCTTGATATCTCATGGAGTCGTTAGTTTTCATTTGTCCAATTCTAATTTTTAAGAAATTGTTTTCTTCAATGAGATTTTGTACCTCTTTTTCCATTTGGCTGATTCTGTTTTTTAAGGTGTTATTTTCATCCATATTTTTTATGCTTCTTTTACCAAGCTGTTAATTCTCTTTTCATAATTTTTGGAATCACTTTCATTTCTTTCCCCAGTCTTTCCCCAACACTCTTATGTCTTTCTTTAATATTCTCAGAATTCTTGTTGGGGTTAGGTTCAATTATTTTTATTTGAGGCTTTATTTGCAGCTTTTTCCATATTGTTTTCTTCTTCTGAGTTTATATCTTGGTCTTCCCTGCCACTATAATAGCTTTTTTAAGATCAAATTCTTTTTGTTGTTGTTTGTTCATTTTTTTCCAGTCTCTTTTTTGACTTTGACCTTCATGTTAAGGTTGGAGGTAGTGAGTCACTCACCGTCCATAACTTTAGGCTTGTTCATGTTGCTGTTTTCAGAGCTAGTTCTGGGAGGAGGGTGGCTTCAAGTTTTTGGTGCTTTGAAGGTAGCATGACCCTGGGAGAAGTATGGTTGCTGCTTTCCTGGTCTTCATTCTGGTCTTTATCCAGGAAAAGCCTTTGCTCCCCTGTAGTCACAAGTGCTAGGGAAACATCGACCAGGGCATCTGCTCTCTTGTGACCAACCCCTGCACCACTCTTTGCCCTGAAACTGTGACCCAGAACTGCTTATGGGCAACAGAGTTGCTAATTGGTGTCAGTTGTGCCCAGTACCAGCAAAGGGTTCCCTGTAATCTCTTTCTGACCAGTTGTCTGACCCCTTTACTGTCTCTGGGCTGAGACTTCCCATAGCTTCTGCTGCTGCCGCCACTGTTGTTATCACCACATTTGGGGTTCAGACGGGCTTCCACTTCAATGTTACAAACATTTCCTGCCACCTTCCTATATTTTCTTGGACCAGAAAAATGCCTCACTCTGACCTTTTGTTGGCTCTGCCACTCCAAAAATTTTATTTGAGCTATTATTTTTAAAGTTGTTTGTAGGGGAATGTTGTGAGAATTCAATTGGGTTACTTGTAATCTGCTTGCCATCTTGGCACAAGTGCAATGGATTTTTTAAACTGTAAAATGCTATGAAAATATGATTGAGCATCATCATCAGGTTCAAATCTGTGATTCTGTTACCACAGAGAGCTCCCAGTGAGGAAATCCCCTCCACTAATGCTGACTAGTAACTTTTCTGCAGCCTGTGATTTTTAGGAGTTCCCTGGGGATCTCACAGGCTAAGTGACTTGTCCAGGGTCACATAGCCAAGTGTGTGTCAGAGATGCACTTAAAGCTAAGTCTTCCTGATTCTGCTGCCAGCTATTCCACACGGCTTCTTAGATGTCATTATTTACCCATTTTATAGATGAGGAAACTGAGCTTCCACCCACTACTTCTTTCACATTATCATTCTGAGAGCAAGGCCTTTGTCTTCTTTTGTCTTAACCTATATAAGATATTCTAGTATGTCATTGGATATTTGATTTGGCTTTTCCTTTTAGCATACCTGGTAACCCAAAACCTACTTGCAGTAAGGCTCTCAGAAGTTTCCCTATTGTGGGAAGGAATGGGACAGGATTGTACTCTGCAACTGCAATACTAGCCTCACACCATCATTTTATGGACCTGATTTGAGATGAAAGAATCAACTTTCATCCTCATCCACTCATTGCCCTTCCTGGAAAAGAGACAGTACCTTCCCAGAGTCCCAGGTAAAGCTATATCAGCTTTGGCATAGGGGACAGATTGCTAGAATAGGAATCAGGGTTCCAATCCTGCCTCTGATAATTTTATCAGCTATGTGACCCTAGGCAATAGTCAGTCAACAAGTATCTATTAAGTGCTTACTATCTTCCAGGCACAGTGCTAAGCTATGGAGATACACAGAAAAGCAAAAACAATAGGTCTTGTCCATAGAGATCTCATAGTCTAATGGGAAAATCAACATACAAAAAGCTATGTGTATATTAGACATTTAGGGAGTAGATGGATGATGATCTCAGAGGGAAGGAACTAGCAGTGGGTGACAGGGTTGGGAATGGGAATCCGAAAAGGCCTCTTTCAGAAGATAGAATTTGACCTAACTATTGAAGGAAGTCACAAAGGTGAGATGATGACATAGAACATTCCAAGCATGAGAGACAGCCAGTACTGAGATGAGAGACAGATGGTTGCATTCAAAGAACTGCAAGAAGGTTTTAGATCATAAAGTACACAAAGGGGAATAAGATGTAAGAAGTAAAAAACTAAGACCATAGAAGGTTATTTTCTTGAGAAGATGATTCCGCCATTCCTCTCTGACAAGGAAGAGAACTGCTTACCAGCAGGTAAAGACATAGGAGTCAAAGCCTCTGTATCCCAAACATCTGAAATAGATATCCCAT
>CM053772.1:232646381-232658959 GCA_028658325.1 Potorous gilbertii
AACTTAAAGTTTTAGGACCAACTGTTGAGTATTGTTCTTGCTACTAGGAAATAAGAAATACAGGTAATGGGGAATAGAAAGTTATCTGGGCCTACAGCACAAAAGAGAAGATGGGGTAAGGGAAGGAAGGGATGATAGAAGAGAGGGAAGGTTGGTGATATGGGTAATTAGAATGTCCAGTGTATTGGGGAGGGGGGAGGGCACAAATGGGGAGAAAATTTTGGACCCCAAAATCTTGTGAAAATGAATGTAAAAAGTTAAATAAATTTATTTAAAATAAAAAAATAAAAAAAATAAAAAATAAAAATAAAATAATTCCTTAAAAAATACAATTGGTCAAATAGAGAAAAATATACACTGAAAACAATTCCTTAAAAAATAAAATTGGCAAAATAGAAAAAGAGGTACAAACTCTAACTGAAAATAATAATTCCTTAAAGATAAGAACTAGACAAGTAGGAGCTAATAACTCTACGAAACATCAAGAAAAAAACAAACAAAATTAGAAGAATGAAATAATAGAAGAAAATGAAAAATTCCTCATTTGAAAGCAAAAAACAAAAAACGGATGACCTGGAAAATAGATCCAGGAGAGATAATTTAAAAATTGTTGCATTACCTGAAAGTCATGATCAAAAGGAGAGCTTGGTCTACATTTTTCAAGAAATTATCAAGTAAGATTGCCCCGATGTCCTAGAACCAGCCACTAATATAGTGATTGAAAGAATCCAGGAACTTTCTGGGAGCCAAGGTGGTAAAGTAAGCAGTCGACCACTTTCATTCTCCCTTATTGACCTATACAAAAAACCAGAAAATATAGCCCCAGAAAAAGTCTGAGAGTAGCAGAGCTAGGAAAAAAATGAATAAACAAACAAACAGGGTGGAGCATTCCTTTAGCCTGGGATACTTGAGGGATCAATGGGAAAGGTCTACCTGCCAAAATAAACCTAGGAACTATAGGAGTACAATTACAAAACATTTTTCGCATAAATGTAAATAATTAGAAAAAAAATTTCAGTCGCTCACATATAGGCCAAGTCAATAACATAAAAATGAAAATTCTCAATTAATTTACTTATTCAGCGACATACCAATCAAGCTACCCAAAGTAATTTTATAGAGCTAGGAAAATTAATAACAAAATGCATCTGAAAGAAGAAAATGTCAAGATAAACAAGGGAATGAATGAAAAGCAGAACAAGGGAAGGTAGTCTAATCATATCAGTTCTTAAATTGTATTATAAAGCAGCAATCATCAAAAAAACTTGTAACTGATTATGAAATGGAATTGTGATTCAGTGGAATATACGATGTACACAAGATGTAGTAGTCAATAGCTGTCATAATCGACTACTTGATGAGTCAAAAGACTGCAGCTTCCTGGATAAGAACTCACTATATAACAAGAACTGTTAGGAAAAGTGAAAAAACAATGACAGAAAGTAGGAGTAGACCAACATCTTACAAAGTATACCAAGATAAAGTCAAAATGGTACACAATTTAGATATAAAGAGTAATACTGTAAGCAAATTAGGAAAGCAAGGAAAAGTGTATCACTCAGATTTACGTGGAACAGAGAAATTTATGACAAAACAGTGATAGAGATCATCATGAAATACACAATGAATAATTCTGACTACATTAAATTAAATTTTTTTTCATAAATAAAGCCAATGCAACTAAGGCTAGGAGGAAAGCAGAAAACTGGCAAACACGTTTTTATACCCAGTGTCTGCGATAAAGCTCTCATCTCTAAAACATATAAAGAACTTTGTTAAATTTATAAGAAGACATGTCATTCCCCAACTGATAAGTGGTCAAACGATACAAATAGGTAGTTTTCAGAGAAAGAAATGAAAGCTATCTACACTCCTATGAAATAATGCTCTAAATCACTACTGATCAAATAAATGTTAATTAAAATAAATCTGAAGTACAACATCACACCTATCAGATTGGCTAACATGACAAAATAGTAAGATGATAAATGTTGGAGATGTGTGAAAGTTGGAACACGGATGCACTATTGGTGGAGTTGTCAAATGATCCAACCATTCTGGAGAGCGATTTGGGACTACACCTTAAAAAAATAATGAAATTGTGCATGCCCTTTGAATCAGAAGTATCACTGCTTGGTCTTTGTCCCAAAGAGATCATATAAAATGAGAAAAGGACCCACTTGCACAAAAATATTTATAACAGTTCTTTTTGTGGTAGCCAACATTTGGAAATTGAGGGGACGCCCGAGATGCCCATGAATTCAAAGAATTCAAGTTGTCATACATAAAATGTGATGGCATCCTACAAGAAATGATGAATAGACAGATTTCAGGGAAACATAAATCTAAAGAAGATTCACATGAACTGATGCTGAATGAAGAGAGGTGAACCAGGAGAATACCGTACACAGTAACACCCTATTGTGTGATGACCAATTTTGATAAATATAGCTTTTTCTCAACAACACAAACATGCAGGACAATTCCAAAAGACTCATGAAAGAACATGTTCTCCCATTCAGAGAAAGAACCAAGGAAACTGAATGCATATAGATACTTACAATTCTCTCTCTCTCTCTCTCTCCCTCTCTCTCTCTCTCTCTCTCTCTCTCTCTCTCTGTGTGTGTGTGTGTGTGTGTGTGTGTGTGTGTGTGTGTGTGTGTCTTTTCTTTCACATGGTTTTTCCCTTTTGTTCTTATTATTCATTACAACATGATGTGGAAATGTATTTAACACATGTATAACTTGTATCAGATTCCACACCATCTGGGAAGGGTGAATGGAGGGGGTGGGGAGAAAATTTAGAATTCACAATCTGATATCAGTGATAGCTGAAAAATAAAAATAAATAAGCAAATTATTTTTAAAAATTTAAAAAGATATTTTTAATTTTGAGAAGGTCAAATGGATGATAATTGAGGCTCAAGATGCTTGAGTCTATGTGTGGAGGAAATAAAGAGGGGAAAATGAAAAGTATAGTAAGGGAGGAATAGGAAGAAAAGAAGGAAAAAAGGAAGGGAGGGAAATTGAAATGGAGAGAGAAATGTTTGGAGAGAGTGAGACAGAAAGGAAGGAAGGGAAGGAGGGAGGAAAGAAATAATGAAGGAAGGGAGGGAGGAAGAAAAGAATGGAAAGAGGGAGGAAGACCGAAACAGAGAGAAAGGAGGATGAAAGACCCAAAGGATGGAAAGGAGGGAGGAAAGACAAAGTAATGAAATGAAGGAAGTGGGAAGGAAGAAGGAAAGAAAGAGGAAAGCAAGAGAGGGAAGGAGTAAGGGAAAAGGGATGTGAAGAAGAACTGACAACCCTGAAAGAGAACATGTCATGTAAAGTGACATCAAGGTTCAATGGGAAATGTAAACAGTCATTTTTCTAATGTTGATTGCCACAAAGTGAAGGAAAGTGAAAGGACAAATCAGGCAATAAAAACATATATGTAATTCAGTTATACATTACCCATATACATGTAAAAGGCAATATTTCCTGTGGTTACTTAAGTTTGTCTTTTCTAAAGCTTAGGGATATAAAGAAAGTAGACCCTAATACTTAATGACAGCAAATGCAGAGATGTGGGGTGAGGACAGAGCCAAAAATGGTGGAGTAGAAAGCCAGATCTGCTGTTACTCTCCCCCCATACTCCATAAAATACCTGTAAAAATGACTAAACAAATTCTAGAGTAGCAGAAGTCACAAGGGGACAGAGTGAAAGAGATTTCCAGGCCATGATAGCCTGTAAGGTCTAGTACCAGGTGGACCTCAGCCTAATCTTTACCAAGAGGAAGTGACAGTACTGGAACAGGTTTCAGGGAGTAGAATCACAAGCAGCAACTGCGGTTGTATGAATTCTCAACCCACAAACGCCAAAGACAGTTTCAAAGATCAGTGAGAAAGCTCTTTCACCTGGGTGAGAAGGGAGTAGGGTCTGGCTCCAGCCCCAGCCTCAAGGTGGTGGCTGCCACTGCGACAGTAGCATCCATTTGTCGGGCCCTCTGCCTAAAGATCCTGGGGGAATTGAGAGACTTATCTGGGTCTCAGTCCTGAGTGGTTGTTCTAGGGTGAGGAGGAGCACGGATGCGGTGGACCTAATGGAGGCTCTATAGAGGAAATGCTACTCAGAGTTTCAGGGCACAAAATAGTGCTTGTACTTGCCCTCAGATCAGAGCACAGGCTAGGAGAGGAATAAACTCTTCTCTCTTAATTATGCCACCTTGGAGCAATGGAGAACTTATAGGACTCTAGAGCATACATTCCACTTAACAAAGAAATCAAAAGTGAATTAACTGGCTGGGAAAATGCGCCAAAAAAAGAAAAAAATGTAGGACTATAGAAAGGTTCTTTCTTTGCAAGAAGATCTTTTCTTCCATCTTTTCAGATAAGGAACAACAAAGTATAATATCAGATGAAGAAATAAAAGTGAAGGTTCTACATTCAAAACCTCCAAAAAATATACAATGATCTCAGGCCATGGTAGAGCTGAAAAAGGAGTTTGAAAACCAACTAAGAGAGGTAGAGGAAAAAATTGAGAAGAGAAGTGAGAGTGATGAAAGAAAATCATGAAAAAGGAGTCAACAGCTTGCTAAAGGTGACCCAAAATATCATAAAGAAAATAACACCTTTAAAAGTAGACTAACCCAAATGGCAAAAGAAGTCCAAAAAGCCAAGGATGAAAAGAATGCTTTTAAAACCATAATTAGACAAATGGGAAGGGAGGTTCTAAAGCTCACTGAAGAAAACCGTGCTTTAAAAATTAGGATAGAGCAAATGGAAGCTAAGGACACTATGAAAAACAAAGAAAGTATAAAACAAAATGAAAAGAATGAAAAAATAAAAGAAAATGTGAAATATCTCATTGTAAAAGCAGTTGATCTGGAAAATAGATCCAGGAGAGACAATTTAAAAATTAAGGGACTACCTGACATCCACAATCAAAAAAATAACGTAGACATCATCTTTCATGAAATTATGAAGGAAAACTGAGCTGATATTCTAGAACCAAGGGGTAAAATAATCATTGAAAGAATCCACCGAACACCTCCTGAAAGAGATCCAAAAAAAGAAACTCCTAGGAACATTCTGGCCAAATGCCAGAGTTCTCAGGTCAAGGAGAAAATATTACAAGCAGCTAGAAAGAAACAACTCAAGTATTGTGGAAATACAATTAAGATTACACAAGATCTAGCGGCTTCTACATTAAGGGATCGAAGGGCATGGGATATGATATTCCAGAAGTCAAAGGAACCAGAACTAAAACCAAGAATCACCTACCCACCAAAACTGAGTATAATACCTCAGGGGAAAATATGGTCTTTCAATGAAATAGAGGACTTTTAAGCATTCTTGATGAAAAGACCAGAGCTGAAAAGAAAATTTGACCTTCAAACACAAGAATCAAGAGAAAGATGAAAGGATAAGCAACAAAGAGAAATGATAAGGGATTTACTAAAGTTGAGCTGTTTACATTCCTACATGGAAAGACAATATTTGTAACTCGAAACTTTTTTCAGTATCTGGGTAGTTGGTGGAACTACACACACACACACACACACACACAGAGACAGAGACAGAAAGAGACAGAGAGCATAGGGCAAATTGAATAGGATGGGATCATAACTTTAAAAAAATGAAATTAAGGGGTGAGAGAGAAATATATTGGGAGGAAAAAGGGAGAAATGGAGTGGGGCAGGTTATCTCTCATAAAAGAGGCAAATAAAAGACTTTTCAGTGGAGGGGAAAAGAGGGGAGGTAAGAGAAAAGACGTGAAGTTTACTCTTATCACATTCGACTAAAGGAAGGAATAAAATGCACACTTATTTTGGTATGAAAACCTATCTTATAATACAGGAAAGTGGGGGAGAAGGGGATAAGATGGGTGAGGGGGGAATGATGGAAGGGAGGGCAGTGGGAGGAGGGAGCAATTTGAAGTCAATATTCTTGGGGAGAGACAGGATCAAAAGAGAGAATAGAAGCAATGGGGGGCAGGATAGGATGGAGTGAATTATAGTTAGTCTTATACAACATGATTATTACGGAAGTCATTTGCAAAACTACACAGATATGGCCTATATTGAATTGCCTGCCTTCCCAAAGGGAATGGGTGGTGAGGGAGGGATGGGGAGAAGTTGAAACTCAAAGTTTTAGGAACAACTCTGTTGTTTGTTCCTAAACAATAGTTTTTGCAACTAGAAAATAGAAATACAGGTAATGGGGTATAGAAAGTTATCTTGCCCTACAGGACAAAAGAGAAGATGGGGATAAGGGAAGGGAGGGATGTTAGAAGAAAGGATAGATTGGTAATAGGGGCAATTAGAATGCTCGGTGTTTTGTGGTGGGGGAGGAGAGAAATAGGGAGAAAATTTGGAACCCAAAATTTTGTGGAAATGAATCTTGAAAAGTTAAATAAATAAAATAAAATAAAAAATTAAATTCATTAAATTTAAAAATATGGATAGACAAATAAGGGCCCATATAAGTTTATTGATTTGTCCCTGTTAATGTAACTACTAAGTACTCAAGGTAGAAATTGAATCTCTGTCATACTGAGTCGTACTCCAATATTTCATCCACTACACTACTGCCACGACACTACTGAGAAGTGATGAAAACTGGGGTTATTCCCACCTAAACCAATGCTACTTCCATTCTGCCATACTCCTTTCTAATCCAGCAAACTTCTAAATTGAAGTACTGATTTGGTCCTCCCTGCGGCAAAGGGAAGCACACTTTTGTCTTGTGGAAAATTCAAGTAATGACCCTAAAGTATATGAATTTCTGTATTTATTTCTGCTCCCAGGAGCCAAGAAAAAGACACTTTAATGATGTAGACTGAGAATCAGAATTAAATGGCCTGAGATTCAGAACTAGAAGTCAGTGATAATGTCCCCAAATAATAATGCAGCAAACAAAAATAATTTTCTTTGTCTAAGCTAACTAATCAAGTTATTCATACCTGGATGTTTACTGGGCTAAATAAAGTAAGTATGATTTGGTAGTCATACTGACTAAGATTCTAAATTTTCCTGTAACTGCTGTAAGTTTGCTCACTTAATGCTGTCTATGTACTACATTGCTCAAAAACTCCTAACCGTCAATGGATATGGATATGCAAATGGATAATTGAATATTTTTTTCTAACAAACTTGATTCAGACTCGTATCTTGAGTGTCCACGTTCTTTTCGGTTTTTCCTAAAAATAAGACTCAGCGACAGAATCAGAAGTGTCATTTCTTCAATTCTCTATTTCACTTTTGAATTCATTCTTAGAGCCCAGGTGAAGGATATGATCCTATGAATCTATGATCTCATTCTCTAAATCAAAGACCCAATTTTGAAATGCACTAACCTACATACTTTAGTCCCCTACCTTATCATCCTCACTCATTCATATTCATTTTTGAGAATCTTACTCTGAACTTTACATTTTCTGTTCCCAAATATTTGCATAGATAATCTCCCACACCTAGAGTTCACTGTCCGTACAATTCTCACTCTTTGAAACAGTTTTCCTCTTCGGGTCCTACTCCAAGTGACCATTTCCTACACAAAGTATCATCTGATGCCTCGGATCTATATACTCTCTTCTTCCGAAATTCTCCCTCGTATTTCCTTGTGACCATCATACATCCCCCTAGTAGGATTTATGGTCCTTGAGGGCAAGGACTATTGAATTTTCTTATTTCCCCAGAACTTAGCATAGAACCACAACCACAATAAGAATTCAGTGAATGATTTGTGGATTGAAATTGTTTGAATTTTGATAGTTGAAAGCAGTTGAATTAAATTACATTGAATTGAGAAGCACAATGACCCATCATGTGTTGCAGTTCAGGGGAAATCATACTCAATATTTCAAAAATTGAGGATTTTATCAGTGTGACCACAGTCACTATTGATGCAGATCCAGTCTTCCTTAGCATTCAATTTCCATGTCCTCCAACTTTTAGTCAAATAAACAGAAAGAGAAAGAGAATAAAGGGAAAAATTCAGAAATCTATCAATTGAGATATTATGTATTAGCCAGAACAGCTGCGTATTTTAAGCTAGATCACTGTGTTTGATCACAAAGTAAATAATATAATTTTTGAAAGATATGATAAAGTTATGTGAAAAGAAAGTAAATGGAAAAATAATGATCATACAGGACAGATTTTACCACTGAGGTACTATCATACTTAACTGTCTTTGTATCTCTCTGTGTCCATTTTGTTCTTGTTCTTTTTGACTTTAAGCTGTATATCTGTATCTACTTTTGTTTTTTGTATTTCTCTCTGTCTCTGTATCTGTAACCTATTTTTCTTTCTCTCTTTCCATATTTTTCCCCCTTTCTTTCTCTGTCTCCATCGCTCTTTATCTCTGTCTCTATCTCTGTGATTCTCAATCTCTGCATCTCTGTCACACTGTCTCTCTCATTTTCTGTCTCTTAATTTCTGTTTCCGTGTCGTTAAGTCTGTCTCTTCCTCCCTACCTTCCTACACAAGGACAACAGAAATAATAAGCAAGATCCCTTTTACTCTCTTTTCTCAAAGGAACTGTGCTACCTATCTTCAATCGCAGTTTTTTTAAATTAAGGTATAGTCACAGATGATACTTTTAAAGAGGCGGCAGAGCCCCAGGATAAAATCTTCTCCAAACTCTAAATAAAAGCACAGTATAAGGAGCAGCACATGAGATCCGTGCCATATCATCTCCCTCTCAGCATCATGTTGGGAGAATCCTTGGATGGGAACCCAATCTTATTTGTGCCCTATCCTTTCTTAAATTTTGTTTAATAACAACATGAGTATTATTATCTTCTTAATAGAATATACTTTCATTGAATAGTGGTTTTGTTCTCATTTTTTTGTCTGTGATATCAAATGTAGTGCTTAACAAATAGTTGTTTAATTACAATATGTTTAAATATAGATAACATAGTAAAACTGCCGAACTTGACAAATGAAAGCATTGAACACGTCCAGTGAGGCTTGTTGTCTTAAGGTGTCGTTGGATCGGCGGCAGAGCTGGGGTTAGAATTACACGTCTCTTCTCTAAGATTATTTCTTTTTCCCACTCTGCTCCTATTTTCATCCCCAGCACAGACAAATAAAATCACTTTATACATAAAACTGGAGACTGGCCTATAGGGTATTTTTACTGCAGAGACATTACCTGTGGTGCAAGATGAACACTTTGGATATAATGAAATTTCATAAAAAGAATCATCCCTGACCATTACCTTAGGGCAGATCATAGATGTTTTATTCTTTAGCAGATGATTTTTATAAAATCCTGGGGAAAAAAATCACACACTGATAAGCTTGTAATTATGTTAATTAAGTATAGTAGAATATCTACCAAAGGATATTTTCTTTAAAAAGTATCTATATCTGTACTGGTCTAATTTATGAAGCTTTAAATTAAGTAGCCTTGGGATCTGGGGAGAAATTGTCTTCATTGTTTGGTTATACCCAGATGAGCATAAAGTGTTTTTATTTTTTCCTATTTTCATTCAGAACATTTAGGACAACATTTTCATGGCGTATTCTTTTTAAAATATTTTGTCATTCTTTCGAAATATGCTCAGTCTTTGTGCAGTTTCGACATGAGACTAGATGGAGATTTATGAAGTTTATATTTAAAGCCATATGCTTTTTTGTGTTTCCTAGTGGAATGTTCTGTAATATGTATGTTTGAGAAAATGTATGTGAGTTGTTAGGAAATTATCCTTTTTATCCAAGAATATTACCATTGACTTTCCAGATTCTATGTGTTACTCACAGTCACCAACTTCCTGTTTTCCTAGATATTTTAGTATGGTGGAGAGTACTGAACATGAAATAATATAAGAGTTGGAACTGAATCATACCTTTAAAATAGTGTTTTACCCCTTGCTCTATGAACTTAAAATATTTTCAATTAAATATTAATTAAATAAATTTACATTGTCATTGCATATGTATCCTTCATAGACTTCATCAGATTGCCAGAGTAGTCTATCTGCCTGTCTGCCTGTCTTTCTCTCTTCTCTCTCTTTCTGTCCCTGTTTCTGCCTCTCTCTCCCTCTTTATGTCTGTTTCTGTCTGTATCTATCACAGATACATGCACATAAAAGGTTAAGATATTCATTTAAAAATATGACTGATGGAAGTATCAAGCCAAGTAAATATGTATACTCTATTTTCGTCTGCTTATGTCTAAACATGGTGCCAAATAGAAAAAAATAAAAATACAAAAGAGAGAATATAGCTCATTTTACTTCAAAGTTTTCTCTCGGGTTCCTTTTGGATCCCAAACTTATGTTATCTAAAATTATTTCCCAAAGTTCTTAGCACACTTCTCAGGACATAGTAAACAGACTATACGTGTTCAGCTGAATGACTATGAGATCAAATCCAGTTTTGAAAAAGTTTACATTATCAGAAGATAAATCTTTCTCCTTTCTGAGGAGAAATATTGTTGTATTGAAAATTAGAGGACGGGGCATTGCAAAGAACTTTGTTAGGAATCATATTAACCAGGACATTGGTTAAATTACAAGAAAATATAAGGTGTTTGATATTGTTGTTGTGTGAAAATAGGTAACTTCTGGTTAATTAGGGAAAGGAAAACTTTACGTTAAGGTTTTCATCAAGCAAATTAAGGAAAAAAAACTGGTCACAAGTGTGTTGTCAAATAAAAAGTGGTTTTATTTTATTTCATTTTTATTTTTTCAGTAAAGACAAGGTTTACTAAAACACTGATAGAGGGTGGACGTGATTTTAAAAATCTACCATATTGGCCAGTCTTAAGGAATCTAGGCATTTCTCAGGCTTGTAGATCTTTTATTTTTTATTGGTTTTCAGTTTTTTAAGTATTTATTTATTTATTTTTAGTTTTTGGCAATCTTTTCCATAAAATTTTGAGTTGCAGATGTTCTCCCACTATCTCCCCTTCCTGCACCCCATAACGTTTTGATTCTGATTATCCCTTCCTTCGATATGCTCTCCCTTCTGTCACACCCCTCGTTTTCCTTATGCCCATCTTCTCTCTTTTCTTGCAGGGCAAGATAGATTTCTATATGCCATTAACAGTGTTTCTTATTTCTCGGTTGTATGCAAAAATAATTCCCAACATTCGTTTCTAATGCTTTGAATTCCAACTTCTCCTCCCTCTTCCCTCCCCACCCATCTCCACTGAGTAGGCAAGCAACTCAATATAGGATATATATATGTGTGTGTGTGTGTGTGTGTGTGTGTGTGTATGTGTGTGTGTGTGTGTGTGTGTATATGTATGTATGTATGTATATGCAAAAGCATTTCATAATAGTCATGTATTTCCCGTAAGATAGATTTTCATACCAAATTGAGTATCTTATTCCCTCCTTAAGTCAAATATGACGACAATAAGCTTTGCTTTTTCTCTCTCACCTCCTCCTTTTTCTCCTCATTGAAAAACTTTTTTGCCTCTTTTATGAGCGATAGTTTGGCCCATTCCATTTCTCCATTTCTCTTCCTTCTCTACCCCCTTAATTTAGTTTTTTATATATCATTCCTTCTTATTTAACTCACTCTGTGCTGTCTGTCTATATATATATATATATATATATATATATTATATATATATATATATGTATATATATGTATATATATGTTTGTGTGTGTGCATGTAATCCCACCAACTACCCAAATGCTGACAACAGTTTCAAGAGTTACAAATACTATCTTTCCACGTATGAAAGTAAACAGTTCAACTTTATAAAGTCCTTTATAATTTTTCTTTTCTTTTTAGCTTTTCAAGTTTCTCTTGTTTCTTGTCTTTGAAAGCCAAATTTTCTATACAATTATGGTCTTTTCATCCAAAATGCTTGAAAGTCTTTTATATCATTCTTTTTCCTTTTTTTTTGTTCTAACACAGTTTATAACAGATAAAGCAATTGAAACTTTTGGTCAGATGATGCATCTTTTTAAAACATTTACAATATGGACCACAAAAGAATTTTTTTTAAAATGTTAACCAACTGACACGGATAATATTTATGTTTTTAACTTCACAAGCGCTTGACCTAATTGTCTCCACAGCATTATTAAGAATTAAAGGACTCTAACTCAATGTTGGTCCAAAGTCCTACGCCTAATAGCTTAATTTTAGACAACCGCAGATGTTCCCTTACCCATAATCTATAATTGAATAGATCTGGTATTAAGCTTACAAACCTTTTGACTATAGGAAATTGCCACCAATAGTAAGGATATTGCAGGGATACGATATCTCCCCAACTTCATGTCAACCCCAGGCAGGATTAGATTATCCACTTGAATTCAGTCAGGCTTAAAGTCTGCCAGGTGTCAGTGGGGAAATTGAGTCCTGAGAAGCCCACCTCAGCCCAAGCCGAACAGCTGCTCTCCCACCCTTCCCTTGAGATCACCTTATGCAGTTCATACCAGCATCTCATCAACTTACTGGCATCATGTATTGGAGGCTCAGATTGCTTTTCTTGCTACCCATACCTGGAGTTAGACTCAGAAGAACAGTCACTTAATAGTTCCATACCATTTAAAATTGACAAGTCCCAATAACCAAGTTTCAAATATGATTATAATTTCACTTTGGCTAAGGAACATGTT